>OX243908.1:20513271-21755057 GCA_945859665.1 Anorthoa munda
CTCATGCGTAATCAGGATTCTTTTCATAAGTTGAGATTATATCTTTCTTAATAAGAAGAACTTTCTGGATAGCTGATTGGAAATAAACGTGACTTGTTAGGTAAGTTTTTACATTGAAAAGATCTTTTAGGTTCTGCTTTGACAAATTAGATTATATCAACAATTGGGTTTTTTATAATGTCTAAACGTAACACATAATTTAATATTATATCAGCTGTGTTGGCACTGAGGATGCTACAGTACTGGCTGACAAGACCGCCAAACTATTCCAAAGCAATTCAGTTCCTGAAAACCAGGATCATAGGTTCTGAAACACAGAAACTGTGCAAGTAGGTACGACTGCCTACAACGAAGATATTAATTGTCCAGTAGTTTTATGATATTTCATCATCATCATCATATCAGCCGAAAGACGTCCACTGCTGGACATAGGCCTCCCCCAAGCGTCGCCACATTGACCGGTTCCGTGCGTCTCGCAACCAGCGGATCCCCGCAATCTTCACCAGGTCATGATAATTATGTAAAGATAATTATAGGATACTGGCTTCTAATCAATTCAACCTCTGGCATAACCTGTTGATAAACCTGACCACTAAATCTGTTCGTTGGTAACACTGTGTGCGGGACCAACCAGGACTTGGGGTAAAATAAAACAGGTGAAATATGGATTACTGTGAATAGCGGTGTATTGGGAACAATGACACAAAAGCTACTGGCTATTACTTTCGAAAAACTTAAAACTATGGACGGACAGCGTCGCAACTCGCTGCTACGATGTGCAGATCAGGCGTTCGAACATGCCCCCGGACGTTGAAAGATTCTCTTTCAACAAGAATCAGTAGAGACGGGTAACGGGCAAATTCTGTTGAAGGCTCTCCTTATGACTCCAGCAGTAGTCCTGATGTCAGCCACACGAACGATGCCATCTGATCCTGGATGGACGGCGACAATTCTACCTAACTTCCACTTAAGGGGGGGTAGGTTATCCTCCTTTATCACTACCAAGGAGTCCAGCTTCAATGCATCTTTGCAGGAACGCCACTTGGTTCTCTGCTGCAACTCGGATACGAACTCCTTACTCCACCGAACCCAAAAATGTTGACGGAGTTGCTCGATTCTTTGGAAACGAGTTAAATGATGGATGGAGTGTTCCTGAAGATCTCGCTGTGGCAGTGAAGTAAGCGGTCGACCGACAAGGAAGTGTCCTGGAGTCAGAGGTGTAAGGTCAGCGGGATCGGCGGACAACGGCGTCAATGGACGAGAGTTCAAAATTGCCTCAATTTGGATCAGCGTGGTGTTAAGTTCTTCAAACGTGAGGTTACAGTTGCCCAACACTCGTTTTAAATGGTATTTTGTCGACTTAACACCCGCTTCCCAGAGTCCGCCAAAGTGAGGAGTATAAGCGGGAATAAAATGCATCTTAACTCCATCATTAGCCAAACTTGCACCCAAGGAATCGCAATATGATTTTAAAAATTTCGATAAATCGTTGTACGCGCCAACGAACGAGGTACCGTTGTCGGAATAAATATTAACGGGTTTTCCCCTTCGCGAAATAAACCTATACAAAGCCAGTAAATATTTATTACTAGTTAGGTCACCTACTAGCTCCAAGTGAATAGCCTTGGTGGTAAAGCAAATAAATATCGCTATGTACACCTTTACTAGCCTACAACCTCGGCCTTGCCGACTGGCACACATGATAGGGCCGGCATAATCTACGCCAACACTTTCGAAGGGGTAACCTCCCGGATGGAGACGCTGCTGCGGCAAATTCCCCATTAAAGGCGTAACTACGTTACCCTTCATCCGACAACAGCGTACACAGTTACGATAGCAAGCCTTAGCTAAATTTCGGCCACCTATAGGCCAATACGATTCCCTAATTGACGCTAATAATAACTGTGGACCTGCATGCATCAATCTCATGTGCTCGAAATTAAACAATAGCCTTGTAAATAAATGAGTGGACTGTAAAATAATAGGATGTTTTTTATTATATGTAAAATTAGAATTCTGTAAGCGTCCTCCGACACGCATTATTTTATTGCTGTCTAAATAAACATTAAATTTGAGAAGGGCGCTTTTTGAAGGTAAACTTTGTTTGTTTGCAAGTAATTTGTACTCTGGAAACGAATCGATTTGACATTTCAAGATAATAACATTTAATGCTTCCTGTAATTCTTCTTCTGATAGAAACCTACTAATTACAGGAAGTTTCCTGCAAATACGAACAAATCTCAACACATATGCTATGGAACGAACAAGTCTTAAATAATTAGAGAAACGTTTAAAATCTATAAATGAAGTGCATGGTTTATTTTCTACAATAGCGCTTAATGAAACTTGAGGTCGCGTTTCGGGTAATGTCTCAAATCCTAAACTTTTAGGTTGAGATGGCCAGTTAGACTGAACCTCGTTTAAGAAGTCGGGACCACACCACCACATATGTAACCCTTGCAGAGCATCAATATCTACGCCACGAGATATTAAGTCTGCTGGGTTCTTGTTGGTTGGGACATGATGCCAAGTACAATTTCCTACCTTATCTAGAATTTCAGCAACGCGATTGCGTACAAATGGCTGAAGTTTAGAAGGCAACATCTGTAACCATCCCAATACAATGGTCGAGTCTGTCCAAAAATATACCCGATCAAACTTTGATCGAAGTGATTTGACCACCTTCTCATACACGCGACTTCCCACTACGGCACCACACAGTTCCAACCTTGGAATCGTGGTGGGTTTAATCGGTGCCACACGACTTTTGCTTATCAATAAGCGGACTATGCATTCACCATCACTGCTAACACTACGTACATAGGCACACGCACCGTACGCGCGCTCAGATGCATCTGTGAATACATGTAATTCTAACGTCTGATACGAATCGGACATAACAAAACGTGGGATACGCAAAGTATTTAGAAGCGGGAAATTTTTAACAATAGCATTCCAAGCTGTGTTGAGTTCCAGAGACAATGGTTCATCCCATGAAAGATTGTCTAACCACAATTTTTGCAACAACATTTTCATGGTCACTACAAAAGGAGATATAAGACCCAAAGGGTCAAAAATGCGTGCAATTGCTGAAAGCAAGTCACGCTTAGTACTGCCATTAGAAGGCAGTTTAGCTTTAATTAAAAACCCTAGTTCGTCAGAGTCAGCAAACCAGTCAAGCCCTAATAGTTTATTGGGCTCACTAGATCCCATACTTAAATCTAATGATGACTGAGAAGTCCCTGAGACTAAAATAGGTTCGTTCGACTTCCACTTGCGAAGTGGCATGCAAGCTGATGCCAGTGCATTGGTGACCTCATTACGAATGAACATCACCTCATTTAAATCATTACCACCCGTGAGCAAATCATCAACATAAAAATCATGTTTGATTATGGTGGCAATCTTATCATCGGTGCACTCAATGGCTAGTTGCTTAAGGCAGCGCGTCGCAAGAAATGGCGCACTCGCCGTACCGTATGTGACGGTGTTGAGTTTAAATACCTTGACAGGACTGCAAGTGTCGTCACGCCAAACTACCTGTTGCAAGTGCCTATCAGATGGATGAACTACTACCTGTCTATACATCTTTTCAACATCGGCTGACAAGACATACTTATGCTGTCGAAACCTAAGAAGTATAGACAGGAGGTCGTCCTGAACCGTAGGACCCACCATCTGTAAATCATTTAAGGATACTCCTGATGAAGTAGGGCAACTAGCATTAAATACTACACGTAGTTTGGTAGTGGAACTACATTCGCGTAATACCCCATGATGAGGTATGAAATATGCATTTAAATCTAGTTCCTTGTTTACGGTCATATGACCTAATGACTCATATTCTGCCATGAACTCGTGATATAATTTACTAAAATCAGGTTTAGCCTTAAGTCTGCGTTCCAATGAATGTAAACATTTTGAAGCCCTATGAAATGAGTCACCTAGAACAGAAGGGTTCTGCTTCATTGGGATACGGACACAGAAACGGCCGTTCTCTAAACGAGTCGTATTTTTAATAAAATGTTCCTCGCACAATTTTTCCTCTGGCAAATAATTAGAATGCTGCGAGGTAACCTCTTCGAGGTTCCAAAACCGCGTCAAGTTATCACGAATTAATCCTAAGTCATTATTATTACAGGAACTACTAGTATGAGTAAAATTACAACTCATACTATTACATAATACTCTGTCCTTATATAAAATGGATCCAGAAACGATCCAGCCTAACCTGGTTTCAAATAGTACTGGCTTCCCGACCCCTAACTTTACTCTTCGCGTACCTAACAGGTCCCAGAATAGATCTGCACCTATTAAAAGATCTACATCAGAAGGCTTGTAAAAAGTAGGATCTGCCAAACAAATATCAGTAGGAATATTCAGGTTAGACAAATCTAATTCACGACATGGCATTTCGTTAGTTAGTAATGGCAAAACAAAACAAAACAACTTAGCATTATAACTGTTGTTGAGTGACGTCATTTTTACCCGACAAGTATTGCCTACGCGAGAGGTCGCGTTATTTATGCCATAGATTGAGCCATCTATCGGACTTGTTTTTAATTTAAGTAGCTTACATAGTCGCTCCGTCATGAAACATGATGTACTACCGCTGTCGAGTGTAGCTCGCACTATATGTTCATGATTATTATGATCATATAATTTAACTAAAGCTGTTGACAATAACACGCCGCGCTCCTTCGTACTGTCGCCATAAGAAGGTGAAATGTTCGCAGATAAGGATACATTATTGGCGTCAGTGTGAGCGGAGTGCGCGGGCGAAACAGACGGTGGTGACGGAGACGAGTTGTTATCACACATCTTATCACTACGATTACCGTTAGTGTCCGAAGTATGAATTAACGTGTTATGCCTGCGCTTACATAACTTACAACCTGGTTTTTTACAATTGTTAGAAAAGTGACCCGAACGAAAACAGTTGTAACACAATTTAAAACTAGGCACTAATTTACGCCGAGCCTCGTTACTTAAAGCAAGGAACTGTGAACAATTAGTTAAACTATGGTCACCCTTGCAATTGGGACATAACTTCGTGACGGATTCAGTGCTTATATTATTAGAATTTTGTGTAGTCACCATTGATTTAATTTTATTCGAGGCACCTGATTTAGCAATACCTGGCACGTTGTGTCTTGATATTTCTAAAGTTTCAACTAAATCAGCGCGTGTGCGAATGAAGTGGAGGAATGCATCAAAAGTGATCTTGCTGTCCTTGTCAGTATGACCTTTAAATTCCTCCCATTCACGATAAGACTTCTGGTCCAACTTACAAGTAACTAAATATATCAACAAAGTATCCCATTGTTTGACTGGTTCACCTAACGCTTCTAACGAACGCAAGTTTTTATTTAATTGGTCTATTAAACCTTTCAAAGCTGCTGAGGATTCCTTTGTGATAGGATCTATATTAAATAAGGCTGACACGTGATTCTGTACCAATAATCTTTTATTGTCAAATCGATCGCATATTAAATTCCAAGCTACATCGTAATTACTAGCGGAAAACTCAATCGACTGAATAACCACAGCAGCAGATCCATCCAGAGAAGCACGCAAATAATGAAATTTGTTGATTTCATCAATCTCGTCATTATGATGGATGAGACTAGTAAAGGTGTCACGAAACTCTAACCAATTGCTATATAATCCATTAAATTTTGGAAGTTGTATGGTAGGCAACTTAACAGGTTTATAAACACTACCACGACTACTATTCCTACAAACCGAATTATTATCTTTATTACATTCAATCATTAACTGTTGAGCCCTCGACAATGCTTTATAATACAACGTCTCGAACTCGGAACGTTCAGACAACTGGGCCTTCACATCATCAACCATACATTCTAACCTCAACTGTACCTCATCGTATTGCTCGTACAACGACTCAATTTTGCCCATACGCAGTTGTAATTCCGTGATATCACAACTACTTGGCTTCTTGTCACTCATTGCGTCCAGGTAACCAATGAATGTAGTTAAGCGGCCCTTAAAACTGCCTCGCTTCTTTACTAATTCCTTTTCCTCGGACATACTGGGAAGCGAGTGTTTCCGACCTGAAATGTATACAATAGCAAATAAGTTTATATACTAAAACAGAAGTTATGTAGGTAGGGTACTCAGTTAAAATATTGATTTTAATGTGATTTAACAATGCAATTAGGTAATCTTTAATGTAAATAAGATATGTATATAAAAATAAATCTGATATCTAATGAAAAGATGTAAACTTTTATTTATAAATTCCTTAATAACTAATATGTAAGTTATATGAATTAGGATACAAGTAGACAATAAAATCTAAAGTACATTACGGGTCAATTAACTAACATTAGTCAATAATTGGAAATAATATCTAACACTAACGAGAATAAACTATAGCTGATGAATACCTACACATCAACTTATATTTAATTAACTGAATGGTTATCGCTTTAACGCAACAAATGATACAAATTATATAAATGTAGTACTAATTCCTACTATACTTAAAGCATTATATAACAATTGTCGCTAATTGTACGCGTAACATACGAAAATAACGAAACCATTCAAAATGCAAAACGGTACCCAATGAACATAATTTATATTAATACAAGTTTAAAACTGCACTAACCTTTGGTAACTTATAATTAAAGTTAGATACAACCTGTACGAGTGTTGGGTGACGATATTATCCATAAAACTTAACACCGTGAAGAAAATATGTACTCAATCCATATACCACGCTGCCGGCGTACATAACCTCTCAAGTCCAGGTAAATTATGTATTTCCGTGCGTCGTTAATATCGCTTATTTCATTAATCTTCGATGTTATTTACCACAATACCACAATCCGGCTCGATATGGACCATGTGCGGGACCAACCAGGACTTGGGGTAAAATAAAACAGGTGAAATATGGATTACTGTGAATAGCGGTGTATTGGGAACAATGACACAAAAGCTACTGGCTATTACTTTCGAAAAACTTAAAACTATGGACGGACAGCGTCGCAACTCGCTGCTACGATGTGCAGATCAGGCGTTCGAACACACTGGGATTACTTACTACAAACAGGTGCCATAGGGTGTCTGCCCACTACACCGTACCGTTTGTGACTCGACATCGTTTTTGACTGACACGTACTAAGTACAGTCATGATACGGTGTAGTGTGCAGACTCCCCTAAGCTCAGCAAGATAAAGCTTCGTACGCGTCTACCAAAATACTTACTCCGATTAAATTCGGGACAGGATCAGCGTTCCGGTGTAAGTAGACGGCACAGCCCTCAAAAATATTTATAATGTCGAAAGCGACATGCAACGCCATCTATCAGACAAGGGACGAACTTAGGGCGATGCCACTGTGCAGAATTTTCGTAGAAGTGTAACTGTATTTTTGTAGACCTTATTTTTGTTATGTATTTGCAGTTGATAAGTTATAGTTTCTTGGTCGACGAACAATTGACGACGATTGAATAGATGACGAAAGATATAGGTAAATAGGTATATCAAGAAAAGGGCAGGTACAAGATGACGATGAAATAAGAAAGAAGGACAATATTTCTGTCTCAATATTATCCATACCTACTAAACAGCCAAATAAAATCAATAACTGGGAACCAGAAAGAGAATTCCATCCAAAAGAATCTAACTTTATCTCAGTAGGTACGCAGTCTGCAAGCTTCAGTAGAAGATTTGCTGAACCTGAAGATATACTACAGGCTCAAGCATTCAACAACATCAAAACTAAGCAAGATTGAAGACGCAAAGCCACATAGTAGCCATAACATCTTCACTGATTGTTCAACACAATTTAAATCTAAGATTAAACTAAATGCCAGCAATTTTCCGCTAGAGTTACTCCACAACTATTGTAGTCTAAGTTAAAGTCTAGTTAGATTGATTTTAAACTGAAGAGGAAATGCTTTGCTTGATGTTAGGCACACGTTAACCAAGTTAGTTGTAGTAATTATTCGAGAATTTAACCCAAGTTTGGGCCTTTGAATGTTAAGTACGGATAGCTAATGACCTTTGGAACATTACGAGGCATTATGTATGCGTATGGAGTCTTGATGGAACTATTTAGGAAGGTATCTAACTACGCCTGCATAAACTAAAGTTTGGCTGCCAGAATTAGCAAATTATCCTATTCTGGAAGTGGGTAGGTAAGGGTGCGGTCTCTCCGAGGGCTACTTACTCTACAACCATACTATTGAACAGTTACCAGGGGTTTCTAAGTCAAGGATGAATAGGTTAGTTATAGGCAAGCGTAGGTACTTCACCGTCGACCACATCATCGCTTACCATCAGCTGAGAAAGTGGCCAAACGTGAACCTACCGTTAATAATAAAAATATTATTATCCTGCCATTTTTGAATTATCGCGCACAGACGGAAATCCACATCGCGTCTTTTATAACTCATGTCATTGTTAGATTTTTTACGCTATTTTCCCTTTGTCTTGCTGAATACATTACTTAATAAGGCTGCTGGTTTTATTTTTATGAGTAGATAACTTTCATGGTTGAATAGATTTTTATTATTTGCCAAATAATGCAACGACATATAGTATGGACTAATAAAAATAACGAATAACTTTTTAAACTGATAAAAATAATTATGTACAAGCGCGTATACAAATAGCACAGGGGAAGAACTCATTCACTGTCACTGGATTAGTAGAGAAAATAAAGTGTTTTTCAATAAGGGCGGGTAGATGTTGAAATGAAATAAAACGTGTGTGTGAGGTATTAAAAGAAAATCTTTTTATTTGAAAGGCCCATTTGTGCCATTATTTGTGGAATATGACATCGTTCAAATGCCCACCTCGGCTATTTACAGTGGCACGGATCCGAGTGGTCCAATTTGCAATGACTCTTCTGCATAGATCCGAAACTTAAGCGATGGCCTGTGTTATGTTCACTTTTAGGGCATCGTTCGATTGTGGTTTGTTTGCATAGACCTGCGATTTCAAGAAAACCCACAAGAAAAAGACTAGCGGGGTCAAATCGCAAGACCTTGGTGGCCAATTCACATCACCCATGCGAGAGATAACATTACCCTCAAATCACTCATGCAGAATGTCAATCGTGGGGTCCACTGTGTGGAACGTAGCATCGTCTTTCAGGAACCACATGTCGCTCACAGGTCCATATAGTTCAAAATAAACTATAAAAAAATTGGTTATCATCGTTCTGTAGCGCTCGCCGTTGACGGTGACCGCCTCACCAGAATTATTTTCGAAAAAGTACAAACCAATGACGCCACCGGCCCAAAATCCACATCAAACGGTAACTTTTTGAGAAACCATTATCACCTGATGAACTAGATGGCTAGATTTCGTCCCATGCACGGCAATTCTGCTTGATAACACAGCCATTCATCAAAAATGCGCTTCGTCGCTAAAGATGATTTTTCGGACAAAATTGGGGTCCTCTTCAAAACGAGTACTCGTACGTCTCAAACGTGGTCATTACGTCAATGTCCCCTCTATGACCGGTCATCATAAGTAATTGGGGCACTCATGGTCAACTAAGGTTGTTAACGAGCTAGAACGTTCGTCAGGTATTATTTGTTGGCCTATCTACTATTACTACACTGTTTTTAGCGTAATAATATAAACCAAGTTTAAAATATGATGCGATAGACACAGCATGCAAAAGTAGTAGTTACTAGCTGTTGCCCGCGGATTCGCTCCCGTGGACCACTCCACAGGACCCGTTTTCGGGGTAAAAAAATAGCTTATGTCACTCAAGAATAATGTAGCTTTCTATTGGCGAAAGATCTTTTTAAATCGGTCCATTAGTTTCGGAGCCTATTCGGTACAAACAAACAAAGACACAAAAATATCATTCCTCTTTATAATATTATTATATATAGTATAGATGTAAAGAATTAATATAAAAGAAAATGAAAAAATATGTAAATAATTAATATTGTTTGTTCCATCATCGTCATTTCAGCCGAAAGACGTCCGCTGCTCTCTCCATTGCCCTTTAGGTGACATTAAGCCTTCTGATGAGGCCAATTGTGAGCGACCACGTCTCTGCCCGTAAGTAATCACTGACAACACACAATGGTCATAGACTTTCGTCTTGAGAGACTTTGGTAAGTTGGACGAGAAGATACCACGCAACACGCGAACGCTGCCCAGCCGAATCGAATTTGATGGTTGACCTCTTTCTCGAAGTTGGGCCTACCTAACTGGATTGTTTGTTTATATCAATAAAAGTATGTAGTGATCCAATTGCCAGAATTCTTTTACTGGCAGATCTACACTGTCATTGTAGATGTTGTTGATGTTTTTCCGCGGAAAAATGCGTGGCCACGGTAGCGAAACTGCTGGAAAAAATTTAATTAATTTGATTATCTACTTATAGGTGGCAAAACAGCAGTGGCAATTTTTTTTAGGCAGCAGAATTTTTACTTTTCACGGTTAGTAGATATAAACTATACTTTAATTTCTATACAACATCAGTTGTGGATAATTTAACTTCTTTTAGGAAACTAGCTATTTGAGTTTTGGAAGAGTAAGACTGCACTTTTGACCCTTCACTGTAACTACCGTATATAAGTTATACCTAAAAGTCAACTTGTAAACAAAATAAATATCCAAGTAGGTAAGGACAATTTAGAAATTATCATTTCCTCGAATTTTGTAGCCGTGTTCCTGTGAGCTCGAGAGGGCATTATTTATGGAGCCCTCAGTGATCCTATTAGGGAGGCCGCCTGCTGAGCGAGCGTCACCGGGAATTTGTCACCATGTCACTTTTTATGTCCTGTCAAAAACGCGCCGAAATGCCGTCAGATCTTCTTATGAATAAAAATAATGAGAAAGATTGACCGATTTCTTTGTTGAGGTTGGTAAAATGGAGTAGCGGTGGATGCAGTGGTACCGGCCTCGTCTTGCAAGGTGTGAGTCGAACCCAACCAGGCCCTAATTACTCGTTGTGTAAATAATTTTTCATCACCGCTGCCCTCAAAACGGTGAAGGTGAAATGTCTTAGCCAGTTTATAGTAAACGCCCTTTACAAAGAGGAGGCAATGTGTCCCAGCAGAGGGAACATTATAGGCTGAATAGTAAGCATCTTATTTTTGCTATGCTATGAGCCTATATGGTTTTGATCACTTACTTTAAGCAGTACAAAAGCCGATAAGTTGCTCTATTTCCACACGGGTAAAATATTTTCTGGAGGGCATTTTTTGCGATTGTACTCGTATGTTATTTTGAGGTACGAAAGATTGGCCTCTAAATATTCAGACTTTCACAATATAGAAGACCACCACCAATGACCTGGTTACGAACACTTAAGGCGCAGATACCCCTCAGTAGCTGATTTAAAAATGAGAATTACGTCTAAACGGATAATGGTAATTTGAAAAAAAAAATATGTGTGCCATTTAAACCATTTTCTTAACAATTTAATCAATGAAAATTTGAGTTATATTCGTATAACATAATGTAATAAATTTGTTAAGTTATGTCTAAAACGTACAAAAAATCTTAAATCGCACTAATACTGCCGGCCGTATTTTAAAGAAATTGTCTCCATCTCAAAGGAAATTTAATTATCTACATTTTGATCTGAGGCTTTTTTTTAAGTCATTGAATAATAAGGAAAGTATAAAAACTACTGAATTTTGGGTCACGCGGGTGTGAAACGAGTGCGCGTTTTGTTCCCTCAAGGTCATTGGCGACTGTCGTCGTCTTAAGAATGACATGATCATAAGCAACACAACAGAAGGGACAACGCGCTACCGTACGGTGTGGCTTAGAAGTACTAGGAGGGCTGACCCCAAATATGCTGGGTCAATAGGCAGAAAAAAGGACAACAAGAGACAAAAAAAGAAATACTGCCTAATGTAGGACCTTAATAGAATCTTTGATAAATATAGGTATCATACTATTTTGGCGCACATTAAAGACACATTAAGGCCTCCTTGAAATCAGGAAAAAGAAGATGTCCACCCGCCAGTACTCCAAAATCAACTACGCTATTTAAAAATTAATGATACACGAAGTATCGAAATAAAAACACTCCAATTTGCTCGACAATTACAATCGGCAAAAGTAAAAAACATTCTTGGAACTTTTACCGAACATTTTACGTGTATACGCTAACTAATTTCGTTTTACCATATTCTGTAAAAGTTGGGAGTAATTACGGAGTTGTGTTTTGGAAGCACCTTTATTTAAAAAAAAATCTCTTTAAACAAGTGACGTTAATTGACTAGGAGTAAGGAACTCAAGTTATTTATTATACCGCCATTATACTGCGTAACAGTTATTTGTGAACGGTTCCGAGATGTTTGGAACGGTTTGTAGTGATGCGGAAAAGCTTTGCTTGTTCTGTTTTCTTTAAAAGTAATTAAGATATCTCCAGGAAAAAACTTTTGCTTCTAAAATGGGAAAGAGAACCCACTTTATTTACTTGTGAAACTTTCCACATCAGGGACTTTTGGAATGTAATAAAAGTTTAGGTATTACCTCCTGCTAAAAGTAGGTAATGTTAACCACAATCAGTAAACTAGGTACTCATTTAGTTCTCATATTCTCTGAGCGCAACATGAATGGAAATTATTTATTTAATTTTGGAAACATTTTAAGATCAAAAGAAATCTCTTTTGACCTTAAAATGATTTTACTGGAAATGTAATAGATTTAATAACCCTCTAATAATAGAGCTTTTCCATATGTAATTTCTCAGTAACAGCCCGGTGTTAAACATAGGTATCTGGTGAAGTTTGGGTAGCCTGCACTTTTTCTTTAATAATGTTATACGTATACGTAATAACAAAATTATACGTATTAACGTGGCATCAAGTATTTTTTTAATGTCACAGTATGTGGGTACCTAGCAGTTAATATATAAAACATACCTGAATATTCTTGAAAAATCAAATATTATTTTTCTCAAAGACGGTAGTTGCTTTTCAGTAAAATGCTTGCCCACATTCCTTTCATAACACGCACGAACAAATACCCTCTCTTCCTTTCCTCTAAGCTTTGAACCTCATTAAATCGGTCAATTTTGAGGCTTCAATTTGCTTAAAACAGAATTTCCGTTGTTAAGGAAGAGATAGAAATGCTTGCATTATGCAAATGCCATTACCTTCTTGTTAGCAATTTAGACATTCACTCCTTTATTGGTTACATTGCCGACTTTAAATTGTTGGCCTATAAAATAAATACAAGCACACACTCCTTTAAGGAGAGAGGGAACATAATTTGATCACAGTCTATTAACATTTTAATGAAACTGCTCATTGATAAAAATTACGTGATACCTAAGATGGCCCGGAAAAGCAACATTCTGTCAACGATAATGAATGTCAAAAAGTTGAAAATGTTACGCTATCGCTGTTAGAACATTATTTTTAAACTACTTCACTACTAACTTTGTTTGGCAAAGTCGGTGTCTTTAGTCTACATATTGTTTTTCGTTTTTCAACACCGACGTCGGAAAACAAAGCTACTTTTCGCTTTTTTTGTCAAAAAGTTTTTTATTTTACTATTTTTAGTTTCAGTACCTCATATTACCATGAAAATCATATATAGTCAGAGTACATCTCATTTCAATTCCAATAAGCCCAAACACGCCTACCTGCCGCCAGTGCCTACCTGCCGCCTTCGTCATCAGCTCAGTTCGATGGTACCATTTTCATCAGTCCAATTTATTTATATGTATTTGCTTCATTTATTTATTTAAACTTCATGTACAATGGTTATACATAGGCGGACTTAATGCAGCAAGGCATTCTCTACCAGTCTACCTTTGGGTTAAAAAGGACACAACAGTGGTAGGTATACAAAATAAAAAATATGAACATTAATTAAAGTTGGATATTAATAAACTACCTAACTAATAAAATACATAAACAATGTCTAAAATAATAGACAAATAAATACCAAATGCTTCATCATAGTCGCTTAACTATTCGAGATATCTTATACCCATGACATAATAATTAAGGAGATCCAGTGGCAATCTGTGGTCTTCTTCATCAGTTCCACTTTACCAAATTATACTTTTTGAGTGCAAATGCTTGCCATGTCATTGAAAATAATAAAAGCGCTATATGTCTGCTTATAATATTTGAGGAGTTTCCTTTAGATCTCATCATTAGATTTTGACTTGGTGACAATGGGACCACTTTAATATACACTTTCAAACAAAAAAAAATATTCGCAAATCCGTCTATATATGACGGAGTTAAGCCCGAACAAAATAGTAGAAATATCCGAATTGAGAACCTCGTCATTTTTGGGAAGTCGGTTAAAATAGGAGAATTGCCTCAATTCAGCTGAATGTTAATTTTTTTTTTGTCGATGATTTTACCATTGTACCAGTTGAAAAAGCTGTCTATCTATCTACTAATATTGAAAAGGTTCTTATTACATAAGGTCTAAGTGACTTCCTAAATAATACAAATTATTCTGATACCGTTAACTGTCACATCTGATAACCCGAGGCCAAACCGAAGCCAACATTAATTAAAAACAACCCAAGACTTATGACGAAGACCTTCTTAAACATCTTCCTACACCGTTTCATTTGTTTTAAAGTTATTGCTAAAGGCAGTTCAGTAACCCATTAAGTCCCTATCGTAACGAAACGAGTATATTATTAGAATTCATAGTTATTGGAGGTAATACCATTACAGATAACTTGATCGGGGTATATTGGGACGTACTTGGGAGTTAGCAACAAAGGGTAATAAAGGGCTGTCTGGTAACTGTTCCGTAGCATTCGAAAGTCACATCCTAACAGTCTAACGGTGTTCATGTTGGCAACTCAATTAAAAAGTTAAGTCTACCTGACTGAAGTTGGACTGACTAGGAAATTAGGACTTAGCGGCTAAAAGTATCATATTGCTGGCGTTGGAGTGCATGCTAATTCTGAAAATGACTAAATTTAGAATAATGTCAGTACTATTTAAGAATTTTGTTTCTTATCTTATTGGTGGTCTCATTCATGTAAAAAGTCATTGGTAATTTAAAAGGAACTTTAGTCACTAGTGTGAAAGTATTTTTTACATTTCAAGCTACTAGGCCTCATGGCGGTCAATAGTTGGATAATGATTCGGGGATTAAGGCTTGTCAGAATGCCAGACTGGATTGTGATTTATTTATGGAATTTTATCTGAATTGGAGCTGATCCTGTAAAAAACTGATATTCAGTTGAATTCGGTTACACTGTGTGCCAACCCCAACATATGGAGAAAAGCGAGGCAGGAGCTGCTGACCTTCAAAGAATCCACCTCTTTCACTCACATACCACGTCATATTCACTTTTCTCTTCATACCAAGCAGGAGACAGAACAAACAAGGCCAATAGGCACAAAGAATCGTTTACAACTGGTTCAAGTACAACTTTTTAAGCTGTTAAATTTGATTCCAATAATAGGAGTGGCAAAAACGCTTGAACGCACGGAAATTTGTGCTAGTATCTACAAGGTCTGTATACCTATTAAACAACTCAAGATGCAGCCTGTACATTATCCAACATAATACTGCATCTAAGGTTTATTGGTAAATTGTACTAAATAAAAAATAAGTTCATCAATCTTTCTAGCTTTTTTCCCAATTTAATTGGGGTCGACTGCCAGTCTAACTAGATTCAGCTGGATACCCTTATACCTCCACAATTATTTAAATGGGTATATGATATTCCATGCTAATACTGGTTTTAGATTTCAGACTTCTAACTACCCGAAACGACAAATGACAGCCGGCACCAACAGCTTAACGTGCTTTCCGAGCCACTTAGGAGTCTCGTTATGTCCAGAATGTTCACCCATCTATGGACTGACTTCGACAAGTATTGCTTAACCTCGGCGATCGATCCATGCAGCTGTTATTATTTTGTTCATACCCAACATCAATAAATGACAATCCACCTAAAATACAACATAACCTAAATATTTACTCAAATAATAAACCCCAATATCTAAAACCAACCAATACATCACACTGTATTTCACAGTGCAGGCAAGTTTGTTCATAACATTAGCGGTACATAACGAGAAGAACCTTCATTTTGCACGCATTTTGCAGTTTTTTGTATTTTGCATCGCATGCTGAGCGAGTGGAAATAGGAAACTAAGTAGGTAGGTATGCTGTGCATTGAAAGCTTAATATGAGATGTGACGATTACGTCATACAGCTTCGTCACCGTCGTCATATGTCATATAATAATACAATCAATTAGAAAAGTAGTGTAAGTAAAGGGCAATGGAGAGGGATGCTCCGAGTTTCCTTTAGTGATCGAATCAGAAATATAGAGATCCGCAAGAGAACCAGGGCTACCGACATAGCCCGAAGAATGTCCAAACTTAAGTGGCAGTGGGCAGGCACATTACTTGCAGAACAGATGGCCGATGTGGCAGAAAACTTCTGGAGTGGTGACCGCGAACCGGCAGACGTTGCGTTGGACCACTAGGTGGACCGATGACCTCGTGAAGGTTGCGGGGATCCATCGGATGCGAGAGGCACGGGACCGGTCAATGTTGCGACGCTTGGGGGGCCTATGTCCAGCAGTCGACGTCTTTTGGCTGATATGATGAATTATGTAACTAATATTAAATACCAAGTTTTTGAATAATGAGACACAATTATTATTTTAGGTATTTGGGTATTATTAGGGCTCCACGGATCTCACAATTGTTATTTTTACCCGAATAGGGCCCAGCCAAAAGTAAGCGTTATGATTTTAATATTTACTACTTCAGGATTTCTGTCAAATAACTCGGAAATCACAAGCACAAGCCTCCTCTCTTTGGTTTAGTGTATCCTGTACAAACAAAATGTTAATTTTGCTGGGGGCACATAATGATGTATCTCTTCTTCGTGGATACATCGCGTGTTAAGCGTCCGTTCGAATCAGGAGTGAAAATATGAAGATAGGAAACTATGCTGTTCATGGCTTGGTGTGACGAATTAAACTACTAACATTGATAATTCAATCAAGTCGTAAATCTTGCGGTCTTTGACCACAGAATTCTTTTATGGATATTTATACTGCTATACGTACGAGTATGTCTTTGCAAAAATGATATCTTAAACCCTGAGCAATAACAGTAAATTGTTTTTTTTTTAACTTGTACTGTCACTATCTACTGCTAGAAAAGTTAATTTGTAAATGTTCAATGTCTCTCATGAACCAACTCAAGTCGTTACATACTCCGAAAAGTTTAATAAAGCGCGGCAATATTTTTCGTGAACGGTTTTTCAATGGTTTAGGTATTTATATATCAGTGCAAATAAGTTACGACAATACCAAGAGGTTAAAAACATGCAAATGAGTATTTCAAACACATAACGGAAAATTTCAAAATCGGACTCCTAACTATATATACACAGGAATCATCATGATCATCAGACTTAATGTTTCCACTGCTTGGGACACAGGCCTTCTCTCTATGAAAGTGTGAATGGGCCTTAATCCACCACGCGGGCCCTGTGTGGATTGGTGGATGTCACATATCTTCGATTTTTTATTTCTAGGACATGCCGGTTTCCTCACGATATTTTCCTTTACCGTTTTTAGAGCATTGGTGATGAAAAAATTTACACAAATAGACGGGATTGAAGCCGATTTTTTCTCTCCTTGATTCAGTGAGACAACTAACGGGTGAAATTGGCAGTAAGGTATTAGTGCAATATTAATTGATTGACGATTATGCCCGATGTCCACCACTTGGTTGGCCACCACTGGGTGACAAAGAAACAACTTTAAAAAAAGTATTCGTTGTCCACCACTGGAGTCAGTGACACGGATTTTTAACATTCCATAAGGCCACCGCTGACGGACAATGTCACAATTTTGTTTGTTTATTTTCATTTTTTTTCTTTTATTTTTAAATGTATGCCAACCAAGCGATAGACATCGAGAATAATCGATTGAGTGACACAAAAATATTACAATCCCTTGGGCGAGTTTCATATCTTGTCTTTGTTTCCATTTATAAGTAGTATCAAGTACTGTAGCAAAACCTCCTCCGTTAGGTGTTCTGAGCTTTCGACGGACGTGAATACATAGCATTCGTGCCAAGCGGCCGTTCCCGACTCATACTTATCGTTTGAACTTACACTATGTTTCTGCATCATTTAATTTTCGTGAAGTATTTATTAAATGTTAGTTTTCCTTTGCTTTAGTAGATTGTTCATTCGTAATTTTAATAATTTTGTGCAAAATCCGAAACATCTTTTTGTGGCGAATTATTTAGGCTTTTATTTTTCAAAACACAAACACACCTTTTGGGCTTCGCCGCAGTGAAGTAAAAATATCGAGTGTTGCAAAATATATAGAAGAAAACCTAAAGGAACCTCGAATAATAGGTTCTTCAAATAGATCATTTAAATTAATTTAAAACTTGAAATGTATGTATTAGATATTCGTGGGTGAAAACATTCTTTAAAATAATATCTTAAGTTTATAACAGAAATCCCATTTTAAAACACTTAATATACCAACTCGAGTAATAAAATAACATATTATTTTAGTAGTGCTGTTAGAAATGCCACTTGTTCTAGATCGGGAGGTAACTAAGACTTGAGCAAAGCCGGAGCTTAGTACAATGCGATTTAATTAAACTATCTCGGGTACATATTACACCTGGCACATGACATTAATGGCTAGTTAGAGAGATCTGCTATTACCTTAGTTAGTTAAACGATCAGTTGAAATGGTGGTTCTCGATGGGGGAGTCTGCTGTTTATATAGTAAGAACTAAGTATCTAGTGGCAGATTGGTTCATTGTCTTCAACAAAGGACAAGACGGTGTTTTCGGAATTTGGCATTTCGGATTATAACTATCTGTAGTTGTTCCAATGGCGATTGTTACATTATCTTCCTACTTACTGTTATAAACGTGAAAGTTTGTGAGGATGGATTGCAAAAAATACTGAACGGATTTTGGTGAAACTTTACAGGCATGTAGTTATTATTAATAAAGATATTGGGAGAAGTACCAAACGGGTGGAACCGCGGGCGGCAGCGTGTTTACTATAATTATTAATTTCCTCTCTCCTTATATTATCCTCCTTATATTTTGCACGGTGGTAGGGTACTTTGTAGTACCCGCCTGGCTGGCAACCACCCTCAAGTTGAAAATCTGTCGCCAAGCACCTTCCGGTGTGTTCCGACAGCAGCACTTGGGAGCCAGTTCCCTTCTAGGCTTTGTGTGCTTACCACCATCGGCCACATCATCACTGACCACGGTGAGATTGTGGTCAAACACAGGCCTATACAAAGTAAAAAAAAAAAAAAAAAAATATATATTCTCTATTTATTAAATGGTATATTATTTATGTGTGTATTTTATCATATTTATGTCTAA
Source organism: Anorthoa munda (assembly GCA_945859665.1). NCBI lineage: Eukaryota > Metazoa > Arthropoda > Insecta > Lepidoptera > Noctuidae > Anorthoa > Anorthoa munda. Next base: position 20,532,617 of record OX243908.1, read on the forward strand.
GTAATATTATTTATGATATTTTATTCTTTGACGGTCCTCTATCCATCTCCTTGTTCTGTCCATCCAAAGATTGCCTGCAAGAAATTCCATATACGATAAGACCGCTCATTGTACACTTGTTTCTATATATAATTATAAGATTAAACGAACTTACCTTAAGTGAAGTTCTATCTTAATTATACGAAGCTCCTTGTCCGAGACGGTTTAACGTGTAGTAAGCTGTTTGTATCAGCGCCAAGTCACAACTTTAAAGCTATAAAAAAAAAACTTAGTTTCCTCGTGTCACATCTCTACTTGTCATTACGTTTAAAGACAGGTTTATGAACAACCCCAATACTGGGATAATACTCAATGAGTACTAGTGGGAGGGTTTTTGGGACTGCCGTCTCGGACAAGGAGCTTCGTATAATTAAGATAGAACTTCACTTAAGGTAAGTTCGTTTAATCTTATAATTATACTCTCTCCTTGTCCGAGACGGTTTAACGTGTAGATGTTTGAAGTTTGGTTGTGAATAACCAGATTTGCTAATAAAAATAATGATGTATTAAATATATGGTATTATATTAATCAAAAAGAAATGTATAACATTAGGTTACATTAATTGGTAATAATGCTAGGAAAATAATCAACAATTTATGAGGTCATAACAGTGTTACATATCACACTACTAAACTGGGATGTATCTTGAGCGATAGGTCTATTGTAATGCCTGGCAAAAATGGCAGAATTTTGAGACCACCCTGCAGTCTTTCTAATTACATCAATACTGACACCGGATCTGTTTGCAGCAGATGTTGATGCATGTCTGGTGCTATGGGCTGTGAAGATGGTGACATCAATTCCTGCTTCTTCCAATATCGACTTGATCCAACGGCTTATAGTCTGCGTTGATGCCTTTCTATAAGGTTTCTTGAATGTAAGAATTAATTCATCTGTACTGTTTCTTATAGAACTTGTCTGATCAATATAAGATTTAATGGTGTTGACAGGACAAATTTCTTTCTTCTGGATGAAGGTTTTTAAGTGAAACATTGGTTGTATGCTACCTCTTCTGGATGTTTTTATTATATCAGGTATGTATATTTCTACACCACTGTCAGTGAATTTCATATTTGATATCTTTATCATTGACAAGGTTTGAACACGGTGACCAGTAGTTAATGCCAGTAAAGTGACCAATTTTTTGGTTAATTTTTCGAGTGTTACTTCTTCATTTGGGTAGCATCCTGCTAGATGATTTAGTACTATGCCTGGATCCCATGTTCTGTCATACTTCGGCATTGGTGGTCTTGATCGAAAGATTCCTTTAATCAATCGTTTTAGCCTGTCGTCAGATCCGATTTTGGATCCCATCAGGAGGGATAATGCAGACCTAGTAGTGTTTATTGTACCATATGATGCCCCATTTTGGTAACACTTGGTTAAAAAATTCAAAATATATGGAATCGATGCCTGATAAGTGTCTAAATTGTGCTCCCTGCAGAACATCCACCATAATTTTAGGGATGAATCATATTGTCTGAATGTATTTATTGAGAGTGAGTTTAACATCAAATTTAGTGCAGAGCGTGGTGTTCCACGCCTTATAAACGCTTGGCTGACAGCAGCCCTGCAGCCAGGGTAAGCTGGTGGTGCAGGGGATGGTATTCTCTGAAAGGAGATGACAACAGACTCTTGTTAGGACTAAAAACAATAAGATCCTCACAGGACAAAGATTTTATTAGTGGGAACCATGGTTGTGATGGCCAATAAGGAAAAACTAAAATTCCCTTGGCTTTATCTCTTTGTATCTTATATAAACATTTTAACAATAATGAAAAAGGTGGAAATGCATAGAAAAGTATATTTGCCCAACTGAGGGTGAAAGCATCTACAGTGAATGCTTCTGGATCACATTTCCAGGAAACGAATTTTGCACACTTTTTATTTGTCCTAGAGGCAAATAAATCTACATCAGGAGTGCCAAACTGTTTAGTTATTTGCATATAAGCTTTTTGTGAAAGTTCCCATTCAATATTGATTTTCCTAGATTCTTTATCAGCTTCAAAATTTTCTTTGGTATTTATATAGGAAGCAAAAATCCAAATATTTCTATTTTCACACCATTGCCAAATCTCTCTTGTGATATTATTGAGGTGTGGGAATTGCACTCCCCCCATTTTGTTAATGTATGCCACTGCAGTAGTGGTATCTATTCTCAATAAGATTTCGCAATTATATATATCTTTTGTGAAACACTGAAGCCCTAAAAAAGCAGCTTTCAATTCTAAATAATTAATATGGTGTTCTTGTTCTGAACGTGACCATGACCCGGAAGCTTTCTTGTGACTGCATACAGCTCCCCAGCCTGTGGTAGAAGCATCGGTGTGTATTTCTATGTGGAAATTATATTGTTTAATTGGGTTACTTTTGTATATATTATGTTGCCACCATTTCAATTCTGATTTGATTACTTGAGAGATATTCATAGGCGATTCATAATTGTCATTACATTTCAGTAATGCTAGGTATTTCTGTCTCTCTAAAACTTTGGTATATAGCCAACCATATGGAAGGGCTGGACAAATTGAATTAAGTGATCCTAAAAGTTGTGAAAATTCTCTTATTTTGCAAGTATTAAGGTGTCTAAATAATTTAATTCTTTCTAGAATTACTAATTGTTTTTCATGTGGAACTGACAATGTGAGGTCTGTTGAATTTAAAATGAAACCTAGATATTTGCATGTTTAGCTAGGTGTTATAACACTTTTTTCATAATTTATTATAAAACCTAAATCTTGTAAAAGTTTGCATGCTATTTGAATATCTTTTCTGCACTTAAATTGACATTTATTAAAATACAAACTGTCATCTAAATAACATGTTAATAAAATGTTATTATTTCGTAAATATGTAGAAACTGGTTTGAGAAGTTTTGTAAAAACAAAAGGGGCTGTACAAAGGCCATAGGGTAGAGCATTAAATTCGTATAGTAAACCATCAAATTTGAACCTTAAGAATTTTTTACTATTTGCTGATATTGGTACTGAAAAGTAGGCCTCCTTCAAATCTATTGAAGCTATGTAACAATTTTTAGACATTAATTTACAAGCTGTTCTAATGTCTTCTAGCTTGAAATGCTCTGTATCTATGTATTGATTTAATTTCTTTAAATTTAAAATAAATCTAAATGAGCCATTGGGTTTTGGTACTAAAAATATGGGTGATGTAAATTGGTCAGCACAGTATGAACACTCAGAGATTGCTCCTAGATGTAAAAGCTTTTTAATCTCAGAAGAGATAATTTCTTTCTCATTTTTTGGCCAGTGTTGTGGCTCAGTATCATGAAATGTTGGTATTTTAGTAAATGGAATATCATAACCTTGTATCCATCCTAACACTACAGGGTCATTTGTAATCTGCAGCCAATTGTTTATGAAATATTTAAGTCGGCCTGCATGTACCTGATTTACTAGCGGTAGTGCCTGGGCTTCGATTTGATTGGGGGGCGAGGTCTGGCCTGGTCTGGTCTGGTCTGGCGAGGTCGATCGAATCGAGGCTGTTTCTTGTATGAGTTCTGTTGAAATTGCCCACCGCGAGCTTGCTGGTATTGTGGCTGATGGTTCTGCGGTGGGCCCCTCCAGTTTAACTGTCTCTTTGCCATTGTTGATGTAGTTGATTTGGTCTTCCTGGTTTCTGCAATCTGTGTACTTGTTCTTTGTATAGACTGTGCAGCTTTTATTTTATCTGCACAGTCTGTTCCAAACAAAAATGTATCAATTTTAGTGTTCTTAACTGCTTCCTGGATTACTTTACTGGCTCCTGATAAGGCAAAAAATTTTCTGGAGGAGGAGTCCTGATGATGGATTTCCGATGCAATTTTTGCAGCATCGTTTATCTCCTCAATAAGCTTCTTGCTATTTATGTCGCCCTTCTGTATATTTGTTAGGGATCGACCCAAGCATGTCATTAGATTTCCAATAAGATTCTGTCTATAAACTATTCTTCTGTCTCTCTTAACGGATGGTTCCGAGAGAGTAGCTAATATCTCAGCGTTCATTACCGGTGCAACAGCATTAGGGAAGTTAGATGGAGTGGGGTATTTTTCAATCAATTTGTCTCGGCCATCCTTACCCAACCCTTCTGACATTATTTTTGTCCAGCGAAGGGCCAATTCAGATCGAATTGGATCACCAAACTCTTCTTTCTCCTCTCCCTCTTTTCCCAATGCCAGTAAAAACTCTTCAGGAAGTTGGTCAGTTTCTGAAAAATATTATACTTTATTTAGAAAATGAGTGAAATGTCTATCCGCTCAGTGATAGTGCTTCAATAACTGGTATATTACACAGCATAATGTCTAGGAGCATTGTCTAACCGCGAGGTGATAGCGCCTGCTCTATTTTAGATTTGTTAGATAGTGAGACACTGTCTATCCACTAGTGATAGCGCCTGATGTCAAAATATAATGTTCATATATAGGTATTACGGCCCAGGCGTTTGAAGTTTAATTCAGTTAAGTATTCTAAGAGAAATGTACGACCGACCTGTATAATTGTTGGCTTCTGATTCATTGATATTGATGGATTCCTCCATAACCCCGGTCTCAGTTGCCGACGTTGGTGGCGGCGGCGTATACTGCCATGAAGATGGGCGGCATGGTGATTCTTCTTCTGAATCTTGAGGCAAATTCTTTAATTTTTCTTCAAGTTTCCGTATTTTTTTCTTGAGGTGGTTTGCATCTTTACTTTTTCTTTTCCCCATTTTAAATTTCAAGGTAACTAACACACACTTCTCAAAAACAAACTTTCAAGTTCAAGAAGGCAGGAAAAACCGAGGCAGAAAAACCGTTAGGAAAAGATGTAAATTCGTTCGTTCATTCGTGGGGATGTGAACAGAACTTTGAAATTTATGGTCGTATACTAGATAATCTGTACTATTATTAACAGGTATCCGGAAGCGGATATGCATTGTTTTTAGATAACATTAGCATACATTTTAGGTTAAACGTCGAATGTTTATTTTATCGTACTTAGGGTCTCTAATTCCTAAGGGTAGGAAGGGTAGGGTAGTAGTATTTCAAAACATACCTGTAACTCTGAATCCAACAAGGATTCAATGTAATGTTTACACAACAAACCTTGACCTTGAGTGAGCCGCGCATCATATTTGTTGTTTGTTTATCAGAAAACACTATATAGTTTTTTGTAAAAACCTAACACCACGTAACACTTCATAATAACACTGATATAATATTGTTTTAAGCTATTATTATCGTACAAAAACAATAAAAATAACATTTTTATCACGAGGAATAAGTGACAGCGCTGCACAAAAAACCGTAATGACAAGTAGAGATGTGACACGAGGAAACTAACTTTTTTTTTATAGCTTTAAAGTTGTGACTTGGCGCTGGTACAAACAGCTTACTACACGTTAAACCGTCTCTGACAAGGAGAGAGTATAATTGTCCCGTATTATTATGTGATGTACAATGAACTGTTTCTATATATAATTGTCCCGTATTATTATGTGATGTACAATGAACTATATAATAAATAATAATAAGATTTTTTTTATTATCTAGGTATATATCAAATAACTTCAAAAGAGAAACAGAAGCATTGGTTTGTAGATTACAGGTAGGTACCCACTTAAGGCAAATGTATATATCTAAAGACGAATTTACATTTAAATTCGATGGAAAACTCGAAATTGTTTCCTTAAAAGGTTTTGTGTTTTTTAAAGTTGCCCACACAAGGAATTCCTTCCGTACGGATGCGTTTACAAACATTGAAACTCATATACACAAGACTCCCAGATCCGGATCAACTATCTGTAGGTCATACACAACAACTATTTGTTCCGTGCGGGAATCGAACCTGCGACACACAGCGCAACAGGCGATCGCTAAATTACTACGCCAACCGTGTCGTTAAATTAAATTAATTTTAAATAACCTCCCTTTGAATTACACCAGATGTGAACTCAATATCCGATAAATATTTAGTTACCCGATTAGTCCTTAAGGTAGTCAGAGGCCATAAAATCAGACACCAGTCTTGCTAAAGGGTACCGTGTTACCCAGTTACTGGGTTGTGGAGATCAGATAGGCAGTCGCTCCATGTAAACACTGAATACGATAAGATTGGAAGCGGACACCGACATATTTGGGAACAAGCTAGGCAAATTGAATTATTTAGTAACCCGATTAGAAACTAATTAATAATAACCTTCGCCTTCGCAGTGGACGTTTTCGGCTGAAATGATGATGATGAATAACAACCTAATTACTCAAACACTAAAGAAAATTAAACAATACCAAAACTGATAAATTATTGTCTTTACAGCAGGAAAAAACTATCATGCAGAAAAATAGCATTCATTGTCGACAAGTGAAGTTTCATAAAGCGTAGATTTATTTATAAAGAATTGGATACCCGAGGTGCTAGCCCGTATTGTGTCCATCCCAGAATAACAAATATAAAAGATACACAAAGAATAGTGATTTCGTGTAAACCAACTTTAAACGGATATTAAAAATGTCGGTGAAATTGTTATCAAATTCTCAATATGTCTGGCGAAGCTGGAAGATTTAGTATGAAATATATTATGAAAAATGTTTCGCTTAACGTTCCTTTGTGCTCAAATAGGTATCTTTGAATGTATTCACGGTGAAATATGGACGATACGAAATGTTTTTAACGCTGTGTAGAGAGTGGTTGAACTGGTATTTTTGGTTTGTTTTGAAATTTTTAAAATCTGATGTATGATAATGATAACGTATGTTATAAAAAAGTAACACATTATTCATGAAACCAGAGGTGGCCACATCATCACACGAATAGCATCTGTAATATTTTGTTATTCATAGGCTCGCATTCGGCGACTGTCTCACATGATGGTAAGCGATTTGTGGTCGACAGCACGCTTGCCTAGAATTTCACTCTAGACTTAAAGATGAAAGTAAAAAGCCCCCTTTTTCTTCTGAACCTCAACTTTCGTGTAGACAGGGATAAAAAAGAAATCACATAATGGTTCTAAATATTTAATGCTCAAGTAAATCCCATCAAACATAACAAGATCATATACTTTAATAAAAAAAATACATTTACGAGTGATTTCCATATTTTCGTATAGATATAGGTACCTACCTACCTACCTACAGCCACTCAAATTATAGAGGTATCATACATACATAAACTCACGCCCTTTTAGGCAGAGACTACAGAACGCCAACTGCTACGATCTGTACACACTCCTTTTGCTTCATTACCATTCATACGTCTAGTCATACACGGACGCTGGTTATGAGTACTGCGCATCTAGCCTTTTTTTTTGACATAACCAACCAGATCCGTGTAATTCCTTCTAGGGTCTCCTCTCCTGGCGTTTCCACGCACGATTGCCTTGTAAATCATGTGTTATGAAATAGATCCATTTCTTTTACAGAACCCTGTTACTGCGGGCAAAACAAACAATTGTACGAAAAACAAATAAACGTGCGAGAATCCAAGCTGTTTGCAGTCAACAGTTACTCACGGATTCGTTCCTGCGTTTAGCTAGCAGAATTTATTGGCTCCGAAGCGCTATTGGGTTTAAATAAAGAACACTAAAATGCCTCGGCGGCTTCTTTAATCGACTTACCAAAAAAGGAGGAGGTTCTATGTTCGACATAATGTATGTTTTTTTTTTTTTAAGAACTGCATTGTCAAAACTTTACAAAAAACAAAACGCGATCCTGTCCACTCAAAGAAAATAAGTTATTTATTCAAAAAGAAACGAACTTTTTTCGTATTTCTCTCGAAAACCCCTTTCATTCGATGCCATATACTGTGGGGGTGCATAAAAATAATTGGTCCGCCATCTTGAAGAGTTTACCATAGAATGACTGTTATGGATTTAGAATTTTTTTCGCTTTGTAACAGTACATTGCCATCCAAACAAAACGCGTAGCCTTTCAGCTTAACTGGGGACAAATTTTTAATTCAGTTGCCCTATACGACCCATTCGAACTAATTAAGTAACAAGACAATGTTTTGACAGCCCATGACAATTCTAACTATGGCTATGAAAGCCGAAATGTAAGCTCAGCACACACAAATATTGTTAGTAACTAGCTTCTGCCCGCGGCTTTACCTGCATGAAAAGTATTCTATTAACCCAAAGGAACATACAACCGGGATAAAAAGCAAACCTGTGGCGTGGTCATGGTCGACCCGTGTGCCAATTTTAATTCGAATCCGTTCAGCTATTGCCGCGTGAAAAGGTAACAGACAAACAGAGTTACTTTCGCATTTATAAATTGATATTATTTTGATACTGATGTACGGATGGCATCTCTTGATATTGTCAGCACAGAAATTCCGTGCTCTGAGGGTTTATAGTATGAAGTGATGTAAAGTAGCGATAACTTTCAGTTCGCTGACTAATTAAAAATGGCCGGTGTAGCGAAATTAGGGCAACTAGAGAGTGCAGTCCTCATGTGGACGGTGAAGCAAGATAACGCACGTATTTAAGAGTTACATTGAACCATGTGTTGTGTTAGGTAGGCCATCCATGTACTGAAGGGCATAAAAACGGCAGCTTTAATTGAACTATCTAAGAAGTAAGGCGGCATCTGCCGCGGTTAGTCAGCAGATATATAACCATTTCTCATACATATAAGACGTAGACATATTCGGATTCATGAGTAGGTATATCGATGATGGTTAATATAATTATTGGGTGTATTTATTTACATAGATAAAAGTATATACAGTGTATAAAATACTTAAACAACTAAAACTACTCACTAACTAAAACTAAAAATATACTTAACTAAAATATGGCGTCGAAAAACTCCTCCACATCGTTCCCCACTGGTAATGTACCCAAAAGGCTGGCAGCATTGCCACGTTGTATGGCAATGCTTATTCTCTGACCAAGGTAAAAGCCAGCCCTTGGGTCACGCGAAGTGTCAACTAGGCGTTTGGAAAGATCTTTAAACAAAGCGTGAGCACTCGGACCCCACGGACCAAGAGTTTCAACCCCAAACGGCTCGAAAATATAACTACCGATTAGTTTATTATATTTCCGCCGCTTGAGGTTCTCTGCAGCCGCAGCGGCAGCGCCAGCACAGCACGATGAACTCGGAAGATGGGATGGCGCAAGAGTATCGACACAAGTAGCGTCCCACACTAAAGGCCTACCCATCTTCCATGGAAACAAAGACATCCCGTCCGGTCTTTTGCCATCGTCGCGTGCCAGGCCATGGGGTTCTAAAACGGCCGGAACGCCGACGGTGACGAGAGCACGTCGGATGATGTCGTTTAAGTTTCCGTGCCGAGCGAAGCGACCCGCACTTCGGCTGCAAGAAAGTCCGTGGTGACCGAGGCTGTTGACAACTTCGCCACAGTGGCAACGATGTGGAGAACAACAGGGAGCGCCAAGACGTAGGGAAGCAGCGAGGCGCAAAATAGTGTCGTCAAACAAGGTGCCTATGTTCGACGACGGTAGTGCGTGAAGCCAGAGGCCCGACTCCCACTCACCCACAGCCAGCAGGCGAGCACGCTCGGCAGGAGTGGCAGAAGTGGCAATTAGGTGCTCCAGAACTTCTCTGCAGAGCGGCTCATCCCACCGTCTCTGGGAAGATGGGTAGTCGGGGGGATTACAGTTCGGGCAAGCGAGTCTCTAAGCACCAATAGCCTCGGTGAAGAACGGCACATCAAAATTAATCAGTATGGGAGCTAGGATATTCCTGATTAATTTCTCAGTGCCGTGGACCGAGGATATAAAAGCCGGTAAACTAATACTTGAAATTTTGCGGACGCCGAAGCCTTCCATACGGATTGGAAGAGTAGCTTGAGCCCAAGCTCGGTCGTCCATGGCCACATTTAAAATTAAAGTTAATGTTTGACGGATAATTTGGTCCATTTTTTCTAAAAGAGGAAGGTGCTTCCATAGATGGGAAGCACGAAGGAAATATGATAATTTTGGGCCAAAACAACAAAAGCGAATTATGGTGACGGCCGAATGCATGTTAATTTGGAGCAATCTTTCCGAAACGTTGTTGAAATTTTGTATTTTTTCCTCAATAAAATCGGGAAAGGAATCATCGAAGATTGGGGACCCAAGGAGACGAAGAGAGCTTTTTTCAATAATTTTGATTTCGGGGGCTATTTCATTGAATTTTGAAAGTGTCACATGTCTGTCGATACTGTCAGATAAAAATAACTCACATTTGGAAAAATTTAGATCCAGTCCTATAGAATGTAGTTGGTTTTTTAATAATTGCAAGTCATCTAAAACTGTGTCTACATCGCCTCCTAGGGTTCCATCATCGAGATACCAAACGTTAAATTTTGATTGGATCAGATCAAACAATAATAACTTTATGTTGTTGATTTTGTTGTTTTTTTTTTTTGTTGTTTTTTGTTTGTTGTTGATTTTAGTTGTTGTTGTTTTTTTGTTGTTTGTTGTGTTGTTTGTATGTGTTTTGTTTTTTGTATTGTGTGTGTGATTTGTGTATTGATGCTTTTGTGTGTTTTTTTATGTATTTTATGTTGCGTTTAATCTTCCAATCTGCCTAGCCTTTTCCCTACCAGGTTGGGGTCAGCTTCCAGTCTAACCGCATACACCAGTATTTCACATGGAGCGACTGTCTATCTGACCTCCACTACCAAGTTACTAGGCAACGTGATACAGGCGAAACCCTTTAGCAAAACTGATGTCAGATATATACGAAAAGACAGAAGCTGACTTTATTAATTTCTACGATGAACTAAATCACGTTACATTAGTTAGTAATATTCACAGGCAGGTAAGTACTAGTACTTTGATTTCATACAATACTACTTCAGCCGTGGCTGATATCACTCAACAATCGGATCATTGGCTGCGAGTCGACCGAAACAAATGAAAATACGCGGATCCCAGTCGAGTGCTCTCAATACTCTTTTATGCATAGTTGAGTTTAAAACTGATATCGGAAGCTATCAGTATGTTGCTTTTAGTTATTAAGGAAAATCTAGGGTAAAAATACGAGTTAAGTATACAGAACAACTTTGGTATTAAATACCTACAACAAATTTTTCAAACAGTGTTGTAAATGGTGTTGAAATAAAATAAATTTTAAAACGTAATGCGCCTGCCTTGAACCACGACTTACGACTCGTACGTCGGACCCGTAACCACCTCACAAAATGGGGAAAGGAAAACATCGTGAGGAAACGTATGAACTAAAAAATTTATAACATGTGTCCTCTACATACCTGCACTAGACCCATGTATTATGTTCCATTCTATCTCACTGAGAGGAGGATTGGTCCCAGCTGTGGACAAACTATAAGTTGATTATGCTTTTTTAAATGCTCCTTGTACTTGGAGGTTTGGGTGTACAAAAAGTCGACTAAGAGATAACGTTAGATGTTGGGCTGTAGCAAATCTAACCTCCACCACACATTTACTGAGGAACACGGTTCATAAACCTAGTAGCAGTCCTAAAATCGTGCTGCAACAAAAGTGGTGTAAAGAAAACATAACACAACTGTTACTGCAATGATACAGTACAAATAAGAAGTCCATTTTATTATTCTCGCGCCAGCAGTTTTAGCCGTGAATTTGTTGCGCCCCGCCTGCACGAAGCTGGTCCAGCTTTCTGGTCACGTTCACCGCAAATGCAGTCCTCGTTTCAGAAAAATACATTTACTGCTACCTTGAATGTACTTGTGTTATCATTAGGAGCTTTGCTGCAACAGTGCTACAAATGAAAATAATGTCTTTGTAATATACCGATCCGCCTCTGTTTTTCTCATAAAACACAAATTAGTTTATATTTAGGTAGCTTTTACTTGGGAAAAGATATGAATTCCATCAGGACGTACCCACATATCACATTACATCTATAATTGCGTTAGTTCTTCTAAATATAGTTACAATCTATCTCGAGTGCCATCAGAAATTATTTAAATCATAAACTTAACAGTTCAAATCAAGTTATATGTTATGCAACTGGTTTTGCAACTTCTTTTATATTGTCTTACTGCTGGGTAAAGGTCTTGACAAAGCCTGCCAATCTTCCCGGTGTTTTGCCTTCTCCGGCCAGTCACCCGTAAACGCTTTTAAGTCGTCACGCCAGCGTTTCCTAGGCCTCCCTCGCCGACGCCAGCGACACCCGTCTCCTGGTTGTCATACTTATGATATTTATTTCTGGCCGAAAATGCGTTAAAATTGGTGTTGAAATATGGAACTTTCGTAAACGTTCATAACTTTCAAATTATGAGCATATTTGAAAGTTCTTTTTATTTTTATTTTATTTTATTCGTATTTCTATTATTATTATTAATTAATGTTATTACTTTTACTTTTTGTTTCCATACAGGGCTAGATAATGATGCAACAAATTGTTTTTTTTTTATATTTACGTACACCGTGAAACAGTGGAGTAATTGCCATATACGTTTGTATGGAAGAATGACCGTGTATTACCCTTATAGAGCTCTTATCTTAATTTTGCCTGTTTAAGAATCTGCTTTAAACAGGCATGTCAGCGGATTGAAGCTCGGTAAAAATATATTATTATATGATAGATACATCCTTGCTCTAGTAAAATTAGTATCAGAAACAGTGTCGATTTCAAAAACATTTTCGGTTCGATATCCTAATTACATCATAAAACAAATTGAAACCGCATGTACTGATAGGTAATTGTATTTAGGAGTGAAATTAGTATCTAGATTTTGAGGTCAACAGGTTTTTTTAAAACAAACTTCAATATTTTATCACAGCACGTCAAAAAGCACATTTATTTTAGAGTCATAGACTGTACTATTATATTTTAGAGCCCTGCGAGAGTTCAGTGGGACTTGAATTGTGTCAATTTTTTATTAATAAATAAGTCGTGTTGAACATGAGGGGTTCTACAGGCTCGAATAACCCAGTCTTAACTTCCAGCTTATTTTTCAGCACATCAAAATCGGACATCTCAAAAATAATATGTTACATGATTGGATCAATATTTTAATTAGTTTATAAAGCAATTTTTTAAATTATATAAACGGACAGTTTTTAATTAATATGTACTGGTTAACTTAGCAAGATTTACAAACAGCAATATCAAATTAATTTGCATTTTATGAACTCGCAGTCTACTGCCAACAAAGGAAAATGAAAAATCTACCTCTTCTAATAAAGTTGATCTCATGTACACACTTTATATCCGAGATCCCACCGCAAAAATCTGAAGGTGCTTTGATAAATCTTGATTTTTATGAATTACTAGCCGTTTCACGCGGCTTTGCTTCCGTCAACTGGCTACCTACCTACCCTACATACATGATTGTTGCGTAACTTAAACCGTTTACGCAGAGCACGCAACGGAAGCTCTCAACAAGGAATTATTTTTTCATTCATGCTCCGCTGCTATTGGTCGCATCGTGATGTTATATACCCTATAACCTTTCTCGATAAATGGACTATCTAACACAAAAATAATTATTCAATTGCAACCAGTAGTTTCTGAGATTAGCGCGTTCAAACAAACAAACAAACTCTTAAGCTTTATAATATTAAGTATAGATTAGTATAGATACTGGATAATATAACAGATCACTGCAGGGTTGCCTGGCTGCATCTAGCCTAGCAAATAGTATATTGTATTTTTTTAAAGGTTTTACACTAGGATTTTCTGTATCGTGGATTCTTATCAGTCAGCTCTCAGTTATTCGCAATTTATAGGTAGCCAGATACAAAGAGGAAAAAAAAGAACAAAAAAAAAAGATAAAAACGGTATTAACATGCAAACTCAACCCAGAGGTGGATAACTGAGAGTTGGCAACCTTTCTTTTTTCATATTTTCTATATGACTCCCTTTCAAATTCCATTGGATTCACTTAACACTTATACATGGCCACTTATAACTATCAATCGTTTAAGACCCAGTTGGTTCAGTTAACTACAATTTTAAGTGTTGAAAATAGTAAAGCAACTTATCTACTACACAAAAATCGCAAACCCAAATAATTTAGAGTCAAAAATCCCAAAAGAAATAGGCCAATAGACAAAAAATCGTCAATTAAAAAAAAAACCTTCTATCTCTAATATTTTGAAAACGGCTAATTTTGGGGTATGGTGTTTCATAGTCAAATCAGTCAGGAATGATGGAAACTACAACCTCTTAAAGTATCTAGGTTGACTGTAGTCCTGTATATCAGTCTGGGATTAGTTATTTACCAAACGTTATTTACAACCTTTTTAGTTAAGATAGATGCCAGGCAAACTTACAGCAATCTTTTCTACTATCATGTTTCATGCATGAAAATTAAGTTCATCACCATCATCAGCCTTTTAATTTACCCACTGCTGGAACACAGGCCTCCTCTCTGTGAGAGGAAATGGGCCTTAGTCCGTAATCCACCACGCGGGCCCAGTGCTGGTTGGTGGATGTCAAATGTCTTCAAAGTTTTGGTTCCAGTTCTAGGACATGCCGGTCACCTGATGATGTTTTTCTTCATCGTTTTGAGAGCAGCGGTGATGAAATAATATACACAAAGTAAAGCGCCTGTCTGGGTTCGAACCCACGACCTACGACTTATAAATCTTGGCCTTTACCACTGGGCCACTATTGCGCCCTGAAAATTAAGATAGGTATATCAAAAATAATAATAAAAACCGGCCAAATGCGTGTCGGGCCACGCGCAGTAATAGGGTTCCGAAGGTGCATATTAATGCGGACTAAAAAGAGGTTTTTGTTGTTGATACATGAACATTAGAACGGTTTCAGCGGCTCACAAAGTCTTAAAACGGGCCCACATAGGATGATGTTGTTTTTTAATCTATATTCTCGCGTTTGACAACTATCTCGTCTGATGGTAAGCGATGATGTGGTCTACGGTGAAGCACGCTTGCCTAGATGTAATCTATTCACTCTTGACTTAAACTAAATAAGGACTAACTGGTAACTGAAGAAGGAGTTATAAAATCCAACTTCGCAACTGAAGTTAGAAAAATATTATCTATTTGAGTACCACCGCGGGTGTGAATTGCGAAAGGAGCCGATACGAGCGCGCGTTAGAGCACGGGGAATGGTATAGTTCGTTCCTGGATCCGTGCGTGCACGCTCCTTGTTTATTTCTCTTTCGGAATTAGAAAAATTCGTATGAATTCACCTCAAATCTCCTCTAATACCGCAGATTGAGAGAGGTGAATCCTCTAATCTGCGGTATTCACTATTTCGTTATGCAAAGTTTTACGCTACTCAATTAGTGATGAAGTCGGGTCGAATATTGATTTTATCGACAAAAGAAAATTAGTTATTTGCTTGGAAATCGAATCTAATTTGACTTTACTTTTACGTTTTAATTACAAAACGTCGAAAATACTTCTGCACTAACACAAAATAGAGTCCACCGCGCGCATGCGCCGTTTGGACTACGGACTGCTTCTGCCAACGACTCCGGCCACTCCAATGCGTTATTCGAGCTTAAACATTATTAATATGGCATTTGTACAAAAAATTTACCGTGTCAAGTACATTTTATAAGTTGGTCGACTATTACTCGTAAACTTGAAAAGCCTGTTATGATTTCATTTTTGTATACTTTTACATGGTTTGTAAGCATTATATTTACTCTGTTTTACACAGCTATCAACTTTATTTAAGTAATTTTTCAATGGCATTTGTACAAAATTTTTACTGTTCCAAGTACATTTTATAAGTTGGTCGACTATTACTCGTAAACTTGTAAAGCCTTGTTATCCGTGATAATTTTCCTTTTAATTTCGTTATATTTACTACTGCCGTGAATTTTTTCACGTAGCCAAGAGCAACCATTTCGCTGGCAGGGGGGGGGACACTTGACTCTAACATAAATTTGCAACTTAAAGCTTAATTTTACGCAAACGAATCTCTGAATCGAAAAATGGTTTTAACAAACCCATAATATTTTTTAATGACCAATCCAACGATACCCCACACCATGGTATAGATGAGAAAAAAAAATACATCTCCACTTTACGTCTATGGGAGCTACGCGAAAAAATATTATTTTTCATGATTTTATGTTACCACTTTGTCGGCATTATTAATATGTATATACATGCCAAATTATAGCTTTCTAGTACTTAGATTCTCTGAGCTAAGCTGCGGACGGACAGACGGACAGAGCGAAACTATAAGGGTTCCTTGTTGACTTCGGAACCCTAAAAATTAACTGCTGATTTTTGCAGTGGGTTCTTCGGCTATTATAAGATCACAGAGAGAGTTCGTTAGTATAATACCTAGATCAAAACAAACGGCTTCCTTTCATCGAGTAATTTGTTGAACTTCTAATTAGTAATAAGAGCTTTTGATTTTATATAGACCTATGTTATTAGACGATTCATTAAGACCGAACTTTGTAATGAAAACTGAGCCTATAATTATGTCTGTAAAGGCCCAATCTGTATAAACAAGGTTTTTAGGTAAACAAGATCTTCTCGGGTTTTACAAATACGAGAGTTGACTTATCTATTACAATATACATGAGTTGATAACCGGCGTGCGTGTATGAAGTATGAATATAAATGAAGCAGATTATGTAAGGATTATTAGGATCGTAGCAGGTGAGGTTCTGTAGTTTCTGCCTACCCTCGTGGGAAAATCGGTGTGAGGTTCTGGACATCTACACTAATGATATAAAGAGAAAAGATTTGATTGTTTGTAATGGATGAACACAAAAACTACTTAACTGATTGAGAGACTGAAGAGAACCACGAATTCCCCCTAACTAGAGCCATTAATGACCTGATACCCAAGCAATTCATTATTGACAAAAATACAGAATCCAACTACGCGAGGATAACCGCTGCGAGGGGCTACGCCCCGATGTGCTACGGATCTTCACAGATGGATCTAAAAAAGGTGCAGCAGTCTTCCCAGAGAACTTAAATATCCACTTAGCCACACCACTAGGGGTCCACGACACGGTGTTCGAGGCTGAAAGCTTGGGCATTTCCATGGTTGTCTGACCCGCCCTAACCAGGGAGGTAAAAGATTTCCCTCTACGCATACTTTCGGACAGCATGGCTGTCCTGCAAGCACTAAACAGCCACACGGTTAACTCCGGGCTGATATATGAGTGTCACCAGCGCTTGAACTAGATATGCACAATAAAGTAACCATTCAATCGATGAAGGGACACAGTGATTCCCTAGGGAACGATGCTGGGGATGTGCTCGCCCGAAGGGGTTCTAATATGGCACCAGTGGGACTGGAGCCCATCGTGCCACTACTTTTCGGGAACCTACACTACGCGGTCTGGTAAGAAAGCAAACCAAATATCATCTCAACAAGCCAGGATTGACCATAGCGAATGTAGGCAGGCCAAGGAGGCACTGTCCTCCATCAAAGGCAGTTTCACGTAAAAGGCCCTACGACTAACTAAGCCACAGTTGCGTGCAATCATGGCCATAACAACTGGACACGGGACTTTGATAAGCATCTTTTTGTCATAGGAATCACGGACAGCCCACTCTGCAGAGCATGCATGGTGTAAGATTAGACAGCAGGACAGCTGCTCCTAAGCTGCCCTGTAATCGCTTGTTACAGGGCCAAATAGTTCGGTGACCCAGGTACTCTACAGGAGATAGTTAGCAACACCAAGGCGCTGCTAGCTTTCCTCGAGGAACTGGGGTGGACCGAATAAAGAAATCTAATCCGTCCCGTACGCAAAATACGCGCTTGGTCGTGGAGTTGCGAACACCAGCCCGTCGAAACTAAACTAAAACTTTAGCTGATTTAAAAAATTCTTTCACCAGTACAAAACTACATTATGCCTAAGTGCTACTGAAGGCTACTATTTATCCGGACAAAAATACAGGTTCTGTGGAGTGGCCCCGGGAGCGAAGCCTTTCTTGATTATATTCTGCAGAAATTATTTCTCACTTAATTATGAATAAGATGCTGAATAGCTAATACGATCTGTCGAAGTTGAACTGTATTTGTATACGAATTTCTGAAGACACCCAGTTCAAGATGTATACCGGTTTGACATTTCCGAAACGTCGTGAAAGCATTGACGTCCTTGTTTTGCATTTGTTTTGAGCTATCAGTTAGTACAAGAAGGCAACCCTCGATATTAAGATTATTTGGTGCACAAGAGGGTCGAAAACATTATCAATCAGTAGCAATGTCGCCTCATAAAATATCTACTATTTCGGCAACCAACAACGCCATTGTACGGGTTAATTGGTATCGGGTCATTGGAACTAAATTATTATTACTACATTGGAGTATTTACAGTTGGCAAAATAGAACGATATATATTTGGAACTGTTCACTAAAATACGAGCATTTTGCGTTGCTCGTGACAGAGAATAGGTTGATAATAATAATCTAATTATGCTAACGATGTGCATACATTTTAATAGCTATTTTGGACAAATGTTTCCGTAACATGACGTCACAATAAAATAATATGGAACAGACTAATAGAGTAATGTTATCTCTAACTGATATTGCAGGAACGCTGTTAGCATAATTAGAACTGAAATTATTCGGTCACTATCTTCTGTTCATGATTTGGCCCGTGTGGATGGCGAAAATACAACCAGGAAAAAACGAATAGAGTAATTTGATTTGATAAGAGCAACTGATACTGGTTTGCATACTTTGACCTAAAATGATTGGCAACTAGCTTCAGCCCACATATTCACCCGCGTGAATATCGGAAATTATCCAAAGGGAACGTAATACATACCGATATTCACGTCGTCAAGGGCGTTCTGACGTGTCCGCTCTTTGCTTGGAGTTTTTCGTCCAAAGTTGGATATGCAAGTAACATGAATCAAGTCATATGACTTACATATCAACATGAGGTCACATAACAGATCAGCAAATCTGAGCTCGCGATCACAATGAGGAGCCAAGGAATGCAGTCGCTGGGGCCGACACCGGCTAGATGGCATCATTACTACCGATATAAAGTATGGGGCGTAAAAATTATGTACCAATCTAAATCATGTCTCTTGTGTATTTATCCAAATCCTTTTAGCAGTTGAGGTGTGATTCTTTAAAAAACATCCAAACCTGTGGAATATTAATATCAGTACCTTAGCACCCACGTTCAACAATGTAATAATCCTACATTATTTACATTGGCATATCAGGCAATAAATCCGTTTTTTCAGCGTATATTATTTAGCACACACTCTAGTTTTTGCAGTACACCAGCACAATATGCAGGATAAGCCTAAAACACATTGAATCCGAACTCCGTAGTTAGGTTTACATTTGCAAATTCCTATCCGTTGCAGTAACCTCCAAAGGATATTCTATTTTGAATAGAGTAACTACTAAGAGTAACAACTAAGAGTGGTAGTTACATTGATGTATTATCAATGGTTAGTTAGTTCAATAAAATACCAAATCGATGCACAAAGATGACATACATACACACATAAACTCACGCTTTTTCCCATGGCAAGCAGAAATTACAAAACGCCACAAAGAGAGAGCCCGAAGGGATGTATCCTGAGTAGAAAAATGATAATTATATTTAGTCCCGACAATAATATTGGACCCGTATTTTTTGCTTTATCAAATAAATATAAACTGACCAAGATAAAGCGCATCAAAGTTCAGGAGTGGGTGCTTGTTACGTCACTTTGTCAATATAAAGTGTAGCACTCCGTGACGTCACACGATATTTCAACACACTGTATCGTAATTTTTAGTTTATTTAGCAAAAGAAAAAATATTTGTTCAATATATTTAGGTTATCTAACTAACGGACTAAATAGATATTTTTTGTAAACCTACCCTATAGTGTGAGTTTGTTCCTATGTATTGGGTATGTAGTCGTTCTCTTTGAAAAAATCTTTCACCATTTAAAGGTATTCCAGATTGTTGTGCCATACATTATTATGACCCAGGCAAAGCCGGGGCGGGCCACTAGTCCTTATATAATTCATCAGGTCATACATCAGGTCCAGTTGAAAACCAGCGTCAGGCACTAATTGTCTGGCATTTTTGCTGAACTGAGCCTTTTAGAGTAGTCAGACAGGAAACGCCGACCTCATCTAGTTTTAAAAAATATGATCGACATGTAAAAGTGTTTGTACAAACCAACGTACAGAAATAAAATCATTTATCATTTTTGGCGCAGCCGTGAGGCACACTTTCCTGCTAACTTCTTACGTCAGACTTGACTATTTTCATTTGTTTGTATTTTATCTGATGTATAATATTATGTTGTGTGTCTTTTAGTCTGTGCCAAATAAATGTATTTTTTATCTTTGGAATGATAAACGAAATTTGATCTTTTTCTTTTCAAAAGAATAAGATCAAATGTATTTTTGAACGCCTTCTAGATATTCAAGATTTATTTAAACTAAACGAAGTTCGTCTTCACTGAGCAACTATGACCATTAAGCGAATAAATACTTATACATATGTATTTTTGTTTTCTGAAAATCAAATTCGTTTAATTCAGGAGACTTGTTTTAAAAGAACCCTGATAGAGCATCTTAAATGAAAACTTAGTTTGTGGAGTCAATCAAAATTCAAATGAAGTTTACCCAAAATGAATGACTTAATTTCCTTTGCAATATCATTTCAAGTGAAACTTAACGAGCTTCAAATCGATGAAATGCCTTTCATGTAAATTCAGTATTAAGTAATGCAAAATGAACATTTATTTTTAATCACCTATTATTATTTAATGGTACTGAATGCCTGAAGGAGCAAAAGAAAAAGACTTCGAGAGCTACAAAATAAAATACAAAAGATTATAAAATCGTATTAAAGTTGTTGGTACACCGGGTGATCATTAGGCTGGGATGTACCTCTAACTACATACCTGCCGACTCGGTAAAAATAATCGCATCAATAACCCACTGGGATACAAGCTTTTAACGACATTTTAATGCGATATTTCGTATCCGCATAATATATAGGTGAGACGACTTTTTTTGTAAACACTTTCGAGTTTCGACAACAGACTTTATTATAATTACTTCTCGAAATGGTAAATCACATTTGGAATAATATCGAAACGAAAATACTTTAGTAGAGGTATTTTATACAACATTTTGCTTATTGGAATAATACTTTTTTAATCCCCGAAAGGTTAACAACAGTTTACCGATTAGGCCCAATTTAGAAAAGACCAAATTTTAATAACTATATCGTAGTTATTTTATTTTCGGTAAAATATGATTTGAACTTCATAGGTTAACTTCTACCTAAACCGAGTACCATCATTTTGGAAGCATATCTAGTTCAGAATTTTCTAACTCTATATAACGCCTTTCAGCTCCAGAACTTATTTATAATCTTATCAAAATATATTCCTCACACCGTTTAAGTTATAATTACTTGAACATACCACGGCTGCCAATAAAATCTAAGTTGCTGACATTATCCCGAACATGATACCACTTAATCTTGTCACACAATGAAAACTATGTCAAAGTGTCGGGGGGAGCCCATTGATCGTCTCATTTCCTGAAGAACATCGTAAATCCTCGCAACAGAATAGAAACCGTACAGAAGCGTCACTGAAATGAGTCCGGTTATACAGTATAAGCTGCTGAACTGACAGTAGAGAGCCCCTGTGAGTCTTGTGACTGTTAACTCGCATAGCAGCAGCTTGGCTCGCTCCGAAAGGTCATACGATGAGAAATACTAACACTACACTATCAAGTAGCTCCTACAAGAGTTACAGCATTGAATGTGGGGGATGATGCGCCACTGACCATATCGCATGATGTGGTCACATAGTGCAAGCAGCTACATTCAGCAACTAACTAGACTAGCTCGCATGCTTACTCACTCCGTGTGACCAATCTGAAATTATGGCCAGTGGAGTGCGCTACGCACTGTACGTGTAACCTGCCTGAGTCTACGTGTAATTTCGCTCGTTCTTCGAAGTTGTTCTTCTGCACCTATCTATTGTGTGTCCTCGGCTACACATGAGATCCGATCGGTCGGATATATGTTCCCTGTTTATTATGATGTATTCCTCATATGCCTTACTTTTGCTGAGTCTTGTTACAACTTCATTCTCGGTGTCGAGATCTTGGGATTGAAAAGAAATAAGTTCATTGGTATAAAAAACTAGTTTATGGAAATGTTTTTAGCTTTACGGACTTAGTTTGAGCACAACCTTGTTGTTGAAAAATGGCTATCTACAAAATATTCTAGTATTGATTCAATGACTAACAGGGTTGCGATTATTTGCCTTCTAAAGTCAAGCTTCCTTTTCTATATGAGGGATAAAAAGAGGGGTAAGATCAAATGCGAGTTACATCATACTACCACTGGTTCTATAATACCCAATATGCCCAAATAAACCCTAATAGGTATTAGGTCGGTTTTAAGACTGACAGAAATTGCTCCCCTAACACGGATCTTTTTAGCCAAAGATTATCCCTAAACCAATACCCCCCTGGGGAGGTCCCAGAGAGGTATTGGTTTAGTTTTAGTGAATTTGTGACCGCAATAGAAATAATCATATTGTCATGAATTATTCATAATGCCGAACGTTCCTCTATCATTCGTAAGTAGCTTGTTACGATACTTGAGAAAAGTGGTCAGAAAGAAATCCTTGAAGACGGATAAGAGTTCCGTCGGTCATATAAACATGTATGGATATTAGCTACAGGAGGCAATTCAAAACGAAAAGAACTCGCACTGGTTTTGGTTGAAGATCTGAATAACGTTGAGCAGTAGTATATCGTAAATGCCGGAAACGCGGATCCACGTAAGCCACTATGGCTTTTTAATTTTTTCGGTAATTAACATTCAACCGGTTAATGGACAATATTGTATCGTTACCTTTCTTCTTCTTCTTTCGTGTCGAATAACTTAAACTATAGTCTCAAATATTCAGATTTTGTTCGACCAGAGGCCCTAGACAAGTGGCATTCTACCATAGAAAGCGTGGCGATAGCGATTGACAAACAGTCAAAATTGTATGGGATTGACAAGCGGTATCGAAATATCACGTGAACAATCCTTTACGTGAAATTTCGACTATCGCTCAGTATGTAGCTACTCGGACAGCTCTGTCATTCGCCACGTGAAAATCCTGAAAGGTGCAGCTAGTCGGGTATGAAGGGCATCAACCATTACCTTTTGTAACGACTGATATAAATCTGTAAATGTATAAATGAGTATATCGGCCGTAAGAGTAGTTTTAGGTATGAATGTAAAATTATTTTTGTTGGACCGTGAGTAAGATGACGTGTCTGAGTTGAGGATGAATGAAGGATGAGGATGATCTAATAAAGATTAACGCAAGACTAGCTTTTACCAGAGGTTTCGCTCGATTGAAAGTCGAAAACTATACCAAAGGAACCTATTACTCGGATAAAAAGTATTCTCGTGTTAATCTTGGATACAAACAACATTTCTGTTTGTACGAGGTTCTGGACCGGAGAGTGTTAGGCACAGATATAAATGACGCGATTGTATGTACTTCGCATGTCAAAAAACGGAGTAAAATTATCATAATTCGGGCAATGATCGTAATTTTTGAGAGGATTTAGGAATTTGAAGAAGAAATTGTAGGAATTTTTGGAGCTTTTTATTTAGTATCGGCACCGGAAATCCACCGAAATCTAGGAAAATGCATTTGTATGCCATATTGAGCTGTATAGAAAAAGTTGGCCGAAGCATTGCAAATGTTTTCTTTCATTGGTAAGTAAATTTGTTTTTAAATTGAGTGTGAAAAAGTGGCGCGAGTGGTGGTGGTGGTGGCACGCTTGGTTTTCATACAGATGGAGGGACTTGCGTTATCTAGTTAGATTTATGTCTGTAGGGCTAGGCATCAACGTTGATGGCGAGTACATCACTCACCTTCAATTTGCAATGCTCGATGACCTCAGTAGAACTTCCGAAAGAGAATCTAAATACTTGTTTTTGCGTGAAAGAGTAACAAAAATCCATCCATTCCCACAAAATTTTATGTTAGTATATAATAAGTAGTAGAATAGGGTAATGATTAAGATTCAAGTATGGATTCAAGTCATTGCTAATAAATCAAGATTTAAATTCAATAGTTATATCCTGCCTTAGAAAGACTGCAAAATTTTCTAAATAAAAAAAGGAAGTGCCTACGAACTCGCCATACCTTTACCTAAATACACCAGACTAGGTAAAGTGACCAATAAAATTCCATTAAACTAACATCAATAACAATAGGGTTCCCATTATGTTCCTACAGCTGAACTGTTTGCCCGTTTGGAACCAGGTCACGGGGAACAGTTTGCATAATACGACAGGGATTACGAAGAATGAGTAGAAACATAAATATAGCGAATTAATGTAAATTGCTGCTCCCCGTATCGCTTGCGGGCAATGCCGCGGCGTGAGCTAGTCGCGATTTAAACTGCCATCGATCTTGTGGTGTTTGTGAAGATAGTCGATTCTGAGAAATTGGATGCTTAGGTCTTGTCTGGATTATCGTTTGAGAAATGGGGCTTTGAATGAAAAGGTTTTTATTAAGATAGGTTTTTGAATAGGTATTCCAATATCTGACTGATCTGATCTTTCTGATATATATTTCTGTATTATGTTTGATTTGAATAACAATGTTTCTCATAGGTTCAAGAACTAGTAAAACTAGCTTTTCTAGCGGTTTCACACGCGTAGGTATCGTGAATTATCCTGCGGTATCCAAATACCGGGATCAAAAAGTATCTAGGACTAGTTTACCTGTGTTCCAAACATAAAAATTCATTCAACCATTGAGGCCGATGAAATATTTACATTTCTTTTTAGATTTACTCATGAGTACATTATTTTGTTTTCAGTGACATTGATAAAAGTGTACCTACTTCAAACCATACACCATTGTGCAATCAGTTGAAACATTGTTTTACCATTGTACAGTCAATGGTTAAAAGTGCAGTCGTACTCTACCAAAACTAGTGTCTAAAGATTTTTTGTAGGAGAAGGTTTCAATCCACGACTAGAACCTTACCTTACTTTTATACCTTAGATTCTATGCTTTAGATTAAAACAGGCATGAAATATTGGCCCTCTTCTGTAAATAAATTTTAGACACTTTAGTTTTGGTAGAGTACGACTGCACTTTTGACCCTTGACTGTACAAAACAGGGTACGATTCAAACTATTGACCCACAATCTAAAAACTGAATATTGACGAAAAATTAAATGCATACCACTTATGTAGAGAGCTCCAATATTGTCTAGAACTACTTCTTATTATCGTCCTAAATACACTTACCAAAATTTTACAAGAAATGTGCACAATTTATCATACTTGCATCAATTTTTGTTATGGTCTCTAAATCTTTACGATGGATGGAATAATGTATGGTGTAACGTTATGGTGGGTAATGGAACATCAAATTGTCACTTCCGCCATAAGATTTTCAGCTACATTAAGCATTATTCTTAACATCCCGAAAATATGTGGAGAAACACAAAAGCGGTTTATGAAGATTCGAAATAATGTGAACATAATGACGTGACGTTCTTTTTTTTTCGTTTATTTATTTATTTAAACTTCATGTACAATGGTTATACATAGGCAGTTTTAATGCAGCAAGGCATTCTCTACCTTTGGGTTCAAAAAGGAAACAACAGTGATAGGTGTACAAAATAAAAAACCGGCCAAGTGCGAGTCAGACTCGCACACGAAGGGTTCCGTACCATTATCGCAAAACACTACATACAAATCACGTTTGTTTTATGGGAGTCCCCCTTAATTTATTTTATTTTAATTAATTAATTATTATTTTTTGAAGTAAATATACAACTGAACATTCTGTGAAAATTTCAAGCGTCTACCTGTTGCCGTTATTAATATCGAGCAAATAACGGCAAAATAATCACGATTGTTGTATGGGAGCCCCCCTTTAATATTTACTTTAAACTGTTTTTAGTATTTGTTATTATAGCGGCAACAGAAATACATCATCTGTGAAAATTTCAACAGTCTAGCTATCACGGTTCATGAGTACAGCCTGGAGACAGACGGACAGACAGACAGACAGACAGACAGACAGACGGATCGCGAAGTCTTAGTAATAGGGTCCCGTTTTTACCCTTTGGGTACGGAACCCTAAAAAGAAAACAATAATTAAATTCGGATATTAAAAAACTACATAACTAATAAAATACATAAATAATTTCTAAAACAATAGACTAATAAATATAATAATAAATACCGAATTTTAAATGAGAGGACAAATAATAGTTCCGGATTCTATTCGTTTATTCGTGGGTAGCGGTCGTTAGTGGATTTGAAACATATATATCTAGATCTACATAAAGTATATATCAGTCGGTTTTAATAGTGAGTTGTGATTCTGACCTCTCTGACCATGATTCGTACTTCTTCTTCTTCTTCGCCGTATCGGTGATTCCAAAATTCCAAAATTAAATATTTAATTTGACCAGAATTCAGCCAGGCATTGTTTGGGACGTGATTCCGCAATCGCACTGTGGGTCATTGGAGTACCCCCATCTAACTATGTTGTGCCTGGACCGACCCACTTGACTTTGTAGTCTGTTTAGGGATTTTCAGATGGGCCAAGGCTGTTGATGGCCCGTACGGAGCTTTTCTGCAGGCTTAATAACGGTACATTATTCCTGATGGTTATAGGCTATAAAGTATTATGACTCTGGCAAAGTTGGGGCTGGCGAGCCACTAGTAATATTATATATATATATATATACATATATATATATATTTTTTTTTTTTTTTCATTAGGTGCTTTAAAACATACGAAAACTAGTACACAGTAGTTACTAGTTATATATGAAAACTAGTTTTTCCTGAAATTCTGATTTCCAGAAAGCCATCT
The DNA here is from genome assembly GCA_945859665.1 of Anorthoa munda. Classification (NCBI taxonomy): domain Eukaryota; kingdom Metazoa; phylum Arthropoda; class Insecta; order Lepidoptera; family Noctuidae; genus Anorthoa; species Anorthoa munda. The sequence goes on from OX243908.1 coordinate 20,559,390, forward strand.
TTTACACGATCTTAAATTATAAGACGTCTCCTAAGCATGGTTTTCACGGTATTTCTAATTTTATATTACACGTTCATCACTCAGCTCAGTTTTAATGAAATACCTGTTTTTCTTAGAACTTGTTTACGTCTAGCTGTTTTAATCAAAAGGAAGCCTTTAGTATTGTACAAGTTTTGCGGATATCACTTTACTAAATGTCCGTTATTAATCACATCACATCACATCATCATCATCAGCCTATTAATGTTCCCACTGCTGGGACACAGGCTTCCTCTCTGTGAGAGGGAACGGGCCGTAATCCACCACACGGGCCGTAAAGTTTCAATCTTTTTTTAAATTAATTGCTTTCATTGACAGATTCAAAACTGGTCAGAACTTCTTTCGAAAAACAATTTAGTTAGCATAATCCTCTCGCAATTCACAACTATGTCTACCTATACAAAAGCGTTACTGGCACAAAACACTTTCAACAGTCATGGATCCGAGCCGTTAATAAACCGATCAATCAGTATTTTCTTGATTACTCTATTTGTGACACATCTCTATTTGTGTACATCGAGATTACAAAGGCTTCCTATTGGTTGAACTTTTTCCATTGTATTAGGGTTAGCGTAGATTGAGTTGCAAAATTCTCGACCATGTTTCGCGCGGTTGCGACTGCGACTGCTCGTTTCTCGACCTGCGAATCAAACCCGTGTTTTTTTGTGTTAATCCTTTAGGAATTTTTCAATGGCCACCCGGAGTTTGAAAGCTGGTGGAGTGAGACCACCATGCCTCATTAAACATGTTAAGCCTTTAGTCCTGCGCTTGATCTCTTTCCAGTCGTGTCAAATTGTAGTACCATTGGACTAAGAAAACGAAGCCCTCTTTGTTTGCGCATGCACTTGTGCACTATGTTTGCCGCGCCTATGGCTAGTATCTGTTATGATTAGACGCCGTGACCGAAATTCGACATAGAACTATATTATAATTAATTTTCAATGAAAAACTGATCCAGCATTTTTCTGCCTTATCTGCGCAGACCCTAAAGGAACAATTCGAACAGTATTAAAAAAACCAATTACAAGTCTGTCTGATAGAACACAGACTATTGACTATCTCCAGGCTAATCTTGCATGCAGGATCAACGGAAAAGTGTATTCCCTTTGTACGTGCAAAAGACTAGTTTCAATTTAATCTCCGTATGTGAGGACAAGAATAATGCCGAATAGTTAATGCAATCTGTTCGTCTGATCGTTTCTATTCGTTTTTAGATCGGCAATGATCGGATGTTGTTGACTTACGCTAGACTTACGTTGATGTTGCTAGGTTGCCTATATAGATCTTAATAGTCGTTTTAGTACCGTATCTTGGAAATTATTATTTATTATAAATGAATATTCCTATTGAGTTCTAGAGGAAATTTCTGAAGCAAAGTTATTATCAAATGATTTAATAGGTAAGTAAGTACCTTAATTCAATATTTATTTAAGGGCTCACAAATTTTCTTACATTCAACGTTTTGTTCCAAACCAGTGTCGAAACATAATTCTCTTTCTTTTTAAAGGTACCTGCGTATTCCTGAGTCCTCTAAACCTTTTGTCCTTACACCTTACAAATATGAACAAGAAATTAATTAAGTCTCTCGAGCGTGCCGTAAGGACTGTGCAAAGTGCCCTATCACAGATGCGTAGAATTCCCAGGTGAGGTCTAATGGACGATGGTTATAAACTACATAGATGGGTAGGTATCATAAGTTACAACATCACACACACAACGGAGTCAGACGACATTCGGCTTTAATTTGGAAATTAATTCAGGTACATAAATAGTTTGAAAATTACGTCTATTCCCTAACATATTTTATTGTTCCAGACCACAAATACAAGCACAATATAAAAAAACCGGCCAAGTGCGAGTCGGACTCGCACGCGAAGGGTTCCGTACCATTATCGCAAAACACTGCAAAAAAATCACGTTTGTTGTATGGGAGCCCCCCTTAATTTATTTTATTTTAATTTAATAATTATTATTTTTTGAAGAGAATATACAACTAAATATTCTGTGAATATTTCATGCGTCTACCTGTTGCCGTTATTAATATCGAGCAAAAAACGGCAAAAATATCACGTTTGTTGTATGGGAGACCCCTTAAATATTAATTTTATACTGTTTTTAGTATTTTTATTTTTTTATTTTTATTTTTATTTGTGATGGGTTTGCTCTTGATTCTAGTCTAGGTCAGAGGTGACTGAGACAGAGTCGACGATGAAGTGAGCTTACCCAGAAGACTCTACCTGTTCACTCTAACTTTGAAGAGATTCGGGTTAAAGGCGTTCGGAAACACAGACGCAGGTAGTGAGTTCCATTCATTCGCTGTGCGCATTATGAAGGATGTTTGGAAGCGCTTGGTGCGAATTGGTGGAATGTCAACAAGGTAAGGATGGTAACTTGCAGTGCGTCTAGATGTCCGATGATAGAAGGGGGCTGGTGGGATGAGGTCGTGGAGTTCTTGAGCACACTCACCGAAGTAAAGTCTGTAGAAGACCGACAAGCAGGCAATCTTGCGGCGATGAGCCAAGCTGTGAAGCTTGGCATCCGCCAGTTCAACGTCGCCAATGAGCCTCTTGGCTCTGCGTTCCACCGAGTCAAGCGCGGCAAGCTGATACTTAGCTGAGCCATCCCAAAGGTGGCTGCAATACTCCATGCAGGATCGGACTTGCGCTTTGTATATAGTTAAAAGCTGTCCAGGCGTAAAGTATCGCTTCACTCTATTTAGGATGCCCAGTTTTTTGGCCGCAATTTGGGCTTTGTACTCAATGGAGGCGCCGAAGTTGAGACTGGATGTCAACTCCATGCCTAGGAGCCGATCAGTCACAGGAACAGACGTACCCCGGAAAGTAGGAGTATGATCGAAAAGACTCCTTTTAGCGGTAAAAAGACACGCCTGTGTTTTGGTGGCGTTAAAGGAGACCAGATTGTCATCACCCCACTGGGAGACAAGGCTTAAGGTCAAATCGGTCCGCTCCACCATAGCCTCTCTCAAGGAACGAACTTCATCCACGCTGGTTTTTGCGCTGGACAGGTATCTCTCTGAAACAGTACTGTCATCTGCGTACCCAACAATACCAGGCTGAAGTAGGTCATTGATGTGCAGCAGGAAAAGAGTTGCAGAGAGAACAGACCCCTGAGGAACTCCGGCATCAATAACCATAAGGTCAGAGGAGCAGCCGTCAATGACTACTCGGATTGACCGTTCACTGAGGAAGTCTGATATCCAGCTACAAAAACCAGCGGGGATGCCATAAGCAGGAAGCTTACTGAGTAGACTCGCGCGCCAGACCCTGTCGAAAGCCTTCAAGATATCAAGCGATACAGCAAGTGATTCGCCGTGCCTCTCGATGGCTTCGCCCCAGCAGTGCGTGACATACACAAGAAGATCGCCAGTTGACCGTCCCCGGCGAAAGCCATATTGACGGTCACTGAGGAGATTATTGTCTTCAAGGTAGGTCAGCAACTTACTGTTCAGTACCCTTTCCATAACTTTGGACAAAATGGAGGTAATGGCGATTGGACGGTAATGGGCAGGGTCTGCACGGTTGCCTTTTTTGGGCACTGGTTGCACATTTGCAAGCTTCCAGGATTTTGGCACCGTTCTTTTTACAAGAGAGAGGCGGAACAAGCGTGTCAACACAGGAGACAGTTCAGGCGCACACTGCCTCAGCACTCTCGCTGGAATGCCGTCAGGCCCGCTGGCCTTGTTCACGTCTAGACTGCACAGTACTCTCCGGACCTCTTTAATGTGCACAGCGATCTCCGGTATCGAAGAGTCACAATGAGGTACAGTAGGTGGTTGCTTGGAGCCAGCGTCCAGACGTGAATTGCTAGCAAAGAGAGATGCAAATAAATTTGCTTTCTCACTAGCAGAGTGAGCCAGCGACCCATCAGGTTTCAGCATTGGAGGTAAATTGGGCCGACAGAAATTCGTTTCAACCGCTTTAGACAGGGACCAAAACTGTTTACTACCCGGAGGGTGCGATGCCAGCTTGGCCCCAATACGTCCAATATGGTCAAAACGTGCCCGACGCAGAACCCGCTTGCAGAACTTGGCGGCAGAATTAAATGCTCTCTTCCTCGCGCGAACCCTACGCGCTCTAACTTTGCGGTCGCGGGCCCCGACCCAGGCTTTGTAGGCAGACTCTTTTCGGACCTCAGCGTGGGCGCTTTCTGCATTATACCAAGGTCGGGATTTGTGACCGAGCGGAATGTCGGTGAATGGAATGAAATACTCCATTCCCTGCCGAATCACATCCGCAACCGCGTCAGTACAGCTCGAGGGTTCACCCGAGGAGAAGCACACATGCCGCCAAGGATAAGACGCAAAAAAGTGCCGCATCTCGTCCCAGTCTGCTGACTCGTATCGCCATACTCGCCTCGTGCCTCTAGGACTCTCATCTGGAGGAGAGCAAGTCGACACGGATTTCACCAGACAGTGGTCAGACGTTCCCAGCGGAGCTGAGACCGACACTGAATGACTGTCCGGATCAGTTGTCAGCAGAAGGTCTAAGCAATTGGGTATATGGCCGTCAACATCCGGTACCCGCGTTGCCACATTCACCAGCTGGGTTAGATCTAGCGATAGAGAAAACTTGCGCGCCTCTAACCCGGCATGGTCAGTTTTTTGGTACGGGTACAACCACTCTTTATGATGGGCGTTAAAGTCCCCCAGAAAATTAAGCTTCGCTGTTGGGTACCGTTGCTGGGCCATGTCAGCCGACTCCACGAGGCAATTAAAGAGTGCTGTCGTCTCCTGGTCACCGGCGTGCGATCGGTAGACGCCGATGTAGAGAGACTTCTCCACGCCAGTCTCCACAAGTAGCCATATGACAGAAAATCCCGATTTCTCAAAGCAACGGAGACGACGACAACAAATGTCATCGCGGACGTACACACAGACCCCAGCTTGCTTCTTGAACTTGTGTTCAAGAGAGTAACCCGGATAGTTGAGGTACGCCACGTCCGACGGGGTTATTATCTTCGTCTCCGTTAGGAAAAACAGGTGCAGCTTCTCGGTCTCAAGGTGGTGGTGGACCGGATCGAGATTAGAGTGCAACCCCCTGATGCTAGTGAGGTGCACTTTTAGTGGGAGGAAGTGCAGCCGTTGTTTCACCATATTCTTCTTTGCTTTGGACATATTGATTTTAGAGTTTTGCTGGGGAAGAAGTCGAACTGTCGAGGCGCTGCTCAGTGAACCAAGTGGAACACTGGAGCTAATCCAACCTATGGGGAACTCATTTGGAGACTGCAGGGACGCCCGAACCCCCCCGGATATAGCCACCGGGTCCTCCCATCCAGTCGCCAGCTGGCACGGTGGAGCATACCGGGATTTTTCGCGAGTTGGCGGGGCAGCCTTTGGCACGTGGCTGGCGTGTTACTTGGGCCCCCTACTGACTGCTTGCTTGCTGCGTGCTTCGGATCCCGCTACCCTCCAAAATGAGCTACCCGGCAAGTTTTGCCCAGAGACCAAGACCGGTTCTGAACAGCGCAACTGACATCCGCCTTCTCCCCCAAAGGCACTGGCAGTCCCACACACCGACGGAACACAGCAAGCTGCTTGGCGCCGGACTCCGGTGGGATGGTGGTCGTGAGCCAGGCGGCCCACTGTGGATCGAAAAACGGCTCTAGAAGACATAGGAACTTAAATTTAAAAGTGTCGGTTTTTTTGCTTGAAATGGGTTCTAATAGCCAATATCATACTTATATATTTCATAGGACGCAATCTGGTAGGCAAAAGGGCAAGTTTTATTTTTTTTGCTAAAAAAATGTATGGAGCTGATATAAAAAATGCATAAATCTCCGGAACCGCAAGACTAACCGTAATATCCTTGCACCCGGTTATAGAACTATTTATTCATGATTTTTTTACATACTTCGTATAACGAGAAAGACTGCGTTTTTTTTTTTTTAAATCCTCAACTTTTTTTACCTAATATATGCTATAAATAGAAATAGACGTGTTATATGATGTGTCTATCTATCTTAAAAAAAATATTTAAAATTATTAAAGATATTTTGATGTTTATTAACCGACTTCAAAAACGCAGGAGGTTCTTAATTTGTTTGAATTTATGTGTATGTTTATTCAGAGATATCATCGCCAATTATTAACAGATCTTGATGATTTGTTTTTTGTTTGAAAGAGTATGGTCCCGGATTGGTTCCAGTTAAATTTGGTAAAGACCTGTTGAATAACTTCGCAGATATTCAATGAAACTCTTCAATAAATGACGGTAACCCATCATAGATTGCTGCAATCGCATGTCTGTATATTGTTTACACCATTTCATAACATAACATCGCACCAGTAGACTCTGAAGTGGTACGCAGATGTGTACAGTTCACCCTTCTTTCTACACTCTCATTTCATCAGTTATGTTCAAGTGCCCTGTTATTGGGGTTATCTATTTGGGCATACCATTTTTGTTTATTAACCGATCTAGATGATTCGTTTTTTGTTTAAAAGAGTATGGTCTGGATTGGTCCCAGTTAAATTTGGTAAAGATCTGTTAAATAACTTCGGAGATATTCAATGGAACTCTTCAATAAATCAATACTCTTTCAAACAAAAATGATATGCCCATATATCTAATCCCAATAACAGGGAACTTGGACATAACTGATGAAATGAGAGTGTAAAAGAAAGAAAGAAAGAAAGAAAAAGTGTTTATTTGTCACAAAACGACATACAATATATATAAGAATATACTTAAGCTAAACCCTTAAAATAGTATTAGTAGTACTTAAATTAAGTTAGTAATGACGAGAAATAAATGAAACAATGATAACAAACAATTATAAACACAAAAGAAATAGGGTGAAAAATATGTAGGCAGATGCATGTCGTGATTGTGGCAATAAGGCTTCCACTCAGCATAATGCTGTACCGTGGGGGACCCACAGCACGGCGCTGATTTTCAGTGGTCGCCTAGGACGTGACGTACGGAAACCAAATCTGTTGTGTATGTTAAAATAGATACAAATAAGAAACAATTAATACAGTAAAAAATAAATAAAAATAATAATAAACTACCCAAACTTATAAAGTGACCAAAACCAAAAACATAATTAACCAGAATTCTTGACGTAAACATAATAAAAATAAAAAATACCCGCAAAACACGGCACACCACATTTTGTCTCCCTCCCACACCGCACTCACGTGGCGCTCTTTATTGTATAGCCTTATTTTGAGAGCCTACGTGACGTCGTGCACTAGCGTGCGCGCCGCGCGTCGTCCTGGCGCGCGCCACTCAGACTCGCGCCGGCAGGAGCATTATGACGTCAGGCGGCGCCCGAGTCCTGTGCGGTGTGCGGTCATGTGTGTGTGTGTAGTCCGCGTGGTACGACCCCCGATGCCCGACAGCAACAACAAAGGAAGAAGAAAAAGTGAAAGTTAGATGCCTAATGAAAGAATGCCCCCACATCGCTGCCTGTAAAGGACCTCATGCCGAACCGCCCGGATACGATGCCAATGGATTATGAACCTTAAGTGAGTAATTTTAAAGACTAAAAAGATTCTATTTATAAAATATAAGTTGTTCAACCTTCTGTTCTTCTAAAATTTTTTTTTTTTAATGAAATTTAAAACTTTGTTTTGTTTTCAGCGATCTTATGGGAGGTGGCAAATCATTCCAGCAGCGAGTAGCGGCATACTTAAAGCATCCCTTGAAGGCTGCAGTCCCACGACGAGGCAACGAGAGTGGTTTGGAAGTGGAACGGGCGGAGTAGCTGTAGTGCTCGTGCCTCCAGCTAAGCTTTTTGAACAGGTATTCCGGTTTGTGTGTTTGAATAACGCCGAACATTAAGACGGCTAAATGCAATTTCCGTCGTGCAGCCATTTTTAACATATTATGTTTATTTAAATGTGGCGTTATATGATGCTTCCGGGGTATACCGAAGCAGTAACGCGCACACGCATTTTGTACCCGCTGTATTAGACGCTCTGTGCGAGAAAGGAGACACGGCCCGTATACAGTGTCACAATAATTCAGTTTAGACAGTACCAGGCTGTCCACCAATCTCTTCCTCATTGCCACACTTAGGAAATCCTTCACCCGGTACAGAACCTTTAGCCTATAAAAACAGTTTTTTACAACATCATTGATATGCGCCTCAAAACGAAGTTCTGGGTCAGTGACTAGACCCAGATTGCAAGCGGTTTCCACCCTTTCAATGTTTTCTCCCTTGATTTTAACTTCGGGCCTGGCAGAAAGAATTGACTTTATTTGATTTCGGCTTCCCATGACCATAAACTTAGTTTTTTTTGGGTTCAGTACAAGTGAGTTACCCATAGACCACGACGCAATTCTGTCTAGTTCATCATTTAGGGCATGTACGCCGGCTGTTGTGTTACTAGTATTGAAAGAGGTATACAACTGAGTATCATCCGCGTATACGTGGTACTTGCAGTTCTTAATACACGCAGTTAGGTCGGCACTATAAAGTATATAGAGTAACGGCCCGAGCAGTGATCCCTGGGGAACGCCCCTTGTGATTATTTTCGGGGAAGAAGATACCGTGGAACCGTCTTTCTTACGCAACTCGACCCGCTGCGACCTACCCGTTAAATAACTCTCAAACCAATCCGTAGTCTGGCTGTCAAAACCGTAATATCTTAATTTGGATAATAATAGACGAATATTAATTGAGTCAAAAGCCCGCGAGTAGTCCAGCAGTACCATTATAGAACCCTCACCACGGTCTCGCGCCTCAAGGAGGTTACCCACAACGTCAGCTAAAGCAGTCGCGGTTCCGCGTCCCTTTCTGAAACCTGACTGCAGCTCAGGCAGCATACCATGCTCCTCGAGAAACTCGGTAACCTGCAGATATACCACTCTCTCCAATACCTTGGACAAACATGGCAAAATACTTATGGGCCGAAGATCTTTGTAGTTTTGTGGGTTATTATTTTTCGGAATAGGCCGTACTATCGCATTACGCCATAGGTCAGGAAATACTTTGCTAGTAATAGATCTGTTAACTATCTCGGTTATCGTAGTCAATGATTGTGGTAGCGTAAGAGTTAACATGTCTTTCGATATACCGTCAATCCCTTGCGCATTTGTAGATATGTTTTGTAATATTTTCAAAACTGTTTTAGGGTCTGTTGGCATCAACGTAAAATTTGCGGAACCAAATTTGTTATTTTGAAAGAAAGTTAGTTGGGAAATGTTCACATTAGGATCACCCGGGACATCTAGAAAGGCTGAATTTATACCATCTGGGTCGTCAAATTGTTCAGTGAGCACACCATCGTCCTTAGTCACTGGAAGCACATGTTTTTTTAAATTATACCATAGTGATTTAGAGTCGCTAATGTTGTCATTTATATATTTAGTAAAAAATGCTTTTTTCTCATTTAGTAAACCAACTACTGCTTGGTGCTTAAGATCTAAATAGTAATGTTTATGTGCTTTCAGTTTTGTTTGACGATACTTAAGGCGCGCATTATTTCTCAGCTTAAACATTAATTTTATAATGTCTGTTATCCAAGGTGTCGGTTGAGCATTAAGTGTTCTGGTTTTTATAGGCGCGTGAGCGTCGAAAAGGCTAATGACGTGAGAATTAAAGCGATGTACCATATCATTTACATCCTTTAGTTCGCAGATTGAGTCCCATGGGATCGCCTCCAGATCTCTTCTAAAATCGTCAGCCTTTATATCCCTAAATGCGCGATACACTACCCGCTTGCGTAATGATTTTTCTTTTTTAAAAACTATCTCACATGAGACAAACGAGTGATGACCGAGCTCCGCGACGTGGTCCACAGAAGCATTTCGATACTGTGCATCCGTACAGATCACGTCAATTAATGTGGCACTGTCTCCCACAAAGTGCGTAGGCGTGGGTACGATCTGGTGCATGTTACAATAATTAAAGAATTCTATTAGACTTTTTGTTCTACCGTTGCTTGTGTCAAGCATGTTAACATTAAAATCACCTAATAAAATAACGTTGTCATACGGAGCCAATGCACACATGCTATCCGTGATCGCGTCCAGGAAGATATTGATGTCTAACCAGGGAGGCCGGTATGCTGTCCCTATGAGTAGTTTTTTCTTCTTGGCAGTTATATTCATCCACATTTGTTCCACCTGCGGATGATGTGGATGGGCCCTTATTTGAGTGCTAGTTCCCGCTTTAATGTAAAACGCGACTCCCCCGCCGCGCCCCCCGCGAACCGCCACCGGGCGCGGTCTGTGCCGCAATTGATATCCAGGAACCACTGGCGCCCTGCCCTCTTCCCCCTCCCTCAACCATGTCTCATTGATCGCCATAACATCGACTGAATGGTGATCCATAGCGACAATAAACTCATCATGATTCGTGGATAATGAACCCGCGTTAAGAAGTCCAAACTTAATATGTTTATTTCGCGGCATATGAAATAGAGATATAGCTATATACATGCAAATTATGCACAGTCCGAAACAACAAGTAGTGCAGAAACATAATATACGAGTAGTGACAGAAATAGTGGGTAGATAAAAAAATAAAAATGTAATAATAATAGTGGGTAGGTATAAATACAAAAATAAACAAGTGACAGTAAAACATGATAATATTATGGTGTGATGGTGCAAGTAAATAATATACCATAGGATCAAACTGATCTACGTACGCCATAATCGCTGAGCGACACTCTTTCCTCCCACAGCCAGTACATGCAGCGCCAAACAAGGTACCTCTCAAAATAATGTGCAAGTGACATGACAACTCAAGGAAAACAAAAAATCTAAACACAACAAAGTAACAAAAAAAGACAATAGCACTAGGTTTGAGTGAGCCCATCAACGTCCGGTCCAAAGACATCCCGTAACTCTGTCTCATTGCGTATGAGCTTAGACTTCTCACCGGGCCCGCGTCGGGCAAGAATGCGGCCGTGTTTGGTCCACACAAATTGCCAGCCAAGACGTTGGCCCGCATCCCGAGCTCGCCGAAATAACTGCCGGTTTATTTTGGTTAGGCGTTCATTAATGTAGAACCTACTTACTACTAAAAGGGTGAACTGTATACATCTGCGTACCCCTTCAGAGTCTACTGGTGTGATGTTACGTTATGAACATTTATTGAAGAGTTTCATTGAATATCTCCGAAGTTATATAGCAGATCTTTACCAAATTTAACTGGGACCAATCCGGGACCATACTCTTTCAAACAAAAAACGAATCATCTAGATCGGTTAATAAACAAAAATGCTATGCCCAAATAGATAACCCCAATAACAGGGAACTTGGACATAACTGATGAAATGAGAGTGTAGAAGGGTGAACTGTATACATCTGCGTACCCCTTCAGAGTCTACTGGTGTGATGTTATGTTATGAAATGGTGTTAACAATATACAGACATGCGATTGCAGCAATCTATGGTGGTTTACCGTCATTTATTGAAGAGTTCCTTGCTGCATTAAGTCCGCCTATGTATGACCATTGTACATGAAGTTTAAATAAATAAAAAAATAAATAATAAATATCTCCGAAGTTATTCAACAGGTCTTTACCAAATTTAACTGGAACCAATCCGAGACCATACTCTTTCAAACAAAAAACAAATCATCAAGATCGGTTAATAATTGGCGAAGATATCTCTGAATAAACATACACAAAAATTCAAACAAATTAAGAACCTCCTCGGTTTTTGAAGTCGGTTAATAAACATCAAAATATCTTTAATAATTTTAAATATTTTTTTTAAGTTAGATAGACACATCACATAACACGTCTATTTCTATTTATAGCATATATTAGGTAAAAAAAGTTGAGGAATTTTAAAAAAAAAAACGCAGTCTTTCTCGTCATACGAAGTATGTCAAAAAATCATAAATAAATAGTTCTATAACCGTGTGCAAGGATATTACGGTTAGTCTTGCGATTCCGGAGAATTATGCATTTTTTATGTCAGCTCCATACATTTTTTTTGCAAAAAAAATAAAACTTGCCCTTTTGCCTACCAGATTGCGTCCTATGAAATATATAAGTATGATATTGGCTATTAGAACCCATTTCAATAAAAAAACCGACACTTTTAAATTTAAGTTCCTATGTCTTCTAGAGCCGTTTTTCGATCCACAGTGCGGCCCCTTGCGAAGCCTATCACCGCTTAAGTGGGATCGTTCAGCCGTACCACAGGCAAACCTGCGGTGCCGTTGCCCGGGGTGGACCGCTAGGAGGTAGATCCCATACCCACCCCAAAGTATTTGTTGTTATAGCGGCAACAGAAATACATCATCTGTGAAAATTTCAACTGTCTAACTATCACGGTTCATGAGATACAGCCTGGTGACAGACAGACAGACAGACAGACGGACAGCGAAGTCTCAGTAATAGGGTCCCGTTTTTACCCTTTGGGTACGGAACCCTAAAAAGCAATATTTGCCAAAGAGTTTGCAGGCAAACCACTTAACATGACCGCTGGCTAAAACAGCGTAACCGAAGTTGTAAGCTGCAAAAATATAGGCATAGGTAACATAAAAATAATTTACACGGCGCACTAACAAACCGCGTACCTAATTGCAATCCGGCGTTACCCAGGTATACGCGTTGTGATCCCGAATGGGCATTAACTCAGCCTGGTTTATGATTATATAATTGTGCTGCGGTTGGAAGACAGGTATGCCGAAAGCCGACATGATGTATGTGACATAAGTGGGATATTCAAATGTTATGCTTGTGGTCATCGGTTCGGCAGTGGTTTTTAGTAAATCCATTTTTTGTTAATTATGTTCAAGTCCCGTTAAAAGCACGTCACTTTTGCGACGCCTAATAGTCTCGACTCCTAGTCCATTGGCACTTGAACTGGATTTCGTCCCTGATCAAGTCCAGACACCGGACTGCTGGAGTTGTTCTTGGTGACCATCATCCCAATGCCAGTTCCACCGACCTGGTAATGTAACGCAGACCCCAGACTCAGCAGCATTAATTGACGAATGTTATGACTGCTGAGGCTTCGGTTTTGGGTAATTGTAAGGAAGTAAATATTTATTTCTCAGTCTAAGGTACATTGAGGTCTTACATTTAACATTGTTTCACACATACTACCATTTGCTGGTGTAGAAATTTTAAATAATAAGCTAGCATGCAAATCAAAACTTACATTATACGATCATTATATAAATTTATAAAATTTTGTATAATGTCGAAATATAAATCATAATATCCAAAAATAAATCATAATGTCAAAAAATTATTTAAAATGTCAAAAAAAAAAAACATGTCAAAATATAAATCAATAACGTCAAAAAAAAAGCCTATATCCCCGAAGAGCTCTCAACAATCCAGTGACATCGATAATCTTATAATGTTGGTATGTGATATTCCCGTTTCCTCGGTAGACGATGCCGCACAGTGGTCTGAAAATCGACCTCCATACTCATAGAAATATAGGAAATTAAAAAAAAAAAATCGTAATGTGTCTGATATACCTCTGTAATATCAACATATGGGTGGTATTAGCAGCTCCACGCGTGAGAAAAAAATGTTTCGTGTTTTTTTTGTGTGGGAAAAAACATTTAAAGTATTAACATTAACATTAGAAACGGGATATTTACCATGTTTTCTTAGTATTTTTTTTTAACTGACTGAACTGATAGGCACACTCACACGAGCTATTGTACCATAAAAGGCAATCAAGATGACATACAATTCATGCACCTTAGAGTGCCGTTGGTTAAGTCAGTTAGGTCTGGACTTGATTTGTTTGTTTTAACAAGATGGGGCCTGGACATATAACCCAGTACCCCAAACTCTTCAAGGGTTCTTTCTCTGCGTTAGGGGTTCTGTGAAAATAACACCTGTATTCAACGAAGAGTTTTTCCCTGCTATAAATATCAATCATCCTGTCTGGTGACTGTCAAATTTTTTCATTTCTTTCCTTTTTTTTGGACATGATTAAAAAAGTCAATACTTGTCTAATATTTGACCGACACTCAGCCCGAGTATGTCAGATTTATAACGTAAACTTTTGCAAATTTCAATATCAATGCTTACTATTGCAACCAGATAAGGCTATCGGAACCATATGCTATACAAAGCTACGCAAAAGCGATACAACACCACCTATTGTAAACTGGGAGCGGTTTTGGTAGCGTTTGAACAGGGTTTACTAAAGCTGAATTTAAAACTAGTTCTATGTTCTACATATAATGGACAAAGCTTCATAGTGGCGTGAAGTACACGGTGGTAATTGAAATGGGATTATTAATACGGTTATAATAGAGACGGTACTCTAAATGGGACCTGAGGCCCTAGACAAGTGACATTCTATCATTGAAACCGTGGCGATATCAATTGTCAAAAAGGCAAAATTGTATAGGAATCTCAAACGCTATCGAAATGGCACTATATGATACCTTACATTTTGGCATTTTGACCATTACCATCGCTTACATCGAGTGACGTGTCTTGAGCCTCTGTTAGCGCTAGCGATTGTCGAAAATAAAAAGCAAAATTTAAAAAACCACCTAAACATTTTTATTTCATGCTTCATAATTTATATAGTAGTAGACACGCTTCGATCGACAATATATTGAGCACGTAATTATGATACGGTATCTTGCTAAAACACCCCGATTCAAACAGTAAATCACCCATAACTTTTGAACGGCTCAACCGATATTCATCAAACATAGCTAAAAACACTCTCGACAAAGTCAACTGTCAAACAAAACTAAATCAAAATCAGTTCATCCGTTTAGGAGATATGATGCCACGGACAGATACGCAAATACACAAACACACAAGTACACATATCAAACTTATAACATCCCTCTTTTTCCGTCGGGGGTTAAAAATATGCCCTTAGTTATTAAACAGGTTGGACAGACTATAAAACCAGATGTATCAACTTAAAGCTTTCTTCTTTTTCTTTTGTCGTGATCATAACCCAATTACTTGGTGTCGTTCCTCCTTATACTTTTTCTCCACTGTGCTGAGCTGGTGTCCTCTTGCAATCCAAAATTAGTAAGTTTAAATTAAAATAACAGTTACTGTGATATCTGCTGTTGCAAATTAGATCCATTGCATCTTACGAGTACAAGCTCAAGTGCACACATGTTCGTTAACATGTATTTTATTTATTTTTTATTTATTCAATAAGGCATGCCAACAACATATTTACAAATTCATTGCGGAGTCAGTTACATACAAGATGGTCCTGTGCAAACATGTCAGTCACAGGCGTGCACATCATTCACAGTCTTTAATTAAAAAAATTATGTTCGCGAATATGAAATTAATCGAGTAATATGTCTTTCAATTGAAATAAACCACAACAATTGCACTTAAATTAATGTAGAATTGAACCAAATTGTTGTAGAATAAAAACTAAAACAAATTACAATTACAATAATACATTAATTACTAGTAAGGTCAAATATAAAAATTACAATTAGATCACAATAAAATACTAGTGAGTCAAGGACAAAATTAAATTAAGTTACAATTAACTAAATTAACACAAATAAAATACCATCAAGTCACAATTAAAATTAAATTAAATAACATCACAAAAAAAAAACAAGTGTGTCAAGGTTAAAATATAATAAAATGCTAATAAAATGATGTCAAACTTAGTTGATAATCTTAATATTTTGAGTACACAATAAATAAAACAGAGCAGGCAAGTCGAGCGAGACTACGGATCAATCTGCGTGACCTTAGACTTGAACCGAGACAGAGAGTCAAAGAAGACATCCATGTCCTCATTGCAAGAGCTGATATTGTTGTATGTGCTCATCATCCTGTTCAAAGGAGCCGAACTCCCGAGATTGGTACGAGAAGTTTTGCAAATGAATGTACTGCGAACTCTCGTTGCCCTAACAAGGCCCCGGCGTGGTACATCAAGGCTGATTTGTTTGAGTAGTTCGGGGGTGCATGTCATGTTATTGACAATCTTGTACAAAAATATCATATCTGCTGAGGCCCTACGGTCTTGTAAGGAGGTCAAATGGAAATGGCACATACGCTGCCTGTAGTCGGCTCTGTAGGGACAGGTATGATCCTTGAATCGCAGATAACGCGTAAAATGTCTTTGAATCCTCTCGATGCGGCTCGTGTGAACATTGTAGGTTGGGTTCCAGACCGGGGATGCGTATTCAAGCGTGCTGCGCACAAGACAGTTGTAGAGAATTTTCATAGCAAGCATGTTATGAAATTCCCTACAAGTTCTTTTTATGAAACCGGACATCCTAGCTGCCTTTGCAACAATGTTGTCGATGTGCAAGCTGAACGAGAGGTCACTACTAAGAAGCACGCCAAGGTCGCGGATGGTCTCAACTTTCTGCAGTGGAGTACCCGCAATCGAGTAGCGTGATTGTATGGGTTGTTTTTTACGCGTGAAGGAGACATGGTGACATTTTTTTGCGTTTAGGATCATTCCGTTTGCATCGCACCAGGACTGCAGTGCATTTAGGTCGCATTGAAGTAGTTCGGCGTCCTCATGCGAGGCAATACTACGATAAATTTTAAGGTCATCCGCGTATAGAGAGCATTGGCTATGTCGAATGCAGTCCAGTAAGTCGTTGACGAAAACAATGAACAAAACTGGCCCTGCGTGCGATCCCTGAGGCACCCCAGATGTTGCGGCATATTCTGAAGAGTAGTAGCCCTCCACCACCACTCTCTGTCTCCGCTGATCCAGGTATGACCTGAACCACTCCAAGAGGCTGCCGTACACGCCATGACTTTCCAGCTTTAAGAGTAACAATCGGTGATCGACTTTGTCGAAGGCGCTACTGAAAATCTGTGTAGAGGGCGTCGACCTGCGCTCCAGCGTCAACGGAAGCTGAAAGGTCACTTACATAAGACACCAAGTTTGTAACGGTGGACTTATTGTTGCAGAATCCGTGTTGCTGGGGCGCTATTTGTGATTGTATATGAGCAGTTAGCACGGGACACACAATGGTCTCAAATACTTTTGAGAAGGTAGAGAGCATCGATATGGGTCGATAGTTAGCCGCGTCAGCTCTGTCACCCTTTTTGTATACTGGAACAACGTTTGCTTTTTTCCATTCGCATGGGAAAACCGCTGCAGTTAGGGATTTCTTAAATATAAGAGTGAGTGGGAGGGCAAGGTAGCGAGCACACTTTTTAATAAAAATAGGAGGTATCCCATCGGGTCCGGCACCCTTGGTTATATCAAGACTTTGGAGAGCCTTGAGGACGTCTCTTTCGGTGATGGATATCTTGCTAAGCGCATGTTGTGGAAACGCGTGAGAGCTTTTAGAAGGTAAACCACTGTTACGATCACTTGGAGAGAACGACGATGAAAATTGCGAGGCAAAAAGATTACAAATGTCAGCGCCGTTGGTAGCAACATTATTGTTTAGATTAATGACAGAAGGAATTTGCGATGATTGAGTGTTTTTGGATTTCACAAACGACCAAAATGCCTTAGGATTGTACCGAATGTTACTTTCCATTCTATTCACATACTTTTTGTAACATTCTTTGATATGAGCCCGGGCCCTGTCGTCAAGGATTCTATATTCAATTTCGTCACGAGGGTTTCCATATTTTCTAAAACGCTTTCTCAGTCTCTCCTTCTCGGTCAAAATATTGACTAGGGATCTTGTGTACCATTGCGGATACTTGCTATTGAGACGTCTTCTTTTAGGGACGAGCTCATTAATTATGTCGTTCAGATGATCGTAGAATGTAGACACCATAAGGTCAACTTGAGAAATCGGTTCAAATAATTACCTCCAGTCAACGTTGCACAATTTTCTATTAATTGATTCGTAGTCTGCACCGCGGAAGTTAAGAAAAATTGTTTGCTTGGATTTCAGTGTAGCAACCTTTATAAATTTGAAGTCAATTTCTAACGGAGGATGATATTCATCAACTTTACTTATCGGTGTTCTACACTCATTTACCACTCCACCTAACACATTTGAAAATAATATCAAGTCCAGAACTCTACCTCTAGAATTTTTAACAAAATTGCCCTGCTGTAGTGAGTTTAAGGATATGAAATCGACCAGCGAAAAGCCTAGACCATTGCTATAGTTAGAAGGAACAGTTATTGTAGCATTAGAGACACTAGAATTCAGTTCCCAGTTTATGAAACCGAGGTTGAAATCTCCCAGTATGACTACGTCTACTCCTGTTGTTTCAATGACGCTCGATGCGGAATCCAGAAACGAGTCAAGCGTAGGTTGATTCACTGGTGGAGGCAGGTACACAGCGCATATGTTGATTTTCTGCCCGTTTTCAGATTTCAGACTGACCCAAAGATCCTCCACCGTGGTTTCCCATTGACAAACCCGAACAGAGTCAAACCTTTTAGAGACCGCTATTAGAACTCCACCCCCCTCTTTGCATCCCAAGTTGGTAGAGGTTCTGTCCCTCCGATAGATGTTGTATGCGGTGCTGAATATCTCGCCATCACTGATGTTGCCGTTGAGCCACGTTTCAGTCGCCACAATAATGTCGTACTGAGCCACGCCGACTGCCATGTTTATCTCGTGAAGTTTAGTATGCATTCGTCGCAGATTTTGGTAGTAAATAGTGAATTCTAAAACTACGCGTAGAAGTTTTGTGCACACAGGAATATTTTTCCCTTACAATAGCGAGACAGCTAGCAGTGATTTTATTTGCTTGGCGTGAGCGCCGTCGTCATTGCGGACCAGAATGCGTCCGTCGCGAACCCAGACATATTTGTATCCCTTTTGACGCGCCACTTTTCTAGTCTCGGCATGGATGGCTTTATTTATGGGCGAAAGGTGTTCCGAAACAGGCAACTTAGTACCCCCGTAACCTAGGTGAGTCGAATTTAGCTTGTCTTGCGGGTTGGCTCTGTTGAATTTGGTGACTGATGCGAGGATCTCATCACGGGCTCTGGTACTTCTCAATTTAACAACAACTGAGCGTGGACGGTCGCTTTTTGAGTCCAGTTTCCTGATACGTGAAAACGACAATATATCCTGTTCTCCAATCCTGCATGATACCACCTTGCCCAGTTGCAACACAGTGTACAATAGGTTCTCGTTTTTGCTTTCCGGAATACCGTTGATCTCTATGTTGTCTTGCCGCGAGTATTGCTCTAGCATGCTAACGCGCTCTGACAAGTCCGACACACATTTGTTGAGATCTTCGTTCTCTGTTCTTAGCTGCTTTATGGCCTCCTTGTTGCTTTCAGATTCAGTCCTCATATCATCAAAGGATTTGCTCATGAAGTCCACCGACTCTTTCAGCTCAGAGAACAGCTTGAGACTTT
This sequence comes from Anorthoa munda, assembly GCA_945859665.1. NCBI lineage: Eukaryota > Metazoa > Arthropoda > Insecta > Lepidoptera > Noctuidae > Anorthoa > Anorthoa munda. The sequence goes on from OX243908.1 coordinate 20,578,643, forward strand.
CCCTCATTTCGGTAAACTCATCCCTAAAGTAGGCTTATTGGTGTGTACGAATAATTTTGCCGCGTGCCAACATTAGCACGTTTGCCATAGGTTCGGTTCAGTTGGTTCCTTGCCAAGGTGACATGCCATCAGCTATAGTGATGAACACCTAGTCCCAACGCCCTTATATGAACAGAACACTGTGTTGTGACGATTTTCGTTGGACGACCATCGTTTCAAGATGGTCCTACTGTTTCGTGACGATAGTATCTCAGATTGTTTTGTAAAATTCTCATGGACCACGTTTAATCCTGTCAGGGTGCGTGGTTCACAGTATGTGAACAGTTTCAATTATAATATCGATAACTAACGAAACTTTAAATACGACGAAATGCGTCGACAAAAATTGGTAGAAATAGGGCTTAACTGTTCTAAATCTTTAAAAAGTCATAAGCAAATATATAAATAAAAATAAAAATAATTTAACTTACTTTCTCTTTTATTTAATTGATTTTCTCAACAGCCTATCTCATTTTATATTTCTTGATAACGAGTGAAATTTTCTTTACATTGCCGATACTAACGATAAGACCTTAATTATTTGTTGCAAACTCTTTGCTAATTAATAGTTTTTATAATTCTCTTTTTAGTTTGCCTTGCAAAGTTTTATGGACGAGCTGAGATGAGAAGAGAAGTGATTATTCTTTTTAATTTTTAACTCTTAATTGTTAAAGTCGAAAACAAATTGGCATTGTTATTAATAAGTCTGTCTTTGACTTTTTCTGAGACCCTTTTTTAATGCCTAACAAGCACAAAATATCCTCAATGAGATGACCAGAATTAGCCAGCAAAGGTAATCAGGGATAGGGATGGGTAGATTAAACTGTTGCTCATAGCCTAAACACCGTATTTCGTATAGAAAAGAGCATTCCGCCATGATAAATTTTGTTTTTTCAACTATACCCAATCATACAAAGCATTACATAAATCCGTCATTGTACCAATGTGCATGCAAACTTGTACCCATTTATACCTACACTAGCTCTTTTCTGCACACGGTTTCGCCCACATGAACTACAGGAAACCATCCCAAGAAAACATACTCCCGGGATGAAAGGTATTATCCAAGGTCCAATCTATTCCTACCTATACCAAAATTCATCAAGATCGGTTCAGGAGTTTAAGCGTGAAAACGTTACAAACAGCCAGATAGGCTGAGTTACTTTCGCATAAGTATGGAAGCTTGAATAGTATGGATGAATACCCATGAACCTTCAAACAAACCGACTAGTCACAACTTCATATTCACACCACCACCGCATAAACTTTTAATTGAATATCCAGGGTCCATATCCTCCTATATATCCATAAAGTTACTCCATGAGTGAATTAATTCATTAGAAGGGAAGCACCTGATGCGTGGCATCCAACTTCCGAGTGTCACCTCACCAGAAGTAATTTAGTGATGAATTATGCAAGGCCTGCCTTTACAGACCCAAGCTGTACATGTCCAGTATAATCCGACCTAGTATTGTATAGGCTTTATTTACAGTGAGAAGTAAATTTGCAGTATGCTTGTAACACAGATACTAATATGGCAAATCGAGTTTTTGAAAATGTACTTATAGCTTAACATGACATTATCAAGTAATTATCATCTTTTTAACCTGACCTTGCATTTACGGGAAGCCCTAGCAACATGAGGTCAGCTTGTACAGGAAATGCATGGGTTGGTATGTCCAAGTGCGTAGTATCTACGCAACTATCAAATATAGTGATGTATTAGACATATTTTTAAAGAGGACAGTAAATAAAGTCGAACCAGTATTCTGTCATAATGTAGTTTTCTGAAAAAAATAATGATATGATAACGATTTGATAAGTAGTTTCGGAGAAATGCGTGGACAAACATACATACAAACAAACATAAAGATAAGAGACATATGTGTTTAGAAGCCCATACAGAGTAACATATGTGAATAATGTGCAATTCCAACAATATTACAAACATACTTGTTGAAGCCTTTTCCATTTTCTAAAAAGCAAACCCCCAAGGTTGATTGTTGGTTCCCATTACACAAAATTAAAACTTTTCCTGGTAGATCTCACAGGAATTTTCCATAGTGTAGAAAAAATGGGAGTTTCTTTCTTTTATGTAGATTTTTCTACGCAAACTTTAATCGTTGTCTGTCGCTCCGTAGAGACGTTGTGGACTAGTTAAGTAAGTGGGCAAGTACACTGGCCCAGTAACGTTCCCACGAGATAAGCTGGGTTGTTAAACCTCTAGCTAGACGATCGTATGGAAATATTACGAAAGGAAAATGATAGGCCTGGATGTTAAAGGATTGCGCTTCTCAAAGCAGACAATGTCAACTCGAAACCTAGTAATGTGGAAAGTGCCAATCTTACTCTTTACTACTTAGTAGCTGACTACCTACTTGGACACTACTAGGTAAATGAATAAAAACGTGGTAAACAAGAAAACTGACTGCCATAATTCTCAAATGGACAACCGTTGTGTTCGGACTGCAATAACCTGAGTACCTAGAACAAGAGTCATTCTGTCAACCATGGTGATTGTCGAATTGCCAAAATGTAAGGGATTGGTCACGGTGAAAATACGATAGCGTTTGGTAATCCGTTACTTTTTTATCATTTTATCGGCTTCATGACACATCTCCGAGCTGCTCTGACAAAACCTAATAACACTGTCTGAACTGTGTTTTAACCCAGGTTTAGGAGAATCTAGTATTCGCTAAAACCTAGGTGCGTACTCAATGTTTAACGTAAAGTAGTAAAGTTCGGAGACACTCTAGCCGGCAATTCCGCCGCACTTAGATCGTATGTAGAGTGCCATACATATCTCAACAACACAGGATCGGACGTGCTATTCACGGCTAGGACAGTTAACCACTCAACGGTCCGGAACCTAATCTGATACGCACTGTCTCGTCAACAGTTTGTATTTACCATGTGTTCGAAGATAAGCTACTTACTGCTATGTTACGTCTAGAATACGTAGGTATAGACTCATCATCACCAAATTTAAGCCGAAAGACGTCCGTTGCTGAACATAGGCCACCCACAAGTGTTGCCACATTGACCGCTCCCGTGCATCTCCCATCCAGCGAATTCGGTCATCGGTACACCTAGTGTTTATAAATTATGGTGGGGCAACCCGAACCACGAAAAGTTCTAGTAGGTAATTAATTAAACAATAGTTGATTTTTAAGATAGAAAAATGTAAATGATTTTCTAATATTGCTCCATCTTCTAATTTTACACATGTCAGCATGTTGGCTAAAACAAAGTCGATTTTTAAGGTAGTTTGGTAAATTTGTACGTGACATTCCCATGGTCCGCGCGGGTGGCGGGGGACGTTACTACCCAATGACGTGCGGCGTGATGTCGCGACGACGCTTCCGTCAGGTGACACCCGTCCCGCGCGCACTTTTTACCACACCTGCTGCCTTTCGTCCCCCGCGCCCGCGGACCTTGGGAGTGCCAAGTACGAATTGGTCAAGCTCTAGTGAAAATAAAAACACTAAGCATGTTGACTAAATCAATTTTTAAGGTACCTAGTGTAAATTTTCTACAGTTGCTCCATCGATTAATGTAACACATTAATAGGTAAAAGTAGTAAGAATATTTACAACTATTAAACTTGTATGTATAATAATATTATTGGAAATGCAAAACTGTATGTAGAAAGAATTACCTCAGAGTAAAAAACACTATTCACACGGGCGAAGCACGGGCAGAAGCGAGCACCTCTCTATAAAGCTCAAAGCTTGTTTTACGACATCCAAATACTTAGCTATTTTCATTGTGTTAGCTTAAAAATAACTATAACTCTTTTAATCGCTTCCTCGAATTGTTTCAGGTCTCCCAATTTGAGGGTAGACAGGCATGCAATATTGTAGTTATCATATATATTTGTAGCCAACTTGCTGCCATTATGTCAAATAGTTATTGCATTCCCGGGTACTCGTGCTTATATTGCGGCTAAAGTACCTTTCGGGTACCCAATATGTTCATATGACACAATACGCCATAAGATTATTGCTTCGTACATCGCTTGTTGCGGAAATGGGTCTTGAAACTGTTATTGAATAAGATATTATTTCCAGAATAATAGACTCAAAATAAGTTGTTTGTGTATGTGAGTATTACATGCTTATAAATGCACCCACGATAGGGTAAGTAAAAGTCCAGATAGTTGCCACACTTTTTGAAATCACTTTGTAACTCTCAGTACAAAAATAAAAATTTTTTATTTGTATAATCTGGCTGGTATTTTTATACTTATATAATTTTTAGGAAATGCAATAAAATCTTTAGAAATTCCGTTTTAAAATTGTCTTTTATAACTTAATCCAAAAATATCTTATCTCTATGCTATGGCCGTAAAAATAACACATAATGAACGCCTCTGTGACATTTAGGTCCTAAGTTATGGTTGTTAGACTATGTGGATATCGTAATTAGTCAGACAGGTACAAAAATTGTACTATCTTTAAGGGTGTGGTGATTGCACCCCTTATGTGGGGTGTTTTAATCGATAAAATTAAGTGTATTTTAAGGCCAAGTTTTATTACTACAAGTCCGGACAGATTGTATAATACTATTCTAATATACGTATTAAACCGCTTGAGAATCGTTACTTTTATTAAGTAACATCCCAAAAGAAAACAAAGGATGTTGGATTCAAATCGTGTTGTCTAACAGTGTGTGCAATTAGAATGCTATCCAGCTATCAGCAAAATAACATACAGCGAGTATATTTTCTAGCAAACCAACCTTTTTTTTTCCTTTCATCCCATTCCGGTATTGGATTATTAGTTCTTATATCAACTTTCACTCCATGCAGCCGAGATTTACCTACATATAAATACACTGCGCTATTAGCAATTCACCAACAAAATCGCTCAATTTTAAGCGTATTTTCAAATACAAGTACTACTCAAAATTCTTTTATATTTGTGGCTCACATAACGAACGTTTATGTACAAAGCTATACAATAACATTTAATTAAAAGCCTTCGAATTAAGTTTGTGTCCGTAGTCGCAGCGGAAAAACGTCTAATTTATTAATTTCAGATAAGCAGATAATTAGTTTATGACGTCGTGTAATTGTGTATAGTAAGTACAAATTTGTGTATCCAACCATTGGGGAGATATTCAACAAAAACTGTTTCTGCTGGAACTACGTCATCCTAGCGGCACCTTTTTTTTTCCTATGCACGTAGATAAAAAAAAATACATTCAATAATTAGTTTGATACGAGAGGTAAATGTGTATGCTTAAATGAAATTTGTGTGACATAAAACTGCGAAGATAATCAAGTTTCCGCTGCGCTGACGTTTGGCTATTTGATGAAAATCATATAAAACGGCTTAGTGCAGAGTTGATTTTTTTTACGCACTTTGCATTGAATTTGTGTGTAATGATTGTGAAAACAGAATTTGAAAAAATCTTACCGTTCAAAAGATATACACGTAAAAGTAAAATAAGGTTTTTAGGTCCAAGTACTTAACATAGGAACACTAGAGCCTAATTTATAACGTTTATTTGTATCTTGTAAGGGTCTACAAAGTCCTGCCAAGTTTTATGTATGTATTCTTAGTAATTAATGAGCAGTCGCATAATTTACTACGACTGGACCACTATATTGTATGACAACTGATTTTAGGACATTTTAATGGAAATGCAACGTAAAACATATGGCGATAATTAGTGTATTAATGCAACTATTCACATGTAAAATTACAGCTCATTACACTAAATAATTAAAGAGATATAATAAAAATACCAGAACAACAGCAATTCATGGATAAACCGACCAAGTTTGAATGGCTACAAAAAAGCGGCCGTGCAGTATATAGAGCTAACATTCTAAAATTTCCAGTATAGTATCGTTATTGTGTGTAATAGTTTCGTACAGGTGCGTACACAATCGTTTAGCAGAAAATAAAACAACTGTAAGTATTAACATTATACTCATAAAAGTATGTATTGGTTAATGACTAATTAAAATGAAAAAAAACAACAATATTATTAACAAAGTAGATAATAATAACATTAACATAAAGAATCAGTTTTTTAATTAATATAAATAACAAATATGTGGCCCACTGTAAAAGCCTATATGAATAAGTAAATCTTAGGATTTTTACTGGTACCTAACTTTTCGGGAAACTGATACAATTGTTCTATCTCACGAGTCACGACCGACGCACTGCGTGACTGCGGGATCGTCTTAGTCATGTGTGCAGATGCACATTGTTTCTGTGTGCGTAAGCGATACTGAGCGCCAGAAAGTTTGTATTATACTAGAGGGAACGTATTTACGACGAAAAAAAACTGTTAATTCTTTCGTTCTTGCTTATAGAAAAATTCTATAAAAAAAGAGACAAACATAGGCAAACGCTACCATCGTGAACGTCAAAGAGATAACTTTTATAACTTAAATACGTTACCTCTAGTATAATACAAACTCTCTGCTGACCGCTCCCGAGCTTACGCACACAGAAACAATGTGCATGTGCTCTACACACACGACTAAGACCAATACACCGTTCGTGAGATAGAACAACCTTCTTTAGATTATTCCCTTATCTATCTAATAACTACTGGTGTGTTAATGTTTTTTTCTAATTATTATTAATATTTAATTTAATCAAATTTTACTAACATCAAAATATTTCTACGATGGAAGCAGCAGAATATTAAGGACATAATAATTACCTACTGTAACAACTTTTTGTAATATTCTGACAAATAAATGCATTTGCTAATACAGAAGTAATTCTTATTGTAATAATTTCGTAAGTTTGAGAAACAAACAAGTGAGCTACTATTTTGATCACGAACATTATTTGTGTGCTCACCTGTATCAATCTAATAATGGTACGACACTGGAAATTTTAGAACGTTAGCTCTATATACTGCACGGCCGCTTTTTTGTAGTCATTCAAACTTGGTCGGTTTATTTATGAATTGAGGTTGTTCTGGTATTTTTATTATATCTCTTTAATTATTTATTGTAATGAGCTGTAATTGCACATGTGAATAGTTGCATTAATACACTAATTATCGCCATATGTTTACGTTGCATTTCTATTAAAAAGTCCTAAAATCGGTTGTCATACAATATAGTGGTCCAGTCGTAGTAAATTATGCGACTGCTCATTAATTACTAAGAACACATATATGATACTTGGCAGGATATTGTAGACCCTTACAAGATACAAATAAACGTTATAAGTTAGGCTCTAGTGTTCCTATTTTAAGTACTTGGACCTAATAACCTTATTTTACTTTTATGTGTAACGGTAAGATTTTTTCAAATTCTGTTTTCACAATCATTACAAACAAATTCAAAGCAAAGTGCGTAAAAAAAACAACTCTGCACTAAGCCGTTTTATATGATTTTCATCAAATAGCCAAACGTCAGCGCAGCGGAAACTTGATTATCTTCGCAGTTTTATGTCACACAAATTTCATTTAAGCATACACATTTACCTCTCGTATCAAAGACAAAGACAAAGACAAAGATATTTTATTTCAACTAGGCCACCAAGCGGCACTTTTGAACGTTACATTAAAATGATTCTAAACTAATTATTGAATATATTTTTTTTTATCTACCTTCATAGGAAAAATAAGGTGCCGCTAGGATGACGTAGTTCCAGCGGAAACAGTTTTTGTTGAATAGCTCCCCAATGGTTGGATACACAAATTTGTACTTACTATACACAATTACACGACGTCATAAACTAATTATCTGCTTATCTGGAATTAATAAATTCGACGTTTTTCCGCTGCGACTACGAACACATTAAGTTTTACTGGTTATACTGCCACAAAACGGCGTATTCCGTATCATTAAATAGTTGGTGCGAAATAAAACAGAAAATGTTGGCCATGTTGGCGTGGTCGCACATGTCTCATGTGGTCGTAAAATGTCCGTTTGTCGAGCCACATTCGCATACAGTGTCGCTCGTCATACGAATATATACAATTGGAAAAGCAAATTGGAACATTCGGTTCCGGTCATTTATTGTTAAATGAATGAATTCATGTTTATGTAACATGAATTTTGGTCGTTTAAAATTAGTGTAGCTTTTAATTTAAAATGAAATGTTTCGTGCGCAAATTGTCGTGTTTGTAGCTGCAATTATACGTGCGTTTTAATTTTTTATTACATCGCTTAATTTTTACTTGCTCGTGATTTGATTGTGTGTGAAATGCAACGAGCATCAACTATGTCTGATGCAGCGAATGAAGAAGTTGACACAAATTTCTTAGGAGTTACAATAGATCAACATTTATACTGGAAGGCACATATTAAAAATATTAATAGAAATATATCCAGTGCTTGCTACGCATTGTCAGTTCTGGCAGAAACTACAAATCCAAGGGTAAATGCTTCTTTTGGAAATGTGTACCCACTGTTAACTTATGGTGTCATATATTGGAGGAACTCGACAAACGTACAATCTACATTAATTCTCCAAAAGAAATATCTTAAGACAAGCATGTATAGGCAGGCATGTATAGTACTGAATCATTAAGGGATGTCTTCAGAACGGAGGGTTTCCTGGCACTGACTGGTATTTATATACTGGAATTAATTTGTTAAAATAATATGCAATATTTTAATTTCAAATTTAATTCAAAAATAATAATTCGGAAACAATATAAATATGACATTAATCTACTGGTTATTGGCATAAATTATGATTTATTATAAAATTACCTATGTTACTGCTATTGATGTGTGCAATAAATAATCGCCAGCAATTGAGCAATTAAATGGAAATATGTTTAAAAATAAATTGTTATTTTTTTAAATCGTTAATGTATTTTACGAGTATAATGTGCATGAGTTTTTTGATAAAAAAATATATTTGTAAGTACCTAGTAGTTTCTAAAAAAACACTATTGCATATCCAAGGATAGACTGTTGAAAATGAAAATGTAATGTTTATTAATAAGAACTTAATGTACATATAAATAAATAAATTGATTTATTATATGCTTTATTGTACACCTTAAAATACAATTATAAAAAGAAACTTAAAATTAATACAAATTTAATGGGCGGCCTTATCGCATTCCGCGATCTCTTCCAGGCAACCTGGTATGGACAGTAATTGTCTGGACATGAAGTGGGGTTGTCATTGGTGTGACAATAACATTGTTAAAATACTATATTATAATAGATACACAGATAAATACATATGCTATGTAATATATACATAAATACATACATACTAAATATAAAGGCAATAAAAATAAATGATGAATCACTCTGATAATCGCAATCACAATGTCTGTTTAAAATCAACACGCTATGACGAAGACAGCGACAGGTAATGTTCCTTTACGAGTCTTTTGAACACAGGCAATGATTGAGCACGTTTGATTGGATCTGGCAATGCATTCCACAGACGAGTAGCCTGGACAGTAAAGGATTTATCCAAAAAAGTCGTGCAATGTGTTGGAATTTGAAGTCGTAAGTTGTCTGATGACCCAAGAAATTTTCACCCAATATATCTTTATCTTTAAACTTTCTAATTCGAAAATATTTTATTTAGATTAGTTTAGGTTCTGATAGAATAATTTGTTTGAGCTATATGTACAGTATTGGTACACAAAAGTCAGTAGTAGATGGATAACCTTTGGATTATCATTGAAAAAACCTCTGTGTACGTTATATCCTGCACCCTGTGCATTATTACCCGGTCTTCGTTGTTTTCTATCTGCATTTCCAACCTCTTTAGGAACATATTCACAAAGCTACTCTTATATTATGGGCCAAACTCAAAGCCGTGTCCCAATATCGGCATCAATCACGGATAGATCCACTTTGAAATTTTCACCATCTTAAAGACAATTTAATTATCTACGTTTTGATCTAAGGCTTTTATTATTTATGGAATAATAAGGAAAGTACAAAACGCTACTAAACTTTGGGTCGCACAGGTGTGAAACACATTTTTTTCCTTATAGGTCGTTGGCGACTATCGTCGTCTTAAACATGTAATGAGATGCCATTCGCATTTACTTTTTACACCTATACCTCTTTAGGGAAATTCTTGGTTAGTTTTTTTTATGTGATACATTAATAAATCTAAAGAAAAAAACAATAACTACTATTAGCAAATACACTATTGACTCTTGTTACGTATGCCTAGGAATCTGCTGACATTGCGGACACTAAGTATTCATAGACCTTGACGACGGTGCAGTTACCTTGAAGCCGACACCCGTAGCTAGCTAGGCATTTGCTGACACAGAAACTACGTAGCGTCAATATAGGAAGTTACTGACGATGCAATTACCTTGAAACCGATGCAGCCATGACGTCAAGGAATCAATCAATACCGAACCAATATTTAAGAACATTTCTTGTAAGAAGTAGGCATTCCATATTCCTACTTCGAGTAGGATGGATACTCGTAGGCTAGTTAGTTGTAGTTAGTCTATTTAGTTATTGTAACCATTCCATGTCCTAACATCGGCTTGGAATTGACATTTGTAGGTTATCTAGTTGTAATGTCTTTAATAATTAAAAGTTAAGAATAATTTCTGGAATTTTTCCAATCCCCTGGTTGTGGTAAACGTAATTCTCTTAAAGCACTAAGACAACATTTGAAAAAACAAACCAATCCATTTCAGCATGCCCTGAAAGTAAACAAAGGTACATAAAATAAATAGGAGTGGTTTAATACCACTAATCGACTACATAAAATGGAATGCATTTCAGAATGAAATCGTAAACAACTCGAATCGATTGCTGTGTTTTAGCCAAGAGCTCTAAGTACACTATGGGATTAGATTTTTATTATTCACGCCGATAAATGATTTTAGGCTAGATACGTGTATGTTTTATTCAGAACGTTTTAACCTTTTCAAATTCGAATAAACAGACTCTAGAGAGTAGGTTAATAATTTAGGGACTATTTATCAACCTATCAGCAGTATGATATAGTATAAAAAAATTTTTTAATAATAAAAATAACAGTTTTATGCTGCCTCTTGTTCTTTTCGAGTCGATAGAAAACTCGACCCAGAGGCCAGAGGCTTTAGGTATATTAGGACCAGGCTCAGTGTCCTCTAAAGTGCAGGTGTATGGACATTTGGGGCACGCCAGCATGTGTGTGATATTCTGCATATGGTCACCGCACTCACAATGTGTATCAGACGGGTCAGGTTTTATGCTATTGTTTCGTAAACCTTAACCTGTTTTTGTTTTAGATACCCAGATGAAACATGAGACGTCAGTGCCTCATTTTTGGTTGTGACATTTATTTATCTAGATAGACGTCGTCGACTGGGCCAAACGTCGTCGTGGTGCCCCAGTGGCTAAGACCTCGCCCCTCTTGCTTGAGGTCGTGAGTTAAAATCCGGGCAAGTAACAATGTGACTTAATCAAAATCATATATACTTTCTAAGTTTATCTTGGTAATCACAGGCAACGGTGAAAGAAAACATCGTGAGGAAACCTGGACTTATAAAGTTAATATAAGTCTGAAATAGCCAAGTCAGAAGCTTGTGGGGTTCCCAGAGGTGGCTTAATTAACTCTGACACCCGAGGTATAGGCACCTCCTCCCACGAAAAAGAAAGAAGAAGATCTAGGTAGAACACATCATGACACATCATCACGAGATTTATATTCATGTTAGACGAAGATCTACTCATTTCATTCTCGCTAGCCAATCTCAATCTCACAGATGAATATTTTGGTTAGTCTCTGTCGGAGACTATTATTACAGTCGGGTACATATTTGAAAGTCAAAAATTGAAGTGACATCAAAAGATCTAAATATCGAAGTACAGAGTATCGAATGTCTTAAATATCGATATTGAAACACTTTTTAGTTAGTTCTGACACTTTAAAGTTGCTTCTGCAACTTCTGCGGCGTTGTGGGAGTGCAACCCATTCGACATACGTAACAAAGGATAGGCAACCATGCTTTGTTAACCATGTCTATGCTTTATTACAGCGGGCGGGGGCTGCCCTCCCTTCGCGCCTCCGGTTTTATATACACTCTAGCCCTCTTACAAATAAACGCGGAATAAAGTTATACCAAGTATAAACCTATGAAAATGTATGGTTATTCCTTTGTTATACCTGGTATAACTTTATGCCGCGTTTATTTGTAAGAGCGTAGGAGTATTAGCCATAAGACTACGTGCAGTCGACTTGCCCCAATTCAGTTTTGGAACAGATTCGACCTATTTTAACTTGTTAACTATTCAATAAGCTTCATTCATGTTTTTAACGTAAATATAATGAACTTAAGTGTATATATATATGTTGACATTTTGAACTTAGGTATAACATATTTCGATATTTTGAACATTGAAATTTTACCCGTAGGTATTTTAATTTACGAGGTTCAAATATGTACCCTTACAATCTTACTACAACTGTTTTATTTTTGCTTTGTCATGTCTTAATCTTACTTCCCAAACTTGTAAAACGATCGATGGTCATACAAAATGGTGAGTGGTCTTTAGCTCGATGTTTGTGCAAGGGCTATCTTGCAAAGCTTCGCCACATCAACCAATTAGAAAGCGCTTAAAACGTCTCCGTCTCAAGCATAACGTCTTGTACGTGTTCACGTGTGTTCTTGAAATGTTTGGAGACCACTTTGAACCGTAAGTAATAGGAACATGGAACATAATGCTTAACCTATCACAAGAACATGGATTCTGGTGCAAGAGCAGTCATTTACTGATGTAGAAGGATTTTGTAAGTCACGTTTCTAGGAGTGAAATTCGCACATCCACTAGGCAAGATAAAAACTTGCTGTTATGACTTTCACTTTGTATCAGAAACAGGTATGTATCAACCTGTATTCTTATCAGTAGTAATAGAAACCTTGGCTCAATTTTTAGATACTCTTCGATTTTGTCCGGTGTCTTGTCTAGCGTAAGTCCTTAAATGTGACCAGTTACGACGCAGTTCAATAAATCTTAAAAGATTATTATGATCTTCTCTGGTTACCTCACTAGCACCACAATATTTTCAGTAGCCTACTATCTGGAAAAGTTTTAGTGAAACGACTCTAGAAAAGATTAGCTCACTACGGCTTACATTAAGGCGTTTGTGTACTCGTTTCGTGATTATTTGTTAGAAAATATTCGGCATTATTTCTATAATCTTAGACAGAGAGGCATACAGTTATCATCATCATGATGATGACACAGAGAGGCATACCGTTTTTACCGTTTTATGTGTGTACAGAATTGCCTGATAACAAGCATTGACATAAGTGTGTAGGTATACGTCCTAAGTTGCATAAACAAGGTTGTTTGAAAGTTAGGTTAGGTAAGTCACGTGTATGCCACACGTGGCACATAACTTAGATACCTGAAACATCTATTTGCTTTAGCAATATGAACTTTACTTGAGACTAATTGAGTTGTTGTGTTGCACTGAAATTAATATAAGTTGATTAATATTCAAGTTATGTGCAACAGTTATTTGTCAATGTGAGGGTACCTCCTTGATTATGTGTAATTGTGTATTCTAGAATAGTCGTATTACTTCTTGTGACATAGTTATTGACATCGGCATATCTTGATATCGGCCAATCATTCATTCTATGTAGTGTTTTTCGGCAAAACGTGATGTCTGTAAATAATGGTATCGTCGTAATAGTTTTTTCGTATTACCATTCAACGGTGAACCATGCTTTCTGTAGACACTTATATCGTTCAACGGTAATTCTATATACCGTAAAGGCCTCTACCAATCGTTTTTTTTTTCTTTAGGAGTTCTTTTTTACAAGAATTACGGCAAAATATTGACTTATTGGCAAAGAGTCACGTAAAGGCGGATACAGACATTGCAAGGCATGCGCAGCGCATGGCGCTCGTCGCATGCTTCGCAATGTGTAGGCGATCATATTCATGGAGAAGCATGTGCTACGACAAATCAATTAATAATAATAATAAAATTCTTTATTTCTCCTCACAATGACAAGCTTATTCTAGGTTTTACATATTATATGTCTAATTGGCAATGTGAGGAGCTGGTGTCTGAGTTAGGCATAAAATACCTGTATTACAAATCACCAGGTCCCCACCCCACGGAAGGAGAGATAGTTTTCATCAAAGAATATGGTATTACAATCCGAAGTTATAGTTAATAAGATACAAAAAAAAATATTATATTTAAAACATTTCGACGGTAGAAGTAATAAAAACGAAGCTATAAACAAAAAGTTAAGCAGAGCGCCTGTGTATGTGTGTATGTGTGTGCCTAAGAGAGTGTATGATGTTAGTGTCTATGTGATGTCACTGTGTAGTGTTGAGTTGATTGAATGTCAGTTGTAGTGTGCAGATGTGAACTTGTGAGGATTTGGGTGTAAGTTATAAACTTATATCGTATTAATTCAATTTGAATTAAGTAGACTTTCTGTAAAACTATAATCCATATTTTGCAACTAGTTAGAGACCAAAGACTTACATTTGGTTTTTGGTAAAGGATAAATATTTAAGGCCCGGTTTAACTTATTGTATAAGTTTGAACCCTGGTAGCAGAAAAACCGATTTGCAAACTTAGTTTTGAATGACGATGCAGAACAAACTACATGTTTGCGACGTTTGTTTCTAATTGTTTCTGGTTCAAAAGTTGTTAGGGAATGTTGTTTCATACCCGTTTTTAGGATGAAGAGCTGTCTCACAGTAAGTACCTTCCATTTTGCGTAGAGATCAGCTGTTGGGTGATAAAAAGGTAGAAACAAGCTTACCTTTAGGAGTGCTCTTTGTGCTCTTTCAACTTTTAGGAAGTGAGTTTTACATGTGCCACCCCATGTGGTAATACAGTATTCAAGCTGGGACTGGCAGAGAGCATAGTAGACCGATTTTATAACAGATTTTGTTGCAGTGTTTCTTAAGGCTTTAAATATAACTATTAGTCTACGCACTCTCGCAGATAGAAGATTAATATGATCATGAAATTTAAGATTTCTGTCAATAATTACGCCCAAATACTTGGTGGACTCAGTATTTTTAAGGTTAGGACACTGACAACTTGTGTCATTTGCATTTGTGCACGAATGGGAGATAATGCTTAAAGAGGAAGCCGGTTTGTCATTGGTTTTAATGGAAAATGTTATGTAGGTCGTTTTATCTACATTAAGCGTAAGCAAGTTCCTATTTAACCAACTGGTCACAGTGTTCATGCCCATCTGAGCTTTGGCAAAAACTTCATGCCAGGAATTTCCACTGAAAAGTAAGGCTGTATCATCTGCAAACGCAACTATTTTCGAATCGGGTAACCCTAGCTGACATATATCGTTTATGTAAACTAGGAACAGCGTCGGTCCCAGAATACTGCCCTGGGGAACTCCAAAAGTCACTGGGACCTCATCACTGGTTATGTTACCGATTTTTACACATTGCGTTCTGTCAGTTAGGTAATCTTTAAGTAGTTTTAATTGAAGATCTCGGATACCAAGGCTTTCGAGTTTCGTTAACAGGATAGGGACAGAGACTGTGTCAAAGGCCTTCGCTAAATCTAAGAATATACCAATGGTTTTTCTTTTTGAATCTAGGTTGTTAACTATATAATTTGTTAGTTCTAACACAGCATCGGCGGTGGATCTCTTGGCTCTGAAACCAAATTGTGCTTGTGATAGAAGATTTTTATTTTCCAAGTAGTTAACAAGTCTTTTGATAATGATGCGCTCTAAAATTTTTGACATGGTAGGGAGAATTGAGATTGGCCTATAGTTATTGACACAGTCTCTGTCGCCACTCTTATGTATCGGGTGAACTCTTGACTTCTTATAGATCTTTGGAAATACACCGGTTGTGAGAGACAAATTACAGACGTAGGTTATAGGTAATGTTAGAATATCTTTATTCGATTTCAAGATGTCACTAGATATCATATCAAGACCTACCGAACAATCACTCTTTAACCCTGCTATTAACGTCCCAATCTCATCTTCATCCGTAGGAAGCAGGCAAAATGAATGGCTACATAAGTTTAAGGTGATGGGTTCCGTTTTCAGATTACTCTTAGTGATTTTGTCTGCTAAAGATTTACCAACATTTGCAAAGTATTGATTAACATTATTTGCAGACTTTTGGGGGTCATTGGTGCTTATAAGTTCAATCGGGCTGTCTTTGGGTTTAGTTAAGTATGTTATTTCTTTGACTATTTTCCAAATTTTTTTACTGTTTTTTCCTGCGTTTTGGAATTGTAATTTCTCATAGTCTCTTTTAATATTTTTTAACAAATATGAACAAAAACTTCGGTAACGTTTACGTTTAATTCAAAGCAAAAGGCGTGGGTTGCGAGCAAAGGGCGTGCGTTGCGAGGCGTGCGCGGCGCATGCCTCGCAATGTCTGTACCCGCCTTGAGGTAGGTACATAATTTTGCAGTTCGGATTAATATTGACACACATCGTCAAATGCACGAAAATACCAATGAAATAGACATTATTTGTTTATTGTATCTTTAGCTGTTGCACTTTAGCACGGGAATAGCGGTCATTGACCCACCTGCATTATTGACATCGAAGAAATAAGAACAGAGTCGTTTTAAATAATAATTTATCGTATCGTAGCACAGCATTTTCTTACTAACGGCATACATACTTTATTAGAAGAAAACTTTTTTCTTAGTTTATAACAAAAAAAAAAAAAAAAAACAACTCAACAATATTAAAAGAGGACATCTGTCTTTGAAGCCTGTGGTCAACGGATACGCTGAACCGAACACATTTCAAAAACAGGTCAAACTTGGGTCCTTCAGCCGTTCACGAGAGCAATTCCTCTTTTTTATGTGAGCATTGGCGACAGTGAAAAATCGTCGCGGAACTGTTCAACGTTCATCTGTCTCTTGACCTATTTCACGAATGAGTGCCGAAGCCTGCCGAACCCTTACGAAGTGACCTTAATCAAGTTGTGACAATAGTTATGACGTTGTAGCATGAGAAGAGCGGTCATTGACCCACCAAAATTTATTGAGATTCGTAGTTTTTTAAAACCCAAATACCTTAATCTTAATACTTCTCATTTTTTACTCATGAAAAACGATATTAAGTTTATTTTTCAGGTTACAAAGAGATATTGGAAACCGGCAATGACCGCTATTGCCATCCTAAAAGAAAACAACTATACTACGTCCACTTTTTTCGTACGATATAAAGTGGTGATACACTTGTGTTACGCATAAACTGAAACTATGTACTTATTATTTTATGATTATATCGACTCTGAGCTTAGATTGGTCTTCGATTTGGGATACTGATTAACTGTCAGAGGTTTATTATTTTCTTACTGTAGCTCCAAACGTTTGGCTCTAAAACGCGTATGACAGACGACGGGCAGACCGACGGACACGTGAGTGTCAGCAATCGGGGTCCGTTGGAATCCTTCGGGTACGGAACCCTAAAAACAGGTAAGTTGATTAAAACGTGTGATTTTGGTACCTGTAAATATTTTTGGTATTGTACGTACTCTTTACGGTGTTGTGAAAATACCTGCACGAAGAATTATTTTTTGTTCGCCTAAAATCGTATCATCATCATCATCATCAGCCCATATCAGTCCACTGCTGGACATAGGCCTCTCCAATTGCACGCCATTTGGTTCGATGAAAAATAAAATGCCTAATAAAATGTTATTATTGCCTAAAATCGTATGATTCGAGGCAATAATAACAGCCGCACAGGTCGATTTTCAAAGGTAAATCTACGTTTGCCGAGGAGGTCGGTTCGTGGATGGGTGACCATCCATTACTCTGCCTTGGAAATAATGTTAAGCCGTTGGCCCCAGCTGTCAATTATAGATATTTGACAGCTACTACACAGTAGTCAGAAGCTATGAAAAAAATCACCAGTGTTGCCAAGAGGTATCGTGTGGCAACATAATAATACAAAAAGACTGGGCAGAGTAAGGCCCAAAGTCATAAATGTATGTTTACCTATAAAACATAGACAAATCTACGTGATCCCGACCCATGATTCTATCCCTAATTTCAAATCACACACCGAAATCGAATAGCCCAATCCTACAGCAAAAAGTCGATGGCCTTAAAATGGCTTGCCCATAGCCCTCCACTAGATTAAGTAGGACGATCCGATTTAAGACGGACCCGTTGTGATGCAAGATCCGTTGGCCCGATAGAGCACGTCCGATGTGCGTCTATGGTGTACTGGATTTGGATCGATGCCACGGTGTTTATCTAAGTCCGTGGTTCCAAACCTTTTTTGACCGTCCCCTCTTTGATTTTTTGTTGTTAGCAAGAAGTCTAGAAGAAAATTTTACTGTTTTGATCCTAAAATTAACTTTAATCATAATTATGTTGTTTGCAAGGACTAGAAGTCTAGAAAAAAAAATACGGCGTTGATCTAAAAATCACAATAAATTCAAAATGATTAGTATCCTATAGCCTGTAGTACCTATTCTTTTAATCAAAAGTCACGAGAATTAATGTTATAGAAAACAAATCACTTTTGATAAAAACTTTAAATCAGTTTGCATCAATGTTATTTTTGAGTTGAAAATTTGCAATTTGATTGTTCCTAAATTACCCCAGGCAGGATAAAATTTCCGTTTTTCCTGAAATATCCTAGCGTGAAGGTCGGTTTCTAAGTAGCCCAACACCATGTACAGATTTTAAGTTAATATAATATTTTGTTATTAAATAGACTCGCAGAACGAATGGCTGTTGGGGCTGAAAAGTTAGACGCAGCGTTAGAAGGCCTCCCTCTAGGTGGAGCGAGGACCTGGTCAAGGCTGCGGGCGTCCGGCGGATGCGAAACGCACAGGACCGATCTGTGTGGCGACGCTTGGGGGTGGACTATGTCTGGCAGTGGACGTATTTCGGCTGAAATAATGTTTAAATAGGACAAGTGACAGATAGAAAACGTTTCTTATGGCATCTTACCAATACCAATAATATGGGTAAAAAGTTCTACTCGTACCAAGAGAGACTGAAATATTTTAGAATGGTTTCGCTGAAGAAACGCAGGCATATGTTAGATTTGGTTTTCCTTAAGAAATTTGTGGCAGGTTCTCTGAACTGTCCGAATTTGCTTAGTCCGAATTTATTATTCCACGTACCACGTAATCTGCCAAGAAGTTCTAATATGAGACTTTTCTGCATGCCAAGATGTCACACCAACTTGAGGCAACACTGTCCACTATCTAGAATGTATGCTGCATACAAAGAGCACGAAGGCGTTTTGACTTATTTAACTCTTCTGTACTTGCTCTAAAAAAAGTCGAGCTTGGCATTTAGTGGGTATCTCTAGTACCTGATCTTACATAAATAATTAAATGTGTATCAATTTAATTTAATATATTCTAATTTAATTTAATTTATTCTAATTTAATTTATTCTAATTTAATTTAATCTGTTCTTATTTAATTTAATCTATGTTACTAAATTTAATTTACTTTTTAATAGATTTTATTTTTTGTTTTTAATTAATAAATTCTGTATTATCTCCACAAAATTTAGTGCATGCTGTGCTTTTCTTTAAGTGATGAGGCACTTAGACTTAAGTTTGAAATGTACAAATTTATAAAGTAACAGTGTACTCAGTGTTGAAAAGCCTAATAATAAATAAATAAATAGTCTAAATAGTCACAACGGGGCTTTTCGCGGACCATATTTTAACACTTGTGGACCATGTTGGGAACCAATGATTTAACCAGTCATAGGTGCTGGTTCAGCCAATTTTTGAGTAATTGCTTTTTGATAGCTGTACGGATTATCTGTACGTGAGATTAGGGTTAGGATTTAGTTTTAGTGTTTGACTGGCACCAAAACTTATCCTCATCGGTTAATGGTCTGGCCATGACACAGCAAAAATATGGTTTAGGTACAAAATAGTCTCAACTTTCGGAAACGGTTCACTGAGAGAGTATTGATGATAATGAAAGGCTGTCTGTCTTTGAAGACAGACTTGACGTGAGACAACGATGCAACAACAAATTTTATACGATTATGTCCATGGATGAATATTTAAACGTCGTGTCGCATTGTCTTGTAGTGTATCTCTTGCTCGCTAGTCTTTTAAAATGGGGATAAATATAATGACCACCTAAAATTACTTTGTGACCATAACCTCTATTACCTAAAATTGTACTATGAAACCCAAATTTAGTAAATTGATCACCAAATTTAGTAAATTGATCACCAAATTTTAATAGCAAATTATTGCGCTATTTAATGTTGTAAAATAGGTTAGGTTAGGTTAGAACTGTGACCAACCGCGCGCGAGCCGAGCGAGCAAAGCGAGCGGTGCCGCGGCAGCGGCCGGCGAGCGCTACTTCCAAGTTGCTCCCAGAAATTTTATAATCTTTTTGGTCATTGGTTTAATTTTGGTGATCATTTACTACTTTTGGTGATCATTTACTACTTTTGGGTTAACAATGATTTATTTGGAGTCATTTTGCCTAAACAGGATAGCGAGATGTTAAAACTTTGGTTATAATTTTACAATAAGATGCGGGTTTAATTTTGGTGATCATTTACTATTTTTGTCTGTTATATGTTACTATATCTGGTGGTAAGTTAAACATAAGCCTTTTAAAATGACAGATCGAACATCTTTTGTAAATTGTTCTTTGTTCATTTCCCAGATGTTCCAAGTTGCAATTTGGGCACTTATTTGATACTTGGATTTTTCTATAGCATATTAGATTAAAAGGTCTAAGTTACACTAAGTGCTAGTAGATTTGGCACTAACACTTTATGTAACGTTACTTAAGGTCGATTTCTGATTTCAATATTTGGCTTCAAGAACGTCAAAGTCCTACTTAAGTGCCAAATGTTGACAGGTTTTCAGGCTAAGGCAGGCAGTTTGAGAAATACTCAACTTGAAATACTTTATTCAGAAATCGGGGGTGTGACCTAAAACAGCGATGAATGTGGTGTTCAAAACAATAACGTATTTGTTCAATAGGTACAGGGCACTAACATTCGGCAATCGTAACCACGATTTGTTTCGCAAAAGCCATAATCATGCAAATTGGCAAGAAGTACCAGGAACCCACACATACTAAGGAAGTCCCAAACTACTAAGAAGTTACCATCAATATAATGTTGTCTATCCAATATTGTTATAGTGTTTAACAAAAGGGATATATGTATAGTCAGGCACGCTAATTTCTTATGGTTCGTTCCTGTATTTTTTATCATTATTGATAAATGATTTTATTTCTGTAAATTGGTTTGTATAAACACTTTTACATGTCGATCATATTTTTTAAAACTAGATGAGGTCGGCGTTTCCTGTCTGACTACTCTGAGAAGAAAGGCCGAAACAAACTCAGAGGTCATAGTCTCTTTAAAGTCCAGACAAAATCATGGTTAGATCATGTGAAGACCATGTAGACTAATGTCTGAAATGGTTTTTTGAGGAAAGAACAATTAAGCCATATGATATGCTTGCACTTAACTCATCTGATGGTAAGCAACGATGTACCCTATTTACTCATTGTATGTTTGTAAAAGGTAATGGTGGAACTATTGATACAATTACACAAATTGTTTCTTAGACAGAAAACTACACTATTACTGAATGTCACAGGATGCTTTTTATGCGAAGAAATGAAACACCTGATAGGCCACGACACCCAAAGTTGAACAATAATGTTGAAACCTTTTTTGTTTCACAAACGGCATCTCTCACGCCAAACCCAAAATAATAATATTGCTGAACTGCTGAAAATTCTAACAAAAGTTATCAATCTATCTCTTACTCCTTCGAGACAGCCTCCCGAACAGAAGTTATTAATCTTGATTATTCCGCTTTAGTATTGTCACGGTATTGAAATAGCGGCTCTTGAAACTTTCATGGATTAGATTGGTGTGAAAATAATCTGAATAATTGATTCGAGACAATCCCTTTTCTTGAATGATTTTTGATGACAGGCAGCTACCATCAGCTATGGACTTTATTATTTATTTAATAATAACTTCTGCCAGCGGTTTCGCTCGCGTGTAAGTCGGGTATTATCCCACGAAAACCGTACATTTTGCCGCGATGAAAAGTAAGTAAGGTAGAATATAGTCTGGAGACTATAATCTACCTCTGTGGCAAATTTAATCCAGATCCGTTTAGCCGTTCTGGCGTGATTGAATAACGAACATAAATCTAGCCAAACTTTCGCATTTATTAATATAACTAGCTTGTGCCGGCGGCGGCTTCGCCCGCGTGAATGTCAAAAATTATCTCAAAGGAATATATTACCGGGATAGAAAGTATCCTATGTGTCAATATATCTCTGTGCCAAATTTCATTTAGATCCGTTCAGCTGTTCTGGTGTGATTGATTAACAAACATTATATCCATCCATTCATCTTAATCATCGCATTTATAGTATTAATAAGACATTGTTGTTTGTTGTTGACTGCTGTGTTGGTGTAGTAGTCGCAAGCGTTCCAGCTGAGGTGGTGGTATGAGGTTTTGGGTTCAATTCCCTGGTCGGTCAAAGTGTTATTGGGTTTTTCCTTCTGGAATTTGTCAGTAGCAACCATACAATGTCAATAAGCACCCCCTATTACATGGGACTTTAATATAACTGGTAAAATGTGGGGCCTCTAATGCTCCCACATTTTTCTAAAAAAAAAAAGCTACGAGCACCTACCTACTCGAAACTTGTATTTCCTCTATGGCGAAGCCTAGTGTGAAAAATTTCCGAGAAAAAATAAATTTAAAGAAAGAACTACAGTTTTTTTAAAGCACATTGCCGCCATAACTTAGAACCAGCCAGTAACTTATTCAAACATATGCCTTCGACCTATTTGGTTAACTTCACTTACTTATTAACGAAGAGTAAGTATAATACTAACTTCTTACTAACCAATCACAAAAATGAGTTTATCACCATAGAGAATTGAATGTTAGTTAGTGATATTTTTTTTTACATTAGACCTTCACGCGAGCGCCTCCACCCCAACTACGCAAATCTATCAGAAGCACGAAGCGGACCAATCAGAAAAGAGAAAGCTCTAACTCCTACGGGCGCAAAATTGAATTTGGCTCCCGCTATCCTCTATAGACAATTGTCGTTTTTCGAATAGGTGTGATGAAAAAATATTTATTTGTGACCCGCACAGGAGACACGAGAAATAATAAGCATAAAAATTAAACAATAGTAAAAAGCCATCAATAGCCATTTCTGCCTAACCCTACGGTAATAAAGGTGTAACGTTACGTTATGTTGTTTGCTACTTCACGTACGTACAGTATCACCACAGAACACCGAGACGCTAGGTCAGCCAGTTCTAAAGACATATTTTCAATACTTTTCATGCAAACTATCAGTGAATGTCGCCGTTTAGAAATAGAAATTGACGACCTGTGACAAGTCTTACTGTGGTTATAATAGTCAAAACTTGTGATAGCGCACATTTGCGCGGACATGTATTTTATTGGGGAGTAATGACTTCTCCAGTTACTGTCACTGCGGCATCTATCTCCCTCTCACAACCTAGGTAAATACAAAGGCAAACCCACGATTTCTGAATTCTTAATTTGAAGTTGAGCATTTGTACAACTCTACTTTAGCCTGAAAACATTAAAGAAATTATTGACACGTTGTACTCAACTCAGAAGCTAATACCAACCTGTCAACTTATGGTTTCATAGGATCTAATAATTAATTAAGAAGATATATGTTACTGTTACACTATAATAAAAGATTGTTCTACCCCACATTACAATAACAAAACTGAAACCTGGCAAATGAACTGGAGTTATATCGCGCCATACGCAAAAAGGAGCAACATAAATTTTCATAAAAGACGGTGGATATGCAAATAACCCGTAACATTTATTTACAAACGCGTTATTGCCAGTATTACACGGTATTGCACGCTCACCTGTTTTTATTTATTTGGATATATGAGCTTTTTTACCCCTTATCCAAACCGAGTCAGAATGTTATGATATCTTTGTAAAAGATGCTAGTATTATATTATCTGTAATAAAAGTAATGTTTTAGGTAATCTTGTTGTGTTGCTGGGGTATTTTGCCCAAAACTAAGAATTTTGGGTACCTTTTATATCAAATCCTGCATTACTAAACTATCATAAAACGTAACGACATTGAATAAACGTACTGAGAATATTTACTTTTCTTGTGTGAAAAAAATACACTTTTTTCAAACAAGTTTTATTAAAACTTGCATTTATAATTCAAGATAAGTACTATCGACTTTAGTGATTACTATGTTTATTAAATTGATTTTTAAGTGACCATTTGCAATAAGTAAAGGTTGAAATACTTAATGGAATTTGTACTATGGACTGGATGACACATAGTTATTTGTTTTAAGATAGTATCACTAATTCTAAACTCAAAAATAATTGGTTATGGGCTGATGGACCATACATCTATTCTTATTTTAAGGGTATGCAATCCAGTTTAGTTTAAATTGAAAGCGGAATGAATTAAAGTAGATGGCGATACTGGAGAAGGCCGTCGAAAGCAGAATACGCAATAAATTTTGAACCCTCAGTACTGTTACCCAACAATTAATAGAAAATGTATGTAACCACGTCCATGGTATAAAGTTAGATTTAACCGTAATCCAAACAAAGCCCATTTGTTTGTTATATAAGTTCCTGTTAATGGACTTCAGATAACAGGATTAAGTGTAACGCACCCGATATAAAAACTTCAGTTAGTTTACACGTGCCTC
Source organism: Anorthoa munda (assembly GCA_945859665.1). Taxonomy (NCBI): domain Eukaryota; kingdom Metazoa; phylum Arthropoda; class Insecta; order Lepidoptera; family Noctuidae; genus Anorthoa; species Anorthoa munda. The sequence continues at coordinate 20,603,319 of OX243908.1, forward strand.
ATGTCTGAATCCCTTCCGAGACATGGTTGTCTCTATATGATCCCTTGCTTGAGAGATGAATGGAATAAAAGACCGTAAGTATTAAACCACTACTGTATTGTCCCAAAGGTATTTAAAAATAAAATGAGCATAATGGACTGATGGTGTGGAAAATGAAGCAAGTGACGCGGCCCTTGTTGGCTGTAACGAGGACGCCTGGCTGATTTGATAGCCCAACTTGAACTAATTATTATGAGTTGAAATGAATGTGTGGCGGAAACTGCTGAATTGCAGAATGTGCGGTTGCACCGTACAGTCTCCTTCCTAAAGTTTGCGAGTAAGGGTGTTTCTTACTCTTTCACGTAAAAACTACTGAACGGGTTTTAATGATACGTTACAAACTTTAAATTTACTTTTTGAGCTGCGGGTGGCAGCTATTCACAGCTTTCATATAAATCTATCCATTCACCTCCTTTTGAGCCATATAATCGTTCTCAATAATAATTCCGAAATTCATTGTTATTTCAACAGTGAAATGCTCTAACAAAATATTCGCTATTAGAGACCCACTTCAAAATAAACATGAAGTTGCTGAAGCTTAAAATTAACTTGATTTATTTAGTGCTGATGATTCAAAGTAAGCATTGGAACGTGAACTAATAATGTTTATTTCTACTCTCATTTATGTATGAAAACTTTAGACTTCTGTGTTAACGACATTCACGCGGTCTCTTCGTTATCCAAACATTACTATAATATCATCGTAAAAGTTTGTAGATCTGTAAAGTATCTATTCATTTATAGTCATAAGAAAATTTGTGTTTTTAGGATTTAAGTTTGTGGTTGACTATTTTGTATGAATATTATTTAATGATGACGTTTAGATTTCGCAAGTCGTTCATAATGATGAATACAACGACTCCTTTAGAGGTTTTCAGTCAAACACACTTTGTATAACTAGGGAAAAAAATAAAAAAAAGTTGAAGAGTTTATTACAGTAACATAAAATTGACTTCAATGGACCGAATGATTGATGTTAATTTTCTTTATGGCATCTTCTTGAGAATTGAACTTTAGTTTAATAAATTTTCAGCAATTCACAGAATTATCCTCCAATTTGCATTAGAAATATATATTTAAAAGTTGGTTATTGTTTCCAAAAGTCTTCGGAAAGGTCATAGGACCATCTTAGTATGGAAACTATACCCATGGCGTAGGTGCACAAACGAAATATGGCAGAGTTTATTGATATATGGCTCTGATTTACTATGGCATTAATCTAATTCCTTTAAACGAGCAATTCTTGTATATATGTATATATAAAATCTGAATCTTGGATACGGCTCCAACAATTTTCATGAAATTTAGTATGCAGGGGGTTTTGGGGGCAATGCATCGATCTAACTAGGTTTCATTTTTAGAAAACGTCGTTTTCTCTATTTTCACCCGAGCAGAGCTCGATCGCCCAGGAACTAACATTATTGTGAGTCACGGGAACGTCGAAAACAATATAAAAATATCGTATACTGGGTGAGTTTTTCAAGTGGACTAAACCCGAAACTATGAGGTAAAGCTATAAACACTGAAAGGAGTCTCAGGGCCGTTTTGATAAAAACTAAATCTATACTACGGAATTTTTGAAAACTAATATTCTTAGCTAGGAATCGAACTCATTGATTTTGAAAATAAAAAACAAGCTGATTATTTCACGATTCGATAGTGTCGCTAATAAGGATCAAATTCTGGCAATTAATAATATGCGGCAAACTTAAGGAAATACCTCAATTTAACAAAATGTACAGACGAAAAATAAAGTACTCTGAAATCGTTATTTTACAACTTCTGTACATTTTGCTCCATCGATTTTAAATCAAATAAAATATGCAATGAAAGATCACATTATTCTATTTAGTTTAAAACTAATTTGGTTGACCTTTCAAACTTGGGCTTTTACATATGGGCATATGGGCACACGGATGGAATGGCAAAGGATTCGGTTATTGTGCGCTGATCGGTGGTACAATCGTCTGCCATTCTGTCCCGGTGTACGGAGGCCTTAATAAATCCAGGCCGCGAAACCAAATATCACTTGCATCAACCCAGGATCACTGCACTTGCGACCACTAAACTAACGAGGCAGCCTATACAACAGCGATGCATAAGAGGTGAAATGTGGGTATACCTACCGTAAAACGGGGTAAATAGAAACGCAGGGGTGAATGGGAACAAAACTTTTGAAAGGAATTTTCACGTTATTTTAAATTGTTTGCAGCATTTTAGTAGGTACTACAATTAAATAATTATTAAAACCGATGCCTTTTTTAAAATCATAAAGGGGATCAAAGTTAAAATCCTAATCAAAGTTTTGTTCCCATTCTCCCCTGCATTTCCTATTTACCCCGTTTTACCCGGTACTTTAGAAGACATCCCTCTAACCCTTCAGGCGACGGTCATGTTATCTTAGAAAATGTTTATATTGATTGACGAAAGAAAATAAACCCCTCTAAAAGGTCACGGGGATACGGTTCCCTACAAAAACCCTCTTTATAGCATACAGACCGCTAGTAGTTAGTGCCAGACTATAGAACAGGTATAGATGAGGCATTATAGCATTTTACGGCCACTTTTCGCCTATCGGCGATTTTTAAGGCTATAGCGACCTATTTCATATCATCCCTAGAATAATTTGTCGATAAAGTTCATGAATATTATGCATAAAGCCTCGGTGAGGTCTGATGTTGATCGGTAGGTAAACATGTAATTTTATATGGACGTTCTATATGAATAGTTTATCATCCTTATATCGAGTTGGATGGGCTATCAAATAAAATTTTATTTCGGTTAAGAGATCTTTTGATGAGACGAGGAGGTCGTGAAAAGTCTAGAGATAAGTATATCTTATGTATTTATCGTACAGAAACCTTTTCGATTTTCCTACAGAAGCTAGTTTTGACAAATTATGCTTGGTAAATTGATGAGCTCCAGGTATTACAGGCTAGTTTACTCTAAGATATTTGAATATACTTGATCCTTAAATATTAAAGTCAAGGAGAAAAGTTGGTAGGGCTGCCAACACAAATGAAGTAATAAAAGTCCCCATTATACATGCATATCAAAATTTGGCACCTACAAAATTTTGTAGGTGCCAAATTTTTCTTTAATGCAAAATTTTTGTGATGTGTAACTTAACCTCTCAAACGTCGACTGTACACCAGAAACCATAGACAAGTGACATTCTATCATCGAAAACGCGACGATAGCGATTGTAAAAAAGGCAAAATTGTATGGCATTGACAAGCGATATCGAAAAATCTCATGATCGATCCTTAACATTTTGACATTTCGACTAATAACGTTAGGAATTGTTATTTCTATTGTGTTTAATAATCTAAGTTCAGTAGTACCTAAATCATCAAATTAAGCAGACTACAGACACAGTTATTTCACTGTTGTTCTACTTATTCTTATACAAAAGCATTTTTTCACAAAGGTATGCGAATTTTACGAGACCGCTGTGTCCAGTTAAGCAACTAAAGAGAAATACGCAAGTCGGACAAAGGCGAGAAAGGAAGAATGTTATATGTCCACTTAAACTTGCACAGGGCAACCCCAGCCAAAAAAAAATAACATTTCCTAGCCGCGTGGTTGATAAGATAAAACTGGCTGTAACTAATATAAGAGATGTTTTCCTTTGTATATTGTTCACATAAATAGTACATGCCAATTTTCGAGCTCATATAGTGTACGATGTATCTCCCACAAAAGTTTTATATTAACATAAATTGACTTTTCGTAATACCGAGCCTGAGGGTAGTAGTATTACATTTCTGTAAATATTTACCATACGAGGTTTTTACAACGACCAGATTTAGCTGACACTTATCCATAATACATTTACATCAGATCGTGGGGTCTATGTAATTTTGTGTGGTTTGTTCTTGAATGCTCCAATATTTTTTCCAAACTTGGCGACAGAATGTGTATGGTTTTGTTTATTGCACATACGATAGTTACCATTCTCTTTTCAACTATTTCTTTCCTAAGAATATTTCTTCTGTTACTCTTTTGTATTAATCTTTCTATATGAGTAGATTGTGGACACTCAAATAAAATTGAGCATGTGATGTGAATACACAATATGATAGCCTCGATCTTGATTGGATTTGTCACTTATATTATCTACAAATGAGTGTAACTTGAAGTTAATTTTTTACATACATATATAAACTAACTACTGTAGGCATAAATTACATAATGTCACCTTTAACTATGGTCCTTGCTTACTCCTTTTGCTTCGTTTACGTTCGTACCTCTTAGGCTTTGCTTTTATTGTGGCTTTATGCCATAGCACTTAAAATAACCAAAAGTATATGCCATATACCGATCTTATCCGTTTTCAACTTCGATCAATGATACACTGGATGACCGGTAAGCGCTTCAAAAATGAGCCGAAAAATAAGAGCACAAAGCTTAGCTGAGCTTATTTCAAATTTGTATGGTCCAATCATAGCCAACATTAAGACGACAAAATGCCGCAGAGTTCGTTCAAAAATTGTGTAAATAATGTTTTTCATAAAGTAAAAACCGAATTAAATCGTAAATATGATTCAATTACCAAATATTATGATTGTCTAACCAACGTTTGCGTCGACAACCCGCTAACTATTGCAACAAACAACTGTTCTGGAACTTTGTAATTTAGACTAAACATGCGTTTAAGATTTAATTTCTTTTGATGTTTGTTGAGGAGCGAAGAAAGGTCATAATTTTTATTGCTTTTTGTACAAGCTTTGTGAATGCAACATTAAGGTTTCCGTAGTCGACGGCACGAACTATTTTGTGCGCGGGGTTAAAATGCATGCTATCTCAGCCAACAACACGTTCGCAGATATATAGATGCTGTGATGAGCAGTAACAAGCTAGTTCGCGTACGAATACACACTTGTGCAAACTTGTAGCGAAATGGATGATTTAGGACGAAAACGAGCGCGCTAACTTTATAAACAGTCCTTTGGGAATATGGATATTATGAAAAAACGACAAAATGTATATGTTCAAAATAAAATTATTTGCATTGTTGAACTACTAGTTTATCCCTGTATGATGACTGTTTTGCAATTTTACTTCTTCTTATGGTATTTATTTGCGCCCAAAGATGTATTAAAATTAGTGTTAAAATATGGAACATTCGACGCTCATAACTTTAAAATTGATACAATTTTTTATGTTGAACGTACAGCGTCAAACAGTGGAGTAATCGCTAGACTACGTTTGTATGGAATAATGATCGACTAGGGCAAACTTACGCATTGCATTAAAGGTTGTATTTGCATTCATGTATATTAATTTCGGGGAGATACGGGCGAATGACGATAACATCTAGTCAGCCCCAGTCAACCTCACCTGCACGCTCTGGAAGTTTGTACACACAGACAACCAGAGACGACAGCCTTTCAGCTGTCGTGGTGCTCCCTGCTAGACAACTAACGAGGCAATGGCGACCGAGCTGTGGCGGTATAACCACTCACCTGCTTGGGTTACCAGGCAGAAGAGGTTTCAGCAGCCTTGGGGCCCAAATAGCCTCAAAAACGACTGATGCAGAAGGCAAGGGGAAACCACTGCATTATATTCCCAAGACAGTCACCATGAAAGTAGCATTAAATAGAGAACGATCGCCATGCGAGCCGCTTAGCAACCGGCGCCGTGCTGCGTCCGGGGCGCACGGTGTGAAGTTGGTTACCGGCCATGGAGTAGTAGGAGACCAGGCTCTCCATGGAAATCCAACTACTGGAATCTCCATCAAGCTGCGACAAACCCAGGCGATAGGGACATGGAATGTACGCGGCCTACTAAGTCCCGGCAAACTCACCATCCTGGAAAGAGAAGTTGAAAGATGCGGTATAAACATCTGTGGACTCAGCGAGACACACTGGAAAAACAACGGACATTTCGTAACTGACAACCACGTCGTTTATTTCTCAGGCCACGAAAAAAGCAGCCAGAACGGTGTAGCCTTTTTAGTTCCCGTCCAGCGTAGGAATAGTGTGATAGGTTACGAGCCAGTAAGCGACCGGATAATCAGCATTAAGCTGAAAGCGTCGCCAGTGAATCTGAACCTTATACAGATATACGCCCCTACGAGCACTGCCAGTGACGAGGTAATTGAAAGATTCTACTCCGAACTGGAAACCACCATAGCCAAAATCCCCAACAGAGAACTTCTTGTCATCCTGGGTGATTTCAACGCAAAAATTGGAGCAAATGCTCAACAGCTTGGCAAGTGCGTCGGAAGTTTTGGACTCGGTATTCGGAACGACAGAGGTGACAGGCTCATTCAATTTGCGTCCGAAAATGATCTGGTTATTACAAACAGCTTCTACCAACACCACCCTCGAAGGCTATACACTTGGACATCGCCCGATGGAAAATACCGCAACCAGATAGACTATATTCTGGTTCGATCGCGGTGGAGGTCATCTGTCACGAATGCCCATACACTACCTGGCGCTGACTGCGGATCAGATCACCAACTTCTGATCTCAAAGTTCAAACTCAAATTAATGGCTGTCAGAGCCCTCGAAAATCAGAGAAGAAGGCTAGACGTGACAGATATTCCGAAATTCAAGTCTCTAGTGGAACACAATTGGGCTAAATGGTCGAACACGGATTTTGATAGCGAACCACCGGAAGAACTTTGGAACAGAGCGAAGTCCCTTATAGAGCTGGCGGTCTCAGAATCTAAAACAGCAACTGTGACACACAAACAGCAACACTGGATGACGGATGGAACCTTTGCGCTTGTTGAGGAGCGTCGAAAAATGAAAGCAGCCGGTGCAAGTGTTCAAGCCTGTAATGAAAAGTCTGCCCAGATCCAAAGGAAATGCAGACAGGATCACAACGCCTACCTGCGCCATATATGTGAGGAAATTGAAGCTCATGCAGGTAGATATGAGTCGAGAGACCTGCATCACAAAATTCGGCTTATAACTAAAGCGCTCCCATCTAAAACTTGGGCCATTGAAGACGGTAATGGTCAAGTGGTCAGCGAACTGGAGCAGATATCTGAGGCTTGGAGATTTTACTGTAGGTCGCTGTTTGAGGATCCGCAGTCGGAAGCCTTTACACCTACAGAACCTGAGAGTGATACACTGGAGCCAGACATTCTTGGATCTGAAGTCAGAGCTGCCATTAAGCATTTGAAGAATGGAAAGGCTACGGGTTCTGATACCATCCCAATTGAGACCATTCGAGCATTGGGGGAACGCGGCGTGCGGATCTTTAGCATCATCTGCAATAAGATATGGTTGGCAGGAAAATGGCCGAAGGAATGGGCTCACACTATTTTTATTCCTCTCCACAAAAAGGGTTCCACCAAAAAGTGCAGTAATTACCGTCTGATTGCACTGATCAGTCATGCAAGCAAAATATTGCTGCACATCCTTAACGAACGGCTGAAGGCACACCTGTCGAAAGAAATCGCACAAGAACAAGCTGGGTTTGTGAAGGGAAAAGGAACTCGGGAGCAAATTTTCATTGTCCGTCAGGTTATCGAGAAGGCACGAGAATTCAACAAGCCGACCTACATATGCTTTGTTGATTTCTCAAAAGCGTTTGACTCCGTGAAATGGCCAACCTTGTGGAAGACGCTACTGGAAATGGGCACACCAAAACATCTTGTGCACCTTCTTAGAGAACTCTACGAAGGAGGGACTGCATCAGTGCGAACAGATAGCCACATTTCGGATAGCTTCCATCCCAGTGCAGGTGTCCGTCAGGGATGTATCGTATCGCCACTTTTGTTTAACATCTACACGGAGCTCATTATGCGAATCACTCTCGAAGACTGGACTGATGGTGTTGCAATTGGCGGCTACAAAATTGCTAACCTTCGCTACGCTGATGACACAACATTGTTTGCGACTAGTGCTGACCAAATGGAGGAACTTCTCCTTAAGATGGAGCGCGTGAGTCTTGCATTCGGATTGAAGATCAACCGGAGCAAGACCAAAATAATGATTGTGGACCGTAGCAACAATAACGCGTCGCCTGTGACACAAATTGCCAACTGTGACGTAGTTCAGTCCTACATATATCTTGGCGCTATGATTGCAAGCAATGGCAGTTGCGTGGATGAAGTGAAGCGGCGAATGGCGATGGCTAGAGGGGCAATGGATAAGTTAAAGAAGATATGGAGGAATCGCAGTATAACGAAAGCCACTAAGATCAGGCTCGTCCGTGCGCTTGTTTTCCCCATATTTCTGTACGCAGCTGAGACATGGACACTACGAGAACTGGAACGGAAAAAGATAGATGCTCTAGAAATGTGGTGTTGGAGAAGAATGCTTGGCATTTCTTGGACAGAATTCCGCACTAACGTCTCCATACTCCAAGAACTCGGCATCAAGCAGCGTCTATCAGCAATAGTACAGTCTCGCATACTGAAATTCTTTGGCCATGTCTCAAGACGGAATAACGAATCCATTGAGCGCCTGGTGGTGCAGGGCAGAGTGGACGGTAACAGGCCACGCGGGAGATCACCGATGAGGTGGACCGACCAAATTAAATCTGCGATAGGAGGTCCAGTCAATGAATGCGCTAAACTTTCATCTAACAGAGCCAAATGGAGAGAAATCGTGAGGCGAGTGACAAGAACACCAGCGATCGGACAAAATTCATAGTGACCACGACCGCTCTGTCAAGAGCGAAACGAATAAGAAGAAGATATTAATTTCAACTGGAATTTTTAGAATTACGTAAACAAAATTGGATACAGTTTTAAAGAGAAGTTGTGTATGGGATTGTGTATCTAGTGTATTATTGATCGAAGTTTTTTAATAGGTAATTTTGTATCCACCTTATTATACAATAATCGCTTTTAGACTTTACTTAGTTTTTAAATATGATAGGTGAGTACGTGTACTTATTCGGCTGGCACAAAATAACAAAACTTATTCCTTGCAGGAAAATCTTTGTTGCTTGAAATTCTATCAACTATCTCACCTCTCTGTGACAACATCCATAAAACAACTTCACCACAGAGTATAATTACACTATCCAAGTATCCATAGTCTAATGGAAGCAGACAAATTGTTATAACAAGTTAATCATTAAACTTCAAAGCGAGAACAGGCAGGTTAGATGTCAAACGACAACTTAGGACAAGTTACGGCAAACGCCACAAAATATGGCTTTCAGCTTACGATTTCAGAACGTAGTTATTTGAAGAAATAACACACATCAATGTCATTACGGGTGGTTTTATATCCTTGAGTGGTACCTTTGAGTTGGGCTTGCAAGTTAGAATTTTTAGTTGGGGTCGTCAACTCCTGAATAAGTATGCTTTTAAAACTCTTTCCGTGTAGAGCTCATTCACTATTTCATATTTGGTAAGACGAGATCAGGATCTTGTCTCGTCAGGAGCCTGCTCATGACTAGGGTCAAGAGCGGCACCATACACTAAAAAATCTTAACCTTACTTCAAATATAATAAAACGGAAATGTGTTTGTTTGTTAATCTTTGGCAATTCGGACCCGATTACGAAAATTCCGTCACTAATGCATGCTATGAGTGTGTGAGGATATCTTTAAACGGGGCAAATAAGAATGCAGGGGTGAATAGAGGCATGGGAAGCTGTCACTTCCTTCTGCGAAACAGTAAAACTCGCGAAGGATGAGGCAGAACGCGTGGAGGAGACGCAGCGGATACGCACTCACGCCCCAAGTCACCGCAGGAGACGCCCTGGGCGTCGGGAGACGCAAGCTGATTATCGGCCACCGTAGGCGCGCGCGTCTGCAAACGGCGAGTATTGGGTAGCTCGCCGTCCGATAAGTACCAGGCCCGAGTCGACGCGTGATAGAGCTAATTAGTCTCGTTGCTAACTGTGCTTATTTGCCAATCTTTTCACCATGTTTAGCTTGCTATTCGTTTTGCTGTCTAGTTACTCTTTTACCCACTTGATAAGTATAGTTGTGACAATCTATGAAGTCGGATTTGACAGCTATAAAAAAACTTAATAATAATTAAACTTGATGTATACGAATGATACTCGTTGTTATATTAGCAGTTATAACATGGTAATTAATTAGGATTATCAATTTGATTTTTCAATTTCTTACGTACAAAGTTTTTGCGACATGTAAAATAAGTAACATCATCGGCTTTCATAGTTTGTCATGATTATAATTAGCTATATTCGCGCAGCTTCACTTCAGTGGACAATTACACAGATAAATAAGCTTATGAATTTTAGCCTAGCTTTCTATAAGTAAAAGAATTATCGGAATCGGATTAATACTTTTACAGATTACCTTTTACAAAGATATAAACTATTTTACCTCTTTTTAATATTCATCATCATCATCAGCCTCTTTAATGTACCCACTGCTGGGACACAGGCCTCTATGAGAGATAATGGGCCGTAATCCACCACGCGGGCCCTATACCGGTTGGTGGATGTAAAAAGTCTTCGATTTTTTGGTTCTAAGACATGCCGGTTTCCTCACGATGTTTTCCTTCACTGTTTTGAGATCAGTGGTGGTGAAATAATTTACAAAAAGTAAAACGCCAGTCTGGGTTGAACCCACGACCTACATCTTATAAGTCGCGGCCGATACCACTTGGCCACCACTACACTCCACTCCACTTTTGTATATTAGTTTAGGTCTATTCAGTGATTAAACGTCGCATGTAGGTTTGTCATCCGCCTACTTCCCACTGCCACTGATAAACTCTAAGGTCTTTGTTGATGGCTGATTAAAGACCTTGCAAAAACATCGGCCAGTGCTTATATTGTGTGCTGCAAACTATTGTGGTGTGGACAGAATAATAAGCGATGTATATATATATGTCTTTAAGCTAAAATGCCAGTATCTGAAAATTGGCCGTTTATGGTTTTTGATGCCATCGTAATCAGCGAAAAATTCTCTATCGATCTGTATAAGCAATATTTATCTACTATCAAAAAAATAAAAAGCCGTTAGGTTGCCCAAATTACTATGTTTACAAATCTATTTTTGATATGGTTAAGTCCTTGATATAAACTTAAACACAAACATTTATTTTTAACTAACAATTTTTTGGCACCGGAAACTCTCGCATATCATTTAGTAGGTAAATACGATCGATTTTATGTAAAATTATTTCACAGTTTTTTATTATATAATTTTGTCAGATAGTGGTATTATAGCTTGAGAACGGTAGCACAGAGAGTCCACAGAGCATCGAGACGCTTCGGTAGCCATCGCTAGCTGGCATTGTCAAAAATTGCCATAAAAACCAAGCGTGTCAGTGAGCGTCACCGTTTCCTCAAAGAAATTGACGGCCCGTGACATTTCTGAATAAAGCTATGACAGCCGAAACTTGTGCTCAGTGCAATTTCGTGGCCAGGAATATAAGGTATTAAGTTGGACATTGTACATCTGAGCAAAACGACGTCACTAATGCAGCGACACTGACACCACGACAGTGACAATGTAGCCGCTGTGCTCGGAAGTCTACCTTTAGAATCGTAACCTGTTCCCTGACCAATGAGTTATATATGGCTCAAGTGATTGTTTATCTATTATGTCTGGTATGTGAAAAGTGAACCTGTTAATATAGTATTTATTTGAAATACTTGTAAAGTGTACTGTCGCTGCATCAATATCGGTGCGCTCGAATGGTGTCACATACATTCCAATAGTGCATAGTACTTTTGCTTTGTTACCGCCAGAGCCGCTTTGCTAGGCAGTCTACCTTTAGCAATGATGTGTCTGGACGTTGCTGGCGTGCCCTTCCCTGCTTTGTGATGGAGTGTATGTATTTAGGGTAGTCAAATATAGAGGCTGTGTTTGTATTGAGCAGGGTCAATGCCTCATCCTTAAGACTCCTGCTACGTGCAGGAGTCTTAAGGATGACGATGAAGGGGAATATGTCATAAATTCTAATAATATAGTTTTAAATATACATTCAAAATAATGATATAAATCAATGAATGTAAATTCTATAATCTGTTCGATTCCCTGGTCAGGGAAATTAATAGCAATAAAAGAAAAAATTTGATTGGATTTTTTTATCAGGTATTTTTCAGTAGTAGCCCGGAATCTGGGTTTTTATCCGGTTTATAGTACGCCATAGTACAGGCCCCCCCTAGGTGGATCGATGATCTGGTTAAGTCAATCAACGTGGCGACGCGTGGGGGTAAGCATATGTCCAGCAGTGGACGTCTTTCGGCTGAAATGATGATGATGTTGATGATCTCTGCCTAAGAAATCAGGAATACAGATGTGATGTTGTGTTATTATGGCATCATAATTAAAAAAAACCGGCCAAGTGCGAGTCAGACTCGCGCATGTAGGGTTCCGTACCATTATCGCAAAAAACGGCATAAAAATCAAACGTGATTTTTATGCCGTTTTTTGCGATAAGTTGCAAGGGCTCCCTTGCAACTTATCGCAAAAAACGTCACCTTTTAAATATGTATTTTATTCTATTTTTAGTATTTGTTCAGCTGTCTAGCTATCACGGTTCATGAGATACAGCCTGGTGACAGACAGACGGACCGCGAGGTCTTAGTAATAGGGTCCCGATTTAACCCTTTGGGTACGGAACCCTAAAAAAACAGTACTTTAATCGAAATAAATAATACTTCGTTAAAAAATATTTCGTTTAAGGCCACAAATAAATAGCTAGGTGAAATAAAACAAAATGTACTTTATCATCAGTTTGTTTAGGCTAGTTTTCAGTACTTCAAATATATAAAATATTTGTGAGGGATACATGTTCACAGTTTGTAACAAAGGTATATTTTATGTGGTTGTTTATGTTCAAATTGATTGCAGGGGTTGTTGATAATCTTTTGTTTTCATGTTTAGGGCTTAAAGTAAAAAAAAAAAAAAATTGTATACATTTTACAATCGTTTCCAACAAAAATATTGGCCCTAAATTCTGAAGTCAACATTCGTGTAATTTCGTCTTCTTCATAGTCTAAAATTTTTGTGATGTAATTCGTACATGAACTTAATATCTATAGCAAGCATGAGGATTTTTCCCCGCGAAAATGTTTCATATTCAAATCCATTCCAGCACGCACAAAAGAGGGCATACGCAAAAGCACCCCACGCAAATCGACAACACACACATAACTACCAACATCTGCCTGAAATTTCACCGCGTCAAATCAGGTCAGGTGTCAAACATAACTCATGAAAAACATGACCCTCCTTCCAACTTCGGCGTCGGGTAAAAAGTTGATGAAGCCGTGAAAGAACTAACCATCAGTCATAACCGTGTGGCTGGGACGTACGGACGTACCATTTATCAAAGGCTCAAAATCTACATGACTAGCCATGACTAGCTATCTGAGGCCTGAATTCGAACTTTTGGTTTGCAAACTAATATTGGCCTAGCTTGGCGTACGCACTGTGCGGTGCGGCTGAAGTGCAATTTTCAGATTTCAATTACTGACTGACTGATGTTTATAAGTTTTAAATCTTAAGTCAATGGTAACATTATTTATCAGTATGATATTGAAAGAAAAATAAGCTTTATAATTAATGTAACGTTATTAACGTAAGTTTGGTGTAATCTTAAAACGTTAATTTCAGTTTACATACAAAAAATCTATAAAAACGAACTTTTTATATCAAACTTTTAGCTAACCATGCATTCTCATCCAAACCAAATGTGTATGCCAAGCAACTCAATCGATTAGGGATAACTATTTTAAAATAACAAACAAACTAACGAGGCAAAACAACTTCATCGGCTACGACGTGCCTACGCCGCCGTAGCTATGATTTTGCTACGCTAGCTACGCCGTAGCACTACATATTATTATGCGTTTTGGTCGAAATCGCATTAGAGTATAACACATAGTTAGTATTGGCAACAAACATCGAATATTCTCAGATGTTGTTAGTATTTCTTAATCAAGCCTTTATACGCGTTGTGGTAGACGTTATAGCTGTATAAAGCACACTACACATTACATGGTGAGCTTAGCCAAGTAGATAAGTACTTTTTCTTCTCTTCTTAATTTTGTTTATAAGACAATGTAAGCTCATTGTCTTATAAACATAAAACAATTAAGCACCTTAGCTAATGAGGAAGTTGTGCTTACATTAAACGAAGCCTCGTCCGCAACACGGAAGGAAATAATAACTTCGCGTTAAGACGTAAATGTTCCGTTTATTTTGTCCTATTACGTTTAATAAGATATTTATGGAAAATATACGGAGAAATAAAGTGAGGAGATCGTGGCTAAGTAATAGTAAAAACCCCACGGGTCAAGGTTAAGTAATGCTTGTCGAGGTCGGTCCAAGATCTTGGACTTGAATCGAATCTTGTCGAGGCTTTTATTTTGCTTGTAGAAATGCTCATGCATACTGCGCTACCACGGGGAGATAGCGCAGTTATGTGGGACTCCAACGCACTAAAACTACACGGTGTCCTCCTGTGCCGCTTATGGCGACCACACGGGTAAGCGTTAGCACTCATCCTTGAACCCGCCGTGGCTGTCCGTCACCGGATCCTCCTCTGGGGAGTATCTCCCATCACCGGCGCACCAAAACATTTCACGCCGTGACCAGCCCAGGGACCAAACCAGCACATGGGCACCAGATGACCTTGTATATGGTGGTACCCTTAGTCCTCCATTGGCGGGTCAGGTCAGTGGACCCGCCACCACTTCCACTTCCACTTTTCTGCCGCAGGGTATAGATGGAGCGGTCAACGCTATACCAACACTACTCCGCCTCTACGGCCCCACCGCGTCCGCGATCCGACGGTGGTGACCTCGTCCATGCCACGAAAGGTAGGGAGAGCGGCTTATCGCAATACCGCAACTCCTCTCCAGCCGCGGCCTCCAAGCCTCAGCCGAGATGCCTCCGATACGACATCACAGACCGCCTCAGTAGCGATGTCGCCACCTTCTTATTGGCTTCTACGCCGTCGGCTTTATCGGCAAACGCTCTGACGAGCAGCCTTTTCTCGGGTTCCTCTACGCTTCACCGTGAAGGACCAAGCCACGGCTACTGAGCCCCCTCGCCGTTACCGTGTTGAGGAGTTCAGATAAGCAGTTGTTCCATGTAAAATACTAGTATTCAGCTGCCTCCGATTAGACTAGAAGCCGACGCCAACATAGTTAAGAGAAGACGAGGTACATAATTATATTGATTACGTTGTTAGTACAAGATATTTATGAAAAATATACGGAGAAATAATAAAAAGGAAAGCGCTTAACAGGATCAAGTTAGGACTTAAAGTCATTATGTTTCTGCTATTATAAATTCATTTACTGGAATTTAGAATGAGGCGTTGTTCTTGACGTTTATAAATATCGTTATTGTGGGATACAATTTCTATTTCAGTTTATTATATTGCATAAAAAGTTCTTCTATAATTACTTTAGAGCAAGGAACCTGAATTAAACTTTTATTTATTATTGGTAGGCTCGCATTTGACCATTGGCTCACCTAATAGTAAGCTATGATGTGTGGTCGACGTTGGAGTACGCTTTCCTAGAAGTAACTTATTTACTCTTTAATTAAAGATCTTAAGGTTAAAGCTATCAGGATAAACAAACCCCGCCAGAGAATTCCAATCCTTAACTGTACGCACAAAAAATATTCACAAAACATTTACAAGACAAACCAAAAGTGAATCTGATATCAAAAAACGAAACCCTTTTGTTTCAACATCCATTGCTTACTTTCATAACTTGTTTTTGCCCAAATTGATCAGTAAAACACACCTTTTACTCAAAATAACAAAAACAAAAGACTAGGTACCTAAACATTATACATCTCCTGTCCTTCACGTAATACAACATCTTTTAAGTAATGTTTTGGCACGGAGTAGCAAGATTAGAGTATTATTATTACCGTTACAGTAAACAAACCATACATTTCACTAAGTTACCTTGATGTAACCTAATAATGTCTCCTGATGACGCCGAGAAATAGATGTTTTTTGTGTTGACGCAGGTGTTAGAAATTGAGCTTTGAGCTAAAAGATTACCCATTTAGGTAAATTCGGAATAAAATAATACTGTTCCTTACTAAGACCTTGAAGAAACGAACGAATCGTTTTAGGAAAGAACTGAGTAATTTCAATCTATTGCCTTACTTTTAGAGAAATATTGTTCTTGGAAGAATAATATTTCTTTAAAAGTAAGGCGTTTTCGTTATGGCGCGACGTAATTTAAATTGCGTCGATAAGTGATATCATTTGCAATTGTATTTTCTAAGAAATTTTAAGAGTAAATCAATATTACAATGCAAGTTTAATTCCAGTCCAATATTGTAACCAAATCTACAAAATTTATAAATTAGAACCAGTGAATCAAAAACATAATTCATCTGGCGCCAATACTGCGATCTCTGTTTTTTCATAGTAAAAAAGTTAATTTCTTAACAGCAATACCCATCAGCTTAAGTAAGTACCTCTAGGTACGAAACAACACGTAAAATAAAGTACCTTCTCATATTAGTGCATATTTTCCGCCTCTTTTTATGAAGTATGCTCTACGCTTACGTGTATATATGCAGAAATAACTACGAAAGTGCCTGCATTTGACCTTAAGTGAGCACGAGCGCATATATGCAGCCTTTACACGGGTTATTTTCTTTTGTTAGTATTTTTAAAGTAGTGAAATAGAGGTTAAGGTGTATTTTTAAGAAGAGTCATCGTTCAGCAGTGGAGGGTTAGAAGTAACTGTCGGTAGTTGTAAATATAGTAGTAATATTAATGATTGTGCCGTATTTTTTTAGAGTAAAGTTGAATGTGTATGTAGAAGTAGTTTTAGAAGGCTAAGGAGTCAAAGTGCAGTGGTGGCCCAGTGGTAACTTACGTGTCGTAGGTCGTGAGTTCGAACCCAGGCAGGCGCTTTACTTTGTGTTAATTATTTCATCACGACTGCTCTTAAAGCGGTGAAGGTAAACATCGTGAGGAAACCGGCATGTCCTAGAACCAAACATTGGAAGACTTGTGACATTCACCAACACCCACTGGCCCATTACCTCTCTCACAGAGAGGATGCCTGTGTCCCAGCAGTGGGAACGTTATAAGGCTGATGATGAAGGCCTCATTAGTGCATTGCGTCGTCGCAACGACAACGCTGCGTCGTTTATATATATTTTTTAGGGACATGCCACATTATGCGTTGCGTCGTCGCACATGACGTTTCAATGGATCGACGGACGAGCGACGAAGCGGGGGGAGGGTGATGCCCTGCGCTGTCGCAGCTCCGGTGCAACGATGGACAGTTTCTGCAACGCTGAACGTCACCCTCTTGCGTTGCAACGTCGTGCGTCGTCGCAACGCAGGTATGGCATACAATGCGTTGATCCGTTGCCAGGTGGCAACGCAACGCACTAATGAGGCCTCGGCTTTATTGTTTTTTTTACTTAATGTAATTTTAATACAGAGGTGTTACTTAATTCTAAACTCGCCAAACTTTTACGTTTGATGGCGAGAGGCGCTCTTTTACATCACAATGCACCACCTTACTTACAAATCATCTACTTATATATTACATACTGTTTAATCTTATGTACATATTTAGTTCTGTTTGCTATCCTGTATAATGTTTTTTAATTTTGTCTTAATTGGTCCTTTACTAATTTTTACATTTTCTCTTAATAAATCTATTTTTTTAAACACTTTAGGTACCAAATACTTAGATGTTCTCTTACCATAATAATTTGTTATCTTTGGTTGAACCAGTTTTTTTCTCTCTAGCCCTACGTGTGTTGTACTTGTTTTTAACATTAACCTTATAATCATCATTATAATAATATTCCAGACCTACCAAATATTCTACTTTTTTCTCTATGGGTATAATTTTACAGATGGGAAATAACTTTTCATACAAAGAGTAGTTGCACTTATCTTTAACATTTATACTAACCAGAAACTTTATCAGTCTTATTTGTATGTCTTTAATATCTCTTAAATATGTAATAAAGGTTCGCCCGTACACAAGGAGTCCATAGCTTTTTAGCGAATCGGCAAGTGCAAAATACACCATTCTTAACGTATGTTTGTTCAATACATTTTTTAAGTGGTAAAACTTACTCAGCACCGATCTTAGCCTATTGCAAATGTCATTTACATGTAATCTCCAATTAAAGTTCTTATCTATTGTTAGACCTAAATATTTAAATTTATCTACTTAAACCAATTTTGCACAGTTATATTTATTTCTATGCAAACATTCATATGTATGTCCTATCACAGTGAGATGTTCATTATTTACAGATATAGCATTTTGATTATATGGCGAGTGTATATGCATACATTTAGTTTTTGAAAGATTTAATATAATTCCATTGTCGTGTGCCCATTTACATATATTTTCAAAGTCACCTTGAATACAATTTTGTACCTCAGCTATATCTTTGGAGGCATAAACAAGACACATATCGTCAGCGTACATGAACACTTTACATTTACTTACGACATTTGACACACTGTTTACATGCATTATATATCCTACAGGTACGTACACCGATCCAGTAGGAACACCCAAATCGACATCCACCTCTTTCCCAGCCACACGGGCGATAATTGTGCTTATTTTTCTATTAGTGAGGTAGTTTTTAAACCATTTATTTGTGGGACCGCGTATTCCGCATTCCTCCATTGCCTGTAGTAAGATCTCATGGTCTAAAGTATCGAATGCTTTTTTATAGTCAATGAATAGTGCTATAATTTGTTTAGAAACATAACATAACACAACGCGTGTATTCCCTAAAAGGTTTTGGAGAAGTTGACTTAGTATGTACTTCTACATTTCGTCCACTTACGTTAAAAATCCATGTAATTGGGGAAGCAATTTTGGCATCAATCCTGATCGAGATAGTTATTGAGCAATTCCATATGGAATCAAGGCCCGACCCTAGAAAAAAACCCCGTACCTCAAGCACATAGGTAGAGCTTGCGAACACTAGATTAATGGGATAAAATATTGTCATGATAATTTAATTTAAATAGAAAAAACAATCATAAAATCTAATAACTTGTATGTGTATAGTAAATTCTAAAGAGTAGGGTGCTTCATTTATAAAAATCCAATTATTTATTTATCGATAAAAATACTGTTAATTTCAATCAAATAACTTCTTACAATAGTATTCTAGTCATTTTAATTAAACTCAAATAGAAAGTAATCAATACTGATTAGATTTAATTATTTTGTTAGGAGTTCTTTTTAATTTAATAATACTTTTGTTGCCAATACTTTCGAAATTTCTTGATAATTGAATCCATTGAATTCTTCAATTAAGTTTGGAATAAGTAATTTCAGTACACTTGAACACAAATTACGAACATTCATTCTGAAAATAAGCTTGATTAAAATTAGATTTAATTATGAATAAGATACTTTATTGCCTTCTATCAGTATGTGATTCACTTGAAATTGAGTAATATTCTGATTTAGAAAGAAAATAAGTAAGTAAGGAAACAGTTTATACTACTTACTTACTTAGGCGCACGGTGCAGTGGTTCAGTGATTGACTGCTTCGCTGCGTGTCGCGAGTTTGTTTCCCGCGCGGAACAAATATTTGTATGACCTACAGATAGTTGTTCCGGCTCTAGGTGTTGTGTATGTGAGTTTATATGTTTGTAAACGCACCCACGATACAGGAAAAAAATCCTAGTGTGGGGCAATGCTTAAAAAAAAAGAAAAAAGCTTAAACCTTTTTAAATACATACCTAGTTAACTAAAACTAAATTAAAATGTTAACTTCTCACATGGAACGCTCTCTCATAGGTAAAATATTACGCTATATCTATAAATATTCTAAACGCGTAAAATTGAGTAGATTGCTTGTCATTCATTATTTTACAGTACCTTCAAACATTTCCCACCTAACTTTTTACCTATATTCACTACAAATATTTTCGGAAATAGCGTACCTTTCATTAGTTTAAAGTACAAATATTTCATTCATTTAATAAAAGTAAGTACCTACCGAACAGACACATACAATTTTTATTCAAACAACAAAAAATGCCGTGACGTCGCAAAATGTCGGAGACGCATGTTGTCGTCAAACTGATAATTATGTCAATCTGTAACTTGACATCCGACGTCGTTGCTGCAACGTTTGGGCCACAGAGCTGGGAGACACCCCAGCGGGTACTGTTAAAGAAAGTAGAATAGGGACACTGTAACTTAAGGACTGGAGTACACATTTTAAAGTGACGTAACCCGGTCTTAATATATCTTACTTTTATCCTAAAACTGATTCTTTTTAGAGATGGTACAAATCTGACCCAACAATAACTTGTTTTTCTCCTATTTTAAAACCTATTTCACCCTAAGACACTTCAAGTGCAGCTAGAAGTAATTTCTGCCAGCTTGCATGCTGCAAGTTTCATTAACAATAACGACAACACTTCCCATACAGACCAAGGGTCTTAGTTGTGGGGCCCTGATGCTTGTAACTGCATCTAATGGATTCCCGCGTTCCTTACTTGATCGTCCTGTCCACCTCTTCGGAGGCCTACTAATACTAACATCAGGTATTCGGTAGCAATTCCAGAACATATTTATACGGCGCCATTGGCAATCGAAACGAGCAGCACAGACGGTTGAAGGGCGTATATGTCCATCAGTGAATGTTTTCCTCTGGAATGATGAGATGATCGATTGAATAACCTGTAATAGGAAGAAATTGCTGGTTTTTCTGAAAAACTCCAAACCATCCCCTCCCAGCTTTTGCACACATGTCTGCCTTGTAAATGTCTTTTGTTAGTCGCCTTTCATTAATTCTCTCAACAATATCCTTTATTTTACACCAAAATGATGATGTTTCCGTAACATTTACTCGCTGCAATTTGCGTGGACACAACTATCATCATCATCATTTCAGCCGAAAGACGTCCACTGCTGGACATATGCTTACCCCCGGCGTCGTCACATTGACCGATCCCGTGCGTCTCGCATACAGCGGATTCCCGCACTACTATTAATAATTTGTAATGGCCTCTCTAGTCGCAGCCGGCTTCCTTGATCTGTGGGTCGTGCAGTCAACTGTGGAAGAGATAAACATACATATATGTATGATGTATATTAATAAATGTTATGTGATGTGCAGAATTGGGGAAAATGTCGTGGAAAATTTTGGAGTATGAAAGTGGACGTACTGGGTTGATGAAAAAAGAGGAAGGCAGTGGCTCCAACCACTACATTGCCCTCTTCTGTCCCTTTCTTTGCGACCTAGACCGTTACAGGTTATTGGACACATCATCATCATCATCGTTTCAGCTGAAAGACGTTTACTGCTGAACATTGGCCTCCCCCAAGCAATTGTCACCACATTTACCGGTTCCGTGCGTCTTGCATCCAGCGGATTCCCGCAACCTTCACCAAGCCATCGGTGCACCTAGTGTGAGGCTTTCCAACGCAATTTCAATGGACAGCTAAATTTAAAACATACTACTTACGTACACTTAAATATTTCAAAACATATCTACTTCGATGGCTGTAACAAAAGCAGTAATTTCCTTTTTTACGTATTGCAGTAAACATACGAATTTGTCGCCGTCAAATATGATTGCAGCTCCAGTACTACTCGTATTTACCCGAATTGTGGTGACTAGAGGTAGCAGCGCTACGGTCCCTGAGTATATATATACCGACTGCTTCGCTGCAGGAAATTTAAATCCTCAAAGGCTATGCACAGTGGGAGTCGTGATAGTGGTCTTCTAAACAAATATAATTATGCTGCAAAGAGCTTACGGTACAGCATAACTTATAAATAAATATTATATTACAGCATGGAAATTATTAGTTTAGAATTCTACTAAGAATGATAGGGATAATATGATCAGGAGTAAACCGTAAGAATACCTACCTACCTAATCAATAGTTAAACTGCTCTCATTACGTCTGATGGGCTATTGTGTGAGGAAGTATACGGTCAAAAATTGAAACGGAAAAATTGTAATTGCATGTTGACTTCTTGTAGGCAAGCATATTATAAGTTGGGGGATTACATCGCTGATAAAAATGCTTGGCTCAATGCTGGTCCTGCTCCGCAGCCACTAGGGCGCAAGAACAATTAGTGATGGGCAGAAAAGTATCGAAGTATTGTTGGACCTGCTGAAGACTGTATGAAAATTTTTGTATTGTATAAACTCAATTTCTTTTAGTATTATATAATTGCACAGCACATGTGTGAGTACTATGTTCCGACTGTAGATAAATCTTCCATTCACTGTACCTATGTGTCGTTCGTTGACTTCTGTGTGCCCTGGCAGTTGAGTGTGTCATGCTCTCTCTAATTTCTCTCTGATGGTGGCACATGTGTTGGATCATTCGGTTCCCTTCATGATGGTTGAGCTGAGTGGTGCCGATCCATGCATCATGTTCGTGAACGGGTGCCATCAGTTGGGATTGGTCTAGGTCTAGCTGTCTCGGCCTGTTAAAGTGCTTTTTTTTTAAATTATTTATTAATTATTTGTTACTCTAGACGCTCTTACGTACACGTCTTTTTACATCGTTCTCACATATATGTATTTTTTCAACAAGAATGATGTAACCAAAAACTTGTAATTAAAACTGATGGAAAAGAGTGTCCGGGGAGTTTCTTGCAAATTCATTGAGACCTACAGACGCTTGCGAATTTGCAACTAGAGTCATCTTTTTATTAATTTTTTGTTTGACAATTCAAAAGTACTTCTAAAGTTTACTTGAAATAAATTCCTTGATTTTGATTTTGATTTTGACTTCCAGACACGATAAGGATTTAACGAAGTGACTATATCTTATCAGGTACGTTCTTACGCTCGGCTTCCATTTTATACTCCTATTAACTTGGTTGAGCAATGTGGATGGGGATGAAGAACCATCCCAAAGCTGCAATAATGGTGGCCACCTACTGGGCCCAAGCAGTATAATTTGATGAACCGACACGAAAAGAAGATGAATGTGGATGTAAGAAAAAGTATGTTAATCTCGCGCGCGGTGCGCAATGTTATAAAGTAACATAACTAATACTACGAGTACCAAGAGGGATAGGTAGGTATGCGCAATGTTATAAAGTAACATAACCAATACTACGAGTACCAAGAGGGATAGGTAGGTATAGGTCTACCGGAATCTCATGGCAAAAGGGGAAATAAAAATTTGTTGTGTGCAATACTGGGGAAATTGGATTAAACGATCTTGATACTGTTTAGTTTTTATTTATGTCTTTAGTATTAATGAACATGAAGTATATAGGTACTTATATTATAGTAGTCACAGTGGATTTTTATGTCTCTTAAGTTGCCAACCATTGCGCAAGAAACCGTTTGTCATCGAGAATACTGCATAGAGTAAGCGAGATAGGACGATGCGACTTACCTAAGCAAGTGTAAATGACAGTTATAGTTCTCGCCAAACTTCATTGCCGCCCTGAAGTTGGCTACAATGGCTGCGCAGTAGTAAATCTCATACAAAAACAGCACCGATACGTGCCTTGCGCATCGGAAATGCAACTTGAGGGCGGCCCAGAAGATTGGCGAGAACTATAACTATCCTCACCTTCAATATTGACACAAAAATAGCTACTGCGCAGGGTCTTGCAGCTAATTCAGAGATACAAAGATCCGATGTGAGTATTATAGGTATGTGTATGAAGAATGTTTTCAAACATCAGGTTCTTAACATAGGAAAATATGTCATGAAAAATAAATCAATCGTATGTTTTTATTAATATACTAATTTATTACATATCATTTAAATCATACTAGAAACTTAACAACTCATTTAGAACTAGAAAAAGATTCCAAGAACGCCACTTGCATTTCTAAAACTTTGAGAAAGAGAGAGATGACAGAAAACTACAAGTATCTTTGTAGTTTTTTCAAGTATCTTTGTAGTTTTCTGTCATCTCTCTCCATTAAAATGATTCTTTTGATTGGCATTTAACATATTCAAAACCAATTTCCTTATGTATAAGTCTGTAAAAATAATAAAATATATCATGTTACTCAAATGATAGTTTAGTAACATTCATTATCATTATCATCATCGTCTATATATTATGTCTCACTGCAGGACACAAATTATTACTTAATATTTTTCTGACCACAAAGATTCCCAAACTCCGTTAAAATCAATATCTTGTCGAAGAATTTGTAACAGTTATATTACTATTGGCATTTCCAACTATCATTCGATGTGCCCTCACCTACGATTCACCGTATAATAGTACTGGAAACTCCTGTAAAGAAGCTACAAAAAGTAAATAGCAAATACAAATAAAAATATAAAATAAACTGAAAGTACCAAAACAACTCAGTCCAACTTACCGGTTCACTCTACGATGCGCTTTAAAATCATAGATTGAGTTTGATTTACGGCTTATTCTTCCCTTATTTTACGATACACATTGAAAACAATATGTCTCACTTGAGATCGAAGTGGCTTTTTCGACATTTTCACAAAAACAACAAATTTTCAAGAAGATATCACAAAATCTCAGCACCGGTTGACAGATTTCGTAATTTGATTTGACAGGTGACAATTGACATTGCCATATGAAAACCAAAAATTTTAAAAAGAAAAGAATGCCATGAGATTCCGGTAGACCTATATTTCTTTTTTTTTTTTTTGAACATTAAAATATCGTCCGTAGTTTATTTTAGGTACCATCGTGATCCCTAACTTTGCCTGTGAACACTTATTTCACCTATTTTAAGAAAATTAAAATTTATCAAATATTTATGACTACCTTGCGTAAAACTACCAAGTACAAACCAATTTTTATTCCTAGCAACAATTTGACGATCAAAACGTAGCTAACTTCACTAAACTGATGACGCAAAGCATTTTTTCGGTGAATGGAACGCAACTTACATTGCAACACGGAAGAAACTTTGAATTGTGTGGATTAAAGACAGCAGGTAAGGCTGAACTTTTTAGTGTATCATTATAAATTTTTATCCCTCTAAAAAGAGGAAAATAAAAAACTTTTTAACAAAAATTAAACCGACTTCCAAAACAAAACACTTCAAAGCGAAAAATAACTTTATTTTCCGAAGTCGGTGTCAAATAACGGAAAACATTGGGTACAAAAGACACCGACTTTGTAAAATCAAGTAGTTTTTCGCTTTGAAGTGAAATGAAGTTTTAGAAGTCGGTTTGATTTTTTGTTAAAGTTTTTTCAAAAATCAACTCTACAGTCCTAAATATTAAGACCAATTTCGTTTAAAATGTTATTCTACATTTTTGATAATCACACCTATAAATAACTAGGTATATATATCATAGAGAAACACAAGGCAAGCAAAAATAGGAAACAATTTCTCGTCTAAGCTTCGTCTACTACATTTGCATCATTTTTCATTCAATTAAATTAACTATTACTAAGTGTCGATGATCTTTAGTGTAGACGTATATAAATAGAAACGGTTTTTATTGAGTGTGGTTTAATATACTCCACAACTTGAGAGCACGTTAGAAAATTCTGTAAAAACCCAGGTGAAGTTAGGAGTCACGACGGTATTTATTTACTTTTCAGTACCAAGAAATTATTATTTTCTCTCAATTTTGTGAAGAAATTCATCAAAATATACAATGGAATATAGATTGAATAAAAATAACATGAAAAATAACCAAAAGAATCGCAAAAAAATCACTTATTCCAACAAAGGGTTGTGAAAAAGCGTGTGAGGCCACAGAAAGCCAATTTATATCAGAACTATTTTGTAGTAAAGTGTACTGACACGTTTTCGCTGTTCCTTTGTTATTATTGTTATTTAATAACTGTCAACGTCACTGAGCGTTATCGGAAATCTTATAAATGAACAAACTATAGCGATGTCTAAATACATGTTCGCACCTTCTTCTTCATCCAAAACTTTTCGCACTTTTTGTGGAGTCGGCTTATCTAACGACACCAAGACGTTCTGTCGAAGGTGTAAATTCTCCTTCATAAGCAGCTTCGGCAGGTTGGACAACCATCTCAAAGGAGGTCGTTCTTTTTTACAAGCTTTTATTTAACTTGCAGTGTACGTAAGTGTGTTCGGGTCAAATCTTGCAACTGAATTTTAATGCTGTTATCCACCACCGATTAGGAAAAAAAATTGCATACTTTACTTTTCTTTTTTGTTTTGTTCAGTTTGGATGATTGTCATCCGCAAGGTTAGCTGAGTGACTTAATTTTAAATCCAATATGGCGGACAGCCCAAGAGGGCGGTCTAGTTATTTTTTGTGCACTGCCATGATATTTGTATCAATTGAAAGGGTTTCCTAAGAAGAATACAATTTTTTATTTAAAAAATCGTTTTATTACCTTCAGGTAGGCGCATAGCAGCTGTCACGACGTGCTGATCTTTCTTTCTCACACAGCACAAAGCACTATAATTAAGTTTTTTTTATATTTGGAAGTCGGTATTGGTACAATGTACTTAAATTAGGTCCATATTTAACACTTAACCGCCTACCATATCTACGTCTTACAGATCCATGAGTTAATAATCGTGCATATTTTTGCGCCGGAGTTTTGTATCGACTTGATCGTTCCTGTATCTTTCCCCAGGTCCCCCTCAGTACCGCGCAACGGTTCGTCGAGGTTGGATGTGCGAGCGTTTGCCTCAGGTGTGTAAATAAATACTGGCGTGGGTCTGAGAGACCCCTAAGATTAAGTGATTTTTAGTTTTGTGATATTGTATATTTTTTATTGTTTTAGTTATAATGGCTCTTGGAATGGTGGTTGGAACACGATCTGTCAGACGACGAAAACAAACCAAACGAAGAATGTAGCTTCCTCAGATGAGACTGACGAAATAATTAATGTGCAGAAAAAAGTTGCGCGTCTGATTCCGAATGCAAAGGGTCAACTGCAGTTCAACGAAATAGTCCATCACACACTGATATTTCTTCAGTTAGTGGTGACCAAGAGTTTTCATCTAAGGATGACGTGCCGTTAGTGTCTATTCGCCTAGAATGCTTAAATAAGCTGTTGTTAAGTAAGCCCAAATAAAATAAGAGACTATGTCAATTATTAGGGGATAAAAAAGTGTTGATTTTCATTTGCCTTTTTTTCTAATAAAGAGTTTATAAATGTTCAAAACATAATTTTTATTAATATCCCTTTCTAAATATTTATCATCATCATCATCATCATATCAGCCGAAAGACGTCCACTGCTGGACATAGGCCTCCCCCAAGCGTCGCCACATTGACCGGTCCCGTGCGTCTCGCAACCAGCGGATCCCCGCAACCTTCACCAGGTCATCGGTCCACCTAGTGGGAGGCCTTCCAATGCAACGTCTTCCGGTTCGCGGTCGCCACTCCAGAACCTTTTTGCCCCATCGGCCATCCGTTCTGCGAGCAATGTGCCCTGCCCAATGCCACTTGAGTTTGGCAATTCTTAGGGCTATGTCGGTAACCCTGGTTCTCTTGCGGATCTCTACATTTCTGATTCGATCACGCAAGGAAACTCCGAGCATAGCCCTCTCCATTGCCCTTTGAGTGACTGTAAGCTTTCTGATGAGGCCCATTGTAAGCGACCACGTCTCAGAGCCATATGTCATCACTGGCAACACACACAGGTCATAGACTTTCGTCTTGAGACACTGTGGTAAGTTGGACGAGAAGATACCGCGCAACTTCCCGAACGCTGCCCAGCCGAGTCGGATTCGACGGTTGACCTCTTTCTCGAAGTTGGCCCTACCCAATTGGATCGTTTGTCCAAGGTAGACATAGTCGCCCACAACTTCGAGTGTAGAGTCTCCGACCTTGATAGGAGTGGGTGTAACATGGGCATTCAACATCACCTTGGTTTTGTCCATGTTCATCCTAAGACCCACTCTTTCGGAAGCTCTACTGAGATCATCGAGCATTGTACTGAGGTCCTCCATGGTCTCAGCCATAACCACTATATCGTCGGCAAACCGAAGGTGAGTGATGTACTCGCCATTGACGTTGATGCCTAGCCCTCTCCAGTCCAGAACCTTGAAGACATCCTCCAGTGCAGCAGTAAACAGTTTCGGAGATATGACGTCTCCTTGTCTCACACCTCGCTGCAGAAGGACTGGTTTCGAAGTCTGATCCTGAAGTCGAACTGACATGGTGGCGTTTTTGTATAAACACTTCAACAGTTCGATGTACCGGTAATCAATTTGGCATCGTTGGAGAGACTGCAATACAGCCCAAGTCTCGATCGAATCGAAGGCTTTCTCGTAGTCCACAAACGCTAAGCACAGAGGCAGGTTGTACTCTTCGGTCTTCTGTATAACCTGGCGCAGCGTATGTATGTGGTCTACGGTTCTGAAGCCTTTACGGAAACCGGCTTGTTCGGGAGGCTGGAAATCGTCAAACCTGCACGTGAGACGATTCATGATGACTCTTGAAAACAGCTTGTAGACATGGCTAAGAAGTGTGATGGGCCTATAGTTCTTCAGCCGGGCATTGTCGCCCTTCTTGAAGAATAGTACCACCACACCCCTGCACCATGCCTGTGGCTCTTTGCCCTCGAATATGACGGAATCAAACAGCTTCTGAAGGGTCTTAAGAACCGGTTTTCCACCCGCCTTCAGGAGTTCAGCCGTGATTCCGTCGTCACCCGGTGCCTTGTTGTTCTTAAGCTGTTTCAGAGCCATCCTAATCTCGTACAGGCTGACGTCCGGAATGTCTTCGGTATAGTGTCGGATCAATCTAGCTCTAGGGTCATTCGCTAGATTCGCGACGGGTTTACTGGTTGACGTGTACAGCTGCCCATAGAATCTCTCGATCTCCCTCAGAAGCTCTGGTTTGGCGGAAACGATCCTGCCATTATCGGTCTTCAGTTTCTTGAGCTGGCTTTGCCCAATAGACAGATCTTTTGCAAAGACCCTGGCCTGACCCTTATTCCGCTCAATCGCGTCTTTAATACGCTCAGTATTAAAGCGGCGGAGGTCGCTTTTCAAGGACTTTGAGATCCGTCTATTTAGCTGCCGGTATTTCAAAGCATCGTCTGAAGACTGCAGGATCATCTCACGCCTCTCCTTCATTAGCTTGAGAGTAGGATCAGAGAGCTTTTTGTTCCTAATTGTACGGCGGGTCTTGAAAAACTTAGACCCGACCGTATGGACAGCTTCCACGAACCCATCACTGTTTTCGTCCACGGAGCTCCCTAGGCACTCGAAACGATTCTGGAGTTCGAGCTGAAAGCTCTCGGAGTTTTGGACCTGGATCTATGCCGGACGGAGCGTGGACTTCATCAGTCGAGACCTTTCAAGCTTGACATTAATGTTCAATGTGCCTCTTACCATGCGGTGATCGCTCCCGGTTTTCACCGAATTGATCCCAGAGACATCATTGAACATTTGCTTCTTGGTTGACATGATGAAGTCGATCTCGTTTTTAGTTGCACCATCGGGACTTTGCCAGGTCCACTTCCTGTGCTCACGATTTTTGAAGAAGGAGTTCATCATGTAGAGGCCCTCCTTCTCCATAAAACTGGCCAGTAGGTGACCCCGGTCGTTCCGACGTCCAACTCCAAATTGCCTCACTTGCAGCTCATCCTCGTCTCGTTTGCCCAGTTTCGCGTTGAAGTCCCCCATGACAACGGTGAAGTGAGTTTTGAAACCATGCATGGCTGTAGAGATATCCTCATACATGGCCGCTACCTCGTCGTCGGAGTGTGCCGAGGTTGGGGCGTAGACCTGTATGACCTTCAGCGAATATCTTGCGGATATTCTGAGTATAAGGTACGCCACCCTGGTCGTCACCACACGGTACACACGGTACTAAATATTTATAAAGATTGAAAATTATTTTGCACTCAGAAGTATGATAGGTGGTTGCATGACAATAATATGTGGTAGGTAGTTAAGGGTTAAACACATAACGTTTAAATTTATATCTTTACCTACTTTCAGATGGAATGTACTTTGCCTTTGTACTTATTTTGTGAATGAAGTTTTAATAAATATATGGATAGGCATATTTTTAATGATATGATCGTCGAACAAAGCAAAAAAGTCATAGTCTTATATTTCGGTACAGCATTTCACGCTTTTTCCAAAAGCAATATTTGTGTCCGAAAACGGAAGACAAAAAATTCGCCACAACATACATGTTTTTATTTTATTGCATTGTGTTTCGCACGCACCGTAATTTAATAGATACTTTTTACTTTCACAATTTTTCAATTTGACTATCAGTGACACTAACTTTTTGTTTGAAAGATAAACTAAAATAAATGTACGATTAATTTTTGCCTAAAAATATTCTCAGGAGTTTTGCTAGGAAAAAATTAAGTATGTCGGGTTTAGTCAATAGTACGGACGTCAAAACAAATCGCAAGCACGCCATCTGGCGGCAAAGCAAGAACGACTACGCTTTGGCGCGCTTTCTCTAACCACTTGCGTGGTGGGGATAATAGAATGTAGCAGTTGAGCTAAAATGTACTGGCAGTTGAGTACTGACAGCCGTAGAGCTAACACGTCGTAGAATCAGTGTCGATCCGTAATATTAGTAAGCAAGAATGTAACTTGTGTCTATTTGAATAAACCCAGTGTATCGAATAACTTGTGTGATTTCATTTTCACGATTGTACCCAACGACCTGCCCACACACGATGTCTTAACCTAAGGGAATACATCCTGACTTCCCGATGGTTTGCATCTATCGGCCAGCCTTGATGCGACATCAGAATTGGGATTCGGTCGTGCTAATGAGATCACAAGTAAAAACAAAGCTAGTGAAAGTGGCGGTTACATTCTTGCAAAAAAAATCGCGGTGACAGTTGCGACTACCCTCAGTCTTGAATAATAAAAAGCGAGTCTTGAACGGAGCAGCAAGGCGGCTAGCAACAACCAAGGAGCTGGACAGGTCAAGGAGGAGCGTGTGGACTTGTGGAGAATTCCATACACACGGATCTTTATGCGAATCTGGTGTCGTTTTCATTTTGTTATGACTATTGCCAAGTGTTCGTTATTCAAAATTCTGGTTTTGTGTACGGTATGGCGGCCAGTGGATTGTCAGGGTGGCCCGTGTTCGGTCCATACTCTCATGTTAGTTATCGCTGGTCAAGTTTTGGTGTTATTGAAGAGTTATTATTCTGCTAACACTGGCAATGACCCTTGACTAGCCTTGGCAGACTATGGTTACGACGCCGACGGCCTTAGAACGATATGGTGCCTACCTTACACTTTAGTCTGGAAAATAACGTACCTACCTTACACTTCAGTCTGGAAAATATTATAATTCCAAATGAAATATTTTGATTAGTTTTGTAGTGTGATAGTTTTATGTAGTGAGAGTTAACCAAGTTTGAGAAGAAGCATAGTATTCTTCTTTTCGAGTTAGAGAGGCAAACTATCTGGAACGTAGTAAACCCTACCAGACCACGTTGAGGCTTAAAGGCCACTATGGTATTCGTTGGATTCTCTAAAGTCCATATACTTTCCTGGACACTTGGGATATTGCAATGTGTGGTTCATGTTTTGGACAGAGGCTCTGCACTCACATTCGGTGTCCATAATAACCTACTACGAGTAGAAGCTCGTGGCTAAATAGTAACGGCCGCACTGGTCGATCATCAAGGTTAAGCAACGCTTGACGAGGTCGGTCCGTGGATGGGTAACCATTTCGGCATACCAGGTTTCCTCCGTGCCTCGGAGAGCACGTTAAGCCGTTGGTCCCGGCTGTCATTTGAGGATCTTTGACAGTCGTTACGGGTAGTCGGAGGCCTGAGATCTGACACATCTTGCCAAGGGGTGCCGTTTTACCCAGTTGCTGGGTTGTGGAGATCAGATAGGCAGTCGCTCCATGTGGGGCACTGGTGCTCGGCTGGGTCCGGTGAGACTGGAGGCCGACCCCGATATGGTTGGGAGGAGGCTAGGCAGATTGATTAGTTTAGGTTACTACGAGTACACCGGTGCATCGATTAATTTCCATCAAAGCTGTGTATGGTTAAGATAACTGTGTGAACATATACTCTCGTAATGCTTTTCATGTTTCAGATACCATATTGTGTCGCAGCCTGAAGCTGCAGGCTAGCGATTCAGATGCTGAGCGCGAAGGTTGACGTGTCAACGTCTGAGAGGTTAAGACCGATGGCAGTCTAGCAGTTCGCAGGTGGTAGTCGAACGCTATGACCACAGCTGTGAGGTCGGGAGCGCTCGCAAATTTGGAATGGAATACTCGGTGAGTCGCTTCCATGTTATTTCGATAGTGAGGTCGAAGGTTCTCTAGTGAAGAGATGCTAGTTCGAGCTTTAAGAGTGTTCATGTTTGACCACTGAGTTGGTCGTGGTTATATCTAGCACTATCACTAGGTAATTGAGACACACTTAGTAAAAAGCAGGTAGCTAATGAGTTTCCTATTGGCTAGTTAGTACTTTCCTAGTTTCAATATTAGGTTTAGTACGAACCTTAGGATGAGATATCCCATATGAAGGAGTTGAGATCTCCAAAATGACTGAATAACTAGTCATTTTCAGTGGCAAAGCGAGTCTGTAATGTCGTGGGGTAACGAAATTGTATCGAGTTAGTAACGGTACTTGTCATTTACCTGTACTCGGAAAAGATCTTGTTGCGTTACGACTTGCACAGCCCTCTTCAGATCTGAATTCACTTACTTTCAAAGTAATATTATGATAGCACTAGATCTCTCAATCAGTTTTCCTTACATGACAACTGAGTTAGTGAGCGATAGTAAAGGGTTACTGTTGATAATCTGATTTTAACGATATTGATCCGAGTTATTCGTGAAGTCCCTTCACACGAGCTATTAAGAAGCAAATATTATCAGGCTTAATTAACAGTCGGTATGTTCCTAAATCCCGGAAGGATCCCCGATCACCAAGTTTCTTGAGAATCGACGTCATAGTTGATGACAGTGGTAGTGAAACCAAATCTGATTAACATTTCTGCTCATTGGACAAATTCTGGACCGCACCTCATGCGTAACATGTGGCGATGGGTCTACGAAGAGGTTTCATGAGTTGAGTATGCATTGCCTTTGAATTATGATAAAGACTAACAGAATTGTTACAATTACTTTGTTTAGTTGAACTTGTTGATCGTCGGACCTTTTTTCTAATGAATAGTGTTGTGTGGGAATCTCTAGTACGAAAACTAAATAGGCCCTGTATTAAGTCCGCGATAGGTGATTATGACAATTTGGTGATCGTTATACACCGAAAGCTATAAATAGGTACGCTTAGAACCTACAAGTATGCACATGGTAGGTCAGGGAAGATACCAGCGGGTTATGTACCAGTCGATGTTGATGTCAAAAGGATTTTGATGATAATGAGCAAGCTTAAGGTGTCGAGTAATTGAGTCTATCAGCCGTATTATGTTTGACCGTACCAGTGGATTCTGGCGGAGGTCGGGGTCTAGGGAGACCGTTGTGTGAGAGCAATATAATTGCTAGTCGGCTATAGAGCCGTGGCGTTAGAGGATTTACTCGAGTTTCTGTGAGCTTAGCAGTTTTTGCTGCAGAATAAGTTTTAAAGTTTGTTTGGAATGACTGTGGTACATGGCCCAGGGTAATGGTTTAGTTAAAGAGTAGAGTTCTGAAATTTCCCTATTTTCACGAACCCAATAATTTAGTTTGGTCAGGAGTAGCCGAGCGTTGTGTGGCAACTGTGAGCTTGTGTAGCAACTGTTGACCTGTGTGGCAACGATAGGCCTTTATGGCAACGGTAGGCCTGTATGGCAACTGGAGGTCTTTATGGCAACGGTAGGCCTGTATGGCACCTGTAAGTCTGTGTGACACTGTCTGGTGTGACAATTCATGTTTGTGTTAGGAACCTTACAGAAAGTTCCTATTGAGTCATGAGGTTAAAAGAAATAAACTCGCAGCCATGCGTTTGGTGACGTCACCATGATAATTTTGATGACGTTCGAATCGTCAAGCCCTCATTACGAAAATTTAAATAATTTTGGTTTTCTAATTTTGATTACTTTGCGTAGATCGTGTTAGTAAGACACACGAAGCTCAAGTACCAATTGAGTTAGTAGATAATGAATTGACGTAACATAGGACAGACTAAATCTCTGTGTGAACAGGTTCTGAGTTCAGAGAGTTGAGTTGACTAGACATCGTGGAGATGTTCGAGTAGAGCAATTGTGATTGCTAAGAGAGTTATAAGATAGCTAAATATCGTGAATAAGATACCTGGTGGTTTCTTTTGCTGGATTTAATTTGATTAATGACTATCATTGCTACTTGGACTTTGTAATCACTATGATTGGGTGCTTTCAGGTACCAAATCGATGATTGAGTTACTATTTTCTTTAAATTGGAAATAGAATTACTCCTTCCTTGCAAAGGTGAAAGGAGACATTCAAATGATCATGTTTGATTGATTCAAAATGGTTCCTCACTCACTTAGAGTATGCGTCAGGATTGGACGAGTGAATACTGTTTGGAAATTTTGTGTTTCAGAAAAACATCCCTTGTATGATGGCAGACTGGCGGGTCGGAGTAAGAGGACGTGTGGCGCAACACGACATGAGATGGCATGGAGCAAGGACAAGAAGATGATGCCTGCGGGTGATAGATTTGGGGATCTGTCACCTGAGAGAGGCCCGAGAAGGCGACGTGTGTGTTCCACGCTCGCCTCTCAAGAGGAACTACGGCCTAGAGAACACCATGTGGTTTTAGTCAGTAGGAGTCTGACAGACCCCTCAGCTTTCCCCAAGGGCTGAGGACATCCATTGAGGATTTCCACATGATTCGATACACTGTTAAAACCTGACAATGAGGAACAGACGAGGACGCCTGTCTCGCAGGATGGCCGTGTCGGGTTTAGTCAATAGTACGGACGTCAAAACAAATCGCAAGCACGCCATCTGGCGGCAAGTTTAAATAAATTTAAAAAGAACTAAGTATCTACATACTTTATTTCATATATTAATCAGCAGAGCTGTTCAAGCAAAATGGATAAAACCAAGCCACAGCAATACGGAACCTACAAAGTAAAATGCATTTGAGGAAAAAAAACCTTTTTGGCTCGTTACTTATTCGCCCGGAGCAATATAACAAATTTAAAGGTACGTACATTTTCTTTTTGAATAATATACTAAAGGCCTTCTCTTTTGAGTATAACGGACTGGACCACGGCCCTTTGTTGCAATATTTGTTGCTGATACAAGTCACATACGGGCTTTAAAGTTAGGAATAAAATCGGTGAAGCTCGTTAGGCTCTTGGAGGAGTATAAAGTGGCACAGTTACAAAAGTTTTCAGAATTGGGTTTTGTGCTTTTTATTTCATGTTTTTTTATGAAAATACTTTAATAATGAGACTAATTTGTTTAGCGATGATTTACTTAATTTGATGAAAATAAACATCTAGTAAGTAAAATAATACTTATAATAAATTAAAGTAGGTGGCTGGCTTTTTGCGTAATTTTTCACTTTAGTTTTGGTTTGAGTGATGCCGGCTACTTATGAGATCACTAAAAATGGATCGAAAATCTAACTAAAGGGTCTTTCAACAAGGACGGGTCGATGTTAAAATTTAATAAAACAAGATGTGTGTGAGATATTAACGAAATTTATTTTTATTTAAAAGGCCCATTTATGCCAATTATGGATGGAATATGACATCGTTCAAATGTCCGCCGCGGCTTCGTATGGTGGCACGAATCCGAGAGGTTCAATTTTTAATGACTTCGGTAGTGATTTTCTAAATAATATCCATAGATTTTTTGAACAACAAAACAGTGTCAAATTCTGGTCTTTTGTTTTTATCTGATATAATAATATCTGTCCATGAATCTTTATTTATAGGGCTATAACAATATTTTGCGGGTTTTAGGGAAACAACGGCTGCATATATTATGTTATTGTTGTTATTGTTTGGACCAACTATGTGGCTATTTCTGTGCGAAACGTAGCGTGCATTTAAATTGTTAAACGTTGTATCGGAACGTGGTTTAGGAATAATAATTGCGACAAACGAGAGACTAGAATACATTTTCGATAACTAAAATGATGTTATGTAGAAAGTTCAGTAAGTACCAGTTACTTCAAGACCTATGTGTGACACAATGATTTACACATAGACAATAAATCAGAAAATGCGCTAATTCATCTTATAGCCGGTTTCCAAATTAAGAATTTAGAGTTAAGGACTTGTCAGGCCAAACTTAAATATCAGTTTTTTAGGCCGGGTTTGTCACCGCTAAATTATCGCAGAATGAATGTGACAAATTGTCAAGCACGCGTTATCTGCTGTGTTTGGTTGAATGAATTTTCAACAGCCAATCACAGCAGATAACTGGCGATTTTTGTCGATTACGTTAACAGCCCAATAATCGGGTGTTGAGAAACCGAGGGTTAGTCTTAAGTAGAGTTGGAACTGTGAATATTCAAATCAAAAGGCGGATATTATACTTAGCTCAGAAGTACCTAACAGACGTTAAAAAATACAATTTCCCTATCTATAGAAACCAGTAGGTACATTTAATGGTTCGGAACTGCACCACAAAACATATACACTACATAGACCATAGCCACATTTC
Source organism: Anorthoa munda (assembly GCA_945859665.1). Lineage (NCBI taxonomy): Eukaryota > Metazoa > Arthropoda > Insecta > Lepidoptera > Noctuidae > Anorthoa > Anorthoa munda. The sequence goes on from OX243908.1 coordinate 20,639,743, forward strand.
TCCAACTAGTTCTATCTAACACACAATAGTCACTAACTTAAACCAAGCTTTGACAAATACTTCTTATTGGAGAGGAAGCTAGCAAGAGGAATTTGAGCAACCATATTCGTGGAAAAATTTGATAGCCGACTAGGTGCGGAATATATCTTAGAACTTTTACATATATCCAAAAATGACCCTTTTTTTCTTTTTTTTTTGTGGGACCCTTTTTTCAGGTGATCTTCAGAGTAGTTCTATTTTATTTTTATCAGGATATAAGCAAATCTGACTAAGAAATTAAGGCCTTCCCTAAGTTTTCAAAATCTGAAGACTTTGAACACTCCGACAACAAACTTTTGTCAGTTTTTAGGGTTCCGTACCCAAAGGGTAAAAACAGGACCCTATTACTGAGACTTCGAAGTCCGTCTGTCTGTCTGTCTGTCACCAGGCTGTATCTCATGAACCGTGATAGTTAGACAGTTGAAATTTTCACAGATGATGTATTTCTGTTGCCGCTATAACAACAAATACTAAAAACAGAATAAAATAAATATTTCAGTGGGGCTCCCATACAACAAACGTGATTTTTTTGCCGTTATTTGCGACAATGGTACGGAACCCTTCGTGCGCGAGTCCGACTCGCACTTGGCCGGTTTTTCTAAAGATATTCAGGGCGCTTAAAATTTATGCTACGCAATAGTGTAAGATTTGTTCGTCGGCATCGTAGCAAAAGATTTTTTACCCTGACGCTTTTTTACCCGACTGCCGAAGGAGGGTAATGTGTTTATCAGTCTATGTATGTATGTATGTATGTATGTATGTATGTATGTAAGTATGTATGTATGTATGTATGTATGTTTGTTCCTATGTGGCGTTCCAGAGACCAAACGCGTTGGCCGATTTTGATGATTCTTACGTCAATCGATTTGTCTTAATCTTGCGAGTGTCACTGGCTACATTAAAATTGGAAAAAACAAAAATGGCGGATTTTGGCCGCCATTTTGTGGGGAAAAATATTTTTTTTTTCTTCCAAACCCATCGTGTGGGGTATCAAAATAAAGGATTTTAAGAGGCGATTTCAAAAATATATAACACTTATATGTTTAAATGTACCCAATTCTAAAAAAAAATAACTAAAGTCGGAGGATACATCTGGTGTTGATCCGCCAGCTTGCTCTTATCCTCCGACTGCACAGCATGATTTTCTTCTTGTTTACGTCGTTTTAGTTTGCTTTTTAAGCAGTCGGGTTTTTTGATTTTTTTAATTTACTTTTTTTTTCTTGTTTTTCCATCATGATACATGTAGTTTTACAAAGAGGGTTCAGAGGTTTATTAAAAAAGAATTTATTTCTTTTGATAGTCAAATGAGTGTCAACATCAAAGGTTATCCTTTTGAGACAGATTTCTTTTCATACAGAAATGGAGCAAATATCGTAACTTTATGTAAGTTATTACAGGCCAACACATAATATTAATCCTTAATGTTGTGTTTCGCAATGAAATGGTTCATTGTTAACGATAAGTGGGAAAACTTAAGTGTTTTATTATAGCTAGTCTTAATGCATAATACACTACGAGTAACTATAAAAGAGAGGGTTAAGAAACATATTCTTGTATATAAAACGTAGAGGCTTTTGAGAAGCGGTACTGGAGAAGAATGTAACTAATACCATGGGCAGCAAAACGTACTAATACGACTAAGTCCACTCTCGACCAGTTGAACATCAAAACCAGAACCTCTCTACGATCTGCTACCAACAAGCCCTGGGTCGAGCAAAGGGTTGTTGGGTTTACCATCTGGAATATCTCACTAGGCGACCACTGAAATTCAGCGCCGTGCTGTGGGTTCCCCACGGCACAGCATTATGCTGAATGGAAGGCTTCTTGCCATAACCACGACATGTATCTGCTTGTATTTATACAAGAACCTACTTACATTTGTTATTTTGTCGACTTCAAAAAGGAGGAGGTTCTCAGTTCGACTGTTTTTTTTTTTGTTTCCTGAGAACTTTTTACTAGGTGAACCAATTTTGATGATTCATTTTTATTTGAATGCCGTTGCCTCCCATGTGGTACCATTTAAGAACTTCGGAGATATACAACATAACTCTTCAAAAAATAATGCAAAATTTCTCAGGATTACTGCAATCGTATGTATGTTTATTGTTTACACCATTTCATAACATAACATGACGCTGGTATGCTCTAAAGTGGTACGCAGATGTGTACAGTTCACCCCGGTACACTCTTACTTGACCGGTTGTGTTCATGTTTCATGTTATTCGGGTAATCTATTCTGGTATAACAGTGAACATTATAGATATGTGTCACAACTAAAAATAAAATCTATAACGCTCAGTGTGGACGCCTACGGTTGGGAGAGCCGCAGGTACAGAGACCACTCTAACAGATGGCCGCCAGATGTGCGGCATGAGCCCCATCCACGTGCCCACGCTGGCCCCGGGCCCGCTGGCCTGCCAGTCAGTAGAGATTCGAGTCGAGTCGCGCACGCTAGATAGATCGGGTATTTTACGGTTCTAGCTCGTTCCCGCCATAACTATTGTCGTAACTTTAAGTTTAGTTGTACGAGTAGTTAGTTATATACTGTTGTTAGCGCGTAAGGACATTTATGTACAAAGTGTTGTGTGTATTAAAAGTGTTTATCGTGGCATGAACTGAAATCGTTTTATTACGACACCTAGCCGCCCTTATAAATCTATTTAACAAAATAACATAACCGACTTTTTATAAGCTATTGCATAGCTTTTATCGCGTGTTTTGAGCGCGGCGACCGAATCAAGAAATTCCGTAACGAAAAAAACCTGACACCCCGAGCTGCTCCGAAATCGGACGATGGATTCCGAGTGTATGAGCGTGAGAGGGGGGAAGGGGGAGGGGCAGGAGGGGTTTATGGCGCGATTTTATAGAAGTTACATTTTGATATTTTTAGACTGAAGCAAAACATTTTTTGCGGGGGGGAAGGTAAAGAGTTAACGGATGGGGTTATGCTATCTTGTTCTCCGGCCTGAAGGGACTGCGGGTAGAGAGGCAAAATTTTTCTTAGAATTGAGCTAGCTCCAGCCGTTTCCAAGATATGGGACTTTTTAATTAGGGTTCCGTACCCAAAGGGTAAAAACGGGACCCTATTACTGAGACTTCGCGGTCCGTCTGACTGTCTGTCTGTCTGTCTGTCACCAGGCTGTATCTCATGAACCGTAATAGCTACAAATTTTCACAGATGATGTATTTCTGTTGCCGCTATAACAAAAAATACTAAAAACAGAATAAAATAAATATTTAAGTAGGGCTCCCATACAACAAACGTGTTTTTTTGCCGTTTTTTGCGATAATGGTACGGAACCCTTCGTGCGCGAGTCCAACTCGCACTTGGCCGGTTTTTTTATGATTTGGTCACCGGTTTGTTCTTGGTGGCGACTCGAGGTCGGTTCTAGAAAAGTCTCGGCTCGGGTCGTCCTGTGATGGAGGATTTTGTACGTCTGGCGTTTAATAATATTGGTATTCAAAGAAAACGACCTTATGTCCCTAAGAATACGGGTCACTTTTGCGTGGCAATTAAAAGTGGTCTTAGTGGCCAGTGGTAATAAGGGTCACTCAGAATTTGGTGCCGCGTTTTCCAGTTCGGCGGTTCGGTTCCGCTTGAAAAAGAAGTTTTTATTCTTGCTGACTAATGTATAATTATGCTCGAATTAAAATTAAATGGGGGGCGTAATAGTGTATGTAGGTTGGCCTCAAAATTGGGCTATCTCGCTACGTTTCCGAGTTATTTGTGTTTTTGTAATTTGGAGGTTGAATATCGCTTGGCAAAAGAAGTTTCCGTTTCCGAGATATTTGTCTTTTTGGAATTTGGAGGTTGAATTTCGCGTGGCATAAGAAGTTTTTACAACTGATGGATGAACATTTTTTTATTGAGATTTAGCATAAATAATTGCATAAGTTGATAAAAAATGCTATGCAAAATAGCTTTACCGCGGCAGTCCCCAAGTGCCACACGTCTTTTATTTTATTTTGAACTTGTCTTTACTAACATAATTTAAGAACTACTAATACTAACGTTAAAGGTTTAGTTTAAGCATAATCTTTTAATGTTTGTATGTCATTTTGTGACAAATAGATACTTTTCTTTCTCCCGGAGTCTAGATTTGTGCCCGATTATGGCAATAAGGGTCACTGCCAATAATATGGAACTTAAACATAACTGAAATGAGGGTGCACCTCTGGCCTACTCTTAGAGGCATACAGGCGCGATGTTATGCTATATTTAAAAGTTCCACTTTCGGAGCTCGGAACCATAAAAAAAAATTAAAAATGAAATAAAAATTTTATTTTAGACATGTCAGTTATTTTTACCAGCGTATTCTTGGTATCTCTCGCGTCGATGCGAATTGCCGAGAATATTAGCTTATACCGTGTTAATGAGATTAGTGAGTCTGCTGACTCACTAATCTCATTAACACGGTATAACACGGTAGCCTGCTGGCTGGTAGCGCAAAGTGCTACTGACTGCACAGAGTGCGCCGGATGACGACGACATAGCCGCGTCATTCGTGGAGGCTGTTTCGTTGCCCCCTTATGTGTGCACATTGCTGAAATCAGTATTATTAGTATATTCAACTAGAATAAAGTATTATTGATTTGTAACTATCGGGTAATTGTGATTTGAAATCCGAATAGCACAGTAGCCATCGTTGTTGCAATGCTTTGGGGAAGTCCAGCAGCACAGGACATCTTTCGGCAAAAAATATCAGTTTGATGGTACCAGTTTATTTAGTACATTTTATTTTTTCTCATCTCTCAGCGAAGAGGCCTGTATTCCAGCAATGGGAACATTAATAGGATGATGGTGATTTATTTATAAGTAGTTGCTACATCATAGTTGGTTAACTATTCGATATATCTTATACCGGTGACTTAGTTAGCATTATGAGTTCCAGTGATCATCTGTGATCTTCTTCATCAGTTCCATTTCACCAAATGATACTTTCTGAGTGCAAATGATTGCATTGTTGATGGAAATACCAAAATCGCTACATGCATGCCTATGATATTTGAGGAGTTCCCTCGATTTCACCAGGATCCCATCATCAGATCCTTACCTTATGACCATGGAACCACCTGGAAAGTATACTCTTTCAAACAAAAGAAGAATTTTTCAAATCGGCCCATTCGTTTTTGAGTAATCGGGGAACATACAAAAAAAATATTCCGACGGATTGAGAACCTCCTCCTTTTTATGAAGTGGATTAAATATACCTGTTTGATAGATTATGGTTATCTTATTATTTCAGGTTCTATTATCATGTTAGCTCGGCATCCTAAAAAACCGACCAAGTGTGAGTCGGAGTCGCGCACGAAGGGTTCCATACCATTATCGCAAAAAACCCCAAAAATTTCACGTTTGTTGTATTCCAGCCCCATTTAATCATTTATTTTATTCTGTTTTTAGTATTTGTTGTTATAGTGGCAAAAAAAATAATTAAGACTTGTCAGTTATTTCTAATAGACCGTTCGTCCGTCTGTGTTTCCCGATAACTACAAACTCAGTCAAGAGTGAATAGGGTACTTGGCAAGCGTGATACACCGTCGCTCACATCATCGCTTCCCATCAGGTGGGATGGTGGTCAAGTGCGAGCCTATCTATAATAAAAAAAATGTATTCATCCTTTACCTCCCATCGCGTCGGTTCGAATGCCCGAGAACGTTTGCACAGTTTGCTAATACCGTGGTAAAGAGATTAGCCAGTCAGCTGGTAATGTGGCTGACTGCACAGGGTGCACCAAATTCAAATTCATTTATTAATTTTGTGAACATAGGGTAAATTTACAGATGGTTAAATAAATAAAAAATGTTCTTCCATACTATGTCCCGCCAGAAGGCATACAAAATATTTGGGTAAAAGGTAATCGAATGTCACAAAAACAAAATAAAAACAAAAATATAAAGTCAGTAGATGTCACAATTTCATGTCATAAAATAATAGTTAATAATAATGTGTCAATAAATTAAGACGGCACAACAAATAGATACTTATACAATAATAATTGAGATAAAAATGTCAGATCTGAATATCATTAACATTTTAATTATACAGACAGATATAAAACACTTAAAATTATTTAAATTTATCATTAAGATATTCATTAACGGAATAATACGCCTTGTCATTCAATAATTCAAAAAGCTTACGTTTAAACTCATTCATGTTACTGCTTGACACAATTTGATCAGGTAATTTATTATAAAGTTTTGGAGCCATTGCATAAATACTGCTATGAATAGTTACAGCACTGATAACAACATTTGTGCCACATGTTAAATTTAGTCTTGTTATATATTTTTATTTATTTTTTTCCTTTGTATAGATTCTTTTACTGATTGTTTTGTGAATGTGTGAACATTGTAGGCCTTCTAGATTTCTAGACGCTTGTTAACATTTGCTAACTCTCTCGTTTATACAATTTTCTTTTTTTTAGTTTCTTACCACTTATTGTCGGGCCTACGTTGTCCCCCCATATCTAAGCACTAATACTGTAACATGGAAATATTGTAAAAACAAACCAATTTTTTTTTAAAGAGTAACCGTGGAGTTTCTTGCCGGTTCTTCTCCACAGGAAACGACCAACCCGAGCCGTGCACCTTTTGTCGACGTTTTATAAGTGTCCATGTAGGCCTATGTGAAATAAAAAACATTTGATTTGATTTGATTTGACTATTGTACATAAATCTGGTTTTAGTGCTTAATGGGTGCAACTTTTTTGAGCGCCGCTGACTTTCGACAGATTTATACAAAAACATGTTGTTTTTCACAAAGATACAGGCTTCATAGACATAAAGTGATGGTACAGTCAATATTTTTAAGTTTTGGAAATGTGGCTTGCATGAATCCGTTCGTTTTATTTTATATATTGCTCGAATACATTTTTTCCGTGCTATTAATACCTACCAAACCTTTGTCGCATTACCCCAAAATAAAAAATACCAAAAAACATACCCAAAGCCATATCGCAAAGTAGAGGCGATATAACCATGATAAGCTGCCAGGAGCGCTGTCTTATTCACAGTTTTGCCTAGCATATACAGAGCATAGGGAAACTTACTGATCTTTCCACAAACATTATCTATTTGAATCCTCCATGACATATCGTTATCAATATTCAGTCCAAGAAATTTTGTAACATTAGTATCAAGTATTTGGTCACCTTTGTAGTATATCTGGCAATGTGACAGAGTTTTTTTTCTAATTTTAAAGCCCATAATTTTAGTTTTAGTTAGGTTCATTTTTAGGTTATTAGCGTTCAGCCAGTCAACAATTGTAACAAGACTAGTGTTAATGTTATCTTCTATTTCTTTATTACTACCAGTATTATATATAACTGTGCTGTCATCAGCAAATAAGGACATTTGGTGCATGATTGCTTGGGGAAAGTCATTAATGTAGAAAATGAACAGCAAGGGTCCCAGCACAGAACCCTGTGGAACACCGTAACAGAGAACTCTAGAGCTAGATGAGTATACTACTTCAGTTTTGGACTTAATATCCACTTGACTAACCTGAGTAATTTGCTTTCTATCCTCCAAATAGTTTTGTATGAGATTAAGCACGTTACTTCTGATGCCATAACTATTTAGCTTATTTAACAGTACTTTATGGTCCACATAGTCAAATGCCCTGGTCATATCCATATACATTGCCATGACTGGATTCCTATTGTCCAAATTGTGATGTATTTGTCCAAATTGTGATGACCAGACGACGGCTTAGCCTCGACATTCGTTAATGGTTTTTACTTTTTAATATGTATGCATGTGTGCATTGGTGAAAAAGAAACTAGAACGAAATATAATTATGTATAAATTGACGGCTATTGTGATTTGAAATCCGAATACCCCAGGTTTATGTCCGGCAGTGGAAGTCTTTCGGAAGAAAATTATGATGATATTGAACATTTGATCGGTATTTTTTTAGGTTTCCGTTCAAAAGGAAAGACAGGACCCCTTAAAGGATCATTTAGTTGTCTCTCCGTATATCAAGACCTTATTCTCAGAAACGCGTTAAGATATCAAGTTCAAACTAATTTTGTATACTAAGGTCTACAATTTCTCGCATCTGTGGAAATATCAAACTACATAGACGCAATCATATTAAGGTAAGCTGTTTATGTCACATATTTGACACTCGCAAGAGAATCAAAACCTATAGGGTACTTGTCGTCGACATATGATCTTTAAATTTGAAAAAAAAAAACAACGTCTAATAGCACAAGTAAAGGAAACAATCCGAAAACCGTATAATTGAACAACTATTAAAAAAATGAACTTCTGTAAAGTGGAACTGGTTTTATGGATCGGAACCCTCGGAGTCCAACTCGCACTTGGCCGGTTTTTTTTTGTCCGTGAAAGATTGATTTAAAAAAAAACTGTTAGGAGGATACACAGTGATCTTATAAAGGACTCCTTTTTAGCATGTAACCCTTACAATAACATACAAATTATATAGGTACAGATGAATATTCAATTTCAGAATTGATAGTGATTTCTAACAACATATTCTTCGTTTACCTCGCGTCAGTGCGAATAACCGAGAATGACAGTTAATACCGTGGTAAAGCGATTAGTGGCTCAGCTCAGAGTGCGGTTGCTGCGGGTGCTGCTGTATTTTGTGGAGCTTCCCACAAAATTATCATAAACAAAATTGTACGGATAGGTCATTATTCACCCACATGGTTGCAACTTTCAGCAGTACTGAAAAACTTCTTAAATGCCCAATGCGAGCACTTTTTGCTTGTTTTTTTTTATACGAGTAGAATAAAGCTGACCGGAGCTGCTTGTTTGTTTGTAGTTTTGTTGAAGTTTAAGTTTCTAAAGATAATTTATTCGTACAAACATGAGTATACATACTATAGGTATGCAGGAGTTTCACTGTAATTTCATTTTGCACTGACATGTTTAACTTAGTGAGTGTATAAATATATATTTTACCATTAATTAAATCGACATTAATTAATTACATTAATTATTATAATTTATATAATATCCTAAAAGACAATAGGTTAGGTAGTTAGGTGCAATAATTTTGGGAACAGATTATGTAATAGTCTATATCGGATGACAGTTTTGTGGTGCAATGCCAAGTAGGGAAATGCTAACTATTGTTTGAAAAAGATAATTGGTTTATTTTTCTCTGTCTGTCTGTTCCCTATGACATTTTGACCAGCTGAATGTCTGGAAGCTGGATTTCCTTTCATGCGATATGGTGTCGTTTGCAAGCTTATGCCCAACTACGTTTGGATCGGCTCCCAATCTAACTAGATTTAACTGAGTATCAGTATTTTAAATGGAGAGACTGCCTATCTATATCTATCTAATAGGTGGACCGATGACCTGGTTAAGATATGGGAATGCGCTGGATGCGAGACGCACAGGATCTGTCAATGTTGCGACGCCTGGGGGAGGCCTATGTCCAGCAGTGGACGTAAAGACGTCCACTGCAGAACATAGGCCTCCCCCAGGCCAGCCGAAAGCGGCCGAAATGATGATGATGACCGCATATCTGACCTCCACAATCCAATAACTGGGTAACACGATAACCTTGAAGATAGAATTGAGTGGCTATATTAAATCGTAAAGATAGATGAGCTACAGGTACGACTATCTAAGGCAAATTAGCTTGGTCCTTTGGTTAATCGATATAAATTACATAGAATGAATGACCAGGGACTATGTACTGAACCTTTATCATAGTTTTAGTGACCGAGAAACCACATATTTCACCTACCTACCCTCTCGTGATTGGCGATTATCATTCCGACCATTTTCGTCGATACAAAGTTTAAAGCTGGCATAGATTCACATGGATAGGATAGGATAGGATAGATTTACCACCTCTTCCGCACTTAGACTCCCGTTTGGTCCGTTGGGCAGTCCTCCTATCTGTGTGAGAGAATGGGCTGTAATCCACCATGCTGACCCAGTGCGGGTTGGTGGATGTCGCATGTCCTCGAATTTTAGGTTAGAAGACATGCCGGTTTCCTTACGATGTTTTATTCACCGTTTTGAGAGCAGTGTTGATGAAACAATTTACACAAAGTAAAGCGCCTGCCTGGGTTTGAACCTACAAAATACAACTCTTGTTTAACTGTATCTTGTGTAACATCTGCCATACATCTTTTACTCATACAAATATGATACTAACAGTTTTGTATAAAGTAATATCAATATCCTTTTGATGTAATTTTGTTCTTAACTTTATGAGTCCAAGCAGACACGAGTAATTAAAAGAAGAATGCTTTTACCGTTTTAATGAGCAACTAATTCAAAAAGACTTGCTTTAATTTTTTTTTACTTTTGTAGATGTTATCTTTGAGCTTTTCCTAATAAAAATACTATTTGACAACATTACTCTTCTCTATTTCTCAAAGAAACTCGGTACTGTTTATTTCTTAAGGAATGTCTGCCAGCAAACCAGCACAATGGAGTATGTACGTATGTTCTTTCAGAATGTTGAATTTATTCTACAAATATTTGCTCCTCAGATCTTTGAAAACTAATTAAGATAATTATGGTTTTATGAAGTGTGTAGCTTTCTGTTTGTAATACCTATTTGGTAAATACATATCTACTTATAATCTACATTTACTTATTCTTAAAGCGAGACCCAAGAGTAAATGAGGGCAGTAATTTATATTTCGACGTTTAGAAATTGCTAATTTAACCTATTATCCAAGAAATTTTAGAAAGTCCGTCAGTGTGAAAAAAACTCTATTTACAGACATTATATTTGTACATCATACTATTTGTAAACGCTACCTTAATGCTTCGGTAGAAAGGTTCGTATAAATGTGCCCTAAAAACGTTAAAATGAGTCCGATAGAAAAATATGCAAAAGAAGTCGACGCTACCTTTTTTATTCAGTTGTAAATCATACTCCTGTACTTTTTAATATTGTGAACCATCATATTCGCGAGTTTTTAATAAAAGTGTAATCTGGTTGTGAAAGTTGTCGCCATATTTTAAAAATTTCGGGAATAAAAAACTTGAACTAAGTGATACAATATTATTCTGGGAGGCTTTTGACGGGATATTTATTGTTTTATTTTGTCTGAAGGTTGGAGATATAAATAATAATTTTAGAATAAAAAGTAACTAACGAATACTTTCATTGTGCGTACAGCTAAGGAGTGGAACTCCCTGACGGTATCTGTTTCTCCTGAAAACTACAATCTTGAGGTCGTTATGTGAAGAGTGAATAAGTAGGTTACATATAGGCAAGCGAGCTTCACCGGCAATCACATCATCGCTTAACATCAGGCGAGAAAATGGTCGAACGCGAGTCTATCAATAATAATAAAAAAAATAAGAACGAATTTTCAGAAGGAAGGACCTTAATCGTTATCAGCATTAGCAAGCAATATTGCACTCTAATTTTACCATCCAGCTGACGTCACTAATGCACCAACTTAGGCCATTGTGTACAGGCCTGATTACCATTTTAAATTGCGGTTGTCTCCTTTCTTGACGGGAAAAATGGCACTTCCCTTTCTACTCGCATATTTGTTCATTAAAATTACTTAGCATAGGTAATTGCCTTTCTCAGAAATGCATACTGACGTTAACTTCCATAGTCTATTAAAAATCGCAAAAAACTTAGAAAGTAATTTTCTTGGGAGCATTTTCTTCACGAAAACATGGAGTCCTATACATTTTTTTTCACCGTACGAAGTTAATTTGAGCTTCTGGATATTTTGGCCTTTCAAAATGTCCATTTTAAAAGTAGAAAACTATTAGTCTAGGTAGAAAGTATAATGAAATGATAGAGGCGACTTCAAGAGGAGCTCCTAAAGCTCTTCAGTGATGCTTCATGAATATAAGAGCTTCATTAGTAGAGTATTAGTGAGCTCTATTTTCATTTTACGTCGATACGTATAATATTGTAGAAATTAAAATGTTTTGGAGGAGAAAACGTGTAGTTGAAGACTGATGACAGCAGTGTAACCCATATCACAGAGCCATTCTTAATTTTACCAAGGAAACAAATAAAAATATAAATTCAAATGTTTTTTTCAGAGAATTTTGCTTATTAGTTGTTAAGCAAGTGTTAACAGTTCAGACATTTTTATGAATCAAAAATTCATACAGTCGAATATAGAACCTTCCTCCTTTTGAAAAGTCGGTTAAAAATAAAATACTGGTTGTATCTGACACCGACACGAAAAAAAATATTGTAACAATTAGGCGATTCACACACTACTCTGCAATACGCTTGGCAACGAAGTCACTACACTGCACGTGAATGTGTTTTCTATGTGTTGCACTACGCGTGTTCTCAATGCAAAGAGAGATACTTTCAAGCAACGTAAGAAAATGCACTCCCACGCTACGCTGCGCATGCTGTGCAGTGTGCAAATCGTCTAACTCGTGCTGATTTCAATGATTTTTACCGACTTTAACAAATCTTAGATATTCTACTTTTATGTTGTTATTGAATGGAGAGATGATCCTACACATAACATCACGCGTGTATTCCCCGAAGGGTTATGCAGAGATCCACCTATAGTACGCCCACATTTCGGCAAGTCCTATATAATAGGAGACGAGCTTATTGCCATATATCGGGCACGAGTCCAGAATCCGGGCTACGACTCTGACCTAAAAAAAAGGAGAAGGTCAATTAGTCGGAAACTTTATTTTTTGCATGTTCCCCGATTACTCAAAGTCGCCTGGACCAATTTGGAAAATTCTTCATTTGTTTGAAAGGGTATACTTCCCAAGTGGTCCCATACTCATCAGGTCAGGATATAATGATGGAATCCTGGAGAAATCGAGGGAACTCCTCAAAAATTATAGCCATACAGTATGGCCATTATAGTATGGCCATTTTGGTATTTTCACCAACAATGCAAGCATTTGCACTCAGAAAGTATCATTTGGTGAAGTGGAACTGTTGAAGAAGACCACAGGGAGTCACTGGAACTCTTTAGTCATAAAAATGTCACGAATATAAGATGTCTCGAATCATCATCATCAGCCTATTAATGTTCCCACTGCTGGGACACAGGCCTCCTCTCTGTGAGAGGGAATGGGCCGTAATCCACCACGCGGGCAGTGGTGATGAAATAATTTACACTAAGTAAAGCGCCGGCCTAGGCCACCACTGCTCTTTCTGGCACCACTGCTCAGATGTCTCGAATAGTATACTTATAAATTAATAATTGGTTCCTATGAAAATGCTACCATCGTACTTCTTCTTCTTCGTGTCGATGATTCATTCACTAAATTTTCTTCGACCAGTATTCAGCCATGTCGATAGCCTTAGCGCTGGCCTCACAAAGGTCTTGCATGGCGCAGGTGTTTTTACATAAGGAGCAGGACAGGAAGTAGGGCATCGTCTGTGGGGTGATTCCGCAGTCACACTGTGGCTGATTGGAGAACCCCCATAGTACTGATCTGATGATGAAGCCGGAAGGTAAGCACTGGAACGCCGAAATAAAAATATGTATCCTATTCGTGTTTGTGCTTATTTGAATCGTCATGATATGTACTTTGGCTATGAATGATTTTCATGATATTTGGAGGAACCTACTAAAACTGAAAAGAGATAAATAAAAACCTTTTTAATAAAAAAATCTTTTCCGATGTCTTAAATAGGTACCAAAGACACCGACTTCAGAAAATAATGATATTTTTCGTTTCCAAGTGTTTAGTTTTGAAGAAGTCGGTTTGATTTTTTTGTAACGCGGTATACTTATTTTCTAAGAAATACCTAACTTTTTTACAACAACCACACACTTAGTTCTTCTCAAGTACAAACCAGCTTGTAATATTGACAATAATTCTATTACCGTTTCGTGTATTTTTAGAGCATCTTCAGACGAACCGTTCCCGCGGAACAACAAATCGCTGCGATTGCGTGCTCACCGGTGAGGGGACTTCACAATCAAGCTGGTAAACCGTTCCGAACGATTCAATATTTTATAGTGATGTTCCAAGTTCTTTATTTTGCTATCGAAGTTGTACTTAAGAACTATTTTCCTAGTTTTTCTAAGAGAGTTTATTTATAAACCCATTTAGGTGATATCTACAGAAAAGTCACATCTTTTCAGATCGAAATGTCTAAGAGACTTTCAAGGATTCGTACCGAAAATACAAGATCTGTTTTTCTCTAAATATAGAAAGGCATACCTATCTTAGTAAGTCTTTAGTGCGTGTCCATTACCTCAGGGCTTTGGCTGTGTCCATTAGCTTTTATCTAGAGAGTTTGTTTTCTACTATACACAGTAGAAGTAGAACATAAAGTAATTTTGTATCATCAAGAAGAGAAGTGTTAAAACCTTTCTACTGGCAAATATCAAAAGATTTTTATTGTCATGTATTTACAAACCTAATTAATTTATATAATATGTGCTTAAAGATCGACCCCGGCTTCTGTAAGGAAATTATTATAGATTCGTCATTAATTTATTGCAAAGCAAGTGACGTGAAACAATGGATTTTTTTAACTAATTACAAATTAGGTACATTGTCAATTTGTCACATTAACTTTGCCTAAATTTTCGTTCCAAAAACTGAACCTCAGTATTTTAGGCATCAACTGCATTCAATTTACGATGCAATCTATCGCAAAAACCTAGTGGCGACGGTAATGTTTCGAAAGCGAGAATACCGCACATAAATAACAACTATGATATACGTAGTGTAACGGGATTTTTTCTTGGGAACAATAAAGCACCATATACTGAGAACGATGTTTATTAAATGTAACCCTTGAACACGTTACCAAAGTAAATAAATTTAAAAAAAGGGGCGCTGGTTGCAGTTGGCTGGTCAACTTTTCTCCGTATCAAAATATTTCCCAACTAATTTATAGTGGAGGGTGGAAGAACAAAAAATAAAAATAATAATAAAACGGAAGGGTCAGAAAACCCGTCTCCTGAACCGTCGCGTAGCCAGCCAACTCCACACTGCGACAGCCTGCCTCGAGCAGATAGCCTCAGCCAGGCAATCAGCCCCAACCAGACACCTCCTGAAGTTACAGAATAAAAACTTCTTAGCACAAAAACTTAAATCAAACACAAAGGGTTTTGAGTATATCGAACAGACAGGTCGCTAAAACACTGAAAGTAACATCCTATACACCGGGCTTTACATAGGCGAACACAATGGGTGAGCCGTCCGGCACTCTTCATGATTAAACACACAGAATGTAGGGTTATACAGAGCAGACAACTCGCTACACATGGAAGGTATTATCTTACACACCGGCTGTACATAGGTGAACACAATGGATGAGCTGTCCCGCACTCTTCATGATTAAACACACAGATTTTATTGTTATACAGATCAGACAAATCGTTGGAATACGGGAAATATTATCTTAAATACCGGGCTTTACATAGGCTAACATAATGGATGGCCCTTCTGAGTATATGGAAATCATGCCTAAGGTGTATGTAAATATGTATAATTGTATGGAGCTTGTCAACAAACACCCACAAAGGATAGGCCAGCCCAAATAATATAAATGTATCGGCCGCCCTAAGAAACCGAATACCAACTGACAGAGCCTTTAGGAAGTCAAACACGTACCTTTCGGAGGAAGAAAACCCGTAGGGTAGATAGGTCGGCCCAATTTCGACCCCACGCCACGTTGTTCTGAAAGAAACCAGCAAGTCAGCACACAGAACTCACAACGAAATACGATGGGGTCAATCCCCTGAGCAAGGCGACTTACCGTGAGGGATTATGAGCCCAGCTTGGGAACACAATCACGCCGGGTATCACACCACGACGGTTACATGCAGCTTCCAGGCCGCGTATCCACAATCACGCACGCGGTCACCGGCGATTTTTGGCTTCACGTATTCCGATCAATCACGACAGGCACATACAGGAAACGCTCTGCCGCACAGAGGCCGACGCCCACGCGATAATTCCAGCCCACTCGCAATCTCCAGGCTCTGCTCAAGCCGGTCAGCCCAAGAAAAAACGCCTCTACGCAGTTCGCCCTTGTCGCCAAGAAAAAACTCCCGCCGGGTGCGCTCTCATACCATCATTCTCGAACCGAAAACCTAAAACACCGAATCCCATAAACTGTTTCCTAAAATTTCCGTTTTCGAAGAATTTACGCGGAACAATTTTCCTTCAAAGAAATACACTATCCCAGACCTACGCCTCACCCTACAACTTTCCAAAACCCGACTTAAAATCAGACTACAATAAAACACTATCAATCCCTGACAGCCCGGATGAGAATTTTGAACGCACCCCGCTCCCGCGTTTCGTTCAGGAAATCCGATCGTTCTCGAATCTTCTGAACTCAAAGGCTACCATCATTCACATAAGCAATTCCTTGAGGCACGCCAACGGAAGCGGGACAACGTCCTCGCAATCCCAAAACCAAACTCGAATCCTACCCGTGTGCTAGTCCAAAGAAATAATTACGCCAATCTTAGCGGAGACGGGCGCGTTTCCGAACGAAAACGCAGTACGTCCAAATGACAGCTGCAGTCCGTCAAAACAAACAAAAAATACAGCCTCGGTGTACGGATATCAAGTGATTCTAAGTTATTTTGGTGAAATGAGAGTGTTTATAGGGAACTCACCGTCCCAGGGTGCGGTTCCAAAGTGGTTCCACCACCCAGCGGCAGTTTTGAAGCGAACGAGCGAAAACACGGCGGCAAGAGGTAACTAATTTTCTTTTGACAAAACTTTTATCTACCACAAAAAAAAAGTGTTACAGTAGGCAGTCTGCTGAGACCCAATATTCGGGTGATTCGGGAAGCACGTCCAAGGAGGATTCATATTTCATCCCTAACACTTGGGTCCCAAGGGATGAGCGAGTAAAGGCCCCCTTAGATTTGCTCGAGTTTTGAAAATAGCTATCGATAATGTGTCTGAGTTACAAGTGCTTCTGTGCCGTTTATTATCATTTCATACAAAACAAAGGCAACTCCACCTTTATTTTTATTTATTTTCTGTGTTTTTCAATCTGAGTCCAATCCTTTATATAAGAGCGCAACTCATCTGTAGCTCGCATGAATACAAATAAATATTTGGAGTTGATGGTCAATGTTTATTGATTAGAGACCCACCAGATAAGAAGACATATAATCGTTTGTGGTTTGACAATCAATAAAACCTATCAGCTTCTAAGAGATTTGTTTGAACACAAAGTTGATCGTCTAGTGCTGCACACATTTACTTTATTTTATTTGATCACACGTATCGATCGTGAAAAATCGAGCAAATCCGTAGTCACCCTTAACACGAAACACTTGTCACGATGACTGTACACTCTGATTGTGTTATCACGGAAAATAGAATAACGAAACATCGTGTAATCTCGTGATTCGTGTTTAGGGAAAGAGTATATTTTTTTTTTCGTTTACTTTTCAATACATTAAATTACACTTATTATACAGCATGACACTTGTCTAAAACCTTAAAAGGTTTATGTGACAAAGTGGAGGTAGCAAACTTGCACCGCATATTACTAAAGTAGGTAAACATATACTTATACCCACTTAAAACCTAAGATGTAATATCACCAGTAATATAATATTTTTTTAAGGTAAATTTACATTTTTTATATGTGCTAGTGACAATATTTGACTGCACAGTTTTAGAAGTTTTATTCAAAATATCAGGTAATATATACTCCCACGTTCTCGTGCCATACACATTTACAGTTGTAGGTAGTTTATATGTTGGCAAGTAATCCAGATCACGTAACTGTTTTGGTCTGTTGTTTAAAGTTAAGGAGCTGATATTATTAAATTTGTCCAAGATAATTGCCGACCTGAATTTATCAAAGACTGACATAATTTTACAATATTTAAATAAACCGTACTCATCATCTTTATATTTAAGTTTAATATTCTTTGGCACAATAGTCTTGAGTATACTTAGTTGTAGTCTATATATTTTATCTACATAAGTTTTGAAGGAACGTCCGTAACTAGTTAGGCCATAGCTTATGACGGAATCTGCCAGAGCGAGATATAGCATGCGTAGCGTGTGGAAGGGAAGTTTATATTTGAGGATAGCCAACTTGGCGTTAATAGATCTGAGTTTGTTACTTACACTTTCGATGCGGGATCCCCAATTGAAATGTTTGTCAATAATGAGTCCGAGATAGGTGTGCTGGTCGACAGCGTCAAGCGTAGGACACGCACACATACGTGCAGTGGGCCCGCGATGCAGGCACTGGTGGTCATGCGCAGTTATCTTAGGTACCTGTCTGATCTTCATATAAGGAGAGTGTATATGGATAATCTTGGTTTTACTAGCGTTGATAACCAGGCCTGCATCGTGTGCCCATTTTACAGAGGTCATCAAATAAACGTTGCATTTCTGTTTGAGCCTCAGTTATGTTTTTATGATGGGTTACCAAACAAGTGTCATCGGCAAACTGGTACACACAGTCCTCCGGAATAATATTACACATGTTATTGACGTATAATAAGTACTCAGTTGGGCCAATTATTGAACCTTGGGCGGTGCCCATTTTAGTAGGTATTTTTTCACTTTGGAAATTGCCCAAACGAACTACAGTATGACGATTATTATGGTAATTTTTAAACCATTTCAAAAGAGAGAATATCTAAGAGTGAATGTTACTGACATGTTATTTTAGTACAGAGTGCTCATATAAAAAGTTTGTTTTACTTGTATAACTGTGTGTTCTCTGTTTCGTGTTCATTACTCTGTGATAAGTATGAGTAGGTTAGTTTGAAATTATGAGCATTTCTTGTAGTAAATGCAGATTGCTGTGATATTAAATGGTCGTGGAAATTAATAAAATAGTTGGTAGAGTTTGGTTATAGTTTGCAATATGTGGTATTCCATTTTATTAGAACAAGTTATTTAATACTTAAATAAACATAAAGAGTCCATGAAAGTGAATAACTAAATACGGGTAGTAATCAGTCAATTACTTAATCGTGGTCCGTAATTAGCGAAACAATAGAAAAGCCATTGTGTCTCGCGTGGAGACACGCCTTAAACACACGAGAGTTTAAGTCAGGTGAGATAGTGGTCAAACGACAAAAACATCTCTTACCTAAATCAATAATTGTAAAACTTATTATATAGATTTGAATTAGTCTGATTAGCGTCTTGCGGAATCTCATTAAATCTAATTTATTAAAAGTATATTTTTTCCAAATTATTATATGTATTAATTTCACATCTACCGCTTTTAATTTAGACCATAAACCAAGCAGACTCCATAACTTGCCGCGTGTCACCCAACTTTAGATTGGGACAAAGGGAGGAAGTATTCCGAATCGTTTCCAATCGCTGTTTGTCTATTTTCACAGTTTTTTTTTTTTTTAATGCTATCCTTCCATAACAGTGTTGTTTTTGTGTCGTCAAAGTTTTATTCAAATCCTTTGTAATTATTCTAAACAAAAAAGTGTATGATTATTATGTATGATAAGTTTGTAATTGATTATGGTCAAGTGTGAACATTGTTTGTGTGAGGAAACGGTGAAGGAAAACGTCGTGAGGAAACCGGCATGTCCTAGAACCAAAAATTCGAAGTCATGTGACATCCACCAACCCGCACTGGGCCCGCGTGGTGGATTACGGCCCATTACCTCTCTGTGTGAACATTACAAATACATAAATTTTAATTTTGTGGACGTTGGGATGTATAAAAAACCATTTTGGGGCCTTGGAACATGGGGAGATAGGGGATCTCCCATTATTTCGTGATATGTATCAGGCATGCTTGTTCCTATGTAATTTTCATTTTTTTTAGCCAATATGTTTTAATGCGCAATATGTAGATTCAGTAGTCTTGCATGTTGCACATTATAATTGTAAAGTATGGAAATATTGCTGGGTCATTTGAAATGATCTGCTGAAAATTCAAAACAAACTTTGCTATTGGAGGTCGCAGCAGCAGCTGCTGCGAAAAGTACTTTTTTCGTTTCGTCATTTGATACTGAAACTCATCACGTCTGCAGAGTTTCGCAAGACAATCTAAAATGCCTTTGATTTAATCTACTTTCAGCAAAAAAATTAACACTGAAAACCTTTTTTAAGGTATCAATATATCGCAAACTACAAAATAAGCATCAGTTACGCCAACCGCAACACTCTTGAGCCAACAGTGGCTTACTGTAATTAAAATATTAGTTAACGTGTGCTAAGCATATATATATATACATTGATGAGTTTTCCAATATCGTAAAATAACCATCCTGTGTACCTAGCCGTGTGGGTACTTAGACTAAGTGCTGAAGTGAATGTTAGACTGATACGCCAGTATTCCCACTGTGGGACGACGAACTCTATGACGGTACACTTACCGACGCAATTAGGGGGACACAAAATAAAGGGTTAATTGCGAGGACATTTATTGTGCTGGCAAGGCTATATGTAGTGTTAATATTGCGCGCTAACCCGTAGAAAAATACTGTAAAAATGTTTTATTACGAAAAGTATTGTTTGTTTTCTAGAAAATCAATGCCCATAAAAATTCTAACGCTTACATTATAGATAGTATCATGTTGTACCGATTTATTTTTATTATAGATAGGCTCGCTATTGCCCACTATCTCACCTGATGGTAAGCGACGATGAGGTCAACGGTGAAGCTCGCTAGCCTAGAAGTAACCTATTCACTCTTGACTTGAAGATCCCCAGGATGTAGGTATCGGGCAACACAGACTCCAGCAGCGAATTCCATTCCTTCGCTGTGCGCAAAATGAAAGTATTGCGTCCACGCCCACGTTTATTGCGTCAGGTTGGGATGACCACCATGTACCAACATGCTGAAATTTAGTGGAAATACTGTGGTGTTCATTCCACATGTTTTAGTTTACTTACGTTTTATAATATATTTTTCAAATTTCATCCTTATAATTTTTGAAATTGTATTAACTCAAGTTTCCCATTTTATGTATACTTTAACACCTGAAAAGCTTAAGATTTGTTTTAACATCCAAAACTATTTTATTAATTTATACTGACATTTTTACCTGACATGTAATTGTCATTATTAAACTGTAGCGTTACGTATAGCTCAGTTGAACTATACGTAAGCCACGTTAATAAAATTAAAGGTAACTATAAATTAAAAGTAAGAAAAGGATATAAATAACAAATTAAGGTCCGGCTTGACACGACGTAGGCAGCTAGGAAGATCCGGACTTCACACGACGTGGGCAGCTACGAAGATCCGGCTTCGCACGACGTGGGCAGGTATTTCTTAGCAGACAGTCAGGTTACGCAGCTGGACGGACACGAAGGCGTGCAATGCCCGAGGTAGGCAGATGAGCTCGCAGATGAATCGCTTACTCGTGGATAAGCAGAAGGGTAGCCAGCAGGACGAATGGGCTGGCACACAGATGGTCAAGGCTTGAACCAATTGTCAGGCTAACAGACAGTAGCATAGGTGCAAGAACAGGCAGATAGAAGTGTGGAGGTCGGGCTGTGGCTTACTATGCCGATCAAAAGAGCCCTTTAAACATGAAGTGGTGTCCGACAAGGTCAATGAAATTAAGGTTCCACATTCAATATGTTTATATTTATTGCACTTCTAAGATTTTAATACATTCACATGCCGTATTTATTATAGATTTCAAGAGTTTTAGATTCAATCGTATACTTCATAGTATTAACCGAAAAACGGACTCTAGCGTTCCGAGCAGATTCAAGACTAAAAAAGTGACACCCGTTTTTCTTCGTTCCGACATGTCTTCTCAATTTTAAATTCAAATATGAATTAAGAAATCATGAACGAATAAAAACGGTTTACAGAGGCGCAGTCTGCCGCTGCCCTTATAATGAAAAATATAATGTACAACGAGCTTAATAAGCTATAGAGAATGGTATCTTATGTCTATGGTTTAAGAAAATAAAATAATGACAATTACATGTCAGGTAAAAATGTCAGTATAAATTAATAAAATAGTTTTGGATGTTAAAACAAATCTTAAGCTTTTCAGGTGTTAAAGTATACATAAAATGGGAAACTTGAGTTAATACAATTTCAAAAATTATAAGGATGAAATTTGAAAAATATATTATAAAACGTAAGTAAACTAAAACATGTGGAATGAACACCACATTTCCCCGAAAAAAAATGTGGTGTTCATTTTTTTTCGGGGAAATGTGGTGTTCATTCCACATGTTTTAGTTTACTTACGTTTTATAATATATTTTTCAAATTTCATCCTTATAATTTTTGAAATTGTATTAACTCAAGTTTCCCATTTTATGTATACTTTAACACCTGAAAAGCTTAAGATTTGTTTTAACATCCAAAACTATTTTATTAATTTATACTGACATTTTTACCTGACATGTAATTGTCATTATTTTATTTTCTTAAACCATAGACATAAGATACCATTCTCTATAGCTTATTAAGCTCGTTGTACATTATATTTTTCATTATAAGGGCAGCGGCAGACTGCGCCTCTGTAAACCGTTTTTATTCGTTCATGATTTCTTAATTCATATTTGAATTTAAAATTGAGAAGACATGTCGGAACGAAGAAAAACGGGTGTCACTTTTTTAGTCTTGAATCTGCTCGGAACGCTAGAGTCCGTTTTTCGGTTAATACTATGAAGTATACGATTGAATCTAAAACTCTTGAAATCTATAATAAATACGGCATGTGAATGTATTAAAATCTTAGAAGTGCAATAAATATAAACATATTGAATGTGGAACCTTAATTTCATTGACCTTGTCGGACACCACTTCATGTTTAAAGGGCTCTTTTGATCGGCATAGTAAGCCACAGCCCGACCTCCACACTTCTATCTGCCTGTTCTTGCACCTATGCTACTGTCTGTTAGCCTGACAATTGGTTCAAGCCTTGACCATCTGTGTGCCAGCCCATTCGTCCTGCTGGCTACCCTTCTGCTTATCCACGAGTAAGCGATTCATCTGCGAGCTCATCTGCCTACCTCGGGCATTGCACGCCTTCGTGTCCGTCCAGCTGCGTAACCTGACTGTCTGCTAAGAAATACCTGCCCACGTCGTGCGAAGCCGGATCTTCGTAGCTGCCCACGTCGTGTGAAGTCCGGATCTTCCTAGCTGCCTACGTCGTGTCAAGCCGGACCTTAATTTGTTATTTATATCCTTTTCTTACTTTTAATTTATAGTTACCTTTAATTTTATTAACGTGGCTTACGTATAGTTCAACTGAGCTATACGTAACGCTACAGTTTGGCGCCCAACTTTTCTAGAACTCACCCCATCACCCACAATCTTCCTTTTTTTTACTACACCTTTTTTTTTTTTAACGTGGGCTCGATCTTCTCAAAATTCAAAAACAATACTTACACAAGTACGTTAACTAACTTTTGGTATCTATTTCAGGCCATCAATCACCTCATTCTTCATTTCTTTTGCTAGCACCTTTTTTTTTTATATCTTAACTATATATACCAAACCCATTCGGCAATTTTTTCTTATTCCCCTATTTATATTCTTCCCTCTTGTAAATATGTCCCTCCCCCTCCTCCCCCTCCAAGTTCGAGTCCCTCTTTGACTTGAGTTCCCTCCCCCTCCTCTCCCTCCTAGACTTGAGTCCCTTTTGACTTGAGTTCCCTCCCCCTCCTCTCCCTCCTAGACTTGAGTCCCTTTTGACTTGAGTTCCCTCCCCCTCCTCCCCCTCCTAGACTTGAGTCCCTCTTTAACTTGAGTTCCCTCCCCCTCCTCCCCTCCTAGACTTGAGTCCCTCTTTAACTTGAGTTCCCTCCCCCTCCTCCCCCTCCTAGACTTAAAAGCCCTCCTAGATTTTATTATTTTATTACTAATCTTATTCTTAAACTTCTTCTCACTTGTATCTTAATAAAGATGAGGTGTTTTAGAGCGGTGTGCACAACTCCGAAAGCCTTATGTGCAAAGAGCGGTCCCGTAACTCTTTAAAAATAAGCCAAATGCGTGGGCTCTCTTAAATATTTTAATTTTCTTTTTTTTCGGGTTTTCAAACAGGTGCGGGTAACGACACCTATAAAAAATAAATAAGCCTTCGTTATCTAATTAAATATTTCCTTGTGGAGTATGCGTCATTGAATGTGAACCATATCCCCTACGTGTGATTGAATGAGAGTGTTTGACGAAAGCATGAAAGATGTTGTGTGAAAGATCAAGGTTAATATTTCAACCTTCAAAATTTTCCTTAAGTTTGAAAATTTTTCTGGGGTTTCGGGGAAATGTGGTGTTCATTCCACATGTTTTAGTTTACTTACGTTTTATAATATATTTTTCAAATTTCATCCTTATAATTTTTGAAATTGTATTAACTCAAGTTTCCCATTTTATGTATACTTTAACACCTGAAAAGCTTAAGATTTGTTTTAACATCCAAAACTATTTTATTAATTTATACTGACATTTTTACCTGACATGTAATTGTCATTATTTTATTTTCTTAAACCATAGACATAAGATACCATTCTCTATAGCTTATTAAGCTCGTTGTACATTATATTTTTCATTATAAGGGCAGCGGCAGACTGCGCCTCTGTAAACCGTTTTTATTCGTTCATGATTTCTTAATTCATATTTGAATTTAAAATTGAGAAGACATGTCGGAACGAAGAAAAACGGGTGTCACTTTTTTAGTCTTGAATCTGCTCGGAACGCTAGAGTCCGTTTTTCGGTTAATACTATGAAGTATACGATTGAATCTAAAACTCTTGAAATCTATAATAAATACGGCATGTGAATGTATTAAAATCTTAGAAGTGCAATAAATATAAACATATTGAATGTGGAACCTTAATTTCATTGACCTTGTCGGACACCACTTCATGTTTAAAGGGCTCTTTTGATCGGCATAGTAAGCCACAGCCCGACCTCCACACTTCTATCTGCCTGTTCTTGCACCTATGCTACTGTCTGTTAGCCTGACAATTGGTTCAAGCCTTGACCATCTGTGTGCCAGCCCATTCGTCCTGCTGGCTACCCTTCTGCTTATCCACGAGTAAGCGATTCATCTGCGAGCTCATCTGCCTACCTCGGGCATTGCACGCCTTCGTGTCCGTCCAGCTGCGTAACCTGACTGTCTGCTAAGAAATACCTGCCCACGTCGTGCGAAGCCGGATCTTCGTAGCTGCCCACGTCGTGTGAAGTCCGGATCTTCCTAGCTGCCTACGTCGTGTCAAGCCGGACCTTAATTTGTTATTTATATCCTTTTCTTACTTTTAATTTATAGTTACCTTTAATTTTATTAACGTGGCTTACGTATAGTTCAACTGAGCTATACGTAACGCTACAATACACATAACATAAAGTCATAAGTAAGTAGGTATTATCAGGTCTTTTTATCGTGTAACAGGATAATTTCGAAGGCCAACTTAAATGAGACTACTCAGTCGAGCCAAGCATCTAAATTTACACAATACAGTAACCCTATACCATCCACAATAGAGCCCAAAAATGGGTCAAAGTGTCCGAGTTATTTCTCGGGCCCTCCACAAGATAAGATAACCCTATAATTTTCGTAATTGACTAAAATACGTTACAAAATTTCACCGTCCCTCTAATTTTGCTCGAAAGTGTATTGAACAATTAATTAACGAAAATGTTCCGTACCATTACCAGACATGTACCACATGCTAATAAATTATTATTAACTACGTTTCGTACTTAGCCAATGAAGAGCGTGTTTGGGTTAATTCGATATCCTAGTTAAAAGCTGTTACATACGTCTAATTGGTGGATCATTAGGCGAGATTTAGTTAAGGAGAAATTAAAATAAAATAGATAGAGGAAAGTAAAGAAAAATAAACATTTCTCATGGTAGACAAAAATATATTTTGTATGACATTAATAGAAACCTTTAAAAAAAAAAGAATAACCGGCTTACAAAACAAAACACTATGAAGCGAAAAATAACGTTCTTTATCGAAGTCTGCTTCGGAAAAGAAAGTAAGTTTTCGCTATGAACTGTTTTTTTTGGAAGTCGGTTAATGTTTTTTGTTAAAAAAGTATTTTATTTATATCTTTTTAGTATTGGTAGGTACCTATAATTACCATGAAAATCATTTAACGCTAAAAAACATCATGAAGATTCCAAAAATCCCAAACACAACTAGGATACATTGTTTTATTTCGGAGTTCCAGTGCCTACCTTCCGGCTTCATCATCATAAGTTCGATTGTACCATTTTCATCAGACCCATTTATTTCTAAGTATTTGCTTCATCATAGTCCTTTAACTATTCGAGTTATCTTATACCCGTGACATAATTAGCTTTAAGGACTTCCAGTGGCCGTCTGTGATCTTCTTCATCAGTCCACTTCACCAAATGATACTTTCTGAGTGCAAATGATTACATTGTTGATGATAATACCAAAATTGAAATGTATGCCTATTTGAGGAGTTCCCTAGATTTCTCCAGGATCCCATGGGAAACCATCCAATCCCTTTAAAATAAAAGAAGAATTTTCCAAAGTAGAAGTAGAAGAAGTAAGGCATGTTTGAATTATCAGGAAACATACATAAAAAAAAGTTGCCGGCAAATTGAGAACCTCCTCCTTTTTTGAAGTCGGTTAAAAAGAGCCCCATGCGATAACACCGGGTTGAAAAAATATTAATTTACATACCTTACCTTAACCTTCGCGGAACAGAGGTATTCCCCGATCGGTAAGGCAGAGGTTTGCTTAAAGTATACCCCCATCTTGCTAGTGATGTTAAAGCGAGCTTATTGGCACACATCGAGACTTGTTTTATTTAATGATATAGTAAAAATGGAAGTATGTGTACTATATTAGATATATAATGATGAAATAATATTGTTTTTTTTTTAATAATGTAATGTAATTGAAAATTTATGTAAGAATTTCATTAAATTGGAATTTAATTTTGCATGCCGTTAAAACGGTGAGACATGTAGCACTATGCAATGTAATGAAATGAACACCTCTGTAAACACCATGTTTCTAGCAAATAAATATACTATTCTACTATACTATTCTATACTATTCTATTCTATTCTCCAGGCTGCTACTAAGAAATTCTTAGAACACTTTGCATGACCTGGATATCGAACCCATGACCTCATACTCAACAGTAGCGCATGTGACTTCTAGAACAATGAGGCTTTCCAGCAGACAGATAGATTAACTTTTTGATTTTAATGGCTAAGTCTGATTTAATGAGTCTAAACTAAAAGTAATCAGAAACTGCTGAAACCAATCTATCTCTATAATAAAAATGTAGTTGCTCGCTGTCTATTTGTCTGTGCGTTTGTGCACGCTAATCTTAGAAACGGCTTAACCGATTTGCGTGCGGTTTTTAATAGTTTATTATGGTAAGCTTCACTTAAAAAATAATTAGTATTTGTTTTATTTCAATCAGTCCATAAATAAAAAGTTATGTCAATTTTATCTACGAAACACACCGAGCTTATGATGCCCTGCAATATCCTTTACTCTGATCAGGAGACCAGAATCACGAAGTTAAAAAAAAAACCGGAATCATGTGTAGTTAAAACTCTTACTGCCAGTTTCCCAGGTCTCAATTATCGGGTTGTTAACGTAATCGAGGATTAATCGCCTGTTAATTCTACTTTCAGTTTCTCAACATCCAAGTGTGACAAGCGGTTGACAATTTGTCACATTTGAGAATAATCTCGAATTAACCACATGTTACAGCAGTTTTGGGTTTCTGAGCACCTTTTTCAATGTTAATCTATTGTCAACGAGCCTAATTTATAATTGTTGGAAATTGGTCGATTATTCCCAGATTAAAATTAATATTATGTTTTAAAGGCTTATATTACGATAAAAAGATAATAGGGCTCCGCGAAAACTATGGTATGGGTAGAGTTATAAAACAAAAGTTAATTTATATCAATTATTTAATTACCAATATTAAAACAAAACAATAACAAAAATAAATACAAACAATATTAAATATTAATACAAACTTTTAAATTAATTACATTATAAAAACTTGACACAATTATCAAAAATAGTTATTTACCACCACCACCACCACAAATTTATTTAAATGCAAGCGAAGCCGTTGGCATAAGCTAGTATGTAAATATAATTTGCTTCCAAATCATATACTTTTAAAGTGTATTTGGCTACAGTTGAACGAATCCTAATAAAGGCAAAACTAACTGAGTACCCCAAAATGAAATACTAAACTCGAATAGAACTAAAGAAGAACTCAAATATTATTTTAATTACAATACACTACTCTCACAATGATAATTATTCAAAGAGCAAAAGGAAGAATAACAAACAACAGAGTTTTGCAACAACTTGTTGCCGAAGCAAACTTGTAGTTGGACAAACTCGAAGCTTCAAAGTAAAAACCTAAAGTTTACACGAAGCTGGTTCGATATGCAACTGAGAATTGTGAATGGTCCTACAGGAGTGATAAATATATGTTTCAAGGTTCCAGCTCTATAATAAACTCATTTTAAGGAGGGGTAGTAAGGGCGTGTCTCCATTGCCACCGTGAACGAGATGACGATGGCGAAGTAGTGATACATTTTACTACGATCTTTGTGCTAATCTGTAAAAAGCTCACCGCGAAAACTTAAGTCAGGTAAACGTAAAGTGAGCTGTGACTACACGAAAACTTCTTCAATACATCCAAGATTAATTATAAATACTCGCTACTTATACGATAGAGATAAATGGAATAAGCTGGATTAGGCCTACACCCGAGAAGGGGTTTCTTTCCCTAATAACTAACTTAGATAAGTAATAATTAGAAAAAAATAAAGTGTTAAATAAGTGTTATATGAAATATTAAAAAAGTAAATTAAGAAGTAAAATGTCTAATATTGCTTACTAACGATAACAAATATTTTTTTTTACCCTCTACTGGAGTTGGTTACCTATATGGGTTGCAACTTTATGTGAAGTGATAGCTAATTATAAAGGGGCTAAATATCTGAAACAACTGATTTGACAACGAAGAATCTGTCACAAATAAAAAGCTACACTATCGTTGAGTATTATTAGACTACTTATGCTACGGGGCATCCATGTCGTAGCCTCTGAAAAATAGCTTAAAATAATCTCGTTTCTGGGTGTTGACAGCAGCAAACAACAGTGTAGAAAAGCCCTTAGGAAGAGTTTGTTCTAAAAGGGAAGGAACGATGTCATCCGAGTAAGAAGCGAGGAATAAGCTGAATTTTGAAAAAGGTGAAGCGAGGAAACTCCAAACAAAAGTTTAGCTGAATCCTCACAGGGAACGGCCAACAACGTTTTGGCTATTTATTGGTCTACGTAATTATTCAAGCTATTCAATTTCCGAGTTTAGTACAGCGAGTTGTTATTTATTTTGTTAAATAGGATGTTTAAATCGATATGGTAACCTGTGCTTCCGCAACCTACATACACACAACTTACAAGTTTCGTAAAGGTTAGTTCAACAAACATAAACGGCTTATGTTTAACAAACCACCAAATCTAGTAATATACTGACAAAAATAGTAAATGATCACCAAAATTAAATTTAGAATCGCAACAGAGTCGACGGAGCCCCGCTGGGCGGGGCTCCTATTTCTGAATACAGGGTCTAAAGTAAACTAACACGAAGGTGATGACGGGAGCTGAGTTCGCTCGCTTTGCTCGCTCACTTCAGCTCCCGTCATCTCCTTCGAACCTTACCTGTCCGTGTCGGGGTGCCCTTAGCTCCCGAGCTCGCTTCGCTCGCTCTTGGACTGATTCATTGACCAAATCACTAGATTTGATATCTTACGGTTTTAGCACTTATGAAATTTGGTGATCAATTTACTAAAGGACATGGACAAAAAGTGCATTCTATGTACAAATACATAATAAATAATATTGTACAAAAAAAAATGAAAAACTAATTATCACACAGTTTTTTACCTCTCTGAACTTGACGTTTTTATTACAAAAGTAAAAAGTAGTGCAAGACGAATTATAGTACCATGTGTCACCTTCCGCCATAATAGACCATAGAGAAAGATAAAAAAGATTTTATTGGACGTTCCTCACCACGCACGTAAGTTATTAGAAGTGAATTATACGACAAGTTCTCTCATAAGTAACATTTTATTCACATGAAACTGTCTCTATTGGTATTTATTGCATTTAATAACATTATTTTTTCATATTTTGATGCGTTAGTTATATAGTTTTTTATTTATTTCACCCAAAATAAAATACTTAAAACGGAACGCGACGTGTTTGACAGACGATTTGTTTGTCAGACTTGACATTGACATTTTCGTCTATTTCTTCTAAAACAGAACTTCAAAACAATTGAAATGTACTCTGTGCTTCAAAAGCAACGTTCACTTCTTATCTTACAGTAACAGTTTGTTTTTGCGATATTTTCTTTGACTCCTACATAATTCAACGGAAAGATATCTTTTACCACTCGAATATCTTGTTAACATCATTGGACTTTGAATTGCATTGCGTTTCGGATTTGTTTTGTGAATCAGTATGAGGTGCATCAACTTTGGAATAGCCGTGCAAAGGTTGCAAAGGCATATCATATCCTCGCTTTCTGAACACTATCAAGCAAGACTTTGCGTTGGATAACCGTCGCTCAAACCCAGGTATGCAGTTAAAGTAGAATAACTTAACCTAATCTGATTTACTTTTATTTATGATACGCGATTATATAATGTGCATCTTATTTTCAGCTGCCTCTGGATACATTTATATGTCATCCATGATTATTATGATTAAATACCGAAGCTGTTGAACATGAGAGACTACTAGGACATAACCAGGTTTGCGTTGATTGTGGGAAATCAGTGAGAAAAATAAGACACCATAATGTTGTATGAAGTGTCCATTGCTGGCTGTTCTAATAACACAAATGACTAATTATGTGGTAAGCATTTTGTTTTTTATTATTATAAATAGGTACCTAGTTGTATTCTTATTGAGACTAACTATCATGCATGATTGTAACTGTTTTGTGCATTTTCTATCTTTAATATATACTTAAAGCCTAAAAGAGACATTTTGTAACATCTTAAAACTTACTGCTCATAATAAAATAATATAATACTTGAAAACATACAGGTGTAAACAAAAGATACCCTTGTTGCTAAAAAATATATAAACATAAGCTTTTATCTATGTTTATAAGCACTGCAGTAAGCACTGTTGTTTGTTTTCAGCCCACAAGAAACAACTATGTATGCTATTTGTGTTGGATGCGAGCAAATAGACATGCAGCGCATGACTCATCACGAGACAGGCAGGGATTGGTGTTGGACAACAATGCAGCAGCCACTAATGTTCATGTGGATAACCCACCTGTGCCACCACCGGCAACATTACCACCTGTTCAAAGGCCACATGTGCCAGCACCGGCACCATTATTGCCTGTTCAAAGCCCACCTGACCCACCACCAGCACCATTGCCGCCTGTTCAAAGGCCATCTCAAAGGGAACGTAACACTATATCACTACCTAATTATAAGCGAGCTTCGATCTCATCTAGTCATTGTATATTGCAACAATGCAGAAACCGAATCATACATTTGGTCCTGAAATTCCTTAAAATACTTCTATTACAAGACCTACTACAACTTATTATACAATTAATTATACACATCCAGGTGTGTGAAATAAAAATATTGTTTTATCCAATAAATAATGATTTTTACTCATTTGTTTTATTCTTTCCTTTGATAATTGGTAACTTAAAAAATATACATATTGCACCTTTAGAAATATACATAAAATAAATAAAATAGTTAAGCTATTCTTTGTTATTAATGCCACATTTTTTGAGGCCCTACCAGACTCGGTTCAATACCATGCGATTAGCATGTTAATGAACTGAGTCTGGTAGGGCCTATACAGCTTAGGAATCCATTACTTTGTTTAAATTACTAGAAATGAGATTGCCCTGTGCGATAAGACCGCCCAAAAGACAATCATAAAAGCAAGTGTACAATAAAGAATGTAATAAATAAATAATGCTAAAACCATATCAGATAACTGTATTCTCAACACTGTTTGCTAATTTAAAGCGCCTGGCGTTTTTTTAATAGCAAGATCATTATCTGTACACTTATTGCAACGATCTGATTAATAGGCTTAATGAAACTGTTTTCGTTTAGTCTGTCGTTGTGTCAAGTTCTTGGGGTTTTTTATTTATAGCAATTGAATAAGCTCATATTCACGAATATAAAACAGCAAGAACCATTGTTGTAAATTTAATTCGATACCAGTGCAGACGCCCATACAAAATCTGTCCATGTCCTTTGGTGATCAATTTACTAAATTTGGTTTAGGTTTATTTTTTTTGCTGATTAGTATATATTTTAGGTTATAGGGGTTATCGTCACAAAGTTTTTTTTGGTGGTCATTATATTTATTCCCATAAACCTTTACACATCTACATTAACGAGTACACAAGTTTGAAGTTTTGACCGACTTTTGTACAAGGATGGTTTTCTTTAATCAGTGCTCAAAAGACCACTGATTAGATTGGACAACACATGGGATGGTTTATAATTACATTCCACGTCCCATTGATTGCACCTGCGAAGAATTTCCTGCAAGGCACTTCAGTTCAGTCTTTGGAATTCCTATTCTGCAAGTTTAGGACTTAGAGTTTTTGAAGCAGTTTGGGACTTTTTTTAATATCTTTTTGATTAAATCCATCCATGTTCCAACACTGTACATGAAGTTTAGAGACCAGCAATATTTCGTTTCT
This sequence comes from Anorthoa munda, assembly GCA_945859665.1. Lineage (NCBI taxonomy): Eukaryota > Metazoa > Arthropoda > Insecta > Lepidoptera > Noctuidae > Anorthoa > Anorthoa munda. Next base: position 20,672,390 of record OX243908.1, read on the forward strand.
TTGGCCAGCGATCAACTGTTTGGTCAAAGGCTAACCGAATTTTCCGTTCTAAACCCATGGAAAATCTTCTCTTAAACTTGCCACCACTGCGCATCGGTTAGGAAATACGGCATAGCACGTTCAAACAATAATAAATTGTAGGTATGAACGTGTATGCAAATATCTGCAACGTGCCTACTGTTCAGCAACTAATCTGGCTATGCGGAACTCTTTATTCTACAACTCGTTTGCTGTAAGATGGTGCAGTCTTACACAAAAACCTTTAAACTAGGGACTCTAGATAAAGTGTCATTTTATCAACGATAGCGACGCTGCGATTGGAAAAACGTCAAAATAAGGATGTTTACAAAAAAATTGTTTTTTGTCCGCCAGGTAGATTAATAAAAAATATTAGACACGCGCTGGAGTGGTATTCGTGGAACCCAACGCAATATCTCTGAACATCATATTAGCTTACTGGCCGAGCCCACTGGAGAGTGATACCTTTTTGGAATTGCATTTGACCAATTGACATTTATATAAGGACAATGCAGACTGTGCGTTTTTTTGACGCCACAATTTGGTCACACGTCGGTCATGCTAGACCGAAGCGATTGAACTCGCCACGCGGTCGGCTATCTTCGGGAGCGGTAGTGTACGCGAGACATAATCGAGTTTCTTTTATGGTAAACGTGTTTAAGAAAACGATCGGACTAGTCTCTAAAGTTTCGATTTTAATTAAATCTATAGTTTGTTCTCAAACCTAGTGACCTTGTCGTTGGTACAGTATTTATAGTAAGACAAGAATCAGCTGGCCACAGGAGTTTGCTTTTATAATACGATCCCAGACAATTGGTTCTATTATGTAGTATTGTTATATGCTGTAAGACAAAACTCAATTGACATGGTTTGTTTACGATCTTAATTAACGTAACAGTGTAAGACAGTTTCAAGATTAGATTGGATCGAATTAACACGAGTTTTGGTTTTACGATTCGATTTTCGTCGCGCCCGGCATGTTGGATCCAATTATTTCGTCGTTCAATTCGTGTTTCAGTTGTGTTTAACAATTCATTTAGTTTAGATATCAGTTTTGTTTTTGTAACGATATTATTATAAACGATTATTCTTTTCGCCATATTGTATGTATTGTGATCAGTGGGCTTTTATAGTTCGTAATAATTATCTTCTATGTATGTTAAGATATTAAATTGTACCAACTATTTAATTAGGTATTGGCTTTCACGAAATAGAAGCGACTCAATCTGTAAGGGTGTTCCAGTTGACCCTTTCTTGGAACTACCAAGAATTAACCTCTTAGGTGACAATTTTAGTTATTTTTACCATTTAATCCAATGTGTTTTAGAGAAGTACCTGTTTAAGTGACAGTGACACGATGATGCTGACTGATATATTTAATCAGAATACTTACATTGGATAATTTTTTCTCGTCTTGTAATTCGTTTTCTTCATTGCTGATGAGCGTATTAGCCACCTTACGGTCCAATAAGCTACCCGTTTGGCAGTAAGCTAATTTATTGTACCAACATTAAAATATGTATAAAGGTTGTATATGGAATACAAAGTATAAAATATTTAACTAATATTATAAAGTGAGAGCCCGAATTGTGTGAGTTTGTTCTCACGTGCAGGGTAATCTCTTGAACCACTTCACCTATTTGAAAAAATGTGTCACCATTTGAAAGGTACAATATTCCAGATGGTTAAAAGTTATTCATTATGATGACCCAGGTAAAGCAGTGGGCCACTAGTTCATGAATAAAATACAACATTGTTTGCAGATGCCTTGGGCTGATCTGTAAAATCTGCAATAATAGAAATAAATAAATTAATAGCTGCACCATTTTCTATCGCTACTCCTATTCTACAGGAATCTTTCCGCTCACGTAGGGTACCTACGTGTGCGCTCCACTAATAATAGCTTTCGCTTCGAAATACGGTATAATTAGCCAAGGATTGCTACTTTATTAATTTTAAGTTTAATTTAATATATCATAGAAATTCAGCGTTTACTTCTTACGATACGAAATACGACTATAAATACACCGACGCTTCTCTGTAACTAACTATAAGAAGATAAATAATAATAATTATGGGCAATTTATTCAAAAACAGGCCTTTGTCCTAGCAAGGGGAACATTAAAAAGGCTGATGATGATGATTTTTGCAAAGATTGAGAAACTGCGCTATGATGCAAAACAGTTTGCTAATATAATATTGCAAAAATATTGCCCACTGAGGCAATTCTTGTCTACTTTTAGATACACCACAGAGTAACAAGCATAAGGTAATAGGGAATATATTTGCCTGTGTGAGTGAGTTTGCGAAAAATATTTACTGTCTTGCGGAAATTAATGTAGGTACGTTCACAACATTGATTCGTCAATTGGAAACTTTACTTTATAGCGCTACGGCACCAGCGGTACTATGTCTACTGTAGGTATTACTTAAATTATTATAATACTGTAAAGCATTTTAATTTGTCATGTATTTACCAACTCGTTTTGAATTATAACCATAAAAATAAGACATTTTTGCAAATATTGTACATCCTAGTCATTAAGTAAGAGATCAATAGTCAATTATAGCAATAGTCCACAAACGGTCAAACCCAATAGTGAATCTAACAGTAGATTTGCTTATCTTTAGATACAATTTTGATAAAGTTCAATAAAGTTAATGTCAAAATCCTATCTCTATTAAGCATATCAAGTCACTGATTCGTTATTTGGCTCAGCCAAGAGATAAGACTGAGCACTCCACGTCTTCTTTTCTCCGTGCCACAACCCTGCAGAAGAGTAAGTCACTGCCTTACATAATATACACATATTAAAGTAATTACCGCTAAGGCGATCAAAGGGATACGAGCCGGCTTCCAATAAGAACCGAGAAATTTACATAAGCATAAACACGTTTGCAATTAACAGTAATTGCGCCAAATTACGCTATAATTGGTGGATTGGGTTATTATGACAGTAGATTCGTAATAGGTGTTCGGTTCCCGGGGTGAGTTGAAATCTATCTCTAATACACAATGTAGTTAATGTTGTGTTATTGCAAAGAAGATTTGGAACAAAATTTCTCAATTTGGCTTGTTGTATGAGTTGCCTGAAAAAGCTTTATGCCCAAAGGACGTTCGGTTCCGTTCGGCATAGTTTGGATATTATCGACAAGCGTTGGCCACCATACTTGTTAACATGATGAGTTAGTGAAGAAGATTTTAGTATTTCTCTTTCTAGTGTCTCTGTCTGTGTGTAATGAACTTCGTTTCTGACGGAGGTCCATATCCGAAACGTTTTTGTTTTGTTTAAGTATCATCATCATCAGCCTACAGCAATCCACTGCAGGATATGAGGCTCTCAATTCACACGCCATTTATCTCAAATTTTGGCAACTCTTCCAGCTGTTACCAGCCACCCTTGGAAGATCGTGACCCACCTAACCTGAGGGCGTCCCACTCTACATTTACCAATTCCTGGTCTCTAATGAAGAACACGTCTACCCCAACGCACAACGGTCATCGGTTCTACGGCTAATATGACCAGCCCATTGAGACTTCAGCTTGCTTATACTGTAAGCTACGTCGACAACTTTGGGTCTCCTCGTTCCGGATTCGATCTCTTAGTGATACCCCAGTGAGTGTAAGTATGTAAGTAGATAATTATGTTGAACCTTAGACCTGAATGAATGAGCTTCTATGCGAACAACACTTGAAGGAAGAAATGCTAAGCGTACTTACTCTGAAGTAAATCTTAACATAAATATTTATTATTATCTATACTATAATGATATAATAATAATATATTTATACTATAATATTATAAAGAGGAAAGATTTTTTTGTTTGTTTGTACCGAATAGGCTTCGAAACTACTGGACAGATTTAAAAAATTCTTTCACCAATAGAAAGCTACATTATTTCTGAGTGCCATAGAATTTTTTAATCCCAAAAACGGTCCTATGGGGTGGTCTACGGGAGCGGAGCCGCGGGGAACAGCTAGTAAAAAATAAAATAATACTAAATAGATAGAATATTTTTCAGTATGAGAATATTGAACACGGAATACTTCAGTGCGAGTCTAGATTTGCGCCCATCATTATCATCATCATCATATTTCAGCCGAAGGATGTCCTCTGCTGGACATAGGCCTCACCCAAGAGTCGCCACCTCGATCGGTCTTGTGCCCGGTTGATGGCAATTGTCTCCCCTCCCTCTATTACATGGGACTTCTGATGTTATGTTTATGAGAATACTTTTTATGTGAATCAACAACGTTATTATTGTACTTGATTAGGTATTAGACAAAAAATAAAACAAGAACAGTATAAATTTGCCCCTGTTTTTTAGAAGTGGTGTACAACCACTTCTAAAAAACAGGGTGTTTTATTATAGTATACCGCATGTTATGGCGGGCAATTTAGATTCTCATTGCGCATGACTTCACCGCGCGCGCATCCATAGACAATGACATTATTTTTCTACATTCATTCAATGAACCCATACGGGGCAATAAATTAAAAAGTGAAGTGTTTTGTACAAATTAAAAAGTTATTTTATGATGCAGTTGTTTGAGAATTGAAGGAAAATGTTGTAATGGTACTTTTTTAATTTTACCTATCCACGATAAAAAGTACGTGTTTAAACAATATTTTTTTAATTCATAATTATTTGGAACATTACTTTGTGAGTGTAGATAAACTAACTAGTGAAATTCAGAATAATTACCGGAATAATAATAATCATACAACCCTAGCTATAAAAAAGAACTGGATCATTGCACGTTTCTAATCTGCATAAGAAAAGACATTTGCCCTTAATATTCAGTGATACAATACAATTAGGAACACTGCAAACTCATCATGACTAAAACAGACCCTAAAACAGACCCTAAAACAGACCCTAAAACAGACCCTAAAACAGATTTATTTGAGGTCAAATTGCCCACAAATCTCTGTCCTAACGTTATTCCAGTCTTAAAATCATAATAGTTAGGTAACATAACATAACAGCACACATGTATTCCTTGAAGGGTTGGGCAGTGGGGAATCCATTAGGGAATAAATATAATGACCACCAAAAAAAACTTTGTGACGATAACCCCTAACCACCAAATCTAGTAATATACTGACAAAAATAGTAAATGATCACCAAATTTAGTAAATTGATCACCAAATTTAGTAAATTGATCACCAAATTTTAATAGCAAATTATTGCGCTATTTAATGTTGTAAAATAGGTTAGGTTAGGTTAGAACTGTGACCAACCGCGCGCGAGCCGAGCGAGCAAAGCGAGCGGTGCCGCGGCAGCGGCCGGCGAGCGCTACTTCCAAGTTGCTCCCAGAAATTTTATAATCTTTTTGGTCATTGGTTTAATTTTGGTGATCATTTACTACTTTTGGTGATCATTTACTACTTTTGGGTTAACAATGATTTATTTGGAGATATGTTACTATATCTGGTGGTAAGTTAAACATAAGCCAATCTATTATAGTAAACCCAAATTACACTAGTTATGATTAAGAAAAAAGTTAAAAAAAGTGTACGAGCATATTTCCATCAACTGGGCACAAAGCCAGACTCCGGGCTGCTACTGAGAAATTCCAGACGGAAAACCCAATAACATTTTGCCCGAACCGGGAATCGAACCCAGGACCTGGCCAGGCTCAGCAGTTACTCTTGCGACCACTAGACAAACAAGTTTGTTAGGTAACTAACTATACCTTTAATTTTAAGTAGTAGGCATACATAAAAACTAACACCACATAACATATTGACATAAAATATGAACACCAATTTAATTTCAAGCTTTAATTTGTACTAAAATGTTCGCTACATTTTAGTGTAGGTTAACGCGATTCATTTGTTGGGGCAAATAGGTGCGGTCGAGCCACAGCGTGGGTCGTGGGTGGCTCGTGCTAGTGGCTCGAAGCCGGACATAACGAATGACCTGTGAAAGGCCCAGCCGAGAACTATTTTTAGATGTTATATTTCAGGTCCATTTGTTTAATTGTAAAAGTGTTTGACGAATACAAATAGTGATTGCTAATTAGTTAGTAATGGTACGAGCTTATGATATAAATACGAATGACCTGTAAAAGGCCCAGCCTAGAAATATTTTTACCAACTTCAAAAAAAAGGAGGTAATTAATTTGTAATGTGAGAGCAGTGGTGGCCCATTGGTAACAGCCGTGACTTACAAGTTGTAGATCGTGGGTTCGAACCCAGGCAGGTGCTTTACTTTGTGTAAATTATTTAATCACCACTGCTCTAAAAACAAAAAGAAGGAATTGGATTGTTGAAGGATTGGTTTTATGTCTTACCTTTGTATAAAACTAAGTCTTATTCTTTAGAAAATGCTTTACAGAAAAATACTTTATGAATTGCAAAGTATTTAGCTCCCTGCTTTTACAACTGCGCGAAACTATCTTGGTCTTCAAAGGATTTTTGAGTTGCAAAGAATATTAATTGTGCAACCGAGATGCATTCTTACCTTTGAACCATACCACATTTTTTACGTGTAAAATATAGTTGGTATTTAACTATATTTTACACGTAAAAAATGTATAGCAGAGATTAAAACTGGGAAGCAGTTTTTTAGTAAGGTGTTTTTTTCCACGAAATGCTGTTCGTAGAATCTTATCTCAAGTTTAAACTGTTTAATTATAATGCAAACTATTAATGAAGAGGATTTCAGCTAGTAAAGTAGAAGTTTTCTGAACTCTTCATTTATAATAAAGAGTTATTAATATAGGTATAATTATGAGCCGATTGAAATTTTATTTATTTTTATTTAAAACCAGATAACCTGATGATGTGGTGCTGGCCGGGTTTTTGAGTAATCATATTCAAGGTGAAAAGTTGATAGATAACTGAGTAGATGCCTGAGACAAGACCGAAAATATATCTGAAAAGTTACAGATATGAGCCCTTGAACCCAATTTCAGATTTCCAAAAAGATTGTGAGAAAAGATTTTATGTATGTCATCTTCAGTAACCGGTACGCGTCGTTCTTTCTTTATCCAGTCAGACGTTTTTCATCTTCTTGGCATATTAAGTAAATACTGCTGTGTTGTAGTATTTTCAATTTACCATCGTAGAACCCGTGATGGTGTGTGTTGACCTAAAACAAAAGAAAAAGAAAAATTATGAAACAATAATTGCTGCTAAATAATCTTTAGTTCGCACACCACTTAGATATTACAGAAAGGTTAATTCACTAGAGACTGTTTTCATAAGTAGCTTTTGTCCGCGACTTTGTTAGCGTGTTTAAGTATAAAACAGCCTATAGAATGGCAATAGTACGTAGCGTAGTTTTCTGAAATATCTTTAAAAAATAAAATAAACAATCAAAATAATAACTAAAAGGATTAAAACTTTAAGAGATTACAAAAAAAATCATGACTTTATAAGTTTATAAAATTAGTTTTTTGGGACACTTGAGACTTAGTAAAAATTCTCACCTTTTTGTTACTTGGTTGTTTTCATCGATACATTTATGCTAACAATTCATTTCAGGGTACTCGAGTGTCCGGTGCAGCTTCATAATCTTCGGTTCTTCTTCATAGTAACTCAGAATGTATAATAATTTGTATCTGTTGTGGATAACTTGCAGACCGCCATAGTTTGACACTGCGTACTGTCCATGGTCTAATACAAAATCCCTTCATGGCAGGCGTTGAAGCGTAATTGATTAACAAACGATCAAACATACAGTCTTTCACATTTATAATATAGGTACATATAATATACAAATTGTACACAAAAAATTGTAACATAACTATGACTATGACTAGAGTTATGAATTGTAAAGAAAACCATAATATGGTTTTCGCACATCGGCAACAAGAGAGTCACAACACATAAAAATACGAAATTGAGTTAAGTATGCCATGAGAAAGGCAATCACGAACTTCATCTGTTAAAAAAACGTCATAATTATAGTGCGATTCCTCGCCGAGAGATGGCATATAATACCCTTTTTCACTGAGCCACTTTCCTACCTTTTGTTGCGTAATCAGTGTCACATCACAGTTAATAAAGGACGGACGTGTATCTAGTGTGTGTAGTACTGTCATAACCTGTGTAACGACCCTATTACGATAAGTTATTTTAATATATTTGCTTTGGTTTCGGCAAAAAAACAGTCGCATCATGTGAAGTGACCATATTTTTGAGTTATACTCACAAAATATTTTAAAATTAAAGAATAGAACAGTCACATCATGTGAAATGACACTGTTCTTGCTTTAACATTGGTTGGTACCGAGTAATTATATGGGTACAAGTGTTATAACATGTGATATAACTATACTACCGAATAAGACTAGTATTTAATTGGGTATTATTTAGTATTGTTTCTCTATATTTGCTTAATATAGTGTTTATAATTTATCTTAGGACGCATTACAAATGTTACAACTATGCTTGTTTTTTACTTTATTATCTTTTTATTTTACTTTATGGCACTCCAACAGTAGCCGTTGGCTTGGATGAATCAGAAACTTATAAAGAAAATATCAATAATAACAACACGTTCTGATATTGACGATGAAAAGTGACAGTATTTTTTTTTCAAATACCTACGTACTTACAAAGTTTTACTTAGGAATATGTTCTCTTCACATAAATTTTCAGCACCTGCATAGCTAGTTCTAAACAATTTAGTTTACAAAATTATAAATAAGACAACACAGTACACGTGAATATTCAATTGATGGGGATAGTGTGTGTAATTATTAATTGTTTATTTTGTTTTTGTAATTCATAATATGATTATGTAAAACTATTAAGAATTATAATGAAACTTATATTTACATGTTTTAATTTCAGGCACACATACCATGCCAGTAGAAGCTACACCGGTCAGTGGGACGTCTTAGGGGCAACTCCTTCAAATGAAGATGATTTCATCGAGGATAGTGATGATAGCGTCAAAGGGCCCGATTTTGTTGTTGTTCGTAGTATGCTTTTTTGTAATAGTCAGGATGAATACATAACTGGTAAAGTACCTTCTGAATCTAGAAGTATGCTGCAGCAGGAAGTGCATCAAAATAATCCCGATTTGAATTACGACATTGCTTCACTTAACTTATATTCTGAAAACATTCCTAATTCTTATTCAATTCAAAATCTAACACGACTGAACACTAATTATGACTGCGATTCGTCTTCTTCATACTCATCTTCTAGCTCCAATTCGTCCTGAAGAATAATTCATGTTCTGGTTCGAGCGCCAGCACTTCAAACTCCGTTATGTTTACCGTCAAGCTCTATGGCCAATGTCTTATCTCCTCCAATCGCAGTATCTCTTAAAGAAGAAAGAGAACCAGAATCCAATCATTACTCTAATCCATCCAGTCCAATGATCAGTTTGATTAATAACAAAACAAATGCAGTAAAAAGAGAAGAAGCGTTTATGTCGAAGATAAGAGTGGTTGAGTAATAAAACCGAAACGTCTAAGAATTTAGGTGAGGCTTATATTAAAAATCTATTAAACCTATCATTCCTAAAGTTAGATTTAATGCTAAAGGAAAATCAATCATCAAGACGAGTCAATCACGCTTTTTATTCAACAATCAATCAACAAACAGTTCTGTTGGGGAAGGTTTACAGAGCGAAAACACATGGAATATCGTTAAGCATATTGTAATAGGAAGGTATAAGATCAAGTATAGTAAAACATGGACAACCGTACAAAAGACAGTACAAAGCTATATTCTATAGCTCGTTCAAACTAGACAGTTCTCTATCTAGCCAGTGGCTAGTGTTAGTACATGAAGGTGATATATCTTCAACACACCCCCTTCAACTTATGTACGATACAATCTATAAAAATAAACGTATCTTTACTTTCGCACACACAATCCTAAAGCACTTGTTAGTAATCGTGTCTTACGCGAGGTAAAGGTTTGGTGAGGACATCTGCCAACATCTTATCAGTTGACAAATATTCCAACGTTATGTTTTTATTGTCACGTAGCACATCCCTTATAAAGAAATGTCTAATGTCAATGTGCTTACTTTTCGCATGATGTACACCGTGATCCTCAGCAAGGCAAATAGCACTTAAATTATCAGCATGCATTCTTACCTTACAGAGTTGATGTAAACCTAGTTCTTTCAACAGGCTATTCAAATACATAGCTTCTTTCATAGCTTCTGCCAAACTTACAAACTCAGCCTCACAAGTAGAAGTCGCAACGATGCGTTGCTTGTGTGAAGACCATGACATGCTTGCTCCACCTAGAACGAATAAATAACCCGTAAATGATCGTCTATCGATAACGCAGTTACCCCAATCTGCTTCCGCAAACCCTTGTATGCATAACCCTGTCGGCTTAAAAGCCAAACCGTGAGTTATCGTACCTTTTAAGTATCGAAGAACTCGCTTCGCAGCCCTCCAATGAGTTTCCTGCGGGTTTTCCGCAAACTGCGCAAGTTTTGCCGTAGCGTTAGCGATATCAGGTCTTGTCGCTACACTTAAATACATGAGCGCTCCAATTAGTTCTCTATATGGAAATTGTTTCCCTTTAGTTACTTCTTTTTCACAAATAACAGGATTTCCAATTTCCATTGGAGTCCGAATAGGATTGCAACTATCCATAGCAAATTTCTTCAAAATGTCTTTTATATACTTCTCTTGTGATAAGAAATATTCATTGCCATTTTTCTTAATATCTATCCCGAGACAAAAGGTTGCTTGGCCAAAGTCTTTGAGTTCAAACTTCCTCGCCAATTCCTGCTTGAATTTGTCTATATACATTCTATTTTGCGATGCGATCAATATGTCATCCACGTATATGACGACAAAAAGATCTGATCCACCTTTATTACGCTTATGATACAAACAAGGTTCATTTATCGTAGATGTCAATCCCATTTTTCTCAGCTTCTCGTCCAGTTTCATATTCCACTGTCGTCCAGCTTGTTTGAGACCATACAGAGATTTCTTTAGACGACATGTGTCACCACCTGCTTTCATATCTTCAAGCATTTTTACAGCTTTTTTACCTACTGCAGAATTTACGCCATCTGCATTTTTTAGTTTCTCTAAACCTTCTTTCAGCAGTTCTGGGATTCTCATATAAATATCTTCGTTCAGATCACCGTTTAAATAGGCGGTATTTATATCTATCTGGTCAATGTCCATGCCCATTTCGACAGCTAAAGCGACCAACAAACATACAGTTGCAAGTCTCGCAACTGGGGCGAATGTCTTATTATAATCTAGGCCATGTTGCTGACTGTATCCTTTAGCTACCAGTCTGGCCTTCTTTTTCTCAGTAATGTCAACATTTAGCTTTGTCGTCAGCACGTATCGACAACCCACGATATTACGATCTCAAGGTTTCTTTACAATTTCCCACGTATCGTTATTTACTAGACTTCTTATTTCTGAAAGAATCGCTTCTTCCCATTTGACCTTTTCGTCAGATGACAAAGCTTCCTTTAACGTAGTTTCAATAGCTCCAGCAAAATCATCAGTGTCGACGTATTCTTCCGCCGATGAATCATTGTCGCTATTCTCTCTTATCTCAACCATATTATAGATTTTACGAGGGCGGCCAACTTGTCCTCCAACTTGTATGGCGTCGTAAAAGTGTGGGTCAGAATGACGGGTTTATTGTTGCAGAAATGAATATGTTATATATAAAAGGAATGTACCAGCAATGTACTTAAATGTACCTTTAATTAAATTCAATGTACTTCCATGAAACAAGAACAATCACAATTATAAAGTGAGCCGCAGTCCTGACAGTCAGAATGGCGGGTTGTAACGGGATTTTTTCTTGGGAACAATAAAGCACCATATACTGAGAACGATGTTTATTCAATGTAACCCTTGAACACGTTACCAAAGTAAATAAATTTAAAAGGGTCGCTGGTTGCAGTTGGCTGGTCAACTTTTCTCCGTATCAAAATATTTCCCAACTAATTTATAGTGGAGGGTGGAAGAACAAAAAATAAAATAATAATAAAACAGAAGGGTCAGAAAGCCCGTCTCCTGAACCGTCGCGTAGCCAGCCAACTCCACACTGCGACAGCCTGCCTCGAGCAGATAGCCTCAGCCAGGCAATCAGCCCCAACCAGACACCTCCTGAAGTTACAGAATAAAAACTTCTTAGCACAAAAACTCAAATCAAACACAAAGGGTTTTGAGTATATAGAACAGACAGATCGCTAAAACACTGAAAGTAACATCCTATACACCGGGCTTTACATAGGCGAACACAATGGGTGAGCCGTCCGGCACTCTTCATGATTAAACACACAGAATTTAGGGTTATACGGAGCAGACAACTCGCTACACATGGAAGGTATTATCTTACACACAGGCTTTACATAGGTGAACACAATGGATGAGCTGTCCCGCACTCTTCATGATTAAACACACAGATTTTATTGTTATACAGATCAGACAAATCGTTGGAATACGGGAAATATTATCTTAAATACCGGGCTTTACATAGGCTAACATAATGGACGGCCCTTCTGAGTATATGGAAATCATGCCTAAGGTGTATGTAAATATGTATAATTGTATGGAGCTTGTCAACAAACACCCACAAAGGATAGGCCAGCCCAAATAATATAAATGTATCGGCCGCCCTAAGAAACCGAGTACCAACTGACAGAGCCTTTAGGAAGTCAAACACGTACCTTTCGGAGGAAGAAAACCCGTAGGGTAGATAGGTCGGCCCAATTTCGACCCCACGCCACGTTGTTCTGAAAGAAACCAGCAAGTCAGCACACAGAACTCACAACGAAATACGATGGGGTCAATCCCCTGAGCAAGGCGACTTACCGTGAGGGATTATGAGCCCAGCTTGGGAACACAGTCACGCCGGGTATCACACCACGATGGTTACATGCGGCTTCCAGGCCGCGTATCCACAATCACGCACGCGGTCACCGGCGATTTTTGGCTTCACGTATTCCGATCAATCACGTCAGGCACATACAGGAAACGCTCTGCCGCACAGAGGCCGACGCCCACGCGATAATTCCAGCCCACTCGCAATCTCCAGGCTCTGCTCAAGCCGGTCAGCCCAAGAAAAGAACGCCTCCACGCAGTTCGCCCTTGTCGCCAAGAAAAACTCTCGCCGGGTGCGCTCTCATACCATCATTCTCGAACCGAAAACCTAAAACACCGAATCCCATAAACTGTTTCCTAAAATTTCCGTTTTCGAAGAATTTACGCGGAACAATTTTCCTTCTAAGAAATACACTATCCCAGACCTACGCCTCACCCTACAACTTTCCAAAACCCGACTTAAAATCAGATTACAATAAAACACTATCAATCCCTGACAGCCCGGATGAGAATTTTGAACGCACCCCGCTGCCGCGTTTCGTTCAGGAAATCCGATCGTTCTCGAATCTTCTGAACTCAAAGGCTACCATCATTCACATAAGCAATTCCTTGAGGTACGCCAACGGAAGCGGGACAACGTCCTCGCAATCCCAAAACCAAACTCGAATCCTACCCGTGTGCTAGTCCAAAGAAATAATTAAGCCAATCTTAGCGGAGACGGGCGCGTTTTCGAACGAAAACGCAGTACGTCCAAATGACAGCTGCAGTCCGTCAAAACAAACAAAAAATACAGCTTCGGTGCACGGATATCAAGTGATTCTAAGTTATTTTGGTGAAATGAGAGTGTTTATAGGGAACTCACCGTCCCAGGGTGCGGTTCCAAAGTGGTTCCACCACCCAGCGGCAGTTTTAAAGCGAGGGAGTTGTATAAAACCGTACGGGGACACGGCGGAAAAAGGTAATTAATTTTCTTTTGACAAAAATTTTATCTACCACAAAAAAAGTGTTACAGGGTGAATACTGATATGAATGTAATAGATATCTTATGGTTACCTAATATTTTCCAGAGGAATGTACCTTCAACGTACCTCATAAAAATATAATCAGAAAATACAATGCGACGAGTAATTAACGAGTAAATCAAGAAAACAAATTTTGACGCCTGCCACTTTTTTCATAGCAATATGAGTATAGTTGTATTTGCTCTTACTGAGAATTTGGAGCTAGGATGCACACGTTTTAGCGTTCTGCAGAAATATATATACTATATAATAATATGAAAGGAATGTACCAGCAATGTACTTGAATGTACCTCTAATTAAATTCAATGTACCTCCATGAAACAAGAACAATTATAATAATAAAATGAGCCGCAGTTCTGACAGTCAGAATGATGGTTTAACACTGATAATTAATGTAATACTTACCAGAGGAATGTACCTTCAACGTACAAAATACAATGCGACGAGTAATTAACGAGGAAATCAAGAAAACTAATTTTGACGCCTGTTATTTTCAACGTCTCTTAATGCCTTCATTTTCTAAATATTCATCGAAAAATTTATTTTTGTATTCAGTTCCGTTATCCGTATGTAAATATTAAATTTTTCTTCCTGTCAAATTTTCGACATGACATTTAAAAATCTTGAATTTTGACAAAACGTCACTTTTATTTTTCAGCATAAAAACTTCACACCAACGAGTACTATCGTCAATAAAAGTGATAAAGTATTTATTTCCGCCATTCGATTGAACTCTCATTGGACCGACCACATCAGAATATATTATTTGCAACTTCTCATTGCAACGTGAATTGGATTTCACAAAAGGCAATGACACCATTTTTCCTTTAGCACACACATCACAATCATGCAAGTTACTATCGATCTTTATCGGATCAATATCTGATTTCTTTAGTAATTTCATAAGATCCCTAGCATTCAGATGTCCCATACGCTCATGCCATCTATACAAATCAACACTTTCATTACATACCACAGACGCTGAAGCGTCCTGCTCCCTCAAGTAATATAAATCGCCTCGCCGATCAGCGGTCAGTTTTATCTCACCTTTTTTAACTGCATAGGCTACGTCACGCTTGAATGTGACTTCACAACCTCGTTCAGTAAGCTGGGCGATAGAAATTAAATTATTACGTAAATCGGGAACCAATAGGGTATTTTCAAATTGAATTTTACGCGTTCGATCATCATTGCATGCTAATAACTTAACTGTACCTTTACCTTGCACGGTTGTCAAAGAATCTGTGGCTAATTTTAATTTTTGACTCGCAGGGAGTACCTCAGCAAACCTTTCCGCGTCATTGCACATGTGAGAAGTGCAACCACTATCAAAGATCCATTCCTGACGGTGCTTTGCACCAACAGCGATGCGACAGTCATCTGAAACATGATATATGGTTAAGGCTTCACAACTTTCATGACTAGTGCATGACTCCACACATCGGGTTTCTAGAGTCTTCTCCCTTTTTTTTGTGCATTCCGATGCCTTATGGCTAAAGTTGTGACACTTAAAACATTTGAACTTAAATGTTTTTCCAGTAATTTTCTTCGAATGTTTGTCCAAATACATGGCGCCTTCTATTTTGTCAACTTGAGCGTTTCCTCTTGAACTATCCTCTTCGATGATTTTAACTCTCTCTGGCTTTGGGAGCTCATCTCTAGACTCTATAGTACATCTAAAATTTTCATAGCTACCCGGCAGACTATACAGCAGCATAATCGTTAACAAGTCATCATGGATTTTAATATTCATTTCTTCCAATTTGTCGACGGCTTCGAAAAAGGAATCAAGGTGCTCACATACCTTTTGGTTTTCACTCATCCTTTGTAACATGAGCCTTTTCATTAAATTCGCTTTCTTTGCAGGTCCTCTTAATGCAAACAAGCTCTCTAATTTTAACCATACCTCTCGTGCAGTCTCCATCCTTTTTACATGACGAACCACACTTGGATCTAATGCTAATATCAACTCAGACTTCGCTTTTCTGTCAGCCTTCTCCCATGCCAATATAGCAGCATCCGTAGTAGGTTTTGGCTTTTCGCCACTCACATACTCCCAGAAGTCATTTTTTATCAACAATGCTTCTACCTGTACCTTCCAACTATCGTAGTTTTCCTTCGTCAATAATTCTATTCGTACATTCATTTTTCTTCCGACATGTACTTTATAATTTTACAATTTCGAATTATTTTCACAACGTACACAATACACTTTACTGCTCTGGGCCCATAACCTATGTTGGGGAAGGTTTACAGAGCGAAAACACATGGAATATCGTTAAGCATATTGTAATAGGAAGGTATAAGATCAAGTATAGTAAAACATGGACAACCATACAAAAGACAGTACAAAGCTATATTCTATAGCTCGTTCAAACTAGACAGTTCTCTATCTAGCCAGTGGCTAGTGTTAGTACATGAAGGTGATATATCTTCAACAAGTTCTCGTTAAAATACATTAAGCAATAATGACGGTGTCATTCGTACTGTTAAAAAAAAAGTTAGGATGGATTTTACAGCAAGTTCTAAGAGGTAAACACAACAAGGTGTTAAAAATCATATCAGTTCAATACCAAAGATAGAGAGTTATTAGATTAGGAAAAATACAACAAGATAATTTATAGAAAGCAGTTAGACACTTGCAGATTTACATCAATCCTGTCTGGTTTGTGAACCAAAACAACAACAAACAACGTTTTTTTTACGCCAGAGAAAGACTATTTTCTATTAATTTCGATGATAGTTTTCTAGTGGAGAGATTATCTATTGTCTGAAAATGATCTATATTGTTTTTATGTGAAAAGTTTAATATCTTATTTGTGTCTAATGTAACTAATAGTAACTACCTACAATGATATTTTATATTACCGGCTTAATTTAAAAAATAAAATAAATATTATTTACTAATAAAACTGTTTCATTTCATGAAATCTTTGATAATTTAGTCGAAAAAAGTGACACATTAGAAGAATTTAAAAGTAAAAAATTAATATAAAATGGAAAAATATATTTAGATTTTAATTTCCATAAAAATATGATAGAGCATTAGGATGAGAAGGTATAATCTTTACTTTAATGTCTATACAACACATTAAATCAGCTGTGGATAAAAAAATACAAAAAAATCAATGACTTCTTCTACAAAAACTAGCCATTTGAGTTTTGGGAGAGTACGACTGCACTTTGACCCTCGACTGCTACTTTACTCATTGCTAAGTTTTAAGGAGAAATATTTTAGATTGCCAATAGCAAACTTCAATAAAGGGGGATGAGAAAAACGTTGCTTCAGAGGGGCCATAAAATAACAAAATGTTATATATCAGCAACTCTCAGAAGTATTCCCAAGTAATTCTTAACAGTAACTCCCACATTAACTCAACTTATTCACACTAAATACACCCTTAACACTGAACTTGGTAATATAACTTGTTCATAATATTATTTATTCGCGTCACCTTGACTTGCGTCGTAATGGAACAGTCGTGGGTGTCACTTACGAACTTGGAATAACCTCGTTATAACAATGGAGCAAAGTATTGGCCTTTTAATCGCTCAAAAAAGGCCAATTTCGAGGACACAGAAAAATATTTTGTTAAGGCAACTTTTTGATGGGTGTACTGTAAAGTTTTATTTATTCTTTGGGGATCAATTTGATGCGTTTAGAGGGATAATTCCCTTATTTGTAAGAAACGTTTACTTTCACATCACAGTTGCAATCTTTCAAAAATAGGTACCTTCAATTTCCCTATATTCTGGCAAGATTTTGACATTAATTGCCACTGAAATGATATTGCAACTTGAAGTACGGTACAACCAAAAACTACGTAAGCGGCGGCGCGGCACAACTATTTTCTTTATGTCCCTCGGTAAACTTCGTGTTTCGTCAGTCGTCGGATTTCTATGAGTTGCCCTTTGCACTTGGTGCAGACCGGACACTCTCAATCAACATGGAAATATATAGAGTTGTTAATACTCTTTTTACTTAATGGAATTTATTTAAAAAATGGGAGGAAAGCTGCCAAAGTCACAGAGAAAAAAAATGGTTTTACATCTCTATTTAGTTCACACGGAAATCAAAACCTATGACCATGAAAAATGGATCAATGTCCACATCTGATGGTACAATAATATGTGAGATGTTTGCTACCAACTTCGCGTCTGTTTATAGCCCCGAGCAAGAATTGAGCAAGGAACTTGATAGTAAAACATTATTAAAATCTTTTGAAAATAGTAGTTTATGTTTAACTAGTCCAACAATTAGCAGTGAGACTTTGCTTAAAAAACTTAAGAGTTTGGATATTAATAAAGGAGCTGGTCCTGATGGCATACCGCCGATTTTTATTACGTCTTGTGCGGAGGAGTTAGTGTGCCCTCTTATTCTTATATATAGCAAATCCTTATCTTCTGGCGTTTTCCCTCTAAAATGGAAAATGGCTAAGGTGGTGCCTATACATAAATCAGATAGTAACGATGACATAACTAACTATAGGCCTATCTCAATCCTTTCAACGTTTGCTAAAGTGTTTGAGTCACTGCTCTGCCCGTATTTCCAAAACCATCTAAAATTATTCATTAGCGATCATCAGCACGGTTTTGTTGGATCACGTTCCACAAGCTCTAATCTGGTACCTTTCACGGAACTTTTGATTGAAGCTGTTGACTCTGGTCACCAAGCTGACGTCATTTATACCGACTTCAGCAAGGCCTTTGATAAAGTTTCCCACAAAATCTTATCTTGTAAGTTGCGTGCTTATGGTATCACTGGTGGCTTGCTTGAATGGGTGATTTCATACTTGGGAGGTAGATCTTTTTTTGTTGTAGTAAATGGTTATCAATCTAACGTATATAATATCTCATCTGGAGTCCCACAGGGCTCTCATCTGGGTCCAATATTGTTCAACTATTTTATTAACGATATCCCCAGCTGTCTACGGCACTCTAAAATTTTTATGTATGCCGACGACTTAAAGCTTCTTAGAATTGTTGAAACTAACAAAGATGCCTCACTCTTACAGATGGACCTTAATAGTATTATTCAATGGTGTAAAAATAATGAAATGTATTTGAATTCGAAGAAATGTTACCACGTTAAATATACAAGAAAGCATAATCCAATAAAGACAGTGTATTACATAAATGAGGACAAAGTTAGTGAAGTGGATACTATTCGTGACCTTGGAGTTCTGTTTGATCAAAAGCTAACCTTTGCACCACACTTGGATCACATTTCTAAAAAAGCATCTAGGATGATGGGTTTTGTCATAAGACAATGTAAGGGTTTTCGTCAAATTAAAACTAAAATCTTACTTTATCAGAGTTTAGTACGTAGCATATTAGAGTATTGCAGTGTGGTGTGGCGGCCACACTACGCTACGAATAGTTTGCGTCTAGAACGAGTTCAAAAACGCTTCGTTTGGCATCTGGCTTTTTCTGTGGGAATAACTAAAAAAGTGCGTTCTTACAAAAAGAGATTGAAATTCTTCAACATGCACTCCTTGGAAGAACGAAGATGTTTGAACGACGCAATGTTTGCTAGCAAAATCTTGAAGGGAAATATCGACTCACCGTCGCTGCTCGCACTCATTAACTTTCGTGCTCCATCGAGGATTCCGCGTAAACCTATTGCTCCGCTTAGTCCTCCAACGAGAGGAACGGTGTTGGGATCTAACTCTCCATGTGCTAGGTTTTGTAGGGTTCTGAATAGTTGCAGTGATATCGTTGATTTTCACTTTGATTCTCTCAACAAGCAAAAAATAAAATTTCTGAACTGTTTAACTGACTTGTTGTAAATGTTTTTGAGGCAATTATGATTTTAGTGTTTCGCATAATGTAACTATTATAAAGTTATATTTCTAAGTTTGCTTGTGGAATATGTAGCTTACAGCTAACATAATTACTAAGATTTCTTTTTTTTTTTGTTCATGTGGTGTTTACCTATAAGTAATTGTTGCACTGTGTAGAGTTTGTACGCATGTTTTATTTTTGTTTGTAGATAAGTGTAAGCAGTTGTTGGTAGACCTAATAAATAAAATAAAATAAAATAAAATAAAACAAAACAACAATAAAGTACTTAGTTCTGAATTCAAATTATGATACTCGATAAATCTAATAATTGATGGACATGGAAATTAACATATTTTTTTATTCGGAAATGCAATGATTGCGGAGGGACATCAAGAAAATAGTGTAGTGGCAAGGAAGCTAGGTAAAATTTACCAGTAATAATGGGTTCAGTTTTAAATCCTCTCACAGCGCAGCGTCTTCGGCAAAGCAAAAGCCAAAAGCAAAATGATCCGGATTAACAATTAGACGTCTCCTTGAAAATTGTCTTATCACCGTTTTCCTATTCCCAGTAGAAGCTCTATTTTCTATCAAACTAGGTTAAGTTTATGAACCCTACTTTGAATATTGACCATTTGATGAAATAAACAGAACTGGTTGAAGACATGGGTCCTCCCAAAGGGGAATTGATATATTACGATGGTCTTGTGACAGATTGGCACTTACGTTTTGTCTCTTTCTTACTTTCTTCTTTTATTTCTTTCTTTCATTAAAAAATCCCTGCTGAATTTCGTAGAATTCAGTAATTCCCTTATTTTATAACGGTTACCCCAGAGGAATCGTGTTTTACAGCCGACAGTATATCTATCTTGGTGCTATATCCCAAACATTTTTTTATTGCTATCGCCAACTAACCCTGTAGTAAGCAGGTATCACATGAAACGGTAGAAGCATCAAATCAAATCTCGGAACGTGTGACCACCACGGTAATAATTTAACTACCGCACCAAACTACCGACCGATGCCCGTTGGGAGACGTGATCTTGAGACGGTGCTGACGGAAATGCGAAACGGCAAACGTTGGTCTAATGCTCCCTCAGGCTTAGTGGAGCCACGCGGCTGTTACCCGCCTACCTGCTGGCCGAGGTTCGAGTCAAACGGCATACGGTTAGAGTGAATATCCATTATTTGATTACTATTGATAATGATTGAGATTCATATTACAAGTCAGTTTGAAGTTTATCATGGCAACTGAGTTGAATGGAGGTCCCATTCAACTCAGTCGTCATGATAACGAAAAAAAAAATCCTCGATTAATGTCAATAAATAAGCTACTTATAACGTTACTGTACATTTGATGATTCGAGGTAAAGTAAAAATTCAAATTAGAGGATACGACTTGAAATATAGTGATAAATTCCTCGACTTCTCACGAGATGACGATATTTATCACACAGACATATTTATCACAAGGGGTATTAAGCATTAAAAAGTATATTTTCCTGGAACTTTTTGAGAAGTAATATGATTCACATCAACGCATTAACTTCTTTAAAAAGTAGAAGATTAGGAGCAATTTTTAGCATCTCGACAGAGGAGATGTGTTCTCCTAAAGATTCTTCGAAAATTTATTGAATAATACAAAGTAGGAACCTTCTTAGCTTAAAACGACTGTCTCCTGAAAGCATTTCAAGGAAAAATATAACAATCTTGATAAAATTATTTTTGACAAGTCTTAATGTGTTTTATATTTGAGAAGACTTTTATGGAAAATTTACTTTCCTTTTTATTTCACGAATATAAACAATTAATGAATCCGCCAAACATAAACAAAGAATTTATACATTGCGGGTATTCCTAATAGGACCAGAATAAATTCAGCAAGAAATATAACCCAAGTACAACATTTAGGGCCTTAATGACGTCATAAACGTATGTAAATCATAAAATACTGCCACGAAAACATATAAATAAGTATTTATCTTAGTAGATAAATCTTACATGAAAATAAACAAGATTTAATTACAAGCATTTCGTATTACTTCCTATCACGGCCAATCCAGTGGCGTAAAGAATCAGAGATGTATAAAAAGAGGTCCCTTTTAAAACAAGGCGCCGCAACACAGAGAGGCAAAGATTTCGCAATTACGTGAACAAATGATCTGAGATGAGCAAAACTCGCTTATAAAATACTGCGGAAAGATACTGCGCACGGTTCTGCTTGGTTTCCTAGCAAGGGTAGTTTTTCACTTTTCTGTAACTAGTTAATTTAGACTCTTTACTTTGCCCGCGTTTTTAGGGTTCCGTAACAAAAGCGTGTCGACGGATACTTATTTTAGTAAGCCTACGCCTTATGCCAGCTTGTATGTCACCAATCTACATCTTTTAACCCTTTTATGTAGCCAATTAAATGTCACAGAATATGTGTAACTGAGTTCACAGAGTTTGCGTCAAACGTGATGTGTATTGAAATCGATTAAAGAAAAATCAAAAACATTTAACCTATTAACTTTTAATTTCAACTCTGGGTCAGTGACCATTAACCTTAGACAGTAATACTCATCGCATCTACGGAGTATTGCTAGATTATTTAGACTCTGTAAACTAGTTGCAGAACGATTACGGAATATTTAGTGCACCTCGCACTTGACCTGAGTTTTTATCTCCTTCCGAGCAAATATGACTGGTACGTCCGAGCAGATAAATGAGACTGAATTGTGTTGTACACTCCATGTTACTCCAAAATTAACTAAAGCTTGACGTTTATGCTGCTAATTTGATGTAGAGTCTCGGTCTAAATTATTATAATTTATCCCAGGGGAACATTATACCAGGATGAAAAGCCTATGTGCTATTTTAGACTATTATCTATCTCTGTGCCAAATTTCGCTCAGACCCGTTCAGCCGTTCTGACGTGATTGAGTAACAAACATACATCCACAAACACATCCATCAAAACTATCACATTTATAATATTAGTAAGATCAAAGTTAACTTCTGAATCCTATCTTAACCAACCTTATATTTTGGAGGCTGGTAGACAAATAGTAGATAGTAAATTATATGAATTTTGTGAATCACTCTTAGCATCGCCATCGAACATTACTGAACAAAATTAAGAAGATTTCTGTAACATAGGAGTGTGTCTGAAGTATCTATTACAAAGATTGTATCAAAGTGTTGTTAAAATTTTCTCGATAACAAGGATAGTATGGTCTTTACAAGTCTCGGGCTTTTATTCAAAATAGACAACTGAAACCAAAATGGTATCAAAATTGAAATATCGAATACTTCGTGTTACATTGATTTGAAAAAAAAAACTGTTTTATGTTTGGATAATTATATTGGACAGTGTTTAATAAACGTAGTGAGTGCGATATTTTCTTTTATTGTCAAACCCTACAAGCCCTTGTCCAGCAGTGGGATAGATTAGGCTAGCAAAAAAAACTACTAAGTAAGAACTCACAAACGAGAAAGTTTGTGAGGATGGATGGCTGTTTGATACTTTTTCTCGTTATAACTACTGAACGATTTTTTAAGTAACTTTACAGTAATATATCTAATACATATACAGGCTATAATTTATTAAGATACTATCTTCCGTCAGCGGTTTCGCCTGCATGAAAGTCGATAGTAGTCCGACGGGTACCGTACATTTTTTCGGGATAAAAAGCCTATGTGAAAAATCAAATAAAAATCTATATTTGTGCCAAATTTAATTTAGATTCGTTCAACCATTCTGGCGTGATTGAGTAACAAACATACATGCATCCATCCAAACTATCGCATCAATAATATTAGTGGCTTCTACCAGGTGGTTCGCCCGCGTGAAATTCTAAAATTATCCCAAAGAAGTATCATATGAATTTGAATTTGAATCTATCTGCCATATTTCATCTAGATCCGTCCAGCCGTTGAACGTGAAGAAGTAACAAACATAAAAACACACACACACACTCTCAGAAACTTTCGCTTTTATAATATTAGTGTGATATAGTAAGATTTTTACCATCATGCGAGTGAAGGCGTGGAAAAAAGCTAAGCAACCATAATTCAGCGTACTGTCTACCTCTGTCTCCTTCAAATTAAAATAAATATCGTTCCGCTTCCACTTTTTTATATTAAACTTAGCGCCTAAGCGCTAAGGTCAGCAAATGAAACTAATTAAATAAATCACGTCCTACTTGTTGTTTTACTAATTCATTTTCCACGCACGCGTCACGCATTCAGTTTTACAGCAAAATGCTCAGAACGGAGCGTTGTAAAAACAAAAATAAAAAGTTTTAATTTTATAATAAAACTCAACACTGAACGAAGCGAGCTTTGTGTTGGTCTTTCAAAGGCCACATTTACATTATATTAGGCCTGTTTATCCCTATAGGTTGCTTTTTATTTTATTTATTTATTATGGAAAAAGCAAACAGTGATATATTATATTTTGTACAAAGAATAACAAAAAAATGCGACCAGATATATAAATATTTTTAACGGCATACAGACAAAAAAATCTTTGTATGTGATTTAAATTAAAACTACATAGTAAAATAGTTGAAAATATTAAATTTATAAAAACATTGTCCTAAGCTGCTGCTGTAAGATAAGTTAGATCAACCATCTTATAGACTAGCTAAAGTACACTCATCTTTCATGGGATACTGTGTTAAATTCTATAACAAAATACCTTTTGATATATTAAAATTAAATGAAAGTAAATTTATAACTTTAGTTAAAAGCACACTTTGTAAACAAGCATATTACAAATTAGATGATTATATTCAAGATAAGAATGTTTGGAAACATGCTGGTCCTGCTCCATCTTTAGTGTAGAAAAAAATAAATTTGCTAATTTATATTCCTATTCATAGTTATTGTATTCTTATTTTATTTTTATTCGTTTTTCAGAATTTGACTCACACACTGTTCCGTTGTTGTTGAATTAGGTATTTTACCTATGTTTGCAATATTTGTAAGTATGTGAGAACCATGTTCCAATTTATGAAATTAATGAATTTACCTGTTAATGCTTTTATTACTTTATACCTGTGCGTAGTATAGTGTGTAGTGCTATTTTTGGGTGCATCGTCCTCACATATATGAATTTATTAATATATGTACTTATGTAAATATTGTAAAAGACCTTTTTTAAAAAGAGTAAGTATGGAGTTTCATGTGCGTTCTTCTCCATAACAAGCTACTTTTCCAAATGCATGGTATAATCAATTTATGTAAATGTAAATTTTTTATTGCTTGGCGTTCAAAAGTGCCGCTTATTGTCCTAGTTGAAATAAATATATTTGACTTTTGTCAAGACTTAGAGTATATAGTAGGTAAGTATCCCCACACATCCATCCAAACTACCGTATTGATAATATTAATAAGATTATAATTATATATGATGTAACCTACAAAATCACTTAGAAAAACCTAATAACACTAACTTTGCCTAACCGCGGAAACGATCCTAGGCCCCATGACCAAATTCAAATCTTTTATTTGCA
This sequence comes from Anorthoa munda, assembly GCA_945859665.1. Lineage (NCBI taxonomy): Eukaryota > Metazoa > Arthropoda > Insecta > Lepidoptera > Noctuidae > Anorthoa > Anorthoa munda. Next base: position 20,697,505 of record OX243908.1, read on the forward strand.
GAATATGGGAAAAATATATACGGTTTTAGACATTTATTTTCTCAAAAGATTACATAATCACTTACAGAGAAAATACAATATTAATATAAATTAAAAATAAATGAAGCCGACTGGCGTAGTGGGTTAAAGTCGTTACAATCTGAGAAGTCCGTTGACGTTTCTCATTATAAATGCCGAAATAACTTTCCACGTGAGAAATTGAAAAAACAAATTCACAATAACACCTAATGTGTGTTACTATGTAATAACACACGAACATCAAAAACATTATATGTACCCTATAACAACGAGTATCATTTGCAAGCATCAAGTTCACTTATTATTAAGTATTTTTATAGCTGTCAAAACGGGCCGGACAATCTTAGTTTTATCTTACTATGACAAAAATACATAGGAATTTTTGTAACAGGTTTAGTAGGAGGGTAGTTGTAGTAAAATGTTGTGTGATGCATCGCCACTGCGGGTAGGTGTGCATGAGCTGAGGGAAACAATACAACACATGTTTATTAAGGCCCATGACATAGTGATTATTTCACTGCTTATGAACTTAGGTATTATTGTTATGATATTTAACCACATAGAATTTATTTATTATTATTATTTGAGTTTGTTTATATACTAATCTATTATATGTATAAATATATATATTATAGTAGTTAGTAGGTGGTGTCAAATACGTATGCAACAAAATTAATTTTACTATTATTTGTATATGAATTTATTTATTTAAATATAATTTTACGTAGATTAAAATATAGTGTATGTTTGTATATATTTTGCTTATATGTATATATATATGTGCTAGGTAGTGTGTAGTGCTTTTATATAAGTTCTATAATAATGTACTTATGTGTATTACATTCATATATGACTAATTATTTAACAAGATATATTTCGAATTGCATGCGTGTTACAATGTAAATTAGTATTTGGTACCACTTAACTTAATGTTAAGCTCTTATTCATGAAAAATCCTTTAAAATGTGGCTTTTTAATAATTTTTTAAATGTTAACAGAGATTTTGCTTCTTTTATATTTGTAGGTAATTCGTTGTAATGTTGGGCCCCATCATATAGAATACTCTTTTTCCCATAATTCGTTCTATGCCTTTTTAGACACAGGTTATTGGCCTGCCTTGTCATGAGTTTATGGTAATCTATCTTTTTCGTGAAAGTTATTTGTGAGTGTCACCATAATCAGGCTCACGCCTCGCAAATTTAAAAAGCATGTTAATAAATTACAAATTAATTAATTATCACAGTATCAAGTAAACAAGGCAATTAATAATTCATTGGAATTACAGTAGAATAGTCAAGCATACAATACTTTATATTATTACAATTAATAGAAATAGAAAAATCAATACATGTCAAGTGTCTGTGCAAAAATAGTTGTACAAATATACATAACTAGCTGTTGCCCGCGGCTTCGCTCCCGTGGGCCACCCCACAGGACCCGTTTTCGGGATAAAAAAATAGCCTATGTCACTCAGGAATAATGTAGCTTTCTATTGGTGAAAGAATTTTTCAAATCGGTCCAGTAGTTTTGGAGCCTATTCGGTACAAACAAACAAACAAACAAAAAAATCTTTCCTCTTTATAATATTAGTATAGATTCAATATAAATTCATGTACGATTAGATTAACAATTATTATTATTTTTACATTCGCGATAGTAACTACGGGACGAACGATGCAGATAAAGAGAGGTCACAATACTGTGACCTCTCTTTAGGGTACGCCAATACATGTATGTATGTGTGTACCTACGACCTACATAGATTTATTGAACTATATTCAAGCGGTATTGGCCAGTAATTGGGTTGTGGAAGTCAAATGGCAGTCTCTCCACGTAAAATATTGATATTCCGCTGCTTCTAGTTTCTAGTAGACTGGGAGCCGGCCGCAATCTAGATAGGAAATTGCCTGTGAATGATTATTATTCTATGTGATAAAATTTGTGTTTTTGAGGCAAGTCAGTTTGACGACAGTGTTATATCAAAGCTAAAAAAATATGCTCCTACATACTTTTTTCGGCAATAACCGTATTTCGTATTGACAAAAATCTTATATCCCAAGGAAATTATTATATAGAGGGTACAATCACACAGATTTTTTTTTTCAAAAATCAAAGACACACCTATAAAAACGCCCGCACTTGATTTGTTACGTATTTAACCTAGGAAGAAGAAATGGCACAATAAACTTCCTAGTACCACAAAATACTGACTGTGAAAAAAGTTTATTGCAGAAAAGCATGGTAGGAAAAACTGAAAAATATGCTTTTCAAGGATAAAAGTCCCAAACAGCAGCTAACCATCCACTTCTGAGGATTCTTGCAATAAATCACTCTCCGATGACAACTTTACTATAGGCAAAAAGAAATAAAGTTTTCTGAATTTTCTTTCCCATAAACAAAAGTGAAAGACATGTGTCGCAAATGGCATCCAAATGATCTTGGAGAAATATGGTAGGATGATGTAGCATGGTGTGAACTCACTGATTCACGATGCACATACTAGCACAGTAGCATACAACTAGCGAAAACGCATGCACACATAGACACGCTTCATTTACAGCGAGTGCAAGCGCACTCGCGATCGGCATTTGTTTGAAATCGCCTAGACACGCGTCAATTTGTGGGTGCGCCTGTTTTTACTCGTTGTATGGAGTCGACCTTCTGTATTATTCTGTTTCCCTCTTCGATGCGAAGCCTTATTTCCGTTGAGAAGCGAAATGAACTGACAAGATACTTACTACCTGTGCAAACCGTTTGAGGGTCTTATGACACCGTTCTCCTTACGCAAGCAAATATTATGTTGAAGAAGACCTCAAAAAATTGAAAGAAAATATTTCTTTAAGAAATTACTTTCGTTACAATCTTGACTTTACTATGGCACTTTAAAAGCCCACTTCTGAATAAAAAATCACGGTGATTACCTTAGGAAGATACATCAAACAGGATTTCTTGTGTTTTAAAAGGATTAAAAGAACAAAGAGGAAGGAGGAAGAAAAATAAGTGTAAGTAACACTGTAAGAATTACGTAAAATTTACACAATACCTAGGTTGCTCCTTTAATTAATAAAATAATTAAACATAAATCTCATCCAAACCCGCTGAACTCTACTACCTATATGACTGTGTTTATTTACTTGAAATGCAAACATCGATAACCCTCGCCTCATCAGAGCGATTAAATAAACCATTAATAAGCGTTGATGTGTTAAAAAATAACGTTAAGTTTTAGTAACCATAAAATACAGACGTTTTATCTCAAAATTACCGTTGATAGGTAATACTGAGAATTCCGTCACAGAGGAACTGTACATTGTATATTAGGGGTTAAAGTATAAAATTGCCAAATTGTACTCAAAAAATGTATTTTTTTTTAAATATGTTAACATATTTATTTAATCAAAATAATTATCATTATTATCTATACATTGCTGCCATTTAATAGGAAGGTCATTTATGCCTTTGCGATAGAACTCTGGTGATCTAGATTCGACAAACTGAGTGAAAGCATTTTGTACTGCCTCCTGAGAAAAAACTTTTTATCACGTAGAAAATTGACCAAATCACGAAAAAAAATGGTAGTCCGTTGGAGCAAGGTCTGGCGAATACGGAGGGTGACGAATGGTTTCTAATCAATTCCTGTAGAGTTAAAACGGTTTCTCGTGCTGTATGAGGTCTCGCGTTATCATGGAGCAATAATGGTGAAGATCGATTCATGAGTCGGGGCTGTTTCACTGCTAGTTTTGCTATCATTGTTCGGAGTTTGGCACAGTAGACATTTGCCGCTATTGCTTGACCGGATCGGAGAAAGCTTTAGTGAATAACACCATGCTGAGACCACCAAACAATTACATTACCTTTTTATTGGTAAGCTTTGCTTTGGGACACTGTTTCGGCGTTTGACCTGGGGTCAGCCATTGCATTTTTTGCTTACGGTTATCGTAAAGAAACCACTTTTCATCACTGTTTAACGTAAATGAAGTGAAAGGACTATGTGACGATCGTAGCAGGAGGAGTTCTGTAGTTTCCGCCTACCTGTCAGAGAAAGGCGTGATTTTATGTATGTCGTCTTCAGTAATCAGTACGTTTGTTCTTTCTTTATCCGGTCAGATGTTTTTTTTTTATATTCTCGGCATATTGAGTAAATTTTGCTGTGTTTTTAATTAACCATCGTAGAAACCGTGATTGTGTGTGTTGATCTAAAACAAAAGAAAAAGAAAAATTAGGAATCAATAATGGTTGCTATTAATAAATAATCTTTTCAATACAGTTGTTAAACATGGCGTACTTGCAGACACTAAAATTGTGATTCGAAAATTATAGTACATTACTGCAGCGGAGAGCAAAAGAGGCATTGATGGACGAACGTACGTACATACGTAAGTGAAATGGGCCAAGGCTTGTATAATACTTTTCTCAAATAATGCGCGGCAATGAAAACTAAGTAGTAGGTACCTAGAACTCATTTTGTCAAATACAATTACTTTTTAAAATCAATGACGAACAACGAACAAAAATAATTTTATCCGTGTTAGGCTTAGCACGCACTGCGATGTTTATTCGCGCCGAATATTTTCGCCCATTCTGCGGCCCATGGAATTGTATGAAGCTGCACGCATTTCGATTAAAAAATCCGCGCGAGTAAAAATAGCAATGCGTTTTAAAGTGCCTTAAAGTGTTCATTTGTTTTTTTTTTTCAATAAACAGCTTTCTATTTGCGAGCCAGTTCGAAATTTAAATAAAACTTTTAATACGTTACCTCCTTGGTTGCCATTATGTTTCAGAGTAAAAGATCGTTAGATTTTTAAATTACACGACAGATATGAGTTTATTTTTACAAGCTCTATCATTACCTTTTCAGTTGAGTGTTAAATTTATAAGTCAATTTAAAAAAAAATAGTAGTAAGAAGTTATCATACAAAGAATGAAATGGGATAGATATTTTACGAGGAAAAATGAAAGAGCCCGTACGTCTTAGCATTGAATTCTCAAAAGTATTTTAAATGTTTTTTTAATATATTTAATAACCAGTTTTAATTTAATTATTTTCATATCAAAATTTGTCAAACATCGAATAGGCTGTTTACGTTGTAAAAAAATATAATTATGTCCAGTTGCAAAAAACGCGCTATTTTCTGAAAATTTTAATTTTTGTTCTATAAATTGATAATTTTTTTGGTTAATATGAATTAAAGTACAAGTTATGAAATGGAATTAACTCCACCCGATTTTTTATCTGTTGTGGATTACTTGCAGACCTCCATAGTTTGACAATGTGTACTGTCCATGGTCTAATCCTTTCATGGCAGGCGTTGAAGCGTAATTGATTAACAAACGTTCAAACATACAGTCTTTCACATTTATAAAAGTATTAGTAGTGCATTTATACAAATTGTACACAAAAATGTAACATAACTATGACTATAACTAGAGTTATATATATTGTAAAGAAAACCATATGAAATATTACTAATACAGATATATTATGATACTAGATACCTATATTAGTTCCATTTCATATGGTTTTCTTTGCTATTTCAATTCTATCATAATGTGAATTGTAAAGGTCAGCACAACCGAAACGCGACGCATAGTGACGTTTCGAGAATTTGAAAACAACCTAAGGAATTTAAAATTTGAATTTATTGTCATTTTCTCACTGTACTGTATTCCTTTTTGTAAAGTAATTGGATTTCTTAATTGTATCGCTACTTAAAAAAGAGCGCACATAGTCGCGTGTGGGTGTAAGCTAACCGCTATCGATAGAGTTTATCGTTATCAAAATTATGTCTAGTTGTTTGTTTGTTTGTTAATTATGTTTCCATCTATATGTGAAAATTCATGTATCATGTTACACATGTTTGATAAATTTAATTTATCTATATCTTTCCTTAAATCAAAACACAATTTCTGTTTTTTCATTAATTAAATTATCAAAGTTCGGTATATGGAAGTCTACATACACAGTACGGCTTTCAGAAAAAGTCGATCCATCTGTCTACTAAGTTCTTATTTTACTATATTTATAATTTAATAAACTAACTAATACTGTCTTACTTTGTTAGATACACATTGTTGTTTAGCAAAATATAAAATAAATAATAGACCATGAGGAAGATATATGTTAGTAATAAAGAGAAATAAATATAGTATTAATATTATTTCACAATTAACACATAAAGAATCGCCCGATAGCTATCAGGAGGTTCACGAATAATTCGTCCCTGCATAATGATGTCTTGATCTGTCTGTCTTGCTAACAACCTTTGATTTTCTCTTTTTATATAAAAATCGTACCATGCTTTGCGATTACCCCGTAAACCAACCAAAAACACTACCAAAAATAGTAGATTAATTTTTTTTAATAAAATTATTAGAAGGCTATAAACGGAAAATATATTTGCATCTAGATATAATATCTCGATGACATACTGAGATACTAATGCGACATCACTTAATATAAATATCAAAGTAGCTATATACAAGCGTCGCCAATTGTTAGTTCCTGTACGAGCGCTCGTGTTGAAACTATGACATAGTGAAAATATAGTTTTAATGTAAATCAAATAATTTGCCGTTACGGGTATAATTTGATGACATTTGGATATCGCGCGTAATGCAAGAAATACTTTCATAGAAGCAAAGAAATTGAATTTTGATTCCAACAGCGTATATAAATCTATATAATAAATCGATAAAAAATAATTCATTTCAATCATCAGGTATTCCCATGAAATACTTGTACTATGTCTACGTAAAACAAATGAGTAATTATTACCAACCAGTGGTTCTTTGCAGTGATTACATAATCATCTAGAAAATTAAGTATGTCTATAAACCTAATAGTAGCCATAAGTCCAAATAACCTATAATAATATTTATTCAGTAGAAATAGCAAGTGAATTAAATAGTGTAAGAAGTATGATATAATTGCGCTTAGAAACACATAGTTTCTGTAATTACGAAACTTTGGCAACGTACACCATGATGTCAGTCCGTAGATCAACGAAGTTAGTATCAGCACTAACATAGTGTAGTTAATGATTTGCCAGAAGTAATATGACATGGCGAGATTCACTGCACAGATTTGATTAATTCACTTTAAGTTAAAGTAAAGAATTTGTGAATAGCTTGATGAGCACTAACAATAACCATAAACAGCACTAATTAAATTAATTTAAAAGTTTCATATCGCTTATGACAATAAAAAAAAAACTAAAAAAAACGATCAAGTCCGAGTAAGACTCGCTTACGAAGGGTTCTGTCCCTAAGAAAGACAGAACTTGCTTCTTGCGAAGTTTCATTATTCTAGGTTAACGACAAGTAGTGTAAGGCGATAGATGGCGCTCGAGAGCCGTCATGAAGTTGACAACTGTGAAGATAGCAACGCGCGGGCCGCTCGCCTAGCTCGCATATTGCACCGAGATTCGCGCTCTCTTTTCTGGCGGACACCGACGGCTTAGGACCTACCTAACATTGTATTGTACTGCATAAGTTTATTTTTAATTAAATATTTTATTATTACTATCCCTTCTTTTTCTGAGCTCTTACAGTTCAGAATTGGGATTGAACCATTGCAGCCCACGTAAGTGTTTTAAAATAATAACTGAGTGTATCCTGATCAAGTACCGTGTTTGACTATTGCTTGAATTTATTTTACCGTTGTACCACTTGACTGTGTACCCTATCTATTGCTTCTTGTGATTATTCTATAATAATGGGTCACCATAAAAAAGTAAACGTTAAAATAAGGACGACAGCGACAATGAAAAATCTTTGCGTCGCCGTCTAGTCAAAGATAGATAGATACACGTAGATTACTAGAACGCGTAGTATTGTTGGAATATCCAGTCTTGCAAGTCAGAGTTGGCGTGAAATCCGCCTCCGAGGGTAGTTATGGCGCCGCATCGAATGTGGCAAATAAGGACGCAGATGCCCAATCTGGTGAGCGTGCCTATACGCCGCCGTCACCACCCGCGATACCCTTCGTGCACTAATGGCCACCAGTAGGTACCTGACAAAATTCCGTTAGCGCGTACTGGAAACGGTTCCCCGCAGGCACACACAGTAGCAAAGAATCCATGCGTTGGATATACCTGTCGTGAAGTACATTCTGAAACTTCCATGCAGTCGGCATCGGTGATAGTCCCGTCGTTAGAAGCTACCACTGCAAGTCCATCACATTGCCATCATAATATTCATCTGTCGTGCTCAATTTTCTTAAGATGTGTTGGTCGTAGCGATCCAATACTGGAATACGATCCTCATATTTTTTTAATTACAATGAAACAATGGATTAGAAAAGTTGAGGGTATTTCAAACATGTACGGTTGGGACGAAAAAACTGCTATATTTAATTGTTCCTCTAAACTAAAAGGCTATGCGCGGCGTTGGTATGATTAACTTCACGACGTGAACTTAAATTGGTTAGATTTGAAACAATTTCTATTCAAATTAGGTTATATAAAAGATGAATGTCTTAAACTTAAAAATCGTCGTACACTTTCGAACAAAGAAAATGACAAACAATGACATACCGTGCGCGTAATCACTGATGCGTCGGGTAGTTTGAAATATTACATGACCGTAAAAATTAATGATTTCTCTGTGTACGGTTTTATTGATTTTGGAAGCGCTTGCGTCACAATAACAGAATCAGTAGCCAATCGATTAAAATTAGAAGCGAATCCTTGCGAAAATATTGTTTTGTCCGGTTTTGGTGGCTCAAAAATTAATCCGATTGGTGTGGTAGTTGTTAAAATTAAAGTTGACGAGGCTACTTGTGTAAGGCTTTCATAGTACCTGATTCTGCTCAAGAGATTGGCACTATAATAGGCCAGCCTTTGACAGAGCATTCCACCGTATATGTGATTAAAACACCGACATCTTTAATTGAATCAATTTCTCGAACTACCCGCCAGTACATGTAGTGAAGTTGAGCGCTTCAAGTTGGTTTCGGATGACGAAGTAATTTTGCAATGCGGTGTAAATAAAATACTATTAACTTATTTTGATTTTGTCTCTGGTTCGATTACACTGCGTGCTAGTGAATATAATATTGCGAGGGCGGAGTGTATTATTCCCGAATGCAACACCGAGGTTAATGATGGCAAAGTTGTCTTAAACATAATTAATATTAGTAATGAGGTCATAAAACTACCACGCAACCAATGCGTGGCGCGAGCGACGACGGTCACGGACGATAATAATAATACAAAATAGAGGATTGCCTGGAACCAATGGTTGTGAATGACCTAGAATCTTTACTGCACGAATATTCTGATTATTTTTCGGGTAGTGAAATAAAATTGAAAAATCTTTAGTCCAAATGCACATTGAATTAACTGATACGAAGCCCATTTATTACCGTCCGTATCGAATGTCTTTAGGAGACCGGGAGAAAGTTCGAGATATTATATCAGACTTATTGAGTAAAGGAATAGTGGAGGAATCAAATTCCTCATATTGTTATATTGGTCCCCAAAAAGTCGAGTGAAGTGCGCATGTGCGTGGATTACCGTGCATTAAATAAAATTACTAAAAAGGAACGGTATCCTTTACCCGTAATACAAATTATCCAAGCAACGCGTTTTCACATGTTTTGATATTATGTCAGCCTATCATTGCATTCAAATTGCTGATGGTAAACACCATACAGCGTTCCTAACACCGGATGGGCACTACCAGTATACGCGTATGAGATTTGGATTGGTGAATGCACCGTCAGTGTTTCGGAGCGCAACGGACAATATTCTCGGTTGTTTACGTATGCAATGTGTGACAGCATATTAGTATGATATTCTCGTTTACGCTGAAAATTATGATGATGGATTGCACCGTCTCAAAGCCGTATTGGAGAAAATACGGGATGCTAATATGATGCTCAGGTTACACAAGTGTTCTTTCTTAGTTTCAAGTATACAGTATTTAACGCATGAGGTGTGTGATGGCGAAGTCAGGCCATCCAAGTATAAGCTCACTGCAGTTCATGACTTTGTTGTACCTACTGAGGTACGTCAGTTTATGGGCCTAGCAATTTATTTTATTACATGGATATGGGGTGACGAACAGTCTGTTGCATTCCACCGCATTAAATCAATTTTAGTAAAACAACCAGTGTTTGCGTTGTTTAATCCGGATTATGAAACCCAAATTCATACAGACGCGTCTAAAATAGGGTTAGGTGGAATATTGCTTCAGAAGCAACCGGACGGTGCGTGGAAACCAGTCGCATATGCGAGTCGTCAGACTACGTCTGTCAAACAAAAGTATCACAGTTTCGAACTAGAGACGTTGGCTGTTGTCATGAGCCTGAAAAAGTTTAAGGTATAGGTGTCAGGTTTAAAATTTATTCTAGTAACCGATTGTAGCGCGTTACGCTGGACATGGACCAAACGTGATTTGTCTCCCCGTATAGCCCGGTGGTGGCTTGAATTTTACTGTTGAGTATCGTGCCGGCAAATCCATGGCTCATGTGGATGCGCTGAGTCGTAATCCTGTGGATTCAGTAATGCGATGTGTTGAAAAGAACCTAATTGAATGTGTGCAGCAGGATGATGACTCGTTGCGTACCCTCGTGGACCAGTTGAAGGATGAGGTTGCGAAGGGCATAACTAATGGCTTGGCTAAAGATTTCTTGTTTGAGAATGGTGTATTATTTAGAAAAGTTGGAAATGGTCAAAATGTGGTCGTTCCACGAATATCACGTTGGTCTCTCGTTCAAAGTTTCCATGATAATAACGGTCACGTTAATTTTAATAAAACTTACAATGCCATAAAGTCAAAGTACTGGTTTCACGGTATGCGTCGGTTTATCCAAAAGTACACACGTGGTTGTATATCGTGTCAATATGCTAAAAAACCAACTGGTCGTCGTGTGGGCTTGTTATATCCAATTGAAAAGGTGGCCGTACCTTTTCACACGGTTCATGTAGACCATCTTGGCCCGTTCTGTAAAAGCCAATCAGGCAAAATGCACATTCTAGCAATAATAGATGCCTTCACGAGGTTTATATGGATCGAAGCTGTTCCGAGACGTCAGTTGTTAATATGTGTTGCAGACGTTTGACTAACTAATTAAAACTTTTGGAGTTCCAAGTCGTATAATAAGCGACCGAGGCAAAGGTTTTAGCTGCAAAGACTTTAAAGATTATTGCACTCAAAGGCAAATAAAGCATGTCCAATTGCGAATGGGAAAATAGAACGTTTTAATAGGACTATACTTGACGCCCTTGTAGCATACCTTGGTGATGACCAAAATGACTGGGAGAAATACTTACCTAAGGTACAGTTAGGATTAAATTCTAACATAAATAATAGTACGGGTAAGGCTCCATTGGAACTTCTTTATGGGTTTCGACCTAGACTAGTAGGCGATATAGTTGTGCCCGAAAGATCACCAAATTTAGACGGGTTGAGGGAAGTTGCTGTCACCCGATCAGCTAAATTGTCTCAGCAGGCAAAGGACAAGTATGATCAAAAACGGCGTTATGAAGCTCCTTTTAAGATAGGTGATCTAGTTCTTGCCGAAAGAAAGATCATTCGTAAGGGTTTACGTAGTGGTAAACTTATGCCGCGTTTTGACGGGCCATATAAAATTGTAAAGGTCCTGCCTCATGATCGGTACGTGATTAAGAGTACACGTAACCGTGGCCGACTTTATGAAAATGTTTTGGCCAGGGATAAGTTAAAGCTTTTCCAATGTAATCATTCCGATGAGTCAGATAATTCTAGTTCTGAGTAAAGGATTACGAAAGTAATGATGTTCAGGACGATTTATTTCATTTGATTAGTGCACAATAAAAAAAATTGTTAAATGGATCCATTTTAGTAATTGTTAATATTAAACAATATTTATGATCGATATTTGTTTCAATAGCGCTAGCCTTCAGAGGCGTTGGTAAAGGGTTAACATAACCTTACAAACCAAATTCAATAATACATGTAGCCTTAAGAGGTTGTATTCTTGATAATTAGTCGTGTGTCGTCCTTAAGAGGAAGGCGATGCCTTAAGAGGCTATTGTGAAACGACATTTATGATGTGGACCCTGAAGGGTAAGCCATCATTATAACCACAATCGATTTTAATTTAGATTGGGTTTTGTAAACATTAAGAAGTTAGTCATACTGACACGGTCGACCGGTTATTTATAAGTCAGTTTAAGTTGGCATTCAGAAGCCTACGCGCTGACATTCAGACGTCAGTTTAAGTTGACATTAAAACGTCAATCACACTGACATTCAGACGTCAGTTCAAGTTGACATTAAGACGTCAATCACACTGATATTCAGACGTCAGTTCAAATTTACATTAAGACTTCAATCACACTGACATTAAGACGTCGGTTCAAGTTGACATTAAGACGTCAATCACACTGACATTCAAACGTCAATCACACTGACATTCAGACGTCAGTTCAAGTTGAAATTAAGACGTCAATCACACTGACATTCAGACGTCAGTTCAAATTTACATTAAGACGTCAATCACACTGACATTAAGACGTCAGTTCAAGTTGACATTAAGACGTCAATCACACTGACATTCAGAGGTCAGTTCAAATTGACATTAAGACGTCAATCACACTGACATTAAGACGTCAGTTCAAGTTGACATTCAGACGTCAATCGCACTGACATTCAGAAGTCAGTTCACGCTGACAAGAACGTCGTCACCGCATCGTGAGTTCGTTAGCAAGCTGTGCCGTCATCAAAACCAAGAGGCGAGAGCTACGCGGGGCGCGCAGCTGTTTCAGGAAGGCCGACTGTAAGGCGATAGATGGCGCTCGAGAGCCGTCATGAAGTTGACAACTGTGAAGATAGCAACGCGCGGGCCGCTCGCCTAGCTCGCATATTGCACCGAGATTCGCGCTCTCTTTTCTGGCGGACACCGACGGCTTAGGACCTACCTAACATTGTATTGTACTGCATAAGTTTATTTTTAATTAAATATTTTATTATTACTATCCCTTCTTTTTCTGAGCTCTTACAGTAGGTTAACTAAAATTACATTATTTCATACCACTGCTCTATAAACGGTGAAGGGAAACATCGTGAGGAAACAAAACTTCGAAGACATGTGACATCCAACACTGGGCCCACGTGGTGGATTAAGGCCCGTTTACTTTTTAAGAGAGGAGGCCTGTGTCCAAGCAGTGGGAACGTTAAAAGGCTGATTATGCATCTCCTTAATGTTTTGACGTAATTTTTTACTGCCTTCTAAATCTTTTTCAGGTACTCAGTAATAGTATCAAGCAAAGATACGATTAATTCAAAAATAACCTCTTCAGAAAGAGAAAAAAACTGGCCAAGTGCGTGTCGGACTTCGCACATTTTGTGTTAAATGAGGGAATTAAAGAAAATTTCCGATTCATCTAAAATGTCTTTGTCAAAAATGTATATTTTACAAAGAAATGTTGCAAGGAATGTTTGCCCTTTATTTTATTTTTTTGATGGTAATAATAAACATCACCACCAAATTTCAAGTTCATAGGTCAATGTAAAGTTAAAAAAATATTCGGCACATTTTGTAAAAAAAGCTGGCATTGGTAGCGTCTCAGTCCTTTGATTTCCAATATTTTTTTAAAGAAAAATACAGTATTTATCTAATCAACACGCTTGAAACAACAACACCCCACACAACGGAATAGGTAAAAATTGTTTTTTCACGCCACCCTTTATCTGTTTGTATGCACCCCTTGAAAACATTTAAGAATATATTTTAACATATTGTATGGTTTTGGGTCAACAATATGCTAGTTTATTGAAGACTGTAGTTCCAACCGTTTGGCTGTAAAACCTGTGTGACAGACAACGGAAAGACAGACACGTGAGTGACAGTAATAGTTCTCCATTTGGACCCTTCGAGAACGGCACCCTAAAAAATTCGCTGTTTCTTTGTTCGCATATATTGACAAAAATTAGGGAGCAGCTCATATTTTTTTCTGTTGTATTACTGATTTCGCGATACATACAGCGAAAACAAAGAAAAAGAAACACGCTTTATTTTATTTCACGCTACGTGTAAGGAACCCTAAAAGCAGTTATTGCGTTTACTGTTTTGAAGTTAAAAACTTAATTTGATAAAATACTTCCTAATTAATCACATACCAAAATTAAAGCTTATTTAATCGTTCTCAGTTATCGAGGCCAGAGGCCCTAGCACGAGTTTCTGCGTAATTGGATCGACTACGTTAACGTATCGCCTGCGACAATTTTTGTATGCAAAATTAATCAGCGCCACGTGTCCGTATTTGGAACTAACAAATCGGTAGCACAAGTTTTTGACAATTGCCTTCGTATCGAGTTCACGTATTTACGTTGCGTTAACGCTCCAAATGTATGGGAATCGGTAGCATGAGTTTTCATTTTGACATGTAGTATCGAATTTTACGCTAGGTGTGACGAAAGCACGTCGACAACTATCTCACTGACATTTTCTCGGTGAGACGTTTCACGTCAAACAATTTTCCGTATTTATTTGGATATTTTTGCAATAATATGCTATTTAATCATGAATAAAAGGGGAAGGCATGCTTTCTATTGATTATCTTACCTCCTATTTTAATAAAGAGGCTAGGAGAAAATGTTAAACGTAGTATGCAAAATTTACATTTTCTTTGTAAACAAACAGTAATAGTTTCTTATAATAAACCATTTCTGTAAGTTATTGATACTAACCACACATAGAGCGTCGCGGCACGTCCGCACTGCCTTCTTGCCGTAGTGGAGTACGGTCTCAAGCGCGTTATTCGCCGCAACTCTACGTTTTTCTTGCGGTTCTCCATAATTATCATGACTCATTTGAAGATTCAAGAATCGAAGAAAACGGCGATATGCTTTATATATTATACATTATAATACTAGTATGCACGTATGCCTATATATTTTGTAACCGGTTTATACCGGTATATAAAGATAGTTTGAGAATATGGGTTAGAATTTGGGATAAACAACATTGATAGTTGCTTCAAGGCAACTGAAGCCCTTTCATTTATCGGCAGCTAAAATGTTCTTGAGTACCCTATTAACAACAATACAAATCTAAAACTTATTAATATATATGTTCTTTAGCACGTCTTATGGCAATGGTTGCAGTATTTTAAGTAGCAAAAACCGTAAGCCGTTTTACAAGTCTAGCTAGTCTGTCGATGATAAATAGACACAGATGTACAACGAAAGAGAGAAAACTAGGACAAAAATGAAATAGAATCCCTTCGCAGCGCGACGAACGGCCCATTATAAAGACCTTCCATCGTAATTGCCACCTGACAGCCAATGTTCCAGAATCCAGAGTAACCTTTATAAGACGAGAAATCGATGCAGAGAGTGGGACTGTGATAGGACTCTCCTTCAAAACTAATCGGATCCTAAGTCATATCGTTCCTTCGTACATGGAAAGCCTTGTTGGCTCAGCCTATTATTATTTAAAATTCCTATTTGTTGTTGATGTTTATTGAATTTATTATATTTCTAACATGTACATAAGTATCCGTGAATCGAATAAGTAACTAACTAAGCTATTAATGTGATAATAAAAACCTAAATAAAGAGAAACTATATGTTTTTTCTAATCTAAACATATATACATAAACTTACGCTTTGCACCTGCTACGTTATATTCACGTTCATACATCTACACGCACGCGGGTTATGACATGCACGCACAATGGCCTCTCTGAAGAACATCACATCAAGATCTGTTGCGGACGGTACCCGGGTGGTGTAATTACCCGCGGTCGCCCTGGGACAGTATCCCACTGTTGTTTGACGTGCTTTCCATACGCTCTGAGTCAAGCGGCTCTGCTGGTGGCACACGCCACCACGCACCCCTGAATGCGTATGTAGGGTGGTAGGTACGAGGAAGACCTACATACAAGATCCACGTTTTGACCAAAGAAATAAAAAAAGTTAATTAAAAAATCAAAAAACACGACTGCTTGAAAAGCGAACTAAAAAGACGTAAACAAGGAGAAAATCATGCTGTGCAGTCGGAGGATACATCTTCGCGAGCTGGCTGACCAAAACCAGACGTATCCTCCGACTGCACAGCATGATTTTCTCCTTGTTTACGTCTTTTTAGTTCGCTTTTCAAGCAGTCGGTATTTTTGATTTTTTAATTAACTTTTTTTATTTATAACTTTTTAGTTATTTTTTTTTCGAATTAGGTACATTTAAACATATAAGTGTTATATATTTTTGAAATCACCTCTTAAAATCCTTTATTTTGATACCCCACACGATAGATCAGGAGGAAAAAAAAAATTTGAACCCCCATAATATGGCGCCCAAAAACCACCATTTTCCTATTTTACAATTTTCATGTAGCCAGTGACACTCGCGGGGTTAAGACGAATCGATTGACGTAAGAACCATCAAAATCGGCCTACGCGTTTGGTCTCTAGAACGCCACATAGGAACAAACATACATACATACATACATACATTATATACACACACATTACCCTCCTTCGGCAGTCGGGTAAAAAGCGGGCTTTTTCTTGTAATATCTTGTTGCACGTGTTTAGGCCATTTTTTACGTTCATATTTACTTAGCTGAAATCTTTAGAGCCATAACTAAAACAAGAAAATATAATCATTTCAAACCCCTTATTGACATACGGCAATAATAATTACACATTTTTAAACAATTAAAAAGTTCGTAGAACAATAACATCGAAAATTCCGTTTTGGTACACTTTCATTACATTGGATAAGCGAATATCTCGTAAACGTGTGGACCGATTTATATTATTCAAACGGATGAAATGGTTATACATCTAGACCTTTAATTTGACTATATTAAAATCGTTGAAATATCTCCATAAAACAAAAATCAAGATTTCAAGTTACGTAAATATACGACACTATAAACTCATAACAAAATTTCTTTAAAACTATCTTTATTAATCATTAAACGTTAACGCTAGGATTCTAATATGACTCTACTTGCTACTTAGAAGCGAAATAACATAATCATAATACTTCTTCTTCTTCTTTTCTTGTGAGGATGTGACCACCGCTGTTGTCAGAGTTAGTTCAGTCGTCTCTGAGAACCCCTCAGACCTCTGACTCGGTTATTTCAGACTTACATTAACTATATAATACACTAACACCCGTAATATTTTCTAATATATTGCATGAATCCCGTTATTACCTATGTACTTGCTACCTAGTTAGCTTGCAGATGGGGTTTCGTCGCCGACAAGATCCGTGTATGTCCCTCCGGGGCGTCTCCACTGGGCGTTTCCACTCACTTCTGCCTTGTAAATACCCTTTGTTAGATTCCTTTTATTCATCTTCTCAAGATGGTCAAACCATCTAAGCATGCCTACTATTTACAGTTTTAATTTATACATCTTAGTTTAAACCATAACGTTGTCTTATTACATCTTCCCTCTCAGCTCATCATCGTTCTTCAATATATCATTCAAACTTACACCACACATAGGTTTTTTTACTATATGTACCAGGTAATATCTGGAAGGAAACGCCTGCCGTTCCTATCGCTAGGTGTAGCAGTAAAAACTTTATGGGCTGATAAGGCAACAGCTGCATTAAGGATAAGTAATAGAATATGTAGCTGTACGTGGTAGGAATCTATATTATGCATTGATGAAATAAAATACAGATTTAATTAACAAAACTTTGTATTACATAATGTTCTTTCACATTTGCATCATAATGCTAGCTCCTCCATAGCTACTCCGGGATCTCATGGCGACATGGAGACAGCGACTGTGTGAACCCAGTGCTGGGTACGCCACAATTGCGGCGATAAGGCCCCTCTTTGAGGAGTGGCTTGAGAGGCACCACGGCGTCCTCACCTTGCGCCTGACGCAGGTCCTCACCAGACATGGTTGTTTCGGGAGGTTCTTGTTACGGATAAGGCGGGAGGAAACGAACGGGTGTCACCATTGTGTGGATCGCCCGGAGGACACGGTGAAACATACGGTGGAGGTCTGCCCCGCTTTGATGGAGCACCGCCGTGTCCTCGTGGAGGCGATCAGCGGTGGCGACCTCTCGCGGCTGGCGCTGGTTCAAGCCATGGTACGGAGCGAGAGGGCATGGGAAGCTGTCACCTCCTTCTGCGAAGCAGTCATGCTCGCGAAAGAGGAGTGTTACCGCGGCCCTGGCACAAACAACTGAAGGAACACGGGTGGGCTTTAGTCAATAAAAGTCTGACACGCCTCCCGCTTCACCCAGAGCGGAAAAAGTCATTGGATGGTTTCTAAACAAAAAAAAAAAAAATCCCATGGCTACTCCAACCAAACGCTTAAAATAGCATGAATAGCATTTGTACCTAAACGGTTTAGTAGTTTTAACGTCGTAAGTTACAAAATATTCCCCCGATTCCTTCGTTGGATGTCACTACTGCACAAAGAGACGTATAGCTTGCCGTGGGCTTTCAAGAAATCACGTCTGCAGTCTTGTAGACGGTGGTGCAATCGATCGGAATGGCTTGTCTTCTCTTAGTGGCAATGCTGGCTTATATTGTTGCGGTGTCGACAAAGGCTTTTGACTAGTACCAGGAATATTTTACTTGTCATCTCCTGTTGGTAAAAGAAGTTGATATAGAACAATATACAAAGATTCTGAAACTAAATACAACATTGTCGGTCGTGCAGTGTTATTGGACTTTTCCATTAGGAATTTCTTAGTAGCAACCCGGAGTCCGGAGTCCCTGAGTCCCGGAGTCCCTGTGTGTGCTGTGCACGGCAATAGGCCCGCCTCTTACTACATGAGATATCATAGAATTAGGCGGATGAAGCGCATTTTGCAAAATTGTATGAAACCTTGATAATGAACTGAGTGAAGCAAGTTCTTTTTGGATTCTTTAATTCTAAGATCACAGAACCGTCGTACATAACAGACTTTCGTATAAAACTTGTAAATTAAAATAATTATTTGAAATGACAACAAACAACAATAGACGTTTACACCTTAGGGTCTGCTCACACCGAGAAGCAATGCGATAGTACATATAAACCGCGTGGCATTCAAAATTAAAAAAGTGATGAATTCCTCCAACCGATGAATACATTATTGCAATCTATTTATTCCTTTATTAATTTAATTACATGCATAATATTATTATGCGTAAAATGTGAATGATTATGTGGACAATCCTGGTGAGTAGTAATAATGGAGGTATATTTATTATGTCTAGCATTCTGGGCATGATTGCTGACAGGCTGTGTTGTATAGAATCGTTGCTCCAGTATTTTAGCTGGAACATTGAAGCAATGATGGTTGCCTGTGTGTAAGTGTTAAATGTTTGTGTGTAAAAATGTTGCTTGTTGTTATTGTGTTACTAAAATAGGTATAAGTCTTTTTTCATAGGTCTCACATATCCATATAATTTCCCTGTAACCAAATATTTGTAATTGTACTATATTGATGGAAAAGAGTGTCCGTGGAGTTTCTTGCACATTCTTCTCCCTAAAGACCCAATGACGCTTTCGAATGTGCAACTAGATGCATCTTTTGTTTGACTATTCAAAAATGCCTTTAAATGGTTTAGTTGAAATAAAGTATTTTGATTTTGTTAAGTTTATATTGTTACTAATACTATGTAATACTATGAATATATTATGTATTTAGGGTAAGTTATTCTGTGGGCCCTGTTGCTTTTATTAAATGAATGAATAATTAAGTATAATAAGGTATTTAACGTTTCGGTGTGGACGTGCAAAATATCTATTTTTACCAATCACTGAGTTCGGAAAGTATGTCGTAAGAATTTCGCTTCTACACGCGTTTGCATCAGTGTGCTAACGGTTTTATATTTTTGTAATTTGAAGGAAACCGTCAAACATTATGTGACAACTGTCAAACGTCATGTACGGGACCGTTCGAAACCGAACCATTTATCATAAATTAAAACTCCAATAAACTGAAATTGCCAATGACTTATTAAAAAAAAAGAATTAATAAAAATGTTAAATATGTTTTAACATTTGTTTATAATAATTATTTTTTCAGTTTTAGTCTCTAAATTATTTAAGACGAAGTTACCCGTTTTTGTCTTTTATTTTCAGAACGCACCATTCACTACAAACCAATCCAAACGCTATTGGATTCTCGGCCTTAATTAACCATCGTTCAATTACTACTTCCGAGTAGTCACAAGACGTTTTTTTGAACTTGTGCTACCAAAATAACTTGACGCAGCATCGAGTACGTTAACGTCTGGTGAAAACGTCACGATGACGATACGTATACGCTAGAAACTTGTGCTAGGGGCTCAGTACATAGAGACTTAATTAATTGTCAAAACTTCATTAGTAAAAACCAGCCAAGAGCGAGTCGGACTCGTGTACTACTGGTAAATACCGTAGCACCTAAACTACAACATCATGAAGAAACCAGCATGTCCTGAACCAACAATTTGAAGACATGTGATAACCACCAACCCGCACTGGAACCGCGTGGTGGATTAAGACCTAATCCCTCCTTCACAAAGAGGCAAGTAGTGGCCACATTTAAAGACTGGTGATGATAATTTTCTCGGTTTTGCGTTAATTATAATTAAATAGCTTACCTCCAAAATAAGGAATGCACAGTTCTTGTTGGGTAAGTCACGGAAGCGAAGTCGCGGGAAAAGGTTAGGAAGGTACTTAAATGTGTTTTAGTGCAGCGACATTCCACCTGGTAACAGTCTATTGTTATAAGTATACCTATTAAGTTTTACTCAAATAACCCCCAATAAAATACCATAGAGTCGTTCCATCCTGAGATGTTAAAGTTCTTTTATGTTCCCTAAGATGGATCCGGTAAAGAAGTCGAATATAAAAGTTTGTTTTGCATGAATTGCACGGAGCAAGATCCTTGCAGTATAGATTTTACCTTTGCCAAGTTTTATTTCCCATTCCTTGGGAAATAAATATCCGAAATAAATGTTGAACAAAAAAGAATCCTGGATCCATCGAGGGTTTTGCTTTCGGAACGGATAAGATGCTGGCTTAGAATAAATGTTATTTTTTAATAGAAAATTAAAACTAATAAAGAAAGAAAGAAAGAAAACATTTTTATTTGTGACCCGCACAGGAGACACGAGATAAGAAAAACACAAACAATAATAAAAAAATAAAAATAAATAAACCCGTGCGTGACCAAAAAGGCTCCTATCTCAGCATGTGCAACGATATTAAAAAGAAAATAACGCTGCGCTGATATTCTGATAGGGCCCACTGTTGATGCCACGGACAAATTTACGGAGACGGATCATACTTAACAAATAAAATAGAACAAAATAAATAATAACAAAATAATAATGATAATGATATTGCCGAGTTGCTAAAGACTAATATTATGGTAAAATTGATTTTTCTTTGAGATTTTAAGTTTAACCAGTCAGCTGCCCGGACATTTTTGCGCGACATCGCTCAAATGCCCCGGGTGATCCGAGTGATTTCGGGCGATAAAGCCGCGTGTGAATACAATGCTGATATCTCTAAAGTTTGTTGTTGTAATCAAATGAAACTTATGTTGTTGGAATTGTTATGAAATATGCTATCACATTTCAAATTAATTAGACCAGTTTGCCTTGTAATATTATTGTTAATTCTAGTTTGAAAATCAGCGTGAGCGAAATTTTTCTAGTTTCTTCTACAAAAGTAGATAGAAATAAAAAAATTGCCATTATTTCTATAAGTTTATATTTTATTTACATAAATATACCCTATTGCTTACTAACCAATTAAAAAAACACACCTTTCTATTAACTTTTTTCATACCACTAGCTTTACAAAAAAATGCCCATTTCACGACAATTTGGATAGCATGTTTTTGTTTTCAATTAAATTCGAATTTCTGATGATAATTCTTTAATTAAATGCAGTGACAGTTTGATAAGCATTAGGCAAAATTAATATTTTTACATATTTTTATTTTCATAAAAAATCGGGCTGAATACTATACTCAGCTGAATCCGGTAAGACTGTAAGCCGACCCCAACAATAATTGGGAAAAAGGCTAGGCAGATGATGATAAAAAATCGGGCTTAATAAGCGCACGGGCATAAAACGTAATTTTTTGCGAGCTTTTTAAGACAGGGGGCACACGACTGGTTATTCGCAATGCTTATTCCCTGAGCGTTATAGGAACCAATGGACAACACCTACTGATAGTGATGTACCTACCCGTTGCTAAGTTTTAAGGAGAAATATGTTAGATTGCCATTCGCAAACTTAAAAAAGGGGGGTGAGAAAAACGTTGGTTTAGTGAGGCCATAAAATAATAAAATGCTACAGCAACTCTCACAAGCATCCCCAAAACCCATTCTTCACAGTCACTCCCACATTAACACAACTTATTCACACTGAATACACCCTTAACACTGAACTTGGTAATATAACTTGTTCATAATATTATTTATTCGCGTCACCTTGACTTGCGTTGTAATGGAACAGTCGCGGGTGTCACTTACGAACTTGGAGTAACCTCGTTATAACAATGGAGCGAAGTAATTGCCTCTTCTTCTCTCAAAAAAAGGTCAATTTAGAGGACACAGTAAAATATTTTGTTAGGGCAATTTTTTGATGGGTGTACTGTAAAGTTTTATTTATTCAATGGGGATCAAATTGATGCGTTTAGAGGGATAATTCCCGTAAATGTAACAAACTTGTACTTTCGCATCACAGTTGCAATCTGTCAAAAATAAGTTCAATTTTCCTACATACTGGCAAAATTTTGACTTTAATTGTGACTGAGATGATATTGCAACTTGAAGTACAACCACAAAGTACGTAAGCGGCGGCGTGGTACAACTATTTTCTTAATGCAAAATATGGAGAAACAAGCATAGGGATATGAGTTCGGTAGGTTTAGTGGATCGATTCCCTAAAACTATAGGAGGACTACTGGTCCCTGCCTGACCACTGTTGAACTACACGGCTATAAACATTTAGATTATTATTATTATTTTGAAATTGGTAATTGTGTCTTAGTACGTAAGGAATTGTGTGTTAGTAAGTAAGTAATTGAGTTATTTCATTTTAAACGTGTGTCTGTTGTTTCGACACCACTAATTTTATTATTATTTGTATGCACTCTATTAAAACATCGCATTGTATTGAACCCTACATTTATGAGTAAAACGATTTGATAAGTAATAATTTGATCAACTTTGTAGCCATCAAATTAAGCCAGACTTGATTTAGACCGAGACTCTACATCCAATTAGCAGCATAAACGTCAAGCTTAGTTAATTTTGGAGTAACATGGAGTGTGCAACACAATTCAGTCTCATTTATCTGCTCGGACGTATAGCACCAGTCATATTGGTGGATGTCACATGTCTTCGAATTTTTGTTTCTAGACATGCCGGTTTCCTCACGATGTTTTCCTTCACCGTTTACAAAACAAACAAACAAATATACAATTGAATATTAAAAATTTTATAATAGGACCAGAATAATTTCAGCAAGAAATATAACGCTAAGTACAACATTTAGGGCCTTAAGTCATTAGCGTAAGTCTTAAACGTCAATCAAAAAATACAGCCACGAAAACATATACTGATATTTTCACAAAATATCGTACCATATATTTATCTTAGTAGAGAAATATTACACGAAAATAAACAAGAATAAATTACAAGCATTTCGTATTAATTTCCATCACGGCCAATCCAGTGGCGTAAAGAATCAGAGATGTATAAAAAGGGGTTCCTTTTAAAACAAGGCGCCGCGTCACAGAGAGGCAAAGCGTTCGCAATTACGTGGACAAATGATCTGAGATGAGCAAAACTCGCTTATAAAATACTGCGGCAAGATACAGCGCACGGTTCTGCTCGGTTGCCTAGCGAGGGTCGTTTTTCACTTTTATGTAACTAGTTAATTTAAACTCTTTACTTGGCCCGCGTTTTTAGAGTTCCGTAACAAAAGCGTGTCGACGGAAACCTATTTTAGTAAGCCTACGCCTTATGCCAGCTTGTATGTCACGAATCTACATCTTTTAACCGTTATATGTAGCTAATGAAATGTAATGGTCATAGAATAACCTGTTACTGAGTTCGCAGAGTTTGCGTCAAACGTGATGTGTATTGAAATCGATTAAAGAAAAATCAAAAACATTTAACCTATTAACTTTTAATTTCACTTCTGGGTAAATGACCATTATTAACCTTAGATGTACGTAGAACCTCATCGCATCTACGGAGTATTGCTAGATTATTTAATTTGACTCTGTAAAATAGTTGCAGAACGATTACGGAATCTTTAGTGCACCTCGCACTTGGCCTGAGGTTTTTATCTCCTTCCGTGCAAATATGACTGGTGCTATACGTCCGAGCAGATAAATGAGACTGAATTGTATTGCACACTCCATGTTACTCCAAAATTAACTAAGCTTGACGTTTATGCTGCTAATTGGATGTCGAGTCTCGGTCTAAATCAAGTCTGGCTTAATTTGATGGCTACAAAGTTGATTAAATTATTACGTATCAAATCAAATCACATTTTCTCGTAAATGTAGGGTTCAATACAATGGGATGTTATAATAGAGAGCATACAAATAATAATAAAGTTAGTGGTGTCGAAACAACAGACACACGTTTAAAATGAAATAACTCAATTACTTACATACTAACACACAATTACCAATTTCAAAATAATAATAATAATCTAAATGTTTATAGCCGTGTAGTTCAACAGTGGTCAGACAGGGACCAGTAGTCCTCCTATATTTTTAGGCAATCGATCCACTAAACCTACCGAACCCATAGCCCAATGCATTTTTTCTCCATATTTTGCAATAGTCCTGCATCAACCGGGGATTGCCCTTGGGTGCACTTTGCGAAGTGTATACAGGGCTAATAGTCGGTTGGTGTCATATTTCCTGATACATGCCTAACAAGGCCACTGCGAGTTGGCTTCGGTCTCTCGCATGCCTTTCAAAGGACCGGGACCCCATGGTCCCGAGATTGTCATAATCTAATTGTAATATTGTAAAAAGCTAAACAATGTCTGTGGTGTCCTCCATAAACTCAGTTGGGGTGTGTTGTAGTGTTTCAAACATATTATTATTAAGATTCTTTATCCGTCGTGGAATTTTATTGAAAATAACTGAAGCCATTCGGTAAATACTTTAACGTAGGAGGGCTGTTTTACTGCGATCAATACAAAGAATGTTCGATTCCCTTTTTCTTAACCGTGGATCCGCTGGGGCTCTTAATTTAAAAAGCTGTGGGTTTGTCTAAACAAACACTGCCACTTCAAAGATATATAATGATGGCAATGTTAGAAGCTTCAAGGCTTTAAAATATGGTTTACATATGCCCCTTGAGTGTAGATTACATATATTATAGCACGTAGGCATTTATTTGTGCGATGAAAACGTAATTCTTGTCTGTCGAGTAACCCCAGAAGATGACTCCGTATCTGAGAACTGATTCTACGTAGCTATAGTAAGCATTTAGCACGGCGTCACGGTTCACAAATTTGGACAGCTTATAAAAAGCAAAACTGTTAAGTTTTTTACAAATTTCTTCAACATGCGGTTTCCACGTAAGTGGACTGTCTGTCACTAACCCTAAAAACTTTGTTGTATCCGTTTTTGTAACTGAATGCCCATTGTGACTATAATTAACCGGTTGTCGTTGTCGGTGACTAAAATGCATTAAACCTGTCTTAAATTATTCGTAATTTTTAAATTATTCAACCGCAGCCAATCTATAATTTGCTTTAGCGTGTCATTGATTTCTTGTTCATAATTGTATTACTCATCTTTATCTCATCTAGCTGCTCATCTCATTTTATCAAGCTGTTGGCATTTCAAATTCTGAAAGTCCAGGCAGTGGCTAGTGTAAATGACTGATATTCAGCCGCATCTGACTGCAGTTTACCGAACAGTTGGGAAAATCTAATACAATTGTAGATTTAGATAATAGCTTCTGCCAGAGGCTTCGCCCGCCTTAAAAGTGTTATTTTTATCCCAGGGGAAAATTATACCAGGATGAAAAGCCTATGTGCTATTTTAGACTATAATCTATCTCTGTGCCAAATTTCGCCCAGACCCGTTCAGCCGTTCTGGCGTGATTGAGTAACCACACACACATTTATCCAAACTATCACATTTATAATATTAGTAAGATAAAAGTTAACTTCTGAATCAACCTTATAGTTTGGAGGCTGGTAGAAAAATAGTAGATAGAAATTATATGAATTTTGTGAATCACTCTTAGCATCGCCGTCGAACATTACTGAACAAAATTAAGATTTCTGTGACATAGGAGTGTGTCTGAAGTATCTATTGCAAAGATTGTATCAAAGTGTTGTTAAAACTTTCGGGATAACAAGGATAGTTTGGTCTTTACAAGTCTTGGGCTTTTCTTCTAAAAAGACAACTGAAACCAATATCAAAATTTAAATATCGAATACTTCGTGTTACATTGATTTGAAAAAAAAAAACTGTTTTATGTTTGGAAAATTATATTGGACAGTGTTTAATAAACGTAGTGAGTGCGATATTTATTTTATTGTCAAACCCTACAAGCCCTTGTCCAGCAGTGGGATAGATTAGGCTAGCAAACAAACTACTAAGTAAGAACTCACAAACGAGAAAGTTTGTGAGGATGGAAGGATGTTTGATACTTTTTCTCGTTATAACTACTGAACGATTTTTTAAGTAACTTTACAGTAATATATCTAATACATACACAGGCTATAATTTATGAAGATACTAGCTTCCGCCAGCAGTTTCGCCTGCATGAAAGTCGAAAGTATTCCGACGGGTATCGTACATTTTTTCGGGTTAAAAAGACTATGTGAAAAACCGGATAATAATCTATCTCTGTGCCAAATTTCATTCAGATTCATCAACCATTCTGGCGTGATTGAGTAACAAAAATACATGCATCCATTCAAACTTTCGCATTTATAATATTACTAGCTTCTGCCAGGCGGTTCGCTCGCGTGATATTCTAAAATTACCATCATGCGAGTGAAGCAGCGGGAAAAAGCTAAGCAACCATAATTCAGCGTACTGTCTACCTCTGTCTCCTTCAAATTAAAATAATTATCCTTCCGCTTCCACTTCTTTATATTAAACCCAGCGCAATCATTATATCATTCTATCCTGAGCTGTAAGGTCAGCAAAATGAATCTAATTAAATAAATTACGTCCTACTTGTTGTTTTATTAATTAATTTTCTCGAATTAAGCTCTCTATGATGGTAGCGGTCACGCATTCGGTTTCACAGCAAAATGCTTGGATCGGAGCGTTGTAAAAACAAAAATATAAAGTTTAATTTTATTATGAAACTCAACACTGAACGAAGCGAGCTTTGTGTTGGTCTTTCAAAGGCCACATTTACATTATATTAGGCCTGTTTATCCCTATAGGTTGCTTTTAATTATTAATTATGGAAAAAACAAACAGTGATATATTATATTTTGTACAAAGAATAACAAAAAAATGCGACCAAATATGTAAATAACAATATTTTTCACGGCATACATACAAAAAAACCTTTGTATGTGATTTAAATTAAAACTACTTAGTAAAATAGTTGAAAATATTAAATTCTTAAAAACATTGTCCTAAGCTGCTTTTTGGGTGCTAAGTTATATTGGAAAAAAGACTTAGAGTATATGGTAGGTACACATCCATCCAAACTACCGTATTGAGTAACTACTACTCGGTCTATCATCACTGATAGGACTATTGCTGCTAATAAGCCGGATATAGTGGTGATAGACCGATTAGCGCGCCGCACAATGATAATCGATGTCACAATCCCGCATGACGAGAACCTCGTGAAAGCTGAGAAAGAGAAACAAATCAAGTATCTTGACTTAGCACACGAGGTTGTCGACATGTGGAATGTGGACTCGGCGGTCATTGTACCGATTGTCGTTACGGCCAACGGCCTGATGGCCAAGAGCCTCGACGACCATCTGTCGAGGCTGTCATTGGGTGGTTGGATCAAGGGTCTGATACAGAAGGCAGTACTCTTCGATACGGCTCGCATTGTGAGGAGGTTCCTGTCTCTGGAACCCTAACCACCGGTAGCTTGGACCCTGCTCCCGATACCGGTTGGCATCTATTTTTTATATTTTTAAATGTTTTTTTGTAATTTATTTAATAAAAATATTTAAAAATGTAGTAAATAAGAAAAAAAAACAATAAAGGATATATTAATAAGATTATAATTATATATGATGTTATCTATAAAACCAAATAACACTAACTTTGCCTAACCGCGGAAACGACCCTAGGCCCCATGACCAAATTCAAATCTTTTATTTACAGAATATGGGAAAAATATATATCACGATAATCAGGCTCACGCCGCGCAAATTTAAAAAGCATATTAATAAATTAAATAATTATCACAGTATCAAGTAAACAAGGCAATTAATAATTCATTGGAATTACAGTAGAATAGTCTAGCATACAATACTTTATATTATTAAAATTAATAGAAATATAAAAATCAATACATGTCAAGTCAAAGAGTGCAAAACTAGTTATACAAATATACATAATTCGACATAAATACATGTACGAGTAGATTAACAATTATTATTATTTTTACATTCACGATACGAACGATGCAGATAAAGAGAGGTCACAGTTTGTTAGGCTATGCCAATACATGTATGTATGTGTGTACCTACGACCTACATAGATTTATTGAACTATATTCAGGTGGTATTGGCCACTAATTGGGTTATGGAAGTCAAATGGCAGTCTCTTCACGTAAAGTATTAATATTCTGCTGCTTCTAGTTTCTAGTGGACTGGGAGCCGACCGCAATCTAGATAGGAAAATGCCTGTGATTGATTTATATTCTGTGTGATTTGTGTTTTTGAGGCAAGTCAGTTTGGCGACAGTATCTTATAAGTTATAGCTAAAAAAAATATGATCTTACACAATTTTATCAACAGTAACCGTATTTCATATTGACAAAAAACAATATCCCAAGGAAATGATTATATACAGGTTAATAGACCACAAAGAAAAAAATATATCCAAATTAAGAATGAAACCGGAAAATCACAAACCATTTTTTAATTAGTCTGAGACGACTATTACGTGTGTAATTATGATTTCTAAAAGGGCTCTTCCTTTTAGAAATCATAATTACACACGTATAAAAATTCCCGCTCTTGATTTGTTACGTATTTAATTTAGAAAAAAGAAATGGCACAATAAACTTCCTAGTACCACAAAATACTGACAGAAAAAAAAGTTTATTGCAGACAAGCATGGTCCGAAAACACTGAAAAATATGCTTTTCAAGGATAAAAGTCCCAAACAGCAGTTAACCGACCACTTCTGAGGATTCTTGCAATAAATCACTAGCCGATGGTGACTTTACCATAGGCAAAAAAGAAAGAAAGTTTTCTACATTTTCTTTCCTATAAATAAAAGTGAAGGACATGTGTCGCAAATGGAATCTAAATGATCTTGGAGAAATATGGCAGGATGATGTAATATGGTGTGAACTTACTGATTTACGATGCACGTACTAGCACAGAAGATCTTCTCCATTCAACTAGTCAAAACGCACGCACACATAGATACGCTTCACGTACAGCAAGTGAAAGCGCACTCGCGATCGGAATTTGTTTGAAATCGCCTACACACGTGTCTATGTGTGCGTGAGCCTGTTTTTACTCGTTGTGTGGAGTCGACCTTCTGTATTATTCTGATTCCCTGTTCGATGCGAAGCTTTATTTCCGTCGAGAAATGAAATGAACTGGCAACGTACTTACTACCTGTGCAAACCGTTTGAGGGTCTTATGATACCGTTCTCCTTACGCAAGAAAATGTTATGTTGAAGAAGACCTCGAAAAATTTAATGAAAATATTTGTTCAAGAAATTACTTTCGTTACAATCTTGACTTCTCTATGGCACTTTAAAAGCCCATTTCTGAATACAAAAATCACGGTGAATACCTTAGGAAGATACATCAACGAGGATTTCTTGTGTTTTATAAGGATTAAAAGAAGGAAGGAGGTAGAAAAATAAGTCTAAGTAAAATACACTGTAGGAATTACGTAAAATTAACACAATACTTGTAGCTTCTTTAATTAATCAAATATTAAAACATAAATCTCATCCAAACCTGCTGAACTCTACTACCTATATGACTGTATGTATTTACTTGAACTGCAAAGAACCGAAAATCTTCGCCTTACTAGAGCGATTAAATAAACCATTATTAAACGTTGATGTGTAAAAAATAAAGTTAAGTTTTACGAGATATACAATACAGACGCTTTATCTTAAAATTACCGTTGATAGATAATACTGAGAATTTCGTCACAGTGAATCTGTACACTGTATATTTTATGAACGTTATTAACCACAACAAAAAATATGATACCGTACCTTTACAAAAAGTACAAAATTATAATCATCTATTTGAAAAAACATTAAAAAAATAAATAAAAAGAACTCGCAAATTCTCTGTAGAGAAATCCATTTAACATTTTCAGTATCTAAACAAGTGAAATTCTCTGTACCAACAGTTTTATAGACTTTCCAATAAACTGGTCCATTTTGGAAATGGATACAAACACAAACGGTAGTGGAAAGCTATCAATACAAAGTAAAACGAATGGTGCATTAGACGAATTGAATGTGGTGGCTCGGTGTTCGCTTTCATAGCAAGTCAATTAAATGATTGGCAAGCTTCGTACGTGGAACAGGGTCATGCGAGTTACTAGCTACCACCCGCGGCTTCGTCTACGTAGTTTTAGTACTAAGTACTTTAGTTACACATCCATCCATCAAATCAAACTTTCGTGTTTATAATAATAGTATATAACTGACAACATGACATATGGACAAATACTAATTCAATTACCCAAATGCATGGACTGTTTACAATAAATCAGGTTAATTTTCGAGCCATTTTCCATGTGAAATTAGGATCATTTTCCGGTAAAATATTTTGTGTGAATTTTATTTCCTTTTTAAGGTTCCGTACCCAAAGTAAAAACGGAACCCTATTATTAAGACTCCAGTATAGTAGTCAGTATGTCAGTCTGTCTGTCAGTCTATCTTTCCCCAGGCTGTATCTCATGAACCGTGATAGCTAGACAGTTGAAATTTTTACATTTGATATATTTCTGTTGCCGCTATAATAACAAATACTAAAAATATAATAAAATAAATATTTAAGTGAGGTTCCCATACAACAAATGTGATTTTGTGCGCGAGTTCGACTCGCACTTGGCCGGTATTTTTTGCGTTGGCGTGAAAGCATACAGAAACTTAATTAAACATAGTGAGTTGTCTAATGTGCTTATGCTAGGTATCTTGGAACTCTGCAGTTGCATTCACATCTGTGTAGATTATCTCTTGTTGGAGCACATAAATAAAAAACACTAAAGAACTTAATATGTTTTAAACAATCTAGGTAAAATAGAGCAAATGTAACTTTCATTTCGGAAGTCGGTGTCGCAAAGACTAGAATAGAATAGAAAAGAATATACTTTATTGTACACCATAAAAGTTACACGTCTAGTTTATAAGAAAACTTAATTGTACGGGTACAAAGGCGGACTTATCGCTGACAGCGATATCTACCAGACAACCTTTGACTACTTCTACTATGGCTACTATGTTTTTTTTTTTACTTTTTCACAAAAAATAATCCGACTTCCAAAGCAAAACACTCTAAATAGATCAAAAATAACTTTCGTGCCGGCAGTCTGAGTCATAAAGTGTGTGCATAGAGTAACATATGTGAATTTTGTGCAATTCCAACAATATTACAACAAATTCTTAGTTCGTGGGGTCCGAGTGCTCACGCGTTATTTAAAGATCTGTAAAGCCTGATGTACACCAGCCGGAGGAGCACGGCCTCTGTGAACAGCTTGAGTCACGCATTCTATCACGGTTTTTGCTCCCAAACTGTGATAAAAATGTGTGACTCAAGTCTGTCACATTAGGCTGTGCTCGCCCCGGAAGCAGGTCTCACTCCTAATTGACACTTCGTATGACCCAAGGGCTGGCTTTTACCTTGGTCAAAGAATAAGAATTGCCATACAACGTGGCAATTTGACGATGATCTGATGAAGAACTTCGGAGATATACAACATAACTCTTCAAGAAATGACGGCAAATCTCGAGATTGCTGCAATCGCATGTCTGTTTATTTTTTATACCATTTCATAACATAACATCACGGCAATATGCTCTTAAGTGGTACGCAGATGGGTAAAGGTGAACCTTGATACACTCTCATTTCACCGGTTATGTTCAAGTTTCATGATATTCGGGTGATCTATTCTGGCAATATAGGTAACTTACTAAAGAACTTGCCTATTAGGTACAACTAAAAAGAGAAAAATAAAATAATCTTGTTTACTAAAAATACAAACGACTTCCAAATAAAAATAACCAAAAAATGAAAAATTACTTTATTTTTTGAAGTAGGTGAGCATAACGAAAAAAAATGTTACCTACCAAAGACACATATTTGGAAGTCGGTAGTATTTTTTTTTTTAAAGATTTTTTATTACAGGTGATTCTTTAAATGAAAACCGAACATGAAACTTTGATGTATCGTTTATGTAGGCAAATATAGCTACATTATTATAAGAACTACAAGGAAGGATAATATATTAAATCATAAACTCCATACTATTCAGATTCTAATTAACCAGCACAGCTTGAACTCTAACCCCAGGAACAACCAAAACATGTAAAGCTCAACTAATACTGGGCATATTCTAATTCACAAGTATATGCTTTGACTCTACAGAAGTAATGTACGTTTTGACTAATAGCCACTTAGCCTAATAGTACTTACCCCAGAGTGAATTATGATTCACACGTGACGTCAGAGCATAGCATTTGATGTATTTTTTCATTTGACTATTGGAATCAATTTTAAATGACCCTTCCAAATAATCTACAAAATTTGAATTAAGAGCCCAATATTCCATAATTTTGTGCTTAGGAGAGATGATTAAAAAAGAAAATTCATTTTTTAAGATCAATTCTAGAAAACGTTTATTTTACACACAATTCATTAACAAATCGATGTATATCCCACCATCAGCCTTTGCAATGCAGTACGTATCTCGATGCGTTCGTGGCAAACAACAATGAGGATCTGTCTAAGAGGCTTTCAACGGCTTATCCGTGGATGGATACCTCAACCTGTTTAGTACACATAGAGACCCGTTCGTGGCTCGGATAGTACGTTAAACCATCGATCTCTACAGGCATGGAATTATTAGTCATGCCTGAAATCTGTCCAGGCGAAGCATCTGTGATGCTACTGGTTGGTAAAAGTCATAGGCCACCTACACCACAAACTCTAACAGTCATGATAAGCACAAGTACCTAGGTAACAGTGTGAATTCCTTTAACACATTGTTAATGACTTAAGCCAGAATTTAAGTAAAATTAGATTTAGACACAGAACAACAGCATAGAATGAAAAAGAAAAGTAAACCTGGTGTTTAAAGCTTACTGCAATGCACGCCTGCCACAAGCTTCACTTATCAATATACACTAACGAGCAATGAAAAAGTTCCAGTGACATAGCACCAAATTACTCCTAAACGGGAAAGGCTAGCTTAATGAGGCCGTCTGCAATATTGAAGTATATTTAACAGCGCATCAGAATATTACCAACTAAAAACGTAAATATTTTGTTCAAATTTTAAATTTAATGTGAAAAAATTAAATTAAGGTGTTTGTGGGTGGAACTTTTTCATTGATCGGCAGTGTACGTAATACATACGTACCAACAACTTGTTAATGGTTGGTTTCGACCGACTACTTATATCTACACTACACATTAACCACGAAAGAAAAATCACCACGATTAATTATGGTAAGTTGCATAAATAACAACAGCTCACTTGAAACATAACTCTTTGGTTTATTATTTCTACCACAATTTATAAAGCTGGTTTTCATTAATGTTTATTAATGAGTATTCACATTGTTTACAATTTTAATAACGCTTTACAAACCTAACTTTATTTTTGGCAGTCGGTGTCCATAACACGAAAAATTGTTACCTACCAAAGACAACGACTTCCACAAATAAAGTTATTTTTCACTTTGTAGTTTTCTTATTTCGAAGTCAGTAATTTTTTTTTGTAAAAAAGGTTTTTATTTATCTATTTTACTAACATTAAGATTGGCCCGTAATGTTATAGGACACACCAGGCCTTTGCCTAGTAATTGGGCATAATAGGCCTAATCAGATCAGTGTGGCGACGCTTGGGGGAGGGCTATGTCCAGCAGTGGACGTCTTTCGGCTGATATGATGATGATGATACTATAAAATATTATAAATGCGAGTAACTCTGTCTGTTTGTCTGTTAACTTTCCACGCTAAAACTGCTGAACCGCTTCAGATGAAATTTGGTATGAAGATAGTAAAGTTTGAGACCCAAGGAAGGTTTCCAG
Source organism: Anorthoa munda (assembly GCA_945859665.1). Lineage (NCBI taxonomy): Eukaryota > Metazoa > Arthropoda > Insecta > Lepidoptera > Noctuidae > Anorthoa > Anorthoa munda. The sequence continues at coordinate 20,731,913 of OX243908.1, forward strand.
GATAGTTATTTTCCAGGGATTTCCGACTATCACGCGCGCAAGCCGTAGACAGAAATGTGTAAATAATATATGTCAGAACCAGGTACATAGGATCGTGATTTGACCTACTTATTGACATACATGTTTCAGATTATAGTCGTGGCCGCAGAATTTGGGATACGGGTACACTAGAGAAATATCTCCTGTAACTTCTACACAGTTTTAATTCGTTACAGAATCAATTACTATCACTTTGGAACAAAGTACTACTCTGGAATTAAAAGGAAACACTGAGCAGTTCCTAGGCCAGTATGTGTCATGTCACGGCCATGTCTAAACGATCACTGTCGCTCTCCATTAACCATATCGACACCATACCTGAAACTAGACTCTGCACAATACTAAACAAAGGTACTTGTGTCCCATTTTAAGTAAACAAATCATGACAAGATCCGACATATAGATAGACCCTACCAAGCTGGTTTTTACCTAAAAGCGCCCAAATTCTTACCATCATCTACCAATACAAATACAATCAATATAAAATAGGAACCTTGCCTAGCCTTACCTAGATACTATTTGGAAGTCAGCCAGATCTCGGCACACTTGCGAACCAGCCTAATTCAGTTTGAATGACACTAACATGGCTTATACCAGACACTGACTTGAATTACAATTAAGTTTGTTGCCTGGTACCATTGGTGGGCCATTCAACTATTTGAGGAACATTTTCCAAAAAATACAGAAAAACTACTGTCTTGCCAAAACATAACAAAATTGTTACCATATATCTTATTATTAAATTAATTAGTTAGCTCGTAATTTATACGAAAATTCGTTTATCAAAATAAAGATCATGTTTTCATGTCTCATTATGAAATCTGACCGCGATCTTACCTGATGGAAAGCGATCGATGAGGTAATCAATCTGCCGAGCCTTTCCCAACTATGTTGGGAAAGGCGCCCAGTCTATCCCAGTTCAGCTGAGTACCAGTATTTTACATGGAGCGACTGCCTATCTGACCTCCACAACACATTAACCGAGTAGGTAATACGATACCACTTTGTGAAGTTTCCTGGCTTCTGACTATCCGTAACAATTGCCAAAGATGTAAAAATGACAGCCAGGACCAAAGGCCCCAAGGTATCTCGGTATGTTAAGATGATCAACCATTCACGAACTGACCTCAGCAAGAGTTGCTTATCTTTGATGAGATCAAAAATATAATGAAAAAAAAAAGTTGATTAAAAAACCCGACTGCTTAAGAAGCGAACTAAAAAGACGTAAACAAGAAGAAAATCATGCTGTGCAGTCGAAGGATACATATTCGCGAGCTGGCTGACCAAAACCTTTAACTTTTTTTATTTATTTGTTTTAGTTAACATGTTTTCTTTTCGAATTACTGTACATTACATTAAAACACATAAGTAATATATTTTTGAAATCACCTCTTAAAACCCTTTATTTTGATACCCCCATGATGGGCTTGAAAGAAAAAAAATATTGGGCCCCCACAATATGGCGCCCAAAATCCGCCATGTTTCTATTTTCCAATTTGAATGTAGCTAGTGACACTCGCAAGGTTAAGACGAATCGATTGACGTAAGAATCATCAAAATCAGTCAATGCGTTTGGACTCTAGAACGCCACATAGGAACATACATACATAGATTGATAAACATATTACCCTCTTTCGGCAGTCGGATAAAAATTTAATAGCACCTTTACTAAGGTTCCTATACCTTATCCAAGAACCCAAAAGAAAACAGGAAAATTGATGTAGAATATAATCGCTATTACATTCCGTGAAATCGACACCTCTTAACAAAACAATTATTTAAATATAAAAGAGAGTTCCGCGAATTCTAGAGTGCTCATAAATTATTAACGTAGGTAATAATACCTTTGTTATCCTATATTCCATAGCGGGTTTATAATTATACTGGTTCTGCCCGTGTCTTCTCTCACGTGAAAAGTGTTTTATTATTGCTACTTTTGGCTCGTCTCACAAACCTTGTCGATCCAAAACTTATACCAGAGCAAGCTGGATTTAGTTTTGCTGTGGCCAGGTCCTTAACCTTACACAATATATTGAGGATGCGTTTGAAACGATTCTGTAAAAATCTCATCATGCAAAGTTATGTGAACTGAATTTGAAGTGATCTAGCAATGCCTAGCGGAAGGAAGATTTATAGCTCACTTCACTAAAGTTTTCACAGTGCTAATCCGTATGCCAAGTTTCATCAACATCCTTTTATTGTTTTATAAGTGAAAACGTAATAGACAGACAAACAGAGACATTTTTACATTATTAGTATGGATATGGATATTATTATTCAAGTTGTACAAGAGGTGTTAAGTTTAATCAAAGCATTGTTTAATTAAGATCCTTCATGAAATTATGTTAACACTAGCTTCTGCCAGCGGCTTCGCCGGCGTGAATGTCGAAAATTATCCCGAGGGAACTTAATCCCGGGATAAAAAGTATCCTATGTGCTATTTCTGACTTTAATCTATCTCTGTGCCAAATTTCATCCAGATCCGTCCAGCCTTTTGAGCCTGAAGAAGTAACAATCATACAATCACACACACGCACAAACTTTCGCCTTTATAATATTAGTGTGAAGTGTGATTTGAACAAACACGACATTACGCTTGTATTTCTCGATGGGACAGGAAGCGCTGTTTGGTACCTAACTACTTACGAATACATAATAGATTTCGCCAGTTTTCTGTAAGTCCCATATAAAACTATATAGCCAACTTGGGGTCGAGTCTCTTGTCATCAATCGGGCAAAAATCAGAATCCGGACTGATACTGAGATATTCCTTATACAGGTTGTAACATAAATGGATTATCATTATTTAAAAACTGTTTCTACCCATGGAAATAAACTACTTTCGTCAAGGAAGTCATAGTCAATTCCCAACAAAAAATTAGACTTTCCATGCAATGTTATCAGCTGATCAAAATAAGTATGGAAGGTATAATTTAGAATTCACTAAAAGTTGCTGATAGTATTTAGTAAAAAGCCATGTTAAATCATTAATATTATGAGTTCCAAAACATTTTCCTTCATATAATGATCTCTCTAAAAATAGCAATCTTCATGCCGGGAAAGACGCCTGAAGGATTAAGCGAAAAGATGGGCTTCTCCTACAAATAGAAGTACCCTAATCCTGATTTAGGTAGACATGTGCCAAATCAGTGTAATGGTAATACTGTCTTAGTCTTTAACAATTAGCGAGGAAGCTTAGCTACGGGCGTACGTTTCAATGCTGCAAGTGCTGTACGCAAAGCAAAAGGAAAAACGCAGTGTGACTAAAAACGACAACATATTATCATTACGACTGTACCTACATATACTCTGAAGGGTTACGCGGAGGGGTACCAATAGCAAGCACCTGCTACCACATTTCATCAGTAATATCTCATGTAATGGAGGAGAGGCTATTGCCTTCAGCCGGGCACAAAACTAGCCTCCTGAAGCATTCCAAACGAAAAAACACATTTACACGTTTCCTGTCCCGGGAATCTAACCCTAGCCCTCATGCTAGCAACCACTAGACCAGGGATAAATATGGTCGATGTAGACCCCTAGTGTCGAAATCGGTTTCCCACACACCCTCCCGCTTCACCCAGAGTGGGAGAAGTCATTGGATGATTTCCAAGCCAAAAAAGCGTTCGACATAACCCCCCCGGTGAGTTCCCGCATTGTCGAGGCGGGGCTCAGAAGCCGTGGCTTGGTCACCCACGGAGGAGTGCCGGTTTTGCGGTGCGCCGCTCTCCCTATCCCCTGCGGCCAAAAATTGGTAGGTGGCGGGGTCATTTACCTTTACCCTTCACAAGGGGACCAAGGGTGCCATACACGGGGTCGTCTGGCACCCATGTACTGGTTTGGACCCTGGGGTGCTCACGGCGTACAGTTTGTTCTGTTGCGCCGGTGATAGGGGGTACTCCCCTGAGAAGGGTCCGGTGACGGACAGCCGCGGTGGGTTCGCGGTGAGTGTTAACGCGTGCCCGTGGTCACGCCATAAGCGGCACAGGATCCTCCTGTGTGAACCGTGGAGTTTTAGTGGCTTGGAGTCCCACATATTTCCTGTGGTAGCGCAGTATGCATGAGCATTTATTCAAGGTTAAAAAAAAAAAAACTGGTCGACATAAACAAAAACTGATTTTGAGGGTCGACGACGTCTAAAAATTTATCCCTATAAATTAACACAAGTTCTTATTTGAAACTTTCTAGGTACTCTATAAGTTGTGTTACGTGTACCAACTTGTTATAAGAATGAGTAATATTTTAGTAGGAAATATCATTGTTGTACTTATATAAAACTCAACAAGTCGATAAGCTTGCACAAGTTTGAACAATATGAAAAACTCGGCAAGTCGATAAGCGCCTTTTTAATGTAATCTGGCTATGGGGGTCTGAGGTATCAGTTAATTTTGTAAAAGGGGTCTCTTGTCCAAAATAGTTTAGGAATCCCTGCACTAGACTAACGAAACTTTAATGCTATTCATACCCACTAATGTACGAATTCACCTAAATACCTAACATTCATATACTAATATGAAAACATGTATTAATAGCATTTTTAATGGTTTTTATTCCCAAATAAAATTAAATATATTTTGTCCAAAATTGATATCGGTTTACTCAACAATCGGACTCAATTAATGGAACATTGACGTAATAATATCGAGGCCATCGAATATCGTTTAATCGTTTGATTTATCGATAAAACATTGGCACTTCATTAGCTGATGCGTAATTGGTGAATGATTGACTTTCCCAATGGTTTGGTGGTTGAAAGAGAGATTGTTTAGAGTGTTTCGGGGTTCGATTCTAAAATCGGGAAAAGTGGTATAAGGTATTGTTTATTAGGAATTGCTCGACAGCACAATGTCTGGTTCAGAAATCAGTTACAGTCATCTTCTATGACATGAAAAATCCCATGTATGAGAACAAAATTGTAATGATAACTGTGGATGTAGAAGATATGTTCACCTCTGTTGTTCTCCGTCTTTGGGAAAGACAGGCGTTTTATTAAGTTATGAAACGGGCCCCTTGGTCTCATGGTTGCAATCAATACTGCTAACCATGATCCCAGTACAATTTACCGTGTTATTAGGATTTTTCATGTGGATTTTTGCCATTGCTCCCCAGATTACCCGGTTGATAGCTATGTGTCGTCATGTTACTTTAGAAGCCCTTTGTTGTAAAATAATCACGAGTACTTAATGGTTAATGTGGGTGTTTGTACTGAGGAACACTTTTGCCCATCTCTTCGGGAGATCAGAAGTGAATCACTTGAAATTTCCGAATGCTCTCATTGGACAAAGTTCGCGGTTTCGGTCCAATCGTCTGTTTCATCGATAAAACTGCGATACTTCATTAAGAGTTCGTAATTGATGACATAATTGCGAGGTGAAGAAATTAACATATAAATAGTGATTTTAAATCATGTGCAGTCAGGTGGAAATGTTCTAATGAGCTGAAAAGTTTAAATTGACCGAAAATGGTACATAAAGGGAATGCTTGTATTTGAGTTGTTATTAACACAAAATTGTCCATTAGTAGGCTAAGAAGCCAGAAGCGAGCTTATCGCCAAGAGCTCACCAATGCTATCGTCAGGTGATCTGAGGCAGGCCCTATAACGATTGTCATAAAGGCAAAAATTGTATTGTATTGACAAGCGACATCAAAATGTCACGTCATCAATCACTTACATTTTGGCATTTCGACCATCGCCATCGCTGAGATTGAATGACACTTGTCTACAATCTATCAGCGAATTTAAAGTGAGCCTACAATCTATCAGCAAAGGCGATGGTTGTAATGCCAAAATGTAATGTGTCCCATATATTTCTGACATGTAAGTGCTCGTTCAACAAGAAGTCCGTTTTACAGGTCCACTTTATAGTATACGTTTTAATGCGGCACTGACGTATATAGTTGTATGAGCGAGTTCACACACACAATAATATTAAAATACTGATCCGTTTTGTTTGAAAGTACACTGACTAAATTTTAAATCCGAGGACAGTATAGACACAAAACAGTATCGGTTCTGCCGGTTTTCAGCAAGGTCTTTTAAAAGATAATGCTAAATCAAATGCTCATTCATTTTAATACGAATAACATCCAACACGATAAACAGTATGGTTTTAGCAAAGGACGTTGTCCAACCGACGACGATGGTGTCACCTTATTAAAATACATCTTTGATGCGTGGGAAGAGGCACAAGATTTCATAGTGTAACACTTTTTTTGTGGTAGATAAAATTTTTGTCAAAAGAAAATTAATTACCTCCTTCCGCCGTGTCCCCGTACGGTTTTATACCACTCCCTCGCTTTAAAACTGCCGCTGGGTGGTGGAACCACTTTGGAACCGCACCCTGGGACGGTGAGTTCCCTATAAACACTCTCATTTCACCAAAATAACTTAGAATCACTTGATATCCGTGCACCGAAGCTGTATTTTTTGTTTGTTTTGACGGACTGCAGCTGTCATTTGGACGTACGGCGTTTTCGTTCGGAAACGTGCCCGTCTCCGCAAAGATTGGCTTAATTATTTCTTTGGAGTAGCACACGGGTAGGATTCGAGTTTGGTTTTGGGATTGCGAGGACGTTGTCCCGCTTCCGTTGGCGTGCCTCAAGGAATTGCTTATGTGAATGATGATAGCCTTTGAGCTCAGAAGATTCGAGAACGATCGGATTTCCTGAACGAAACGCGGCAGCGGGATGCGTTCAAAATTCTCATCCGAGCTGTCAGGGATTGATAGTGTTTTATTGTAATCTGATTTTAAGTCGGGTTTTGGAAAGTTGTAGGGTGAGGCGTAGGTCTGGGATAGTGTATTTCTTTGAAGGAAAATTGTTCCGCGTAAATTCTTCGAAAACGGAAATTTTAGGAAACAGTTTATGGGATTCGGTGTTTTAGGTTTTCGGTTCGAGAATGATGGTATGAGAGCGGACCCGGCTAGAATTTTTCTTGGCGACAAGGGCGAACTGCGTGGAGGCGTTCTTTTCTTGGGCTGACCGGCTTGAGCAGAGCCTGGAGATTGCGAGTGGGCTGGAATTATCGCGTGGGCGTCGGCCTCTGTGCGGCGGAGCGTTTCCTGTATGTGCCTGTCGTGATTGAACGGAATACGTGAAGCCAAAAATCGCTGGTGACCGCGTGCGTGATTGTGGATACGCGGCCTGGAAGCTGCATGTAACCGTCGTGGTGTGATACCCGGCGTGATTGTGTTCCCAAGCTGGGCTCATAATCCCTCACGGTAAGTCGCCTTGCTCAGGGGATTGACCCCATCGTATTTCGTTGTGAGTTCTGTGTGCTGACTTGCTGGTTTCTTTCAGAACAACGTGGCGTGGGGTCGAAATTGGGCCGACCTATCTACCCTACGGGTTTTCTTCCTCCGAAAGGTACGTGTTTGACTTCCTAAAGGCTCTGTCAGTTGGTGTTCGGTTTCTTGGGGCGGCCAATACATTTATATTATTTGGGCTGGCCTATCCTTTGTGGGTGTTTGTTGACAAGCTCCATACAATTATACATATTTACATACACCTTAGGCATGATTTCCCTATACTCAGAAGGGCCATCCATTATGTTAGCCTATGTAAAGCCCGGTATTTAAGATAATATTTCCCGTATTCCAACGATTTGTCTGATCTGTATAACCATAAAACCTGTGTGTTTAATCATGAAGAGTGCGGGACAGCTCATCCATTGTGTTCACCTATGTACAGCCGGTGTGTAAGATAATACCTTCCATGTGTAGCGAGTTGTCTGCTCTGTATAACCCTACATTCTGTGTGTTTAATCATGAAGAGTGCCGGACGGCTCACCCATTGTGTTCGCCTATGTAAAGCCCGGTGTATAGGATGTTACTTTCAGTGTTTTAGCGACCTGTCTGTTCTATATACTCAAAACCCTTTGTGTTTGATTTGAGTTTTTGTGCTAAGAAGTTTTTATTCTGTAACTTCAGGAGGTGTCTGGTTGGGGCTGATTGCCTGGCTGAGGCTATCTGCTCGAGGCAGGCTGTCGCAGAGTGGAGTTGGCTGGCTACGCAACGGTTCAGGAGACAGGCTTTCTGACCCTTCCGTTTTATTATTATTTTTATTTTTTGTTCTTCCACCCTCAACTATAAATTAGTTGGGAAATATTTTGGTACGAAGAAAAGTTGACCAGCCAACTGCAACCAGCGACCCTTTTTAAATTTATTTACTTTTGTAACGTGTTCAAGGGTTAAATTTAATAAACATCGTTCTCAGTATATGGTGCTTTATTGTTCCCAAGAAAAAATCCCGTTACAATAGGTGTCCTCTGTGACCTGTCGAAAGCGTTTGGTCGCCAATCATAAAACATTCCTCTTGAAACTTGAGCATTACGGGCTAGGCCAGTCAGCATTAAGTTAAGTAAAATCTTATTTAAATGATAGACAGCAATTAGTTCAAATAAACGGTGTCAATTCTTCGGGGTTAACCGTGAAAATGAGGATACCCCAGGGTTAAATTTTGGGTCCTTTCTTATTTTTAGTCTACATTAACGATTTACCCCATCTATTGTAGCGTTACGTATAGTTCAAATGAACTATACGTAAGCCACGTTAATAAAATTAAAGGTAAATATAAATTAAAACTAATAAAAGGATATAAATAACAAATTAAGGTCCGGCTTCGCACGACGTGGGCAGCTAGGAAGATCCCGCTTGACACGACGTGGGCAGAAATTCTTAGCAGGCAGGCAGGCAGGCTAGGCAGCTGGACGGACACGATGGCGTGGAATGCCCGAGGTAGGCAGATGAGCTCGCAGATGTATCGTTTAGATAGGCAGTAGGGTAGCCAGCAGGACGAATGGGCTGGCTCACAGTTAGATGGTCAAGGCTGCTGAACTAATAGTCAGGCAGTCAGTTAGGCAGTAGAATAGGCTGGCACTGGCAGATAGAAGTGTGGAGGTCGGGCTGTGGCTTAATATGCCGATCAATCAAACCCTTTACTATGAAGCGGTGACCGACGTAGTTTAAGAACCAGTAAAATACACACATTTAAGTTCAACACTCAATAAATTATATTTATTGTTTTTCACAGAATTGGTCACAGGCCTTATATATAATAGTTTTAAAGAGATTTTCAGATTCAATAGTACAACACGTAGTATTAAGTAGTCAAAACGACTTTCAGAGTTCAGAGCAGATTCAAGACTAAAAAAGTGACACCCGTTTTACTTCGTTCCGATATGTCTTCTCCATTTTAAATTCAAATATGAATTAAGAAATCATGAACGAATAAAAACGGTTTACAGAGGCGCAGTCTGCCGCTGCCCTTATAATGAAAATATAATGTACAACGAGCTTAATAAGCTATAGAGAATGGTATCTTATGTCTATGGTTTAAGAAAATAAAATAATGACAATGTCATGTCAGGTAAAAATGTCAAGAGTTAAAAATAATATAATAGTTTTGGATGAATCAACAAATCTTATGATTTTCAGGTAATGTATATCATGTAAAGCATACATAAAAAATGGAAAACGTGAGATGATACAATTTCAAAAGTAACGGTGATGAAATTTGTAAAATATATTATAAAACGTAAGTAAACTAAAACATGTGGAATGAACACCACACTATTTAAAAAAAAATTAAACATGGTGTTATTTTCCGATGACATTCCATTGATTTTTAAGATAAATAGACGTACGAGTAACGTTGACGAAGTAAATAACGTCTTATGACAGGTTCAAAATTGGTTCACAGCGAATCATTTAGTTTGAACTGCTAAAAAGACTAAGTGCTTAAAATTTGCCTTGCTGAATGTCAAAAGTACTGATAGTGACATTATATTAAATAGGGGGAAACCTAAAATTCGTCGATAAAACGGTTTTCCTAGGGATCACGCTAGAATCAAGGTTAAAATGTGGTCGTCATTTAATATCACTTGCAGGGCGTTTGACATTCCCATAAATTTCTGTAATTTTTCCAATCGCTATCGCCACGCTTTCATTGATAGAATGTCACTTGTCTAGGGCCTCGGATATTCTTCTACAATGTATATTATAAACGTGAAAGTTTGTGAGATTAATTGTATGGATGGATGTTTATTACTCTTTCACGCTAAAACTACTGAACAGATTTTGATTAAACTTGACAGAAATATAGCTTATACGTTAGAATAACACATAGGCTATAATTTATAAAGATATTGGGAGAAGTACTAATATCACGCGGGCAGAGCCGTGGGCGGCAGCTAGTACAGTTATATTTGGTACAAAAGAAGTAGATAAGAATGAAAAAATAGGTATCTTTGTATATGCGATTATCACACAGCAGTCGTGGCCGAGCGGTTAAGGCGTCTGATTAGAAATCAGATTCCCTCTGGGAGCGTAGGTTCGAACCCTACCGACACTATTTGATTAAATAATCGATTATAAGAAAGTCATAAGATTTTTCTTTTTAACCTCTGTTACAAAAACATTTAAAAAGGATGGCAACCAGTCGGTTCTTTTTTTAATTTATAGCACGTGAGCACATTCGCAAGAAGTTTGAAGAATCATCACAGAATTGATTTGTTGGTTTTTCAATAACATTGCGTATGTATGTATCTAAGTATATATTTTTATTATATTATTATTCTCTTTATATATATTTTTTTCTCTATTTATTCTTTCATTTAGTTGCATCTCCCTTTTTTTATCTCAGCACCACCCTATGATCGACTGGTAGAAAATTCCTAAGGCACTAAGTCTGTCTTTATACTTGTGCATAAAGTTCTAATGAATAAATAAAAAGTATAAAAATAAGACTTGTACACTCGGGTCTGGGGACCAAAGAGGCTTGTTTTTTACTTTTTAAATGAGGTTGGAAGTCGGCAATTAAAAAAAATGACAATTTATGGAAAGCCAATGTAGCTACCTACAGAATTTACGTAGTAAAAAATAATTAACAAACATATTATTCATTATTATGCACCCCAGTAATCTTTGATCATATTTATTTCATCTCATTGAATATAACAATAACGTGATTAAAATTAATTTAATAACCAATACCTACGTATTAGGTACAGAAAATCAGCTCCATACAACGAGGGAAAACGCACGCACCTACAGACACGTTTCACGCACTAGGCTGAGAGTGCAAGCGTACTCGAGACTGTCATTTGTTATAGGTTGCCGTACGTCTATGTGTGCGTGCACCTGTTTTAGCTCGCTGTATGAAGCCGACCTTCTGTATTCTTTATTTTGTTGGTTTGGGTTCCGTAATCCGTAAAGTAATTTAAATAGCCACAGCCGTGATTGGCTGGGCAAGGCCAATGTCATGTTTTGGTCTGTAAGAGTTTAAATTGTTTTATAAAGCGTGTAGCGTTTTTTTTTCACCTTCAGACTTCAATTAATGCAACTAAAGGATTTGGGTAATGTTGTTGAGCATTCTGTCTTTACCACTTATTATTAAAGGTCTGTTTGTTTGCCATTCTTTGGCATAAAAAGTAAGATAGACCATCTTACTTCTTTTTCTTCTTTGTGTCGAAGTTTCCATGTTCAATACTTTATTTATATTTTGTGCTTCAATCAGAACTCAGCCACGTCGACAACCCTAGCGCTGACCTCGCAAAGGTCTCTCATTTTGCTGATGTTTGTGCAAAAGGAGCAAGACAAGAGATGGGGCAACGTTTGTGGTGTGGATCCATATTCGCATTGTGGCTGATTGTAGTATTCCCCCATCTGAGGACCTAGACAAGTGACATTCTATCATCGAAAGTGTGGCGATAGCAATTGTCAAAAAGGCGAAATTGTATGGGATTGACAAGCGATATCGAAAAATTCACGTGATCAATCCCTTACATTTATTCGACTATTGACTTCGCTGACATCGAATGCCACTTTTCTAGAGCCTCTGACCAAGTTATACTAGATAGACATAGAGAGTAGGTGTAGTCTATTTGTATAGAGTACTCCAGATAAATTCAAGAAAGTTGTTTTACTGGCCCTGTTACCTAAGTAACCCATTTTACTAAAAAAAATAAGGTGCGTATCAAACTTTTTAATGAATATCTTGTAAGAACCGATTCAATGTAGGAGGAAAACGTGATAATTTGAGATGTAACCTGAAGAAAATATATCGTGGGTTGATATGCGGTCACGCTGGGTCACGTGCTAATGCATTATATAGGTAGCAAGTTTTTTAACGAGGGCAGTTTGTGTTCTTAACGAGGGCCTTTTCCCATGGGGGTAGGCAGAAATGACGGAACGCCACCTGCTATGATCCTTACAAATATAGGATTTGTTATAGAAAAAACCGGCTAAGTACGATCGGACTCGCACACGAAGGGTTTCGTACGATTATCGCAAAAAACGGCAAATAATCACGTTTGTTGTATGGGAGCCCCACTTAAATATTCATTTTATTCTGTTTTTTGTATTTATTATTATAGCGGCAACAGAAATACATCATCTGTGAAAATTTGCTTTCACGGTTCACTAGATACAGCCTGGTGACAGACGGACAGACTGACGGACAGTGGAGTCTTAGTAATAGGGTCCCATTTTTACCCTTTGGGTACGTAACCCTAAAAATACAAAAGTACGGAATATTTGCGTATAGTGTTAGTTCATCTATTCAGCATGACAAAATGCCCAAATATAACCACCTGGCACATCTTTATCGCTGCACAATGCATGAACGCATTGCCCACACACTTATACATTAATACCAGAGCCACTAGTTGAAGGTATTGTATCTATTTATATCTTCTCTGCTACTTATTTTTGACACCAATTGATACGTGTGAATAATCTCTATAGGTGCAGCGCACTGATCAGTGTTAAGAATGTCTCTAGGTGACGATTGATAGTTATAAATTGAAATAAATTTGTAAATTGTTCTTTTTATTGCAGAAATATTTAGAAAATATCTATGACAGTCATGCTGCAGAGAATAATCGATGCGGAAAATTAAATAAGAACGGGTTTAACAATTGGTGTAGTAAAAAGTGGATTAAGACACAGAATGAGAGTATGTGTGCGAAACAGAGGCGGACACGTGGAATATGAATTTTAATCGTAGACTTTCTGTAAAATAGTATGTCATTTTGTACCTATTGGGATTGTTTTATTTTGTTTCCAAACCCAATTGATACATTTGGCGCTTAAGTACGTTATATTTTACTACTACCGGAAGCCTTTCATCAAAGTTTTTTTCTATTAATTCTGATAATACCATAGCTTGTTATACCTTGTTGGATAGCTAATGAAACGTAGATATTTTAAGCACATCTGCAGCATGATAGTCACAGACATTTTTCAAATATTTTAGGAAGATAAAAAAGAGATTTATTTCATGTTATAACTATCAATCGTCTATTACGACAGTGTTGGTTCAGTTAACTGCAATTATATTATTGAGAATAAAAAATACAAATTATCTACTACAAAAAAATCGCAAAATCAAATAAATTAGAAGCAAAAGATCTTAAAAAAACCGGCCAAGTGCGAGTCGGACTCGCGCACGAAGGGTTCCGAACCATTATCGCAAAACACTGCAAAAATATCACGTTTGTTGTATGGGAGCCCCCTTTAAATATTAATTTTATACTGTTTTTAGTATTTGTTGTTATAGCGGCAACAGGAATACATCATCTGTGAAAATTTCAACTGTCTAACTATAACGGTTCATGAGATACAGCCTGGTGACAGACAGACAGACAGATGGACCGCGAAGTCTCAGTAATAGGTTTTAACTGGGTCATAATAATTTAAAGCCTTTAACCATCTGGCATAATGTACCTTTCAAATGATGAATGATTTTATAATTAAAAAACAGAATAAAATATATATTTAAGTAGGGACATACAACAAACGTGATTATTTGCCGTTTTTTGCGATAATGGTACGGAACCCTTCGTGCGCGAGTCCGACTCGCACTAGATCGGTTTTTTTTTGTATGTTCACCAATTTCTCTGTCAATTGTGGACCGATACTAAACATTTTTTTTTTTAATTTGTGCCCGAATCAAGTCCCATTTAAATTTGGTAAAGATCTGATGAAGAACTAAACTGACGGTGATAAACAATAAGACTATTCAATTAACAACGGGAAATCTCTTGGGATTGCTGCAATTGCATGTCTGTTTGTTGTTTATGCCATTTTATAACACAACATCAAGCCAGTACGCTCTAACTAAAGGGGTACGCAGATTTGTACAGTTAATTCTGATACACTTTCATTTCACCGGTTAAGTTCAAGTTTTATGTTATTCGGGTAATCTATTTTGGCATATCTTTCGGCATTATAGGTACGAGTACCTTACTATATAATAAAAGAACTTGCTCATTATGTACCAAAACTAAAAAGTGAAAAATAAAAACCTTTTACAAAAAAAAAACAATCGACTGCCAAATGAAAACACTACAAAGTGAAAAATAACTACAATTTCGGCAGTCGGTGTCAAAAACTGAAGAAACAAAACAGGAATACCGACTTCCAAAATTGAAGTTATTTAATAATTAATTAAATTATTCTACTTCATTGTATTTTTATATAAATTGCATGTGTAGGTATATATTTTGTGTTGAGTAAATTGTTTTATGAATAAATGAAATTAATGAATGAATTAAACAAACATACATAATGTCGAACATAGAACCTCCTCCTTTATGGGATGTCGGTTAATGAGATAGTGACAAAACACACGAGCCTACAAAGTTATTAAAAACATGTAAAACTACATTATGATTGGTGGCTTTTCTTAGGTGGTTAGGTATACTCGTAGATATACTCGTACATAGACAGACGTCGTAAAAATTAAGTTTTTAACCTCACTAAGTAAAATACTACTAGGTAGAAATTATACTTTTCTATATCAACTTACCGAACATCGATGCAACCTTTAAGTTGTGTCCTACAACCCAGCATTTGTCAACTGCTTATTAATCGTAACAGGTAATCTGGGATGTGTGTCGGCCAGAGCTTACGGGATAAGCTTTGAAACATGATGGGTTGAGCGTGCGAGAAAAATCTCGCTCTTGTTTACTTTGACAGGTAAGTGGGGAGGGTGACGGAAAGTATTCGAGTATTAGGGATGTACCTAGGGTTACCAACTTTCTTAAAATTTATTATGAATTCAGACTTATAAAAAAGAGCTATTAAAGGTATTGGCGCAACATAAGCATTTTTTTGTACATTTGAAAAAAAATAAGAGAGATTATTTATATTTCTACCTTGTAATAATTTTCTTTTTTTTTTATAATGTTTTAATGAAGCTCTGTTTTTTGCTTTCCATCGCTTTGTGTTTCGTCATCGCTGTTTTTATGCCAGATTAAGATAAAAACTCCCTTATCTATACGCTCCCTTAGGTATAAATGACAGGAATTTATACCATTTAATACAAAATCTGATTCAATTACTTATCTAAATAATAACCTACCTATCTTAGCGTACTCTATTGCATTTATGGATTGTTTTGTTTTGTTTTTTAAATGCAATACTCTATATTAGAGTACGGTTAGCAATCCTAGGTGTACCAAAAAAGAGGATGACAAAAATATACGAATATTTATGGTTAAAATCGTATTGTACGGCGGCGATGTCGTTACCTTATCGTGTTAGTGTTATGTGATTCTTGTCTTTACGCTTTACTGTTACTGGTTGTTAGCTGAGCAACACTACAGGTACCTACCTACACACATTCCCGCCAGTCACATTTTCTAGATTTAATAGCAAGTCAAGAACAAAACACAGGTCAACTTTCATCTTTGGAAGAACATTTGTAAACTTAAATAAAGTGTCTTTTTACAATTTTCACTAGATTTTTAACAGATCCTTTAATTGAAATAACCATACTTACTATTTTGTTTGTGGATTTTAGCTTATCTTGGCCAGCAACATCGTGAGGAAATCTGGACTTATATAGCTAATGTAAGTCTGAAGTCGGAAGCCTGTGGGGTTCCCAGAGGCAGCTTAATTAACTCTGACATCAGAGGTAGCCACATCCTCACACGAAAAAGAAGAAGACTATATTGGTGAAAAAAAAACCTATAATAGTTCTGGTGCAATGGTTATAGTGAACTAACATTTACTTTTAATGTTTAAGTTCAAAATAATAATACCTGGAGTTGAATATCAAGGCAGAAAGTTCTACATACCCAAATTGCTACTGTTGACAACCTTACTTTCACTAGGTACAGCTTCAATAAAGAAAAGTACGTCCTGAAAGTACTTTCCGCAAGTAACTACGGCAGTTATTCTTCAGTTACAAGTTAACATAAGTTTTTGTGTCGGTACGAAACGATCTTTACGTGCCTTAATAAAAAAGTTGAACACTAGGAAAGTCGTTTTAATTAAAAACTTTAAAACTTTCGTTGTTATGACATTTTTCTGTACAATAAGACCTAACTTTTTATATTCTTATAAAACAACATATATAGATACATAAGAATAGCAGTTAAGTGTATAATCATATCAAAAGCTGGATTTATGAGACATGAGACATATTATATGTTGTACTTCTATATTTTTCTTTTTTTATTAATAGTTGTCAAATTCGTTCAATAGACCTCTGTTGACAGCGCAACTTTGGGCATCTTTTGAGGTTTCTAGTGCTTCTAAAGATAATGAATCATCAAAAAGGAAAACATAGGGGCACATCATATATCTTTCTTTTTCAGTTTCTGGAATATCTTTTAAATTGGTCCAATGAGTAAGCCACACAAATAAGTAGGTCTGAAATGATGCCCAGACATCAATAAGGAAACTAATTATTTGAGTGATAGCTTCTCTTGAGATTCTTACCAAAGTAAACACGGACGAAGTTGCAAGCAAGTACTACTTACTAACATAGTGAACATGTAGAATACTGATCACATGCATCTAGGTAATGAGGATTTTCGGAAATAATGTGCACTCTTGGTGACAGCACTGAGACCTCATGTCCAGGAACCTGTTGAAGCCCTTTATTCCGTAATTTTTACTGATGATGCCTGTACTGTCCCACTTCTGAGCTAAGCTTACCCTTAACCTTTCAGGTATTCTTTTTCTGATCCACCTCGATCAAGCTCTTGCAGTAGGCGTTTAGGCCGTCTCGCCCTCTCCTTCTGGGTCGGCCTCAGCAGCGCCGTCCTTCCTTTGGCACCCTCTTTATGTACATTACCCAGCGGTCACTGTGCATGCGGCTGACGTGACCCGTCCGATGCTATTCCGTCATTAGTTAAATTTAAATTGCTTCGTTTGTTTTGTAGTAGCAAGCTCTACTGGTGAGTATGTGGTCCTGTCTTCGATTACAGAATCTTTCAAAGGGTTTTTGGGTTTTCCATCTGGAGTTTGTCAGTAGCAGCCCGGAGCCTGGATTTGTGTCTGGTTGATAGCAATAACTACCCTCATCCCCTATTCATCATCAGCCTTTTTAATGTGCTAAGAAACAGGCCTCCTCTCTGTGAGAGGGAATGGGCCGTAATCCACCACGCGGGCCCAATGCTGCGGGTTGGTGGATGTCTCATGTATTCGAATTTTTTGTTTCTAAGACATGCCGGTTACCTCACGATGTTTTCCTTCACCGTTTTGAGTGAAGTGGTGGAGAAATAATTTACATAAAGTAAAGCGCGTGCCTGGGTTTGAACCCACGACATTCAATTTTTATGTCGCGGCCGATACCACTAAGCCACCACTGCACCCTCTATTGCATGGCGTAAATTTACCAGAATTTTCCTCATTGTCTCATGTTGATCGCGTTATAAGGCCCATGGTCATGCTCATTCTCTTAACTTTATCCCTTGATCACCTACTACAATATGCCCTATATCTTACTAATGTTAAAACAATTGTTTGTTTTTTTTTTTTGTAGCAGGTCGTCTCAGGGAGCACTGAACCGAATATGATGAAATGCTAGGTAATTCTAGGTACTCTACCACTAAGTAGGTAATACTTATTATGCCAGAATTTTTTTTTCAAATCCCCGTGGGATCATACATTTTTCACGTAAGCAAAACTGTGGAAAAAATTTAGTTTTTTTTTTTTTTTTTTTGACGCACTAGGGCCATGGGGTCCGAGTGCACACCTATTATTTCGGGATATCGCCAAGTCGACTCTTCACGTGACCAGAGGGCTGGCGTTTTTTTCGGCCAAAGAATCAGCATTGCCATCCAACGTGGCAATGCTGCCAGCCTTCTGGGCACTTTTCCTGTTGACAGCGATGTGGACGAATTTTTTGACGCCCCGTAATTGTACATATTAGTTTTTCTTATTTTAGTTCTAATATTAGTTTGTAAATAATGTACATTAGATATAATTATTAATTAATTTCAAATAAAAATGTTTTTATAAGTATATATGAAACTATTATTTTGTCTTTGGAAACTAAACTACACAGCAAATAAATCGTATAACTGAGAAACAATCATCAAAATGACAGTTTAATGAGACTCCAAACCCGAGTAAAGTGGAAAGAGGACCGCTGGCAATTGCCCTGTTAGCACCAAGAAGAAAATATTGCAGTTTAATAACTAGAAGTGCTGTTACTAACCAACGTTCTTTTAATTAGTTTAGTGGGGCGGAAAATTATGAGAAGAAATGTATCACCAAATGCAATGTTTTTAATGAGGATGTCAAGGAAAGAGTTGAAGCACAAAGTACATAAGCGGCGGCGCTCCGAGTTGAAGTAGAGAAAAAGGATAAGGAAGGCTGGCCATAAGAGGAAGAGAAAGATCTGATACCGGTCGAAGCGGCGACGCTAGAGGGAAACGTAGTCTAATTCTGGCTACAATGATAAGACAAGATTTATGTGTCAAAATTAATAATTCAGTGAGCATGCACGTATTTTTAAGTACTTTTCATCAAAGGGTACAGGGTACCTATACAAACGTGGTATTCTAACTAAAAGACTAAACTTTGTGTGTGTGTTAAATGCTTAGAAGGTTTGTGTGTGTGTTAAATGATGAGAATACACGTGTGGGTGAGCCACACGTGTATTCTCATATCAATTACATAGTTTATAGAAAATAGTTTAAAGAATACAGTTTATAGAGCAGCAGCACTTATCCTTAGTTGTTTATCGCTCCTCAATCAAAGATGGACTACTTTCGATGGCAATAGCCATACTATTTATAACCTTGGAATGGGCGGGAAACGAGTAGTTTGAACTTCTCGTTTACCAACCTGACAAGTAGGCAACAAAGATGGACATCTTTGTTGCAAGCGGCAAAATATCTAATTAATTATTGTCAACACAGAAAAATTACTTACTGTGCTCAATTAAGTATAAAGATCGCTAACACAAAGTTTTGAAAATTTAACCCCTATGGACGAAAGTTAAACTGACAGTATATCCCGGTCACAGATCCACCCACATTCTAGTTCATCCACTTTCGACACAGCTCAAAGACTCAAACTTACCCACTAAGCCCTTATTTGTATCCATTTTGTTTCAATGTTCAAGTTTCCAAAGGCTTTGCCGCTGACGAACTAATTAGACACTTATTAACAACAATGAGGCCTCCGGGAAGCCAGAGGTATCAGTTTAGCCACTAAAACGTGATGAGATTAGTTCCAGTGTAATTGCCCTCGTAAATAGGTCACCTACATTTTGTTTGAATGCTGAGAAATGCACGTATTGGTCTCCGGAGGCGAATAAGTTATTAGGAATGCGCTCTGTGAGCTGATGGTTATAAATTGTTATGTTTAAATGTTTATTTAAGAATATATAGCGAGGAAACAACTTTGCTAAACATTTCCGTCATGCAATAGATCAAAGGCGTCTCCAAAAGATTGATCAACAACCTTTTCACAACTTTAAATTTAGCGTATGGCATTTTGATTACTGATTTGTTGGTGTCGTGGTCGCAAATGCTTCTAATGGGTATCAGGGAACTGAAAAAAATACAGGTAATTCGTAATAGGAAATTGCAATTGAAAGCAATTTATGCATTTCTTTTTTGTTGTAGTTAGGCTCGCGCTTCACCACTAGTCTCACCTGATGGCAAGCGATGATGTGGTTGACGATGAAGCGCTTGCCTAAAATAACTTATTCACTCTTGACTTAAAGACCCGTACGTTGTAGATATTGGGAAACACAGACTCCATAAGGGAATACCACTCCTTCACTCCTTAGCTGTACGCATAATTAAAGTATTTACAAAACGTTTAGTGCGTATGGTTGAGATGTCCACCATGTAACGATGGCGCATCGCCCGTACGTCTTGTAATCCGATGAGGAAACGGGCTAGGCGGAATAATAATGTGTTTGAGCCCCAGACATGGGCCTTGTAACGCTTAATTAGCAAAATATTAGTGTGTAGGTATTGCATAAACAGCATCTTTATAGGATTCCCGGCAAGGATGGGCTTTCCAGGAATACAGAGTCACCAAGTTACAATTCCTATCCCTCACAACACTTTACCAACCACCATCTATTTATGATCAGTAAGTACCTACATTATGTATATTTACATTGTTTGTCGTGACTCAAGCCCGAAGGTCTTGTCCGGCCTTAATGCTAATAGTCCGAATTTTGGCACAAAGGGTGGTGGCCGTTGATCCGTCTTGTTTGTGTTCGCCTAGTGGCTCCCTGTCAACAGCTTAGCTAGTTGCTGTGACCAAATACAACCGATGGAAGAGGATGAGGGCTTAGTTAATTAAATTAAGAAGAACAGAACATTTAGGCTCCGAAACTACTTAAAAAATTAAAAAATTACATATATACCGCAGCTACATTATTCCTGAGTGACAGCTATTTTTTAATACCGAAAACGGGTCCTGTGGTGGTCCACGGGAGCGAAGCCGCGGGGAACAGCTAGTACACCGTATAGGTGTAGTGTACCTAATACCCACAATAAACTAGTCTATACTAATAATCTATACTAAATATTACAAAGAGGAAAGATTTTTTTGTTTGTTGTTTGTACCGAACAGGCTCCAAAACTACAGGACCGATTTAAAAAATATTCCACCAATAGGAAGCTACATTATGCCCGAGTGACATAGGCTAGTTTTTAATCCCGAAAACGGGTCCTGTGGGGGTGGTCCCCGGGAGCGAAGCCGCGGTAAACAGCTAGTGTCTCAGAAGTACCTACGGAAACAAACAAGGACTTGGATAACTAAAGGTACCACAGACAAGCATAACGTGCCATGTGAAAAAGCGTTTTGGTAGTTAAGAAATAGCTACGGATTTAAACATTTATTTGAAAAATCGCTGTCGCATAGTCACGCCGCGTCTTTCTGCAGGGACTTTCAGTCTTTATCTGTAGGTAATGAAATCTCATTGTAATGAAAGCAAGGCATACCAGCTAATCTACAAGAGCCACTCTGTTTATCATATCAACGTCAAGTCATTTATGGTTTCAGAAAATACAAATTACAGCTAGGAAGTGAAAAGTCGGAAATAGGTATAGCGAGTCTAACCCCGAGTTTCTCAGCTGAAAATTATCCAAGCACGCATTATTTGCTATGATTGGTTGAATGAATTTTCAACAGCCAATCACAGCATATACATTAGCGCTTGTACAGACTATCTGTAATCAAGTCAAAAAATCAATCTGCCTAGCCTTTTTCCAACTATATTGGGGTCGGCTTCTAGTCTTACCGGATTCAGCGGAGTACCAGTATTTAACATGGAGCGGCTGCCCATCTGACCTCCATAAACCCCCCCCCCCCCCGCTCCCCCGGGTACACGGTACCCCTTGGCAAGAGTGGTGTCAGATCCCAGATATCTGGAGCTAAGTGTCCCATCGAAAACACCCTTACGATAGAGCCAAGTTAGTGAGTCAGCCACTTAGGTATTAATTTATTATAATAGCATCGAAACATTTTTCCTATAAAAAAATATTCTTAAATTCGCATATTTCGATACAGTACAAAAGTACAGAATTTAGAATTTATGAAACCATGTGTGAGATGGCAGGAAATGTAGCAGCAGACACAATAATCCTCGTTTGCCACCATTTTGAATTCACGAAATCATTCAAGTGGGCAGTGGACGTTTTTTCATGATACCAAAATGGTTAGAAAAAGGTTTCTTGGAGATAATAGAGATAATCGGAAAATCGTTCACAGCATTTTTTTTAAACTGGCTCAAGGTTCCTTCGATCATTCTGCAGATATCAATCTGAAGTTCTAAAAAAACCGGCCAAGTGCGAGTCGGACTCGCACACGAAGGGTTCCGTACCATTATCGCAAAACACTGCAAAAAAATCACGTTTGTTGTATGGGAGCCCCCCTTAATTTATTTTATTTTCATTTAATAATCATTAGTTTTTGAAGAGAATATACAACTAAATATTCTGTGAATATTTCAAGTGTCTACCTGTTGCCGTTATTAATATCGAGCAAAAAACGCAAAAATATCACGTTTGTTGTATGGGAGCCCCCTTAAATATTAATTTTATACTGTTTTTAGTATTTGTTGTTATAGCGGCAACAGGAATACATCATCTGTGAAAATTTCAACTATCTAACTATCACGGTTCATGAGATACAGCCTGGTGACAGACAGACAGACAGACAGACGGACAGCAAAGTCTCATTAATAGGGTCCCGTTTTTACCCTTTGGGTACGGAACCCTAAAAAGGATCACTCTGTTACCTACCTTCTTAACGCTAAGTTCATGAAGTATAATTATTAAAAGGCAACCACGATTTGAGCGGGTAGTTACCTAATATAAAGATTGACATAACATACATTCAATTCAAATTCATCTTTGAGTTTCATAAACTTCATCACGAATTCTATTTTATAACACATGCCCTAGAACTGTTAAACTTTTCGCACGAGTAAGTACCTAATAGTATTAAGTTGGCTCTTACCCTTCTATAACGGCAGGATTGCTTCGGCGCAATTATCTAGTACATACTTATATGCTAACACTTTTCTTAGGGTGGGACACGCTTGAACGAAAGTGATGTTTCACCCATCACTATTTTATCGAAAAGGTAAATAACCGCTCATTACCGCGAAATTATTCTGCTTATGTTGCAAGTGGCGTTTAGAAAGCTTACTTACTTATACTTGCACTTTAACAACTAAATCTTACCAAATATGCCCACTACTTACATACCCACGGTAAGTAATTACATTCTGAACTAACAATAAATCTCCACTTAACCTAGTAAGGCGTAATAGGTAACATAAGCTATTTATGCCTAATAAATTAAAACTCAACGCAATTAGAGCCACAACCACAGCTAGTCGTGTTAATCTTTATTTATTTGGTCATTAGCCCGCAAAACACAATCTATGAAACTCAGATTAGACCGTTGAATTAGTATCTAAGCACAACTACGATATTTCAATTACTGCAACCTGAAATATCCATTTGCTACCATTCGAAACTTAGTCCGTTCACAAATCGTCCATGTTTTAGGGTCAGTAAGTCAATTTGTGCTCATAAAACGGTACCGTAGCAGTTCGGCATTTATTAGAGACTCGTAAACGTGTGAAAACGATCTAACGCACACGCTCACATTTCTAGCATCAGGGACCCAAATTGTCTGGGGCGGAGTGCGAGCCAGATGGTCCAGACTTTATAGTCCGACTATGCAATTACTACCCGTTGTAAAGCTAGCATATACTACCCTAAAGCAAGAGATAATTTCCTCTTGGATCGACGATAAAAGCGAAAAAGCGCTGTGTCAGCTGCCCTTCATTAAATTCTACTTGAAAATACATAATTACAGACTTATTCATCATTGTATGAATTAACCCAAGAGCAGAATTAATAAATAAATAATGGCACAGGTGGCCAATGAATGAGTTATTATTAAATTCGAATATCGGTCGGACCAGTTCACTTAAAATGTAATATTGTCCAAGTTTATGCTTACTTATGTAAATATTTTTTTGTAAAATTTTTCAAAGAAAATAATGTCTGTTACTAATCGCTTTATGTTACCAATAATAGCCCCTAATAAAGTCGATAAAAACATACGATCCATATTATCCTATCATTTCCGACACTTGATCTTTTTACGCGACTGCCGAAGGAGGGTAATGTGTTTATCAGTCTATGTATGTATGTATGTAAGTATGTATGTATGTATGTATGTTTGTTCCTATGTGGCGTTCCAGAGACCAAACGCGTTGACCGATTTTGATGATTCATACGTCAATCGATTCGTCTTAACCTTGCGAGTGTCATAGGCCACATTAAAATTGAAAAATAGAAAAATGTCGGCTTTTAGGCGCCATATTGTGGGGGGCCAACTTTATTTTTTCTTCCAAACCCATCGTGTGCGGTATCAAAATAAAGGGTTTCAAGAGGTGATTTCAAAAATATATAACACTTATATATTTAAATGTACCTAAATCGAAAAAAAAATTAACTAAAAAGTTATAAATAAAAAAGTTAATTAAAAAAATCAAAATACCCGACTGCTTAAAAAGCGAACTAAAAAGACGTAAACAAGAAGAAAATCATGCTGTGCAGTCGGAGGATACATCTGGTTTTGGTCAACCAGCTCGCGAATATGTATCCTCCGACTGCACAGCATGATTTTCTTCTTGTTTACGTCTTTTTAGTTCGCTTTTTAAGCAGTCGGGTATTTTGATTTTTTTAATTAACTTTTTCCCAGAAAACTTATTCTTTCATCAAAATTGCACATTGTTCGTAGAAGTGGGCAATAAGCAGGCAATTTCCTCTGCTTCTAAAAAAGCCGGCCACAATTAATTGAGGAAACCTTGCTCGGATGAAGACGAATTATAAACATGACAATGATGGATTGCTACGTGGATGAATGTCACCTTTTCATTAAACTGCGGTGATCAATTGGAGAACGCGCGTTGTACGGAGACTATTAATTAAATATTAATTACTTAAATATCCTATTGTGTCCTTTTGTCTTTGCTCACGAAAGCGTTCGTTTGTAATGAATCCTTTCACTGATTCTATCAGGGGGACCTTCGGGTATTTGTTTAATTATTTTCGTAATCTTCTTTTATACATCATCCGTCTTTTGATACGTTTCAACTGGAATGTCTTTTGTGTGATTTGGGTCTTCTATTAAATCTATTATTATAAATACTTGAGTTATATTATTTCTTAATTATTTCTCAGCGGAAATTACACTCCTTGTTCAACTGAACAACAAACTGATAACTATCAAATCTCAGACCAAATAAATATTTTATCTCAGCGTCAAATAAATTACTTAAATAAAAATACTTATCTGTACTAAATAAGGAATGTATGATAAGGAAAATCCTGTGTTATTATATACTGTTACCCAAAGAAATATACCAAATAACCTATTGATACAAAAAATATTCCATCGATATTATTCCTTATTTAGGTAAATAGCTAATACAATTTGTTTATAAAAAAACCCAACCTCTATAAGTATTTTTACTTGTTTATCTCCCTGTGTATCAAGAAACAATAAACTATCAACGCACACAGTGTGCACCGGGGCTTAAAGATCACAAGTGTACGTAAATAGTGACAGCTTGCTATTACCTTGTTTTCGAGCACCGCAAATATCCGTGTTGTTCTATCTTCAATTTGTGTATCTAACTTAACTATTTTGGTCCCTACTTAAATTATGATGTCAGTCAGAGTCACATTACTTACTCTGCCAAAGTTGTCTTCTTTCTTTGCCGTCCGCACATCTTCATCAGTGGTTATTTCAGTGGACTTAGTTTTCTTCTTTGTAGCCATGTTAGATAAACTTAGGTATCATTCACACTCAGTGGATTCCCGCAATGTCGAGACGGGGGGCTCAGTAGCCGTTGCTTGGTCACCCACGGGTAAAAGAAGAGGAACCCGAGGAGGCGCAGCTCGTCAGGAGTTTTGCGATAAGCCGACGACGTAGCGGCCAACAAGTAGGTTGCGGTGCCGCTTGGGTGACATCGCTACTAAGGCGGGCCGCGATGTCGTATGGGAGGCATCGCTGCCAAGGGTT
Organism: Anorthoa munda; assembly: GCA_945859665.1. NCBI lineage: Eukaryota > Metazoa > Arthropoda > Insecta > Lepidoptera > Noctuidae > Anorthoa > Anorthoa munda. The sequence continues at coordinate 20,757,769 of OX243908.1, forward strand.
GGAGGGCGCGGCGGGAGAAGAGTGCCGGTATTGCGGTGTTCCACTCTTCCTACCTTCCGCGGCCTGGACGGGTTCGCCACAGTCTGATGGCGGACGCGGTGGAGCCGCAGGGGACGAGGAGTGTCGGTAAAGCGTTGGCCGCACTCCCTATCCCCTGCGGCCGTAAGGATGTAGGCGGCGGGGCCATTGACCTCACCCGTCACAGTTCTTAAGTAGTTAGAGCTAAGAGCCGAAGCCCTTTAAAGTACAAAGAGAGTACCTAGTAAGTATCTCTCTATCAATGAATACTCATATTTTATTTTATCAGTTAAAAGTAAAGTACCTAGGTACTTAGTTTTATCCTCTAAAAGGACAATGTCTATTCCCATTATTGGAGAGCAATATTTAGATACCTAGGTACTTACTTTATTATTTCTTGTATACTATTTCTAGGACCATGGTCTCAGTAGTAGGTATATCTAGGAATACTCTGGGATCTATGTCATTTCCTACAGGATTTTTCATTGCATAACGCTTGAAGGTGCATGCCAAAGATGACTGTTCATATGGCGCAACCAACACCTTGCCAGTAAAGTACCTATCTTGAGTACCTACCTTATTATTGAATCAAAGATTGAGGAAGAGAACCTAGACATGAACCGAAAATGAGATTCTGGAATTGAGAATTAATATTATTGTGAACGCCGGTACTTTACTGGTGGATTTTGGTGGAATGAATGATGCGACGATGACTTAACAACACGTTTATTCAACGGTTTTACAATGAGAAATTTAAAATAATTGAGTGCGTGGTGACTCGACGCTGTCGTTGGTCGAATGAGGCGCGCGGCGGGGTAGCGCCGCTCGCGCGCGGGTGTCGTGTCTACACGTCGTGTGCGTGTGTGCGTGAGACGCCTGTGCGCACACATGCTAGGCGTTAACATGTTGCCGCCCCAGGAACGCAGTTCTGGTCCATGACTGGTAGCGGGCAGAGTCGGTTGAAGGCTCGTCGAAGAGTCCCCGAAGTGGTGATCACGTCGGCCACGCGGGTCACGCCGTCGGAGCCGGGGTACAGGCGCACTATGCGGCCTAGCAGCCATCGGGTGGGAGGCAGCCGGTCATCTTTCACCAGCACCATTTCTCCAAGCCGGAGTTGATCTCCTTGCTTGCGCCATTTCTGTCGTTTCTGAAGTTCTGTAATATATTCTATATAATAACGTTTCCAGAAATGGGCTTTCAGTTGCTGGATTCTCATGTATCGTGAGAGAGAAGGTATCACCGCAGGGTCAGTGACCTGAGGAGAAGGCAAAGCTGTGAGTGGTCGTCCGATTAAGAAATGTGATGGGGTGAGCGCCGTGAGATCAGAAGGGTCTGATGATAATGGAGTGAGAGGCCTAGAATTCAGAACACCCTCGATCTGTACAAGAACTGTATTCATCTCTTCATAAGTTAAGTTAGCTAAACCTAAAACCCTCTTTAAATGATATTTTACAGATTTTACGGAACCCTCTGCTAATCCGTTAAAATGTGGGCTATACGCTGGTGAGAATTTGAAGTTGATATGCGAATTAGACGCTTGAGAGCTAATTTCGTTAGAATTTGACTTTAAAAATCTAGACAACTCATTACATGCGCCGACAAAACAAGTACCATTATCAGAGTAAATGGTTTGCGGTCGTCCTCTACGGGCAATGAACCGGTCTAATGCAGCTAAAAATGTGGTGCTGCTTAAGTCGGTGACAAGCTCTATATGTACTGCTTTAATGGCCAGACAAACAAATATACATAGATAGGACTTTATGAGTGTGCTTCCTCTGCCCTTCCGGTTCAGTATCATGACGGGACCGGCATAGTCGACCGCTGTGTTTGCAAACACATACTCGGTATGCAGGCGACTGGAAGGAAGGTTGCCCATGATAGGTTGAATGCCTTTTCCTGCAAAACGACAACATTTGATGCATTTTTGAACTATCTGTCTGGCAAGGTTTCGACCATTAATAAACCAGAATTTATGACGAAGTGTAAAAAGTAATAATTGCGGAGGCGCATGCAATAAAATTATATGATACTGTCTAAATATTAATGTGGCTAAATGATGCCGTGAGTCAAGTAGGATGGGGTGTTTTGTGTCAAAATCATAAAATGAATTTTTAAGTCTACCACCTACTCGTAATAATGTGTCACCTTTGTTATAAAATGGATTTAATTGAAGTAGTTTATTTTTGACTGATAATTGTTTATTGTTTTTTAATAAGTTGTATTCTGAGTTGAAAATTTCAAGTTGTACAAATCTGCACAGTGAAGTTAATGATGAATTTAATTCATTAATTTTTATGAACCCAGTACGTTTGTGTTGTGGGTGTAAACAATTGTGAATGAACCGATGCACGTATACAATCACACGTTGTAATTTACTAAAATTAGAGAAACTCTTTATGAAGGCAGAGTAATGAGTAACATAATCGGTACAGTCAGCTGTCAAATTACATGTAACCTTGAACTCTGGTAAGTCAGGCTCTTGAAGGTGTGACGGTTGGTTAGGCCATGACTGTTTGTCATGTAGAAGGAATGGCGGCCCTGACCACCATAAACTACAGTTTTGTAACTGTTTGGCATCTGCCCCACGTGACCCAATATCAGCTGGGTTATTTTTAGTGGGCACATAACGCCATCCACATGATTCAGTTTTCTCAGAGATTTCACTGATTCTGTTAAATACAAAAGGTTTAAGCAGGTGTGCTTTAGGTGAATGTATCCAACCGAGGACAATAGTTGAATCACACCAATAGACACACCTTTCAATATTTAATCTAAGTGATGATTTTACTTTATCTGCCAAGCGGACGGCGAGGAGAGCACCGCACAGCTCTAGCCGGGGCACTGTCATGGGCTTCAGGGGAGCGACTCTGCTCTTTGCAGTCACCAAATGAACAGACACACAATTATTATTATTGACACTTTTTATATATACGCACGCGGCATAAGCTTGTGTACTAGCATCACTAAACACATGAAGTTCGATTGATATAGGACTATCAACCAAAATATGTCTAGGGATTCGAATATTGTTTATGTGAGCAAGTGACGTTATAAATTTAGACCACATGTTTACTATATCCAAAGGCACAGATTCATCCCACGTTATCTGTGAAGACCATAGTTTTTGTAGAATATTCTTTGCTAGCAGTATACATGGGTTTATTAAACCTAGTGGGTCAAATATTTGTGACATAAGAGATAATATTGTACGTTTAGTTAGAGTTTCGTCTTGGTTAATATTGACTGAGAATAACAAATTGTCCTCCTTGGACGACCAAAGCAAACCTAATGTTTTTGAATGGTCATTATTAGATAGGTTGAGTAATTCGTCGCTAGTACTTTCACCAACGATTTCAGTGACAACATGAGCACTATTTGAATGGAATTTACGTAAATGAAATTTTGCTTTTTCTAATTGTCTGATTACACCCTTACATGTGTCTATGAGTTGCGATTCAGTAGCGGCACCTGTGATTAAATCGTCGACATAGAAGTCATGTAAGATGACTTCCGAGACGGTTTGGTCTAAGCATTCGTTACCAAGCCGCGTCAAACACCTTGTCGCGAGATAAGGAGCAGACGCGGTTCCGTACGTAACTGTGTGTAGTTTATACTGCCTGAGTTGTTCGTGAGGTTCGAATCGCCATAAGATTTGTTGAAGCATTTGTTGTGATGGTTTGACATTCACCATTCTGTACATTTTCTCGACATCTGCAGTCACGAGAAACCTATGCTGGCGCATTCTAGTTAAGATACTAATTAGGTCATCTTGGACTGTAGGACCTACCATTTGAATTTGGTTGAATGAGACACCAGAGGTTGTCACCGCAGATGCGTCAAATACTACCCGTAATTTTGTCGATAAGCTTGAGTCACGTAATACACCGTGGTGGGGTAAAATATAAGTGAGAGTATCGTTTTCTGGATTTTTATTTAATGACATATGATTTAATGAAATGTACTCTTTGATGAAGTTACAATATTGCTCTTTAAAATGTGGTTCGCGTTTGAATCTGCGTTCTAGGGATAAGAATCTGGACAAAGCTTGTTCATAAGAGTCGCCCAGCTTATCAGGCGAATCCTTTAATGGAATCGTCACTTCGAATCGCCCATCAGGCAACCGAGTGGTATTATTTACAAAACTTTGTTCACATTCCAGCTCTTCCTTAGATATTTGTTTGCGTGTAGCTACTGTTTCTAGTTCAAAGAATTGAGATAATTTATTATGTAATTGATCGTCGTTGTTTTGTAAGGTAATATGATTGCAGTGGACTGTATTAATGAATTTCGTATGTTGTGTTGGGACTGGGCCTGAGATTAAGTAACCCAGTTTAGATTTATTAAGGGTTGGTTTATTCTTACCCAATGATATATTTTGGGAACCTATTATGGTCCAGAAAATATCAGCGCCAAGTAGCATATCGACTGGAGCAGGTATGTGGAATTTGGGGTCCGCCAACGTTATGTTAGGCGGTATATTTAGTGTTGTACGGTCAACTTTTGTAGTTGGCAATAACTGAGTGATGCGCGGAACAACATAACAGTAGATGCTCTCGCTATAATTATTAAATAATGACGATATGAGTACGTCACAACGCTTTGACAAGCAAGATATTTGAGAATTTAACCCTTCAACTACGGTCGAAGTGGAAAATGTAGGTAAGTTGAGTTTAGCACATAAGCTTTCAGTTATAAAACTGGAGGTACTTCCACTGTCAAGTATGGCACGCACTCTATGACATATGCCATTATTGTCTGTCACATGGACTAAGGCTGTGGATAAAAGGACACAGTTGTTTTGAGTGGCTGACAAAGCAATGTCCTGCGGAGGACTAGGAGATTGTCCTTGACCTTCAGGCTGTGGCAAAGAGTGTAACATAACATTATTTGTTGAAGGTACAGGCGCAGACGGCGCAGGAGCTTCATGCTCGTGTAATAAGCTGTTGCACCGCAGGCCACACAAGCGACATGGCCCTAACCTGCATACATTGTCAGCATGACTTTGACGTAAACAATTTAAACATAATTTAAGGGCCTTAGCCTTTTCAACCCTAGTTGCTAAGGGTAATGATTTGAATTTTTGACAAACATAAAGTGCATGGCCACCTTTGCAAAGTGGACATGGGTACCTGCGAGCAGGCTGAGTTTCTGAGTTGGCCACAAATGTTTTATGACGAACATGTGTAGGGTCACTTGACCTACGTTTTTTATGAGTATTCTCCATTGTTTCCAAAAAATCAGCACGATCTTTTAGAAAGTTATGAAACATTTTAAGTGTAGGGAACTCTTTCACCTTGTTGCGATAAGATTCCCACTTACTGCTTGTGACTATGTCAAGCTTGTTTAACAGGACTTGAACTAATAGTACATCCCAGTGTTCAGTAGGGAGGTTAAGTGTTTTGAGTGCTCTGAGGTTCCTATTAACTGTATCGATTAAGTTACGCAATGCTTTAGGTGATTCCTTTGCCAACGGTTCCAAATTAACAATGGCTTGAGAGTGATTATTGACCAATGCCCTTTCATTATTATAGCGGTCACAAAGTAGCTCCCAAGCTACTTCATAATTACTACTTGAGAAATCTAAAGACTGAATAATTACAGCGGCACTGTCTTTCAATGCAGCCCGTAAATAATGAAATTTATTAATATTGGGTATTGAATTGTCTGAGTGAATGAGACTGCTAAATGTGTCACGGAATTCCAACCAGTCATGATACTGACCCGAAAAACTAGGCAAATGTATAGTAGGAAGTGCAAGTTTTGGCCCACCTTCACGCGCAGTACAACAAGAACCTGTCACGGACCGGTCGCTGCCCGCAGGGCCGGCTGGAGCCAGCAGACCACGAGCGCGTGCGATCGCGCCGAAGTACTTGGCCTCGAAAGCCTCGCGTTCCTTGTACTGCTCATCTGGAATATCCATGCAATTTTCTATATCACACTGAAATGAATCAAACTCGGTATAGACTTCTTCAATTTTTGATAATCGGATGTTCAATTCATTTATTTGTAATTTACTTAAGTTGTCACAACTCTCAACAGTTAGCAAATAATTTTCAAATATTGTAAGCTTAGCCTTGCATGATGCACGCCTTTTAATTAAAGTTTTATCATCCATGGTGAAGTAGGTTTAAGAATATTTTTAAGTAAGAATTGAAATTAATGTTCAAAGGCGACTATTTATGACAATGAAAGCTGAGTCTAAGCCAAAATGAAAAAGGATTGTATGTATATTACACCAAGCAATGCGATGAAATGAGTTGCTAGAACAAATCACAAACGAAATTGCAATGCAGTCAATTAATAGAAAAGAAATGGAACTGTTACTTAAATTATTAAATGTGAAGCGGAGTGAGGGTACGCGTAAAATGTGCAAAAATCAAGAAGCGGGTGGTGCGCAAGTAGCAGGCTAGCAACAGCGCGGCCCGCTGGTCCGGCCCGCCCGAACCCGTTCGCAGCGCAGGCGACAGGCAGCGGTCGATCGAATGCACTAGAACATGCGAAATAGCAATGGTTAATTATGAGATATCATACAGTTCCCGTACACACCAATGGAATCTGAAATGCCTAGAACCTCTGAAATGAAACTGACATTAGGTTACGAATAAACACTTGAGTTTTAGTTTATTACGTGATAAGTTTTATACATGTGGGTATAATTTTAGTGAGATTTTACTGAGCGAAATAAATGAGTAATTAGTTTAAGGATAGTTATGAGCAACGGTATATTTATTGCGCAAATGCAATAATGAGTGGCTTGCTAAAAGAATGACGGATCTTTAGCGTACCTACGAAGTGGTTCACAAAATGAAGGATTTGTGAATATTCACTGATTAATTTATCACTAAATGAAGGATTAGTGATTGTTTTAATGAGAATTGATACAATAATCACAAAATGATGGATTTGTGACTATGATTCACGGCTCAAAAATGAAGGAATTGTGGCGGGAATTAACAGCTAGATTTACGGACAATTAGATAAATCAGAACGAACTCACAGTACAGTAAACCTTTCCTCACGTTTGACCTTCCTTGTAGAGTTAGGTATAACGTCTCATCGTATACGTCGTCGCCGCCATATGTATTCGGAGTCGCCGACTCGCCGCCATCCACGCAGCGCAGTACTTCCTTTGTTCTTTTTCCTGGCTATGGTTGAGATTATCCGGCTCAAAGGACCAAATTGTGAACGCCGGTACTTTACTGGTGGATTTTGGTGGAATGAATGATGCGACGATGACTTAACAACACGTTTATTCAACGGTTTTACAATGAGAAATTTAAAATAATTGAGTGCGTGGTGACTCGACGCTGTCGTTGGTCGAATGAGGCGCGCGGCGGGGTAGCGCCGCTCGCGCGCGGGTGTCGTGTCTACACGTCGTGTGCGTGTGTGCGTGAGACGCCTGTGCGCACACATGCTAGGCGTTAACAATTATAAAATGGAACATCTCCAACAATTTTCGTAAAACCAGGTTTAAACTTAACCACGCCCATCAATCCTGCTTGCAACAATAACCCAACGCGGCAGATAGTATTCATTTTATTACAAAGTTTAAAATAACCACGGCCAAGCTATACCTGCCTAACTAGTTGTGACGCACGGGACCGGTCAGTTTGGCGACGCTTGGGGGAGGCCTATGTCCAGCAGTGGACGTCTTTCGGCTGATATGATGATGATGATGATGAAAATGTATTTCAATTTAGCTTGCAGGCGTTTCATAGTTGAGTTTTAACTCAACTATGAAACTTCTGCAAGCTAAATTAAGTATAATTTTCAGAGATACCAATACGAATAACACAATATTTGAAGAATTTTTGTTTTTGTTGAAGTCATATGGAAACAGATCATTGGAAAAGTTCTGCCGACTTTCTAAGTAACCTATTGGTACTTATGTACTACGTAATAGTACTTAGTAGCAGTTCAGTTGTATATCTTACAATTACCCATCATTCATCTGCAGGGTCGGATCCAAGATTTATTCCTGGGGGGGGGGGGAAAGGGGAGGGGTGGCACAGGAGTAAGAAAATTAAGGAATTAGTTAATTCTTGACTTAATTCAATGACAAAGCTGGAGCTTCAGCAAATTCTAATAAAGGTATTGGTTCCTTGCTATAGCCCTCGCGAAACTTCTTGGCCGCCCTGAAGTTGGTTTACCGAATGCGCGAGGCACGAAACGGTGCTGTTTTTGTATGAGATTTACTATTACGCAGCCATTGTAGCCAACTTCAGGGCGGCCAAGAAGTTTGGCGAGGGCTATAGAACTAAATTATCGATGATGTTGCGATGTAACGCTACCCTAAGAAATGGTTCTGAAGAAAGTTGTTTTTTTTTCTCGTGCTCCTTACTACTAAGTAGGTACTTGAGTCAAATTGCTTTACAAGAGGTACTAATAATTATAGTATAGGGTAGTATAGTTTTGTAAAACCTACTTGAATGGCTGAACGGGAGTGATTTTTCCAGAGGAATTAATCTTACATGCAAGTGCGAACTCAAAAATTTTGGCATTTCGAATCGGTTTCCTTTACATCACTCCGAACAAAATAAGATATTCTTGCTAAGAGATACAAAGATGTGAAATTTTTCAGAATACAGCCGCGGACACAATTGCTTTCTTTTGACAATTCATACATAAATTGAATTGAGTGAAACTGGGTACAAGAACGAGCAAAGCAAACTCGGAAAATGTTAAAACCAATCAGACGTAATATTCCACTAAAGCCTACGCTTGTTATAATAGATAACATAACTTGTATTTTTGTTTTTCGAAAATAGCGGTGCCTGTTGCAATTGCTACAACTGCTACGTAGGTAAAATCTGGCCCTGATCAATGACATACAAAAACTTAAAAAAATATTTTCTCAAACGAATAAATCGACTTCCAAAGCAAAACACTAAGAGTGCAAAAAAATTAAAAAAAAAATACAACAGTGAAAAATTACTTGGCGTGATGTTATGTTATGAAATGGTATAAACAATAAACATACATGCAATTGTAGCAATCCTGAGAGATTTGCTGTAATTTATTGAAGAGTTCTGTTGTTTATCTCTGAAGTTCTTCATCAGATCTTCAACAAATTTAAATGGACCAATTTGGGATATACTCTTTCAAACAAAAAAGAAAATTTTAAATTCGGTCCTCAATTGACGGAGAAATCGGTGACCAAACACATAAAAAACGGGCCAAGTGCAAGTCTGACTCACGCACGTAGGGTTCCGTACCATTATCGCAAAAAACGGCAAAAAAATCACGTTTGTTGTATGGGAGCCCCACTTAAATATTTATTTTATTCTCTTTTTACCACGACCTACAACTTGTTAGACGCGGCGGTTAACCTAATTATATCGTTAGAAAGTTTTAATAAACAACGCCCAATAAGTCTGATTTTACTTCTACAAGAATTTTACAGACAAAGCACTTTCCTCTTAATCATCCTATCACTTTTTGCAGCTGTACCTATCTACTATACCTGCAACGTAAAATAAAAAGTTATAGTATTCACCAATCAGGGTTCAATACATAAATGATGATTACTTATATTCCAAGTAAACCTTATTTTCATTCTGACAGACGATGTTTTCTGATGAGAAAATATTTTCCATATGTATATTAATAAAATATTTGTGATCTTTTTTATATGTTCATCCGGAATTGAAATTGCAGCTCCGTAGCATCCCTAGATTTTGTACACTACCTACCTATAGTTGAAAACGTAAATATTAATGAAGTTTTCAATCGTAACTCTTCACCCTGAATTTTCTTGCGAAAATTATTATTCCCTATTTTGAGTGATGTCAAATAGCCAATCCGCTCAGTGAAATCTTATTATTAATCGACATCAAAGTTCGGAAATCTGTTTTTATTTTAATTTGTTCGTAAGTAAGACTTTGAATTGTTATTTATTTTTGGAAAGTACCTAATACCTGCCTATTTATAGGTAGTAATAAATTTAAAAAATAATGTTAAGTAGGTACCTATATGTTAGGTGTAGGATTGTGGGTACCTACACCGTACAAATTAGTAAAAAGCTATATAAAACAGGTGATCTTGTCGCTAAAAAGATTGCTTACAGAAAAAGTATTCCTTTGTATCATCTTAAATATGCTTTTCTTTTAATATTCTATCTAGAACAATAGTTATCTATCAGCCAACGCAGTCCATCTACTTGCAGTATTCTTGAAAATACTGAAGATTTTTTATAATTTTTCGGAGGGATAACTGTCTTCAGAGATTTTATAACCGACAGGACAAATTGAAAATACTTGGGTGAAAATGGTATCTAAACGTTAGGTAATCTGTTTGTATGTCTGTAACATTTCCACGTCTTAATCTATGGATCAATTTCGATGAATTTCGGTATCCCTCCTAGGGATCAAAAATTAATGAGAACGACATACTTCTTGGTAAGAAAAAAAAATACTGGCAGGCATAGCGATACATATTTGTAATATTAATAAAGAAAAAAAACTTCGATTCTCTTTTGTTTTTTTTTGAATGAAGTCATTTATTTGTTTCGTGTCAGAACGTGTTCTTGAAAATGGAGAAAAACGAAGTGCGACCTCTGTTTAAAAAAGTTAACGACGCAAGAGATTCATTGCGATTTGGAGGCAACATTAGGAGAGTCTGCTCCGCCGTATTCCACTGTCGCAAGGTGGGCTTCTCAATTTCGAGTAGGGATAACGAGCACGGAAGACGAACATCATTTCGGCCGTCCATCGACGTCAGTCACCCAACAAAATGTTGCAAATGTCGAGAAAATTTTATTGAGCGATCGAAGAGTTACCATCCGATACTTAATTCAAGAAACGGGCATTTCATATGGAAGTATTCAATCCATATTGAAACAATCTTTGAATATGAGAAAAGAAGCTGCAAGATGGGTGCCGAGAATGTTAACCGACAGTCAGAAACAAAATCGACTTGACATTTCGAAGATATTGTTGGACCAGTTTCACGAAAATTCTGAAAACTTTTTGTCTCGTTTCGTGACAGTGGACGAAACATGGGTCCACCATTTTGATCCCGAGACAAAACAGCAATCTTCGCAATTGAAACGGCCATCATCACCGACCCCGAAGAAGTTTCGTGTCGTGGCATCGGCTGGCAAGGTTATGGCCTCAATATTTTGGGACTTAGAAGGGGTATTGTTGATTGATTACCTGGAGCGTAGAACCACTATTACAGGCCAATATTATGCAGCTTTAATTTCCAAGTTGAGGAATGCCATCAAAAAGAAAAGGAGAGGGAAACTTCGAAGGGGCGTGCTGTTTCATCACGATAACGCACCCGCGCGCAGGTTGGCAGTTGCGATGGCTGCCATTCAGCAAGCTGGCTTCGAATTGGTTGACCACCCCCCCTTATTCACCAGATCTGGCGGATAGCGATTTTTATCTGTTTCCCAAATTGAAGAAATACTTAAGGGGAAACAGGTACGAAGACGATAACGAGGTGATGGATGCCGTGGAGAGCTTTTTGCAGGACCAAGACAAAAAAAAAATTCTGAAAGGGATTGAAGTTTTGGAAAAGCGCTGGACTCGGTGTGTAGAGAGACACGGAAACTATGTAGAAAAATAAATTATTAAGTTATCAATAGTCATTATATTCTATTTCATTCTCACTACTTTTTGATCCCTCCTCGTATATGGATAGATTAGACCATGGAGAACATAGAAAACTTTGTCTCTATTGCGATAGTTTGCGACTTAAATGCAGGCGAAGCCGCTGGCAGAAGCTAGTTTCGAAATATATAGTACAAGGAGAGCAAAACAAGCCGAATTGTACAGGTACCAGCTACATTTCATAAATACAGACAAACACTGTTTACCATCCTAATGAATCCACATTTAAGTTGGAAAGTTGAAACTTGTTCGTAATGAAGTTGGCCGAGATTTTGTCACGAATAACTAAAGGTATGCTCAAGTTTGACTCCCTCCATTTAGAGAGGCTCATTTATCATAATAAGTATTGTTACATACTTTTTTTTTTTTTTTTTTTATAAAAAACTTTGCCCCACACTAGGAATTTCTTCCTGTATCGTGGGTGCGTTTACAAACATATAAACTCACATACACAACGCCCAGAGCCGGAACAACTATCTGTAGGTCATACAAATATTTGTCCCGTGCGGGAATCGAACCCGCGACACGCAGCGCAGCAGTCAATCGCTCAACCACTGCGCCAACAGACACAGACAGGTATTTTGGCTTATTTTGGTACAGGACAAAGGGGTTTGTTTAGGTTTACCTCCAATCTGGTCTGAGTAAACATTACTGAATTAGGCTTTATCGAATAAATCTCACGAAATAAAGCACAGAAAAAAAACCTAATCGGAAAAAAACGGTTTATGACATAGAAAAAAAAAATAGGGTGGTATTTGGAGAAAGATGTCATTCTAAAAGCACTTACTTACCAGACTGCACATTTATACAAAATCTTAGCTCTTTAACTCAAGTTTCGTTTAACCAATTTTTTTGACGTGTGTTAGCATCTCAAATGTTAGCATCTCACAAATTAACACCACATATAATGACATCCCACATAGTTCTATAGTTCATGATAAGTTTTAACAATAGTTCCGTCGATTTTACTATCAAAATTGCATTTTGAAAAAATGAGATGCTAACTTCTCAATACATATCATAGCATCTCATCAAATTTCTCAAAAAAATCCCACATATAAGGGCATTCCGCATAGTTCTACAGTTCTTGATGCGTTTTATCAATAGTTCTGTAAATTTTGCTATAAAAATTTTGCATATCAGAATTATGAAAAAATGAGATGCTAACTTCGCAATACTTATCATAGCATCTCATCGAATTTCTCAAAATTGACCTTGTTGTAGTTGGAAGCAAAAGAGTTCTGCATCCTAAACCTATTCTTTTGATAGTTCTGTCGGTTGAATCTAATTTAAATCCCTAAAAAAATATAAACGAAATATCCGAACAGTAGTGAGATCCTGAGGTATAACTGGACGTTCCAGGTCGTATCTTTATACAGCCCAGAAGTACCAGTTATACCTGGTTTTAACATTCGAACGATAAGTCTAGGTCTCTCAAACAAGTCCCGAAAGAGTTTCAGTGTTTAAAACATCCACAATAATTATAAATCATTGTTATAAACAAAATATTCATAAAGGAGTGAGATGCTAAGGTACAGCTGGGAGTTCTGGTTCGTATAAAACATTTGAACTATTAGGCTAGGATCTCCTCCGTTTCAAATAATAATATGAATGGACTTTAAAAAGTATGCTGCCTAAAGCGAGAACTCTCACTCAATTATCAGCAGAACATGGTTGAAGATTTAGGTTAGCTAAAATCAAGGAAATATACATGGTACGCAAAAAACAACAAAAAAATATGTTAAGAGGTACTGAGGCCCAGCATCTTATTTAATTATATTACTTCTATAAATTGTCGTTATGGAAACATACAACAGAAAGCCACAACTCTCACCAAAGATTTCACAGAACCTGGTTGAAGATTTAGCTTAGCGAAAATCAAGGAAATGTACATTCTACGCAATAAAAAATGCAAAAAAATATGTTTATAGATACTGAGTCCCGGCATCTCGTCGGATTCTAGTACTATTTTAAATAGACTTTACAAGAACATGCTACACAAAGCCAGAACTCTCACTTAAGTATCTACTGAGCCTGGTCGAAAATTTTGTTGAGCAAAAATCAAGAAAATTTTCAGAGCTCATTACAAAAATTAAAAAAAATGTTAGCAAGTACTGAGGCCCGGCATCTCATCAGTTTCTATAACTACTATAACTAGACTTTATAAAAGCATGCTACAAAAAGCCAGAACTCTCACCAAAGATTTCACATAGCCTGGTTGAAGATTTAGCTTAGCGAAAGTCAAGTAAATATACATAGTACGAAAAAAAAAAAAAAAATGTTTGCAGGTACTGAGGCCCGGCATCTCATCGGTTTCTATAACAACTATAACTAGACTTTATAAAAACATGCTACAGAAAGCCAGAACTCTCACTGAAGATTCCACAGAGCCTGGTTGAAGATTTAGCTTAGCGAAAATCAAGGAAAGCTACATTCTACGCAATATTTTTTTTTAAAAAAATGTCAAGAGGTACTGAGGCCAAGCATCTTATCGATTTCTAGTACTCTTATAACTAGACTTTACAAGAACATGCTACAGAAAGTCAGAACTCTCACTAAAGTATCTACTGAGCCTGGTCGAAAATTTAGTTGAGCAAAAATCAAGAAAATTTTCAGAGCTCATTAGAAAAATGTCAAAAAAATGATAGCAGGTACTGAGGCCCGGCATCTCATTGGTTTCTATAACAACTATAACTAGACTTTATAAAAACATGCTACAGAAAGCCAGAACTCTCACTGAAGATTCCACAGAGCTTGGTTGAAGATTTAGGTTAGCGAAAATCAAAGAAATATACATGGTAAGCAAAAAAAATTAAAAAAAAAGTTAAGAGGTACTGAGGCCCAGCATCTTATTGAATTATATTACTTCTAAAAATAGTCTTAATGGAAACATACAACAGAAAGCCAGAACTCTCACCAAACATTTCACAGAGCCTGGTTGAAGATTTAGCTTAGCTAAAATCAAGGAAATGTGCATGGTATGCAAAAACAATATATATATATATATCAACCAGGCTCTGTGAAATCTTTGGTGAGAGTTGTGGATTTCTGTTCTATGTTTCAATTAAGACGATTTATAGAATTAATATAATTCAATGAGATGCTGGGCCTCAGTACCTCTTAACATTATTTTGAATTTTTTATTGCGTACAATGTATATTTCTTTGATTTTAGCTAACCTAAATCTTCAACCAAGCTCTGTGGAATCTTCAGTGAAAGTTCTGGCTTTTTGTAGCATGTTTTTGAAAAGTCTAGTTATAGTTGTTATAGAAACCTATGAGATGCCGGGCCTCAGTACCTGCTAACATTTTTGTTGACATTTTTCTAATGAGCTCTGAAAATTTTCTTGATTTTTGCTCAACTAACTTTTCGACCAGGCTCAGTAGATACTTAAGTGAGAGTTCTAACTTTCTGTAGCATGTTTTTGTAAAGTCTAGTTAAACGAGTACTAGAATCCGATGAGATGCTGGGCCTCGGTACCTATTAACATTTTTTTTGAATTTTTTATTGCGATGAATGTACATTTCCTTGATTTTCGCTAAGCTAAATCTTCAACCAGGCTCTGTGAAATCTTTGGTGAGGGTTGTGGCTTTCTGTTGTATGTTTCCATTAAGACAATTTATAGAAGTAATATAATTCAATAAGATGCTGGGCCTCAGTACCTCTGAAATTTTTTTTTGTGTTTTTTTGCGTACCATGTATATTTCCTTGATTTTAGCTAACCTAAATCTTCAACCAAGCTCTGTGGAATCTTCAGTGAGAGTTCTGGCTTTCTGTAGCATGTTTTTATAAAGTCTAGTTATAGTTTTTATAGAAACCGATGAGATGCCGGGCCTCAGTACCTGCTAACATTTTTTTTGATATTTTTCTAATGAGCTCTGAAAATTTTCTTGATTTTTGCTCAACTAAATTTTCGACCAGGGTCAGTAGATACTTTAGTGAGAGTTCTGACTTTCTGTAGCATGTTCTTGTAAAGTCTAGTTATAAGAGTACTAGAAACCGATGAGATGCCTGGCCTCAGTACCTCTTAACATTTTTTTTTATTTTTTTATTGCGTAGAATGTACATTTCCTTGATTTTCGCTAAGCTAAATCTTCAACCAAGCTATGTGGAATCTTCAGCGAGAGTTCTGGCTTTTTGTAGCATGTTTTTATAAAGTATAGTTATAGTTGTTATAGAAACCTATGAGATGCCGGGCCTCAGTACCTGCTAACATTTTTTTTTTAATTTTTGTAATGAGCTCTGAAAATTTTCTTGATTTTTGCTCAACAAAATTTTCGACCAGGCTCAGTAGATACTTAAGTGAGAGTTCTGGCTTTGCGTAGCATGTTCTTGTAAAGTCTATTTAAAATAGTACTAGAATCCGACGAGATACCGGGACTCAGTAACTATAAACTTTTTTTTTTGCATTTTTTATTACGTAGAATGTACATTTCCTTGATTTTCGCTAAACTAAATCTTCAACCAGGTTCTGTGAAATCTTTGGCGAGAGTTGTGGCTTTCTGTTGTATGTTTCCATAACGACAATTTATAGAAGTAATATAATTAAATAAGATGCTGGGACTCAGTACCTCTTAACATTTTTTTTTGTTGTTTTTTGCGTACCATGTATATTTCCCTGATTTTATCTAACCTAAATCTTCAACCATGTTCTGCTGATACTTGAGTGAGAGTTCTCGCTTTCGGCAGCATACTTTTTAAAGTCCATTCATATTATTATTTGAAACGGAGGAGATCCTAGCCTAATAGTTCAAATGTTTTATACGAACCAGAACTCCCAGCTGTACCTTAGCATCTCACTCCTTTATGAATATTTTGTTTATAACAATGATTTATAATTATTGTGGATGTTTTAAACACTAAAACTCTTTCGGGACTTGTTTGAGAGACCTAGACTTATCGTTCGAATGTTAAAACCAGGTATAACTGGTACTTCTGGGCTGTATAAAGATACGACCTGGAACGTCCAGTTATACCTCAGGATCTCACTGCTGTTCGGATATTTCGTTTATATTTTTTTAGGGATTTAAATTAGATTCAACCGACAGAACTATCAAAAGAATAGGTTTAGGATGCAGAACTCTTTTGCTTCCAACTACAACAAGGTCAATTTTGAGAAATTCGATGAGATGCTATGATAAGTATTGCGAAGTTAGCATCTCATTTTTTCATAATGCTGATATGCAAAATTTTTATAGCAAAATTTACAGAACTATTGATAAAACGCATCAAGAACTGTAGAACTATGCGGAATGCCCTTATATGTGGGATTTTTTTGAGAAATTTGATGAGATGCTATGATATGTATTGAGAAGTTAGCATCTCATTTTTTCAAAATGCTGATATTCAAAATTGTTATAGCAAAATCGACGGAACTATTGATAAAACGCATCAAGAACTGTAGAACTATGCGTAATGCCCTTATATGTGGTGTTTTTTTGAGAAATTCGATGAGATGCTATGATATGTATTGCGAAGTTAGCATCTCATTTTTTCAAAATGCAATTTTGATAGTAAAATCGACGGAACTATTGTTAAAACTTATCAAGAACTATAGAACTATGTGGGATGCCATTATATGTGGTGTTAATTTGTGAGATGCTAACATTTGAGATGCTAACTTCACACACGTATTTTTTGTCATGAAAGACTTGATAAGAAAACATATCTTTACCATTCGAGTCATCGCCCATAATTTACTTATTTAGCCGACCCGACAAACACGTAAATTATGTAAGAATCGAACCCCGACACTACAAAGGGCAGCTGCTTCGCTGCAAATTTTTTTTGGGTCAAGTGTATCCACCCAGTAACGAATCTAGTCCACTATTTGCATAACAGTAGGTAGGTAGTTAACCGTATTGTAGGGATAATAAAATCAGCCAAGTGTACAAAACGTACAATTTATCTACATTTTGGGTGTAATTTTTTTTGTTACGTACTGATTTAGCTAATTAAACATTGTTTAACCCTAGATAACTAAATATTCGTCCGCATGACTACGCATCTCTCTGCAAAAGTCGAATTTGCAAACTGCCCGGTACCCTAGATCTCAGTTCTTTGTCAACCTTCCTAATTAAGATTAAAATACCGGCCAAGTGCGAGTCGGACTCGCGCACGAAGGGTCTCCGTACCATTATCGCAAAAAAAACGGCAAAAGAATCACATTTATTGTATGGGCGCTCCCATATAAAAAACGTGTTTCTTTTGCCGTAAAATATTTATTTTATTCTGTTTTTAGTATTTGGTATTATAGCGGCAACAGAAATACATCATCTGTGAAAATTTCAACTGTCTAGCTATCACGGTTCATGAGATACAGCCTGGTAACAGACAGACACACAAGCAGACAGACGGACCGCGGAGTCTTAGTAATAGGGTCCCGTTTTTACACTTTGGGTACGGAATCCTAAAACCCCTTCCTGTAATGATATTTTGATAATAATTAATGAATAAATATAGAAATAATTTGCGAAGTCGGTTAAAAATATAGAAGACTTCTTCTGAATGATTGAAATTACCCATATTTTTGTTAGCTCGGTACGTAATTCCCATGACGCAAGCAACCCTTATTTTAAACTTCCGCAGATGTAAGCAATATTAAATTAAATATTTATACTTTGCAAATTATATTCCGAACTTCTCTAATAATATTTGACCGTAAGCTATCGACGAATATTACCCAGACAATGACCAAACTGTGGATAGTTCCAAGAGGTGTCACCTAGAACTACCACAACCTCTCAAGGCAATCTCTATAAAGAGTTGGGAAGACATTTCGCTCGAAATTTACTTCCGAGTAATCCTTTAACGGACTTTCAGACGAAGTGATGACAAAGCGAGATTAACGAGACACCGACCTTTCTACCGAACACCAGTTATTTCTTTAAAAAAGTTCTGTTAATTGCACAAAGATAACGCTATCGAATAAATTAACGTCCGTTTTTACGTTAAAATATATTCCAGCAAAGATTTATTTTTGGGTAATTTGCGCTTTTTGCTAACGTTTGAATTAAGTCGGTTCAAAAATAAAAAGTCAGCTTAGTTTGGATTCTTACTAATTAAACGGTCATTATTTATTTAGCTTCTTGATTTTTGTGAGAGGGTCTAGAAATGAGAGGATTTTTTAAAAGCATTAATAGACTGTAGTCGCCATGGAGAACTTCTGTGGAAGCTCTCTGCACCATTTAGGGGATTTTGGATGTTAATACAAATAAGTCAATAGACTTGTATATCAAAAGAAAAAAAATTCTTGATTTTCCTAGTCATGTAAAAAACTCTTTCATATCGTTTTAAATAATAAAAATAAAATAAAATATCTTTATTTCAGACCTATAACAGTCCATAAGTTGTTAGTGATTAGTAACATATTGTGCTTAAATGCTACGTTAGTATTATTAGTAGGTACTTAAATCCATTTAAAGTAAACCTATACCTATTTCCACCCAGTGTCTTTGGATGGGGCAGTCCACTTTGCCAACAATCATTGTAGGTACTTGCAGAATCATTAAATGGTAGATAGCAAACAGCAAAGTTTTACTGAAAATTCACGGTGAGAAACTTCGGCAAAGAGGTAAACTATTATTATACAAAACTTATTCCACTCAATGCTCAAGCGCCGAGCAAAAGCATTGCATTTCCATAGATACACAGAAAACTTTGGAAACCAAGTAACGTACAATGAAGGGCAAGGGAATGTTTATATTATTAGGCCAATAGGAAATGTTTTAAGTAATTTCCTTATTATCCTCATTTAAGTTCCTCGCGCAAACTGAGTTAGGTCTGTCCATAAGACAGACTATCGCTTTATGAGAACAAACTAAGTTGAAATAAAACTTTCATACAGTTCGAGTAGGTACAGAAAATATTTTTTTTTTCATAAATTATATTTCGCTGTTTAGTATAGGATGGAACTTAGCGCGAGCTTAGCTACGCTTGGCGAATTTTGCAATCATTCGGTATGCTAAAGTTATTCATCCGCGAAACAAACTTTCGTTCATCAGCACGCCATATCAAATAAAATATCTTGGAACCGCTGTGGTGGTACAGGACAAACGCTTTCTGAAAGACTAGGGAGCTCTACCTATTCTATTATCTGCCTAGCTTATTCTCAACTACATAATTATGTTGGGCTTGGCATCTAGTCTAACCGAATACCAGTATTTGATTTATAGACCGATAGCGCTAGGTTTTGAGGTTTCAAAAATATTAAAGTTATTCGTGTTTCGCATATAGTTTCCGGACCATTTGCCCAACCTAATACCTAAGTTTGTGTCATCCTAGGTACTTGCATAGGTAGAAATTTAGGTATTTGTCTTTTCGTTTAATACTGGTCGAAAAGAAAATTAGAGATAATAATTTTACTTCCATGATAATAACGAAGTATTAACTGATGTACATAGGCATTTTGTGTCATCCTTGTCCACGGGAATCCTAATATTTAACCAGTACCTAACACGTCGCCCAACTAGCTCTAAAAGAATATTACAATAGGTTAAATAAGTGTTACTCGTTTTAGAGTACTGATATCTGTTGGTTAAAATATTTTGTGTCGAATTCATCCACGGGTTTTATAGATATTTTTTTTTTATTACAATACCCTGTAAAATACACAAAAGAAAATGCAAGTTATTAGAGTTTACGTGTTTTTGATTATTATGGTGTAAGAAAACACTATTCATAATTTGTGTCGTTTTTATCCACGAAATCTTATTATTTAAATAAAAAATACTAGACTTCTTCGCACGAAGGGCGAGCGCAGAGAAAAGAGCGGGCGCGCGCGGCGGGTGCCTGCCGGCCAGCCAGACTCGCGGCGCTCTTATTTGTTTACATTAGGTCTTTGCAAGTTGCAACAAACAAATGCGTACGTTATTTATAATGTATTTGATTGATTAATGCCCACTTGCACTAAAAACTAAACTCAGAATTAGTTGCTAACACGAGGTTAAATTGACAATATTGTATAACAAACAGTCAATTTAACCTAGTGTTAGCAACTAACTATGCGCACGTGGTCATTAAAAGTTAGTTATGAAGCTATGAAAGACTAAAATGGAGGTTGAATATAATAAATGTGTTATATCGACACCCAATATTATTAACATTGTAACTCAATATAGCATGGTACAATTTTAGGTTTCTTGTTACTAATTTTAATTGCTCTTTCAGTTTTGATAAAACCACTGCAAGTATGATTTTTGCAATGTCACAATGTACAGATTGTAAAGAATTTTTAATATGAAAAGCATTGTAACGACCGTTACACTGTGTAACACTTTTTTGTGGTAGATAAAATTTTTGTCAAAAGAAAATTAATTACCTCCTTCCCGCCGTGTCCTCGTCCCGTTTTATATCGCTCCCTCGCTTTAAAACTGCCGCTGGGTGGTGGAACCACTTTGGAACCGCACCCTGGGACGGTGAGTTCCCTATAAACACTCTCATTTCACCAAAATAACTTAGAATCACTTGATATCCGTGCACCGAAGCTGTATTTTTTGTTTGTTTTTCTGTCATTTGGACGTACGGCGTTTTCATTCGGAAACGCGCCCGTCTCCGCTAAGATTGGCTTAATTATTTCTTTGGACTAGCACACGGGTAGGATTCGAGTTTGGTTTTGGGATTGCGAGGACGTTGTCCCGCTTCCGTTGGCGTGCCTCAAGGAATTGCTTATGTGAATGATGGTAGCCTTTGAGTTCAGAAGATTCGAGAACGATCGGATTTCCTGAACGAAACGCGGCAGCGGGGTGCGTTCAAAACTCTCATCCGGGCTGTCAGGGATTGATAGTGTTTTATTGTAATCTGATTTTAAGTCGGGTTTTGGAAAGTTGTAGGGTGAGGCGTAGGTCTGGGATAGTGTATTTCTTTGAAGGAAAATTGTTCCGTGTAAATTCTTCGCAAACGGAAATTTTAGGAAACAGTTTATGGGATTCGGTGTTTTGGGTTTTCGGTTCGAGAATGATGGTATGAGAGCGCACCCGGTGGGAGTTTTTCTTGGCGACAAGGGTGAACTGCGTGGCAGGCGTTTTTTTCTTGGGCTGACCGACTTGAGCAGAGCCTGGAGATTGCGAGTGGGCTGGAATTATCACGAGGGTGTCGGCCTCTGTGCGGCAGAGCGTTTCCTGTCTGTGCCTGTCGTGATTGAACGGAATCCGTGAAGCCAAAAATCGCCGGTGACCGCGTGCGTGGTTGTGGATACGCGGCCTGGAAGCTGCATGTAACCGTCGTGGTGTGATACCCGGCGTGATTGTGTTCCCAAGCTGGGCTCATAATCCCTCACGAACGACGTGGCGTGGGGTCGAAATTGGGCCGACCTATCTACCCTACGGGTTTTCCTTCCTCCGAAAGGAGGTGTCTGGTTGGGGCTGATTGCCTGGCTGAGGCTATCTGCTCGAGGCAGGCCGTCGCAGAGTGGAGTTGGCTGGCTACGCGACGGTCCAGGAGACAGGCTTTCTGATCCTTCCGTTTTTATTATTTTTATTTTTTTGTTCTTCCACCCTCAACTTTAAATTAGTTGGGAAATATTTTGGTACGAAGAAAAGTTGACCAGCCAACTGCAACCAGCGACCCTTTTAAATTTCTTAACTTTTTTTGACGTGTTCAAGGGTTACATTAAATAAACATCGTTCTCAGTATATGGTGCTTTATTGTTCCCAAGAAAAAATCCCGTTACAACTGGGGTCATGATGGTATTTGAAGAAAGATTTTTTCTGTGAATATTATTGTATCTTATTGTACGATTACCAATTATACCGACAAAAAAATCATTGATAAATATTATTGTAAGCAACAATTACATGCGTGTCAATGTTACATTCGGATAAAAAAGACATGTTAATTGCTATGGAAGAGCTAATAAATTCGCTTTTCGTTAATTGCTATGGAAGAGCTAATTTTTATTTTATTTTTTAATCTTTTTTCTTACACCAGTGCAGCGATCATGCTGGAGGGGAGATAAATAAGCTTTCGTTAGCGCTAATCAGCCAGCTGGTTCAGGGGGCAACGGCAACGGGGGATGTTGATTCGCACACGGCCAATTGCTTGGACATTCTGCTGACAACAGATACAGACCGATACTCTGTGTCGATAGTTTACCTTGGGTTGCGAGTCACGTATGACAGAAAAGAAGACCTTCAACAGCGCTGCCAAGTCCTGCAAAAAGGTGTTGCAACGGCCGAATAGGGACATAAGTTGCTTCTTACCCAGCAAGTGTTTTGGTCCCTGGGTAAGTCGGTTAAGTCGAACTTCTGCCATCCTTCATTACCACCACTCTGCGGGTGACGGGTCGCTGGCCCGCTTCGCTGAGGAGAAGGCAAAATTATTTGCCTCTTTTTGCGGCATCTTTGCGTCTGCTCTCTGGTGATGCGCGGCCCTTTTTTTCTCCTGGTAGGTGTGAGACATATGTCAGACATTCGCATCCATCAAAAGAACGTTCGTAGAGTGCTGGGCAACCTCGACTTGAATAAAGCTAGTGACCCCGACGAAATACTAGCACTTGTCCTTAAAACTTGTGCGCTCGAACTGTCTCCCATCTTGACACGTCTATTTCGCCTTTCGTATGCAACTGGAAAAGTGCTGAATGCTTGGAAGGAAGCTAACGTACAGCCCGTGCCCAAGAAGAACAGTCGTGCTAATCTGGCCAATTACAGACCCATCTCTACGTGTGCTTAATATTAAGCTCCTGGCATACCTAGAAGCTAATGACATCCTAAGTGATTGCCACTATGGTTGCTGCTGAACTCGTTCTACAGGGGATCTTCTAGCGTATGCCATTCACATCTGGAGTGAGGCAATCGAGAGGCACAGGGAGGCGCTTGCCGTCTCCCTCGACATCTCGAAAGCTTTCGACAGGGTCTGGCACGGAAGCCTTATTAGTAAGCTTCCTTCATTCGGTTTGCCTGGTGATGGTATATGTGATTGGATTGCAGAATTTGAGTGGTTATCGATGGGTGCTCGTTGGACCAATTGGATATTAATACCGGAGTCCCTCAAGGGTTTGTACTCTCAGCAGCATTATTTTTGCTGCATATAAACGATCTGCTAAAAACTTGGATATGCAGACGACAGCACTGTTGCTGATAGGTACTTGTCCATCCTTGTACTTTGTGAGGCTATAGTGGAGCGTTTGAGCTTATCCTTGAAGCCAGTCTCCAAATGGGGCGATGCCAATTTGGTCAGGTTCTTTGCTGCTAAAACCCAGTCGTGTCTTTTCTCTGTTAAAATGACCCAATTCCACTGGGCTCCTTACTTCTGAGGTGTAAACGAGCTGATAATGGACCATCTTGAGCAACTTGGCGTAACGTTCAACACGATCCTCGATTTTGGTTCATACATTGAGGCAAAGTTCATACATTGGCTGCTATAAAGTTGGGTATACTCGCAAAGGTGAGACGGTTCTTTACGCCAGAACAGTTGCTCAAATTGTATCAAGCGCAAGTTCGTTAATGTATGGAGTATTGTTCTTATTTCTGGGAAGGATCTGCCAAATACCAGCTTGATGCACTTAAGTTGATAATAAAACGGGCCAAGTAGCTCTTCGGCAATGAGGAACTGGTAGAGTAAAAGCTCCAGAGCCTTGAACATCGTCGCCGAGTTGCCAGCTTATCGGTTTTTTATCAGTTGCATTTCGGGGAGTGTGCAATGGAATCACATGATCTCATTCCACCTAGCCCGTTTCATCATCAGACTACAAGACGCACGGCGATGTGCCATCGGTACATGGTAGACATCCCACCCATACGCAATAAACGTTTTGGTAATACGTACAATATGCGTACAGCTAAAGAGTGGCATTCCCTGCCGAAGTCTGTTTTGCCCGATAGCTACAACTTAGGAGTCTTTAAGTTAAGAGTGAATAAGTTACTTTTAGGCAAGCGTGCTTCATCATGAACCACGTCATCGCTTACCATCAGGTGAGGTAGTGGTCAAGCGAAAGCCTACCTAATATAAAAAAATGAATTCCCCCTATTGCAAATTGTCCACCCAGTGGACAGTAGAACATAGAGCAGTGATAGCCCAGTGGTAACGGACGCGACTTACAAGTATGGTCGTGGGCTCGAACCCAGGCAAGCGCTTTACTTTGTGTAAATTATTTCATCACTGCTCTCAAAACACTAAAGTAAAAAAATAACTGAGACATGTAACATCCATCAATCCACACTGGGCCTGCGTGGTGGATTACGGCCCATTCCCTCTCACAGAGAGGAGGCCTACACGCACAATGGACCAAATGGGAGTCTAAGTTCGGAAAAGAGGGTCCATCTATCCTATCCTTATGCTTATCACGCCTTTCGTTTGCAATTACTTCTTCACACTTTTTTTTATTATTCTACTTACTCATATATCTGTAATATTGAATAAGTCTAAAAACATTTTTATTACATACCTACTCTTAGTTTTTCTCCAAGACTATTTATGCTGATACCATTAATGATGAACTAAAAACCTATTAACGACGTCAACACTCATCTTTCTTTACAATGATAACATTTCAAATAAGTGTTTAGATTTAAGAAGAAAAACAATATATGGTTAGAATAGTAATTTAAAATTCCAATATGGTTAAAATATAAATAGTCCAAAATTATAGTCCAAAATGTATTACATTGTATGTCAGTTTAAAATGACTTTATCACAAAGACAAAACTTTTGTGTATAGGAATTTGATCTACAAGTATACTTCAATAGAAACATTGTTCATTTATAATTACAATGCAATTATTCATTTCACAAAAGGAGTTCTTACCTTACTCTTACTCATAGAAATACGGTTAAGAGGCAGACGAAAAGGTCTGTTCTTGCTGATTTTATGATATAAAGTTGTAGCAATGTGTAACTAAAGTTACAATGTTATTCATATTGGGGGTCGATATGTGGTTAATGAAAGGGGATTATTAAATTTCATAGAATCGAGCATTATAAGGGATGTCGGAAAAGCAGACTATTTTAGGGACCGTGATGAAATAAAACTATACATAATCAACTATCACCACACAACAAAAATATCTAGTATTTTTTTTACTTCGTGTACTATTTGTTTTGCTGACTGTACACTACCTACTCGAAGCGGGGCGCGGGATATTGAGAAGCAGTATAACGAAAAAAAAAGGTAGGTAGGTATCGGCATATCAATCTCTGTAAGCGACATATTTAATAGGGAGTTGAAAAATTAATAATCCCTTAATAATTTACTTCCGGACATATTTTTTATTTATTTGATAATATATAATCAATTTCCCAATTGTTATTTACTAATTATAACTATAATAGTATTATGTAACTTTAAATACTTAAATATTAACCCAAATGTTTGCATGTCACATTATTATGACTAAGTGTTATGGATCTGTATTATTATTTATGTTAAGACCAAAATTGTACCAACACTTATTGCGAATAAATTGATTTGATTTGATTTGATTTGAATCTACCTACCGCTTTCAGGTTCAAATTCGAATTAAAGCGTCAATCCAAAAAAAAATATTGACCGTCTTCTAAGCATGGACCATTGACAATCGTAGGTAATAAGATTGCAGACGCGTGCTTTGTACAAAATTCGCACGCAAACGAAAACGCTAAGCAGAATGTTTCTTCACTGTCAAAGGTACCTTGAAGCTTAGTTTTATTTTAAAACGAACGAAATGAAAAATGAAGCCCTAACTCAGAAACGAAAATTCAGTTAAGGGAAGCTAAACGTTCTCTTACAGTGTTAGTTTAGAATTCAATGAAATATATTATTAGATACGTGCTACACTTAAGGACCTTTTTACTGGGTTTCGCGCACACGTGCGACTTACGATTGTTCTTCGGATGCAATATACAAGCTAAACTCTGTTTTATTGCATCGTTTGTATGCTGGATTACTGCTTTTATGTTGCGCAGTCTTTGTTTGATACATTTTTGATGTAGCTATATTGTGTGCCTACTACCTAGGACAAGACAAGAAGACAGATATGCCTAGGTAGTTGTATGGTAGTGTTGAACTGTATTTTTTTTTAGAAAATGGTGTTTCTCTGTGTTTATTACTTCATTTATTATTTAGATGCTTTTCAAAACACGTTCTATGACATAATAATTCACAAAAGCGGATACCTACTTATATATCGGAACTGTTGCTTTAATGTCTCACAATTCGGAAGACATTCTTATATTATTTAGTCAGATAACTTGCATTAAAAAGATTTTAATAAACTCAGGAGTCTTTTGAATTAACATATCCGCATAACACACAAAAACGTCATACTGTACTGCACTGCATTCATACTAATAATTTGAATTTGCTTAAATCACTGAACAGAATTCAATGATATTTGGCATCCTGAGGAAGAACGTAGGCTATCTTGTTAAAAAAAATTAGTTAGTTAGATAGGATAGGATAGAGTAGGTAAAGTAGGTAGGGTATGTAGGTTAGCAGGTAAAGTAGGTGGGTGGGTAGGGTAGATAGGTTAGTAGGTAAAGTAGGTTTTTTTTTTTTTTTATTTTTTTTTTCAATATTCTACCGCGGACATGTGGCACTCCGCGATCTTTTTTATAGTGGTTTAATTTTGTTTGTTTCTTATTTTTTCATAAACGTTACAATTGTCTGACTCCTACGTCGGACATTATTTTTAGGCTTACTTAACTAACTTAAGTCTACGTGAGTTCATCCCTCACTAAATACTATATATATATATATATATATATATATACTAGCTGACCCGGCAAACTTTGTTTTGCCATAAAAACACCAAACATTCATCAACATTCATCTACCCTACCTACCCTACCCTAACAACCCTACACTACCTACCCTACCCTACATACCATACCCTACCTACCCTACCTACCCTACCTACCCTACCTACCCTACCTACCCTACCTACCCTACCTACCCTACCTACCCTACCTACCCTACCTACCCTACCTACCCTACCTACCCTACCTACCCTACCTACCCTACCTACCCTACCTACCCTACCTACCCTACCTACCCTACCTCATGCTTTCAGCTCGGAGTGTGTAGTTAGGAAAAGGTGGGATGCAATAGCCCGATCTGTTATTGCGTATTGCTAAGGGCAACACGGAGACTCCTGCCCAACAAAACGCAAGACCATACCGTGTGGCCCAAGCTAATCTACAACGTAAGGACCTGGCAACGACCGAACTCTTTTTAGAGGCCAGTAAAAGGAAGATCGCGTGGGCGCTTATCCAGGAGCCGTACGTGGGAGGGGCGCGAGGTATGAAGAGCTACCGAGGTTCGCGAATCTACCAGTGCGAGGTTGATGGAAGTGGGAGGGTAAAGGCGGCAATTGCCGTCTTTGACGATGACCTGGATGTCATTCCCTACCCGAAACTTACCACAAACAACATCGTTGTGGTGGGGATCCGGACTAAAGCCTGGGAGATCGCAGTAGTTTCTTACTACTTCGAGCCAGACCAACCCATAGGGCCATACCTGGACCAGTTGACCCGGATCAAATCGGAAATGGCCACCGGTAGATTGCTTATAGGCGGCGACGCTAACGCTAAGAGTCCTTGGTGGGGCAGCATCGTCGAAGACTCCAAGGGCGAGGAAATGTCCGGAACCCTGGAGGACTTAGAGCTTCAGGTGCTGAATACTGGCGACGCTCCCACATTTGACACTGTCCGAGGTGGTCGAGTGTATAATAGCCACGTGGACGTCACGGCATGCTCGCTCGACCTTTTTGACCTGGTGGACGGCTGGCGGGTCGACACAGGAGCAACATCCTCGGACCATAACACAATATTTTTCGAAATTAAAGTTAAAAGGGATAAAGGGGTAAATATCACCAGGACGACCAGGAAATTTAACACAAGAAAGGCGGACTGGGATACATTTAAAGATAAATTAAGGGATATCAAAATTGAAAATAATATAAATTTGAATAGTATAAGGGGAATAAATAGTAAAGTAGATTTAGAAGAATTAATTGTAAATTACAGAGATAGTATTTTAAAAGCATGCGAAGATTCTATTCCCAAAACTAGTATTAAAAGTAAAATCACTTGTCCGTGGTGGTCCGAGGAGCTCACTGTGAAGAAGAAGGAGTTTACCAGACTGAAGAACCGCATCCGCAATGCCGCGCCGGTCCGGCGAGCGATGGTCGTAGACGAGTACCTGAAGGCCAAAGAAGAGTACGAGATGCTAGCGAAGAGCGCCCAATTCGCAAGTTGGAAGGAGTTCTGCCGGAAACAGGATCGGGAAGGGGTCTGGGAGGGAATCTTCAGGGTGATTGGTAGGACTGCCAGAAGACAGGAGGAACTGACCCTACGCAGCGATGGTGTATTCCTCAACCCAAGTGAATCGGCCGCCCTACTCGCAGATACGTTCTACCCCGAAGACAGAGTAGACCAGGACAACGCTGACCATAGGCGAATTAGAGAAGCAGCCAGTCGAGTAAATGAGTGGGTTCATGATGAATATCATGACCCACCATTTACCTCGCTGGAGCTGAAGACCGCCGTGGCAGGTTTCAATCCAAAAAAGGCACCAGGAGGGGATGGACTGACGTCTGATATCTGCAGTCGAGCGATCCACCAGGACCTGGAGGCGTTCCTTGCCCTTTACAATAAGTGCCTTGAATTGGCACACTTCCCGAACATCTGGAAGGAGGCCACAGTCGTGGTCCTCAGAAAGCTGGGCAAGGACGATTACCTAAACCCCAAGGCATACAGACCAATAGGTCTACTGCCGGTTTTGGGGAAGGTCCTGGAGAGGATGGTAGTAGCGCGTTTAAAATGGCAGCTTGTACCGCGGTTTAGTACTCGCCAGTTTGGATTTATGCCCCAGAGAAGCACTGAGGACGCCCTCTATACGCTAGTGAAGCACGTACAGGACAAGTTGAGGCTGAAGAAGCTAATTGTCCTGGTGTCACTGGATATAGAGGGGGCCTTCGATAGTGCTTGGTGGCCAGCCATCAAGGTCAGACTGGCTGAGGAAAAGTGCCCGGTGAATATAAGAAGGCTGCTAGACAGCTACCTCGACAGTCGGCAAGTCAAGGTTCGTTACGCTGGGGAGGAATGCACGCGAGTGACTAGCAAGGGCTGTGTTCAAGGGTCAATAGGTGGTCCCATCCTGTGGAATCTCATTCTAGACCCACTATTGCAGGAATTGGAGCGGCGCGGAATCTTCGCACAGGCGTTCGCCGATGATATCGTCTTGGTTCTGGATGGGGACTCAGCGACTGAAGTTTCAACATCTGCCAATGCAGCCCTCGCCCATGTTCAGAGTTGGGGCGACAAAAACAAGCTGAGGTTCGCACCGCACAAAACCTGTGCGATGGTCGTAACCAACAAGCGCAAGTATGATACCCCAAGGCTGAGCATGGCCGGGGTCGACATTGGTATGGTTAAGAAGATGAAGTTGTTGGGTCTAACCATAGACGAGAAGCTCACCTTCAACGAGCACACCGCGAACGTCTGCAGGAGGGCAGTTAACATTTATAAGCAACTGTCCCGCGCCGCTAAAGTGAGTTGGGGATTGGACGCACAGATCATACACACAATCTACACTGCTATGATTGAGCCCATAATAACGTACGCGGCCGCAGCCTGGGCTCCCGCTACGAAGAAGCTGGGAATACGGAAGAAGCTAGGCTCGGTCCAACGAGGATTCGTCCAGAAGATCTGTAAATCTTACCGTACTGTCTCCCTGAACTCGGCACTGGTACTGTCCGGAATACTACCTCTAGATCTGCGCATACAGGAGGCAGCCGCCCTGTATGAAGCGAGGAGAGGGCCATCCCGGTATGTGCCAGGAGATAGGGAGATCGAGGGTGCGGTAGGGTTTGCAGAGGCTCCTCATCCAGCTACGCAAATGCCCCTGGAGTTCATGTGCCTGGCAGACCAACATTTGCTAGACAGCAACAACGTGCAGGCGGTGCGAATTTTCACCGACGGCAGCAAGATTGAGGGGAAGGTCGGAGCAGCATTATCCATATGGGATAATGAAGGCGAAGTCCGGAAGCTCAAACTTAGCTTAGCCGCGTACTGCACTGTCTACCAGGCGGAACTCCTGGCCATCTGCAAAGCGACGGACGTGATCCTTACGCGGCAAGAGACGAGCTATGGTTTGTACAGCGACTCAATGTCAGCATTGCAGACGCTTGCAAGCCATGGCTCTCTCCATCCCCTGGCGGTTCGTGCGCGCGCAAATTTGGCTCAAGCCCTGGGCCAGAGCAAAGCTGTGTCTTTGTTCTGGATCAAGGCCCACGCGGGCCTGCCGGGGAATGAGCGAGCGGACGAGTTAGCGAAGGAGGCAGCATTGTCGTTACGGAGGAAGCCGGACTACGACCAGTGTCCGGTTTCATTTATCAAGCGACAGATCCGTTTGGAATCGCTTGATGAATGGAATCGAAGATATGTGTCGGGCGAGACGGCCTCTGTGACGAAAGTGTTTCTTCCGGATGCAATAGCGGCTTTCCATATTATAAAACAGGTGCGGCCCACAGGCGTACTCACGCAAGTTTTGACGGGGCACGGCGGGTTCTCTGAATACTTGAATCGCTTCAAGTGTAAGGAGAGCCCCTCGTGCGTCTGCGACCCAGGCGTGGCAGAGACCGTCCAGCACATACTCGTAGATTGCCCGTTATTTATCAGGGAACGCTACCAACTCGAATGTGAGCTGGACAGGACATTGACGAAGGAGAGCCTGCATGGGCTCATGAGTAAGCAACACAGGGAAAAGTTCCTAGAGTACTGTGTAAATGTGGCCTCCACAGTCATTGCACGAAACCGAAGTTGAAGCGGCTCTATGATTCACT
The DNA here is from genome assembly GCA_945859665.1 of Anorthoa munda. Lineage (NCBI taxonomy): Eukaryota > Metazoa > Arthropoda > Insecta > Lepidoptera > Noctuidae > Anorthoa > Anorthoa munda. The sequence goes on from OX243908.1 coordinate 20,789,156, forward strand.
AGTATTATGAGAATATTTTGTAAGAAGCATAGCACGCACAAAACTGCAATGACAAACGGTGCACTGGGGTAGTACCTAAGAGAAACAGATTGTCTGTGTGGTGAAAAGCACTGTTGTGCTTCTTATCCTTAAATAAAGTAAGGCAAATTTATATTTAATTTCCTATCCTCCGTGATAAATTGCTCTCTTGTATTCTGATGTGATAAACTGCACTTCTTGCACATTTTAGAGAAAAACCGCACTTTTTGTAATTATTGCATTTTTGTATTATTTAAACCTACATGTTTTGATCGATAAATAAAGATGCCCATAAATATTTGAGTTTGCACAAAATGGGCACCAGCTTCGTTGGCGGGATTATGTAAGGCAGGAGGGGTTTTTAGTCAGTTGGAGTCTGACACTATCCAGACTGGCTCACTTTAGAGGCACTTTGGGTGTAAGTCCGACCGGATTTCCCCTCCTGCAAATATATAAAAAAAAAAAAAAAAAAAAATACCCTACCCTGCCTACTCTACCTACCCTACCCTACTTACCCTACCCTACCCTAAACGGGATAAAAAGTATCCTATGTCCTTCTCCTGGCTCTAAACTACCTCCCTGCCAATTTTCAGCTAAATCGGTTCAGCCGTTCTTGAGTTATAAGTGAAGTAACTAACACGACTTTCTTTTATAGATTTATTATGACAAATTTTAGATAAAGAACATGTAATCGCATTTTGTGAGTTTTTTTATTTAATATCTCCAAAAATGAATTAATTGTCAATAAAAATAATTAAAAAAATTCAATCCACTAACTACACAAATAAACTTGAAGGTTATGTTGGTTGTTATTTATAAAAAATATACTCACTTCGATTCCGCACTAAATTTACAAAATGTATAAGTTATTTATATACACTTCAGAACTCTTCGAAAACTAATTACATTAAATATTTTAATTAGCAACTTCACTTGAATAACACAATTATAACACAAAATAACGAAATACTTTTTCAAATTGATCGTAGCACTATCTGTCGGGACAAACTAAAATTATCAATCGCGCCATCCGTCAAATCTGATGTAAAACATTCCAAAATCAAAAACTCCTTACAAATAAAAATTAATTAAAAAAATTTTTTTTTTTTTTTTTCAATTGTAAATCTAAACCATTCTCGAATCTCCACGAACACACACAAAAAATTTCATCAAAATCGGTCCAGTCGTTTAGGAGGAGTTCAGTCACATACACACGCACACAAGAAATATATATATATTAAGATATATCACACACCGGCATTACAATTTAAGTTTCTATTCGCTACTTATATTAATGTTATTACTATTTTGTTGCTTATTTCTATTGATACACTGCTTATGTTATTTTGTTTTCTTATATCTATTGGTACAATTTCGGGGAAGATGCATGGCAGTGCGAGCAGACCAGTCCCGGCCGACGGTTCCGGCTATAGAACCCCGTCGTTAGGATGTTAAGGTGTGTATGACTGACTCGCTCCACCATGCAGCTTTACAAATATATATATAATTTTTTGGGTTTCAGGGTTTAGACAGGGTGATGGTTTGGGTTGGAGTTTTTGGATGGGACTTGTTAGGTGGTGTTTTGGTGATGTCTGCTGACCAGGGACTTCACCAGCGTCAGCAAGGCCTCTATGACGACTACGTCTCGATGCTGCATGTCCGTCTTAAGATTGTAGTTGACGACCGTTTTAGTCGGCGCATCCATCGCCCTCTTAGCAAGGCGGCCTGCGGCGTCATCGGCGTCGTCGGTGTAATAGACGCAACTGACTGTATGTCTGGACACCGCCACTACCGCGTGGGAGATGCTGTCGTGGACCTGAAGCCTCCTGGACTTGGTGTTGATGATGATGACGCTGTCGTAGGTCGACCCCTGAGCCTCGTGTATGGTTAGCAGGCGCGACCCTTCACCGGACCCAAATCCCTGGCTCGCAAGGCTTTCTCCTCCTGCGTATGAACCAGGAACAGGGTGTTTTGGGCAGTGCTCGGTATTTGCGCCCCTGTGTAACCTTTCACCTTCAGGAAGTGGACCCGCGACAGCGACGACTTGGAGGAGTATATACCGGGGTATATCTCACTCAGTGCAAACGCCACGTCCATTGGATTGCGGTGTGTGCAGAGAAACTCCTGGGTGATGCCAGCCACCAGGTCTGGACGGGTGTACCTAAGCTCGAAAAGGTTCTCTCTGTCCAAAAATGGGAGCTGGTTAACGTCTCCGACGAGGACAAGCTCGCTAGCTCCAGACAACTTTACTGCCATGACTATTGCCCCAAAGTGGTTCATAAGAGCCTCGTTTACCGTAAGACGGTAGCATTTGTCTTGGCCCTTGAAACCATTTGCTAGGATTGAGGCCATAGTGCGCACCTTGGTCTTTGCTCGGTCTCCTTAGCGGCGCGCAAGCTTTTCCCTAAGGTCTTTGGCAGCTTCTGTTGTCGTGGTGGCTATCACGTCCCTGTCCTCGTCGAAGTGCTTTACCAGCCAGGTTGTCTTACCGCAACCCGGAACTCCGTTAATCCACCTGATATTGGGTACCGCCCAACTTTCCTGCGATGCAGGGATACCTGGGGTCCCCGAAATGGACTGTGCCATTTCCAGGATCTTATCAACCGGCATGATCTTAGTACATTTGGCGGTAACCACTATCGGGTCGTTATTTGGCACACTGAACTTGAGTTTGCCTGAGCGCTCCGTCTCCTCCATGTCCAGGGCCACAAAACCACTCCTCGCGCTGTAGGCTGCCATATACGACCCCGTCATTTCCCCTTTGATGACTGGGGATGTGACGTTGTCGTAAACCGCTGCCCCTGCTTCCTCGAGCAGTATCCTTAACAGACCCTCTGTGTCTCTTTGGAAGGTCTGCAGGATCTTCCTGCATGTCGTAAGATTGACATTTCTGGTCGCTCTTACGATTGCTACGTACTCGAGGAACGCGCTTTTCACGTGGTCCGTGGTACCCGACTTTACTGCGAGGGTCGGCGGGCTGACTTGCCCTTTGTCGGCTCGTGTTGGCTTAGGCTTTTGCTGGGTTGGTTCCTTTGGTGTTTTTCTGAGGAACCTCTCCAGTGCTGTCTCCTGCTTGTGAGATGGTGATGCATGGCTGGTGCTTGGGAGCAGTGCACTGAGGAAAGTGCCAAACGCTTTCAGGCGACTCCTCGACCGGGCCCGGTCCTCCGGGTTTATGGTGTTGCACTGCTTCTTAGCGGCTTTTTCGGCTGCTGCCTTCTGCTGGGCCCTTTCCGATCCGCTTTGAGTGGTGGGGCTTTTTGTGGAGCTCGTCGCGCTGGCTGTTGGTTGTCTGGGGGCTTTGAGGAAACTTAGGGTTTCCCCTCTATCCTCGTAGACAACGACCTCATGATGTTCTGAGGCCTTTAGACAGCCAAAGCGGTCTGCGACGTCTCCTTTTTCTCCTCCCACCACCATTGCGTCCACACTTATGGTTCGGGCCGCGGCTGACGTGTAGTATCCTGCCTCCCCGATCTTCTGAAGCAATGAGCTTGCCTGAGCAAATGGAGTAGCCTCTCCCCACTCGAGTAATGCGATTGTTTTCCCTTTAAATTGCATTAGACGGCATCGGTGAGTGGCCACTTCCACTTGAGGTAGTGCAGCATACTTGCTGCCTTTTATGCTCATTTTGGTAGTGCTTCCGTTAATCAAGGCGGCAAGGCCCGGTGAAAGGTGTATTCGGGCCGTAGCTCGACTTGAGCCTATGCAGAAGCCTATGCCTAACTTCTCCTGTTCCCTGTTCATGAACAGAGCGACGCCTCGCAGTCTGATGCCAGGGACTCCGTCTTCTCCGCATGCCAGGAATTGTGTGGTAGTCATGCTAGGGGCTGGTTGTAGGCTAGCTGTTGCTCCTACCGCTGCTGCTACCGTTGATAATGGCCGTTGGTTAGAATGTGTGTGTGTAATTTGTGTATCAGTCAATTGTGTGCTTGTTGTTGCTTGTGTAGTTGTGGTTGTTGTTTGTGTGTTTGTGGTTGTGGTTGTTGTTGTGGTTGTGTGTGTTCGAATGTGTGGTCGACTTCGCAAGGTTACGTCCGTTTTTTTAGCCCTTGCTGCGATTGTGGCGACTTTGCTCGCAAATGCCAAGAATGGAATCCTAGTAGCCGGTCTCCCCATGATGGTGTGGAGTGTGGACTGGCTAAGCTGGGTTTCGAATTTTATTTCGAGCTCCATTCTATCTTGGCTGAACCTTGGGCATTCGAAGAGCAAGTGCCATACTGTCTCTTCGCAACTCGGGTCACAGACGCACGAGGGACTATCTTTGAGATGGAAACGGTGGAGATATGCTGAAAATCCGCCGTGTCCTGTAAGGACTTGTACGTGGACCGGTGTGAGCACTGCGTCTCTGAGTGTCCTTTTTGCCGCTAGGACATCTGGAAAGAACACTTTCGTGACCGATCCTGTACTCGAGGAGTCGTACCGGGCTTGCCACTTCCTTATAGTCCCCTCCCGTATCTTCCTCCTCACGAATGAAACGGGGACCTTGCTGTAGTCTGATGTGAGTTTTGTTAGGGCTGCCTCCTTGGCCAGCTCATCCGCTCTCTCATTCCTGGCAGTTCCCACATGGGCCTTGAGCCAAAAGAGCCTCACTTCTCTGCCCTCCTCTCTTATTTCACGGACGCTTCTCTTGATTTGGAGTGCCAGGTGGTGCGTGACAGACGGTCTCCTCAGCAGATCAAGTGACGATCTTTAGTCACTTAAGATGCTTACGGAGGCCGCCTTGGATTCTCTTGCCATCCTGACAGCTCTGAAGAGAGCGTACATTTCCGATTGGAAGACTGTGTTGTGAGGCTCCAAGCCGAAGGTGCTGAACCTTGACTCCGTCCCGTTTTCCCACCAAGTTAGGGCAGCTCCAACTTTCCCCTCTATCTTACTGCCATCGGTGTATATTTGGGGGCCGATTACTTGGTGGGTTGCCTGGGTTTCGGGAGTCAAATTCTCTAGGCATTCATACTCGGTTGTTGTGAGTTGCGCTGGGTGGGGATTTTTGGAGTGGTGCACGTTGCACTCCAGCACGCGGCCCAGTGGTATGAACTCTTGGGAATGTCCCTTTTTGATCTTGAAAAGGGTTGCCGCTTCGAGTACCCGGAGGTCTAGGGGGAGTTGTCCTGACAGGATAAGTGCCGATGTCAGAGACACCGTGCGGTATGCTTTGCAGATCTAAACGGTAAAGTAGGTTGGTAGGTAGGGTAGGGTAGGTAGGGTAGGGTAGGTAGGGTTGGAAGGCAGGTAGGTAGGTAGGACAGTGTAAGGTAGATCAGAGATCAGGTACGATCGGTGAAGAGACGCGTTCCTTCGATAGCTGAGCGGCAACTGGCTGATCGGCGACATTTTTGTCGCCGTGCGCGTGCCATGCAACCAGTAGACGGGGCGACAGTTGCACGAGGACAAAAATGTCACTCGGTTGTCGCGTCGCTACATGCGCGCACTTTCATATAAACCCCATAGACTTGATCAATCAGTCTACCTAGCCTTTTCCCAATTGTTTTGGGGTCGATTTCCAGTCCTACCGCATAAAACCCATAGACTTGATGTGAGAGACAAATTAGTTGCGGAGACAAAAGATGCTCGTGCGCGCTATCTCTCAAAGAAGTCTGAACTTTAAAAATACTATTTTAAAAGATCTGAAACACATGTTTGTGATCAACAAATTAATCAATGATTAAGACACTCAGGGGATCGCAGTGTCAATACCATAATTAATATTTCATATTGATATGAATGTTACAACTACCCACTTTCAATTTATATTTTTGTTTATTCGCCATGTTATTTCTGGGTCCCTCAACCTCTTTGAGGGAATAGAACTGGCATAGTCCCAAACTTTTTGAAAACAAAGTTAAAATAATGTTAACATTTTCGATAAAAAGAAATAACACCGTCGGTTTTAGGATTAGGTAATTATTTTAAACCGCAGGCGAAAGGAAAACAAAAAAAAAAAAACAATAAATTTACATTTTTACCTTTTAATACATATCTAGACCAAGACAACAAGCCTTTGAAAATGTAAAAAAGAGAAAAAGTAATTTTTTTTATTTATTTATTTATTTTTCACCTTATTTTGACTTAATATCAAAAAAAGCACCCTAAGTTTCAATACAAAATCCTCACGTAAAAGTATCTGCTTTTTTAAAAAGTTTGTAGGCTTTTGGTTCGTTAAAATCTCAACTTTTTGTTGGTGTAAAAAAAATTACAGTGTGTTTGGGACATAAAAAGGAAAGTTTTCACCAAAGGTCGTGAAAAAAATATTTTGCAAAAGATAAATCAAAAAAACCAAAAACTTGGTTGTTTGAATTTTTCACATACCTAAATTTTGTGGTTATGTAAAAAAAGGGTAAATACAAAAGTTGTAGATCTTTTTAGTACCTACATTTTGCCATTTAACTTTTTTCCAAAGAACTTGTAGTTTTGCCGGAAATCGAGATAAACCTTACCCTTAAAAACTCACCCTCTTCCACTCCCCGAGCTGAATTAGCCCGTAAAATATTTTTCCTTTCATTTTTGTTATCTTCTCTTCCTATTCCAATGGGTTTCATCCTACTATTTTTTTTTTGGTTTCAAAAATTGGTCTATTCGGTCTAGACCGAAGAATTGCGAAACTCAAGTGGCAACAGATGGTCGATCAGACGAAAAGTGTTGGAGTGCTTACCGCGAACCGGAAGATGCTGCGTTGGAAGGTTTTGCACTAGGTGGACCGATGACCTGGTTAAGGTTTCGGGAATCCGCTGGCTCCGAGATGCAAGGGATTAGAAATTCCTAGTGTGGGGCTACGTTTTTTTTTTCAAAAGAAAGATCAGTCAATGTGGCGACACTTCGCGGCGGTCTATAGTCAGCAGTGCACGTCTTTTGGCTGAAATGAAGATGATGATGATGGTGAGGTATTTTAAACTAGCTTCTGTGTAACGTCATATCTTGATAAAAGTATCCTATGTCCTAATCCAGGCAAAGACCAAAGGTAGACCATGGTCTACCTTTGTGTAGAATTGAATGATTAAAAAACATACAAACAGACTTTGAAACAAAATGTTATATTAGTTTCATGGATAGTTCATTGGTAGTATTAGTTTAAAGGACATGTCCTTTAGTTAGCAAAAATATCACCGAAGATCAAAATATATCGTTTGGTAAATGAACGAACGTTTTTGAAAAAGAATACTCGTAGTCGTCCCGCAGGACCCGTGATGTATCGACGCCGCAACCAACCTGTAACCGCAACTCTAAGCCATTTTATTTTCCTTTACGTGAATGCAGGGATCCACATCTTTCGAAATAATCACGTGGAAAACTTCTGTTTCAATTTTCAGCTGATAGGGCACAAAATGTGCTTGAATTTTTCTCTAATTTGACGATTTGGTACGATTTGTCCCATTTTTAACAGAAGACTTTAATTTTGTAAATTATTGTTATTTTTTCTATTAAGCGTGGGTGGCGAAAGTTTTGTGATTTAAGCTAAATAATCAAATAATACCTATAGGTACAGTCAGCTTTGAACCACGTACTACAAACTGTTGATCTGATTTGATTAAATACTAGCTGTACCCGCGGCTTCGCTCCCGTTAACTGTCTACCCTACCCTACTATACTTACTTTGCTACTTACCCTAATTACCTACCAAGCGGGAATTTTTACACCGCCATTCAGAAAATGACGTCAAATGCACAACGTCATCTATCGAATATATGGAGTTTAACTGTACAAGTATCTGAATTGCGTATGTTGTGATATTTTACTTCTTGAATACTTTAAATTCATCTAACTTTTGATAGAAGAAACCGATTAAGATGAAACAGGATTAGGATGAAATACGTAACTAATACTTCAAGTTACGCACAAGTTTTATGTATAAATCAACGTATCGTATCGTATCGTATCGTTGTATCGTGTGTGTGTGTTTTTGTGTATTTATATGTGTGTGTTTCAATTGTCATCTATATTTTGTACACTTTACGTGATGCATGCACAACTAAACAGACAAACAGATAAACAGACAAACATATAAGCAGATAAACAGACAAAAGTTCTGGTAATGGGTTCTGTTGGTTATCCTTTAACACCCTGGCAATTTTTTTTTTAAATATTATGTTCGATGTATAAAAAGATTTTTCTGCAGATTTATTAAATGTACCTATTGATTAAACCTATTAGAGGTCGTAACTGGCATTAATGCAGACCAAAATCTTTAAAACATGAAAATCATATCGAGAAAAATCTTAAAAGAAATCTAGGCTTCACGTAAAAATAAACTTTCCACAATCATTCACAAGGAATTCACCGCCCAGTTTGCCCACAATTTGCTTCATCACTCGGAATAATTGCTACGGACAGGCTTTCAGAATTCATACGAGAATGCCTCGTGTGGAAACGAAGAATGTTGCTCATGCTCACTATTTTTTATACCGTACTAAAATATATTGTTAATAGTTCCAACTAATAGAATTCCGCCGAACCTGGGCCGCTAGTCTAGGTATAGTAACCTATATCTACTTATACATAGTAGGTAACGTGTTCCTAGTTGTGCCTATTTCTTTAAAATGTAATATTTGTTTCATATTTATTAAGTTAGTTAACTAAAGTTACTGGTAAAGTAAATAGGTACTTACCTACCTTCGATATTATTGCCTTGGACACCAAGTTTCACAAAAATCGAGCCAAAAGCTGTTATTAACCGGGTAGGTACTTAAGTTCATTGCTATATGCTCAAAAACTGATAAATTAAACATTCAATATTAATAAACCCGCCATTTTGTCAGTTAAGTAATTTCATGAGAGTGTAATAATTTCGTACAATGCTGTGAAATTGACGCGGTATTTTCAAGCTGTGTCTGGCCGATGACTCCATTAAAAATGTCCGGTAAGCATATGACGATGCTCGAAAAGAATTATCGACGATATATTTTTATAATGTTGCAGTTTTTACTGCGGAATTTTAAAACGGGCTTGATTCGCTTTTAGTATTATTTTTTTGCCGTTTTATATATTTTACTATTTGGTCAATTTGGAAATTGTTTTGTAGTAAATGGCTCAAAGTTTTAATGTGCCACGTTGGATGGCAATGCTGTTTCTCTGGCCGAAGAAAAGGCCAGGCCACTGGTCACGTGAAGAGTCGATGAGCTTTGTGCTAATATCTCGAAAAACTCGATGCGCACTCAGACGTTAGGAAACCTGGACTGGTGGAATGTAAGTCTGAAATCTCCAACCTGCATTGAGGAACCGTGGTAATCAATGCTCGCGCCTTCTCGGAATGAGAAGAGGCCTTTGCCCTGCAGTGGTACATACAGTAACAGGCTGGTATTATTATTGTTAATGTGAATTGTATTTATTATACAGTATGTACCTATTTAGGCCTAGTTATATATTATAATTGAGACTGTATATAATTGCATAAGTCCACAATGTTGCTTACCAAGAATCCATTAGACCAAGTTCTTATTAATATTTTTTTTGCCGTAGGCTTTTTACCCGACTGCCGAAGGAGGGTAATGTGTTTATCAGTCTATGTATGTATGTATGTAAGTATGTATGTATGTATGTATGTATGTATGTATGTATGTATGTAAGTATGTATGTATGTATGTATGTATGTATGTAAGTATGTATGTATGTATGTATGTATGTATGTTTGTTCCTATGTGGCGTTCCAGAGACCAAACGCGTTGACCGATTTTGATGATTCATACGTCAATCGATTCGTCTTAACCTTGCGAGTGTCATAGGCCACATTAAAATTGGAAAATAGAAGAATGGCGGCTTTTAGGCGCCATATTGTGGGGGGCCAATTTTATTTTTTCTTCCAAACCCATCGTGTGGGATATCAAAATAAAGAGTTTCAAGAGGTGATTTCAAAAATATATAACACTTATATATTTAAATGTACCTAAATCGAAAAAAATGTTAACTAATAAGAAATTAATAAAAAAAACTTAATTAAAAAAATCAAAATACCCGACTGCTTAAAAATCGAACTAAAAAGACGTAAACAAGAAGAAAATCATGCTGTGCAGTCGGAGGATACATCTGGTTTTGGTCAGCCAGCTCGCGAATATGTATCCTCCGACTGCACAGCATGATTTTCTTCTTGTTTACGTCTTTTTAGGTCGCTTTTTAAGCAGTCGGGTATTTTGATTTTTTTAATTAACTTTTTTATTCTAGTCAAAAGACTTTAAACTCATTTAAGCTTATATAGATCTTCTAGGCATGATAACGGAATGAAATGGAATATTTTAAGGCAATTTTGGTATTATTGAGGCTTAAGAGTAGGTATTGTCACAGTACCTATACTACTGAAATAAAAGCCTGCGCCAAATGGAACTATTAGATGGGAATGTACCCGATAAATTAGAAGCTTCTTGATAAAATGTTCTCTTTCTTTATTTATCTGGTTTGTGGAATATCGAGGCAATATCCGGTAAACATTGCTTACATAACAAGATTATTTATTGCCTATAAAACTTTGGCCATTTTTCCTTGGTAATTACTCACAAGAGCAATCTTTGTATAGCTTGCTTATCTATCTAAATTAATTATTACCACATATTGTTTAGCCTATATAATTAATATCTACTCGCTATTTTGTTATTGGAGACGAATAAAAAATAAAAAAACAATTGGTTATATTATGTCTGTGTGGTATGTGGTAATCTCAACAGAGGTCACGCAGAACGAAATTGTTCAACTTTTTGTGCCAATGTGCACAACAAGTCGAACAATTTCAAATTATAGGAGGTCATTGTTACTTGTGAAAAACAACATTTAAAATAAAAACATTGTCTAAAAGGAGCTTTACTACCAAAAAATCAATAGTTACTTTCAAATCGAAGATAATCTTACCTATTAAACTTATATAGGTACTCAAGATATTATGACAAAACTGAAATTGCGAAAGATAAAATAAAGGCCTGAAAATTAAATATAAATTTTTGAACACGCTTTTTCTCATGGAAGACAAAGGCGTCCCCGTTTACTAACAAAACACAACCAAACTACTGAATTATTGTTTAGCTAATATTATCCATTCCTTCCGATACCGTCTAACACAAATTAATGTTCGACACAAATGCTATTTACTGAGGAAAAGGGAGGGATTACGATCCCTCCCTTTTGCTCAGTAAATACCGCTAGCACTATATCCAGGAATCAACACTCTCATTGGATTTAATGGAACTACTTGTGAACTGCTTTTTTTATAAATGACAGACTTTTTTTTTGCTGTTTATTGAATGGTGTTATAATCTTTGTCAAGGTTCAATAATGTTTTTTTAGGGTAGGGTTTTCGATTAAACTGTTTAGAGTGAACCATGTTGCTACCAGGCCAATAGGTAGGTCAATAGATTTAATTAGATTAAATTGATATTTTAATTTTGACTTGGCATTAGTCTATAGGTAGGTAATTAAATGACGTCTGATTAATAATACCTCCATTCTAAGCTTCTAAAGACACAATATCTCACGTATTTTGCATAAATCCTTAGGTTTAAGTAAGTTTATGTTATGAGGGAGGAGACAGGGCACAATCTACATAGTCATTACAGTAAGTTATCGTTATTAATAGTTGCCTCCTATGTAGGTACTTAATTATTACTACGTAGGTAATGACACTCTCTGAAAGCAGATAGTTCAAGTGCTTGAGGCAGAATTCGATAGGTAGGTACTAGGTACTGAGGCTCTAGATTTGTGGAGACCCATCAGTACCTAGTACCTACCTACCTACATTCGATGACAGCGATGGCGATGGTAGAAATGCCAAAATTTAAGGGATTTGATAGTGCTTGGCAAACCTATACATTTCTGACATTTTGCAATCGATATCGTGACTTTTTCATATATAGAATGTCCCTTGTCTAGACCCTCTGGACAAGGCGTTTATTATTTTGAAGTATCTCTCTGGGTCACACTGTAATTTTCATGATAACGACATGAAACTCTAAGATTGTAGGTTGCACAGGTATCATAGTTATCCTATTATTGTAGCGAGCAAGTGTTTAAGTCGATTTTCTTCTTCGTCGAATCAGTAATTCCAAAATTAAATATGTTTTGATCAGAATGCAGCCATTTCGACAGCTTTAACATTTGCCTTACATAGTTCTTTCGAGTTACCGCGGCCCTAGCAGCCCTTGTATTAATTTCACTCCTCATAAAATTTCCATACCGGTGGCCTTATATGAAAATCTAATCTTAAGGAGTAAAGTTCAAAAAATCTCTACACTAAATAATATAATAAGCGCGCGCTCTTTCAAATTCCAATAAGTAGCGCTCAACTCGAGTATTAATCTTCATCACGACTTTATGAAGTTGATAAAAAAAAAAATCTCTGGAACGAGTTTTGTTACACACGTTGAGTTTGTAGGACGTTACAACTTACAAATTTAGTTTACGTAAGTACCTATACGTAAAGGTAGAATTCCTTACTTCTTCCATGGGGGTTAAATAGCTATAGTAAATACTAGTCAAAAAATCAAAATCAAATGTTTTTTATTTCACATAGACCTACATTGGCACTTATAAAACGTCGACAAAAGGTGCACGGTTCGGGTTGGTCGTTTCCTGTGGAGAAGAACCGGCAAGAAACACCACGGTTACTCTTTTAAAAAAATTGGTTTGTTTTTACAATATTTCCATGTTACAGTATTAGTGCTTAGATATGGGGGGACAACGTAGGCCCGACAATAAGTCGTAAGAAACTAAAAAAAAAAAAAAATTGTATAAACGAGAGAGTTAACAAAATAATGTTAACAAGCGTCTAGAAATCTAGAAGGCGTACAATGTTCACACATTCACAAAACAATCAGTAAAAGAATCTATACAAAGGAAAAAATAAATAAAAATATATAACAAGACTAAATTTAACATGTGGCACAAATGTTGTTATCAGTGCTGTAACTATTCATAGCAAAGGGCTATAAAGATTATTGAAATCATTGTAAAAAGTCTAATTAAAAGAAGGAAAAAAAGTAAAAATGAGATTGAGAATAGTTAGAGACATCCACATATTTGTGCCGTTTATGAGTTACCAGGGAAGCCGCATGCGCAGAAGGAGCTAAAATGTTTATCTTCAACGTAGTCCTTGATTTTATAATATGCTTCTTTAATAAGTACACGTTTGATGTAGTTTTTGAACTTTCCATCGGTCAATTCTATAACTGACTTTGGCAACTTGTTATAAAAGCGTATACTGTTTATAAGAAAAGACTTGTTAGTTTTCGTTAATCTGAATTTGGGTATTACAATTTCATGCTTACTGCGTGTATTTAAATTATGGAAATCGCTTCTAGTTTTGAAAAGCCGTCGATTTTTGCGGACATACAAAATACATACCAATATATAAAGAGAAGGTAGAGCCAGTATAACGATCTCTTTAAATTATTCTCTGAGGGACTCTCGTGGACTCATTTTATAGATTGCGCGGATTGCCCTCTTTTGTAAGATGAAAATTGAGTCAACGTCTGCTGCTGATCCCCACAGCAAAATGCCATAAGACATAATACTGTGCAAATAAGCATAGTATACTAACCTAGCTGTGGCTACATCGGTTAACTGCCTTATTTTCCATACTGCATATGCAGCTGAACTTAACCGACCCGAAAGAGTTCTAATGTGGGCGCCCCACTGCAATTTTGAATCGATAGTAATCCCTAAGAATACAGTTTCCTTTATAACTTCAAGATTTTTGCCGTCAAGATTTAAATTTAGGTCACGTAGTGGTACATTTGGTAAAGATAACTTCAGACATTTAGTATTTGGGTAGACCGGATGCCGACTCCAACATTATTATGTAGCTGAGATTGAGCTAGGCAGATAATAGAAAAGGTAGAGCTCCCTAGTCTTTGAGAAAAAGTTTGTCCTGTACCACCACAGTGGTTCCAATATATGGCGTGCTGATGAACGAAAGTTCGTTTCGCGAATGAATAACTTTTGCATAACGAATGATTGCAAAATTTGCCAAGCGTACCTAAGCTCGCGCTCAGTTCCATCCTATACAAAACAGCGAAATATTATGTTTAAAAAAATAAATGTTTTACAGTACCTACTCGTACTGTATGAATGGTTTATTTCAACTTAGTTTGTTCTCATAAAGCGATAGTCTGTCTTATGGACAGACTTAACTCAGTTTGCGCGAAGAACTCAAATGAGGTAACTAAGGAAATTACTTAAAACATTTCCTATTAGCCTAATAATTTAAACGTGCCCTTCATTTTACGTTACTTGGTTTCCAAAGTTTTCTGTGTATCTATGGAAATGCAATGCTTTTGCTCGGCGCTTGAGCATTGAGTAAGCAATGAAACTGTGGAATAAGTTTTGTTCAATAATAGTTTACCTCTTTGCCGTCTCACCGTGAATTTTTAGTAAAACTTTGCTGTTTGCTATCTACCATTTAATGATTCTGCAACTACATACAAAACGATATGAAAAGGTTTTTTACATGCCTAGTAAAATCAAGAAAGTTTTTTTTTCTTTTGGTATACAAGACTTATTTGTATTAACATTAATCTACTAAATGGGGCAAAGAGCGTCCACAGAAGTTCTCCATCGCGACTATAGTCTATTAATGCTATAAAAAAATCCTCTCATTTCAAGACCCTCTCACAAAAATAAAGAAGCTAAATAAATAATGACTGTTTAATTAGTAAGGATCCAATTTAAGCTGACTTTTTATTTTTGAACCGACTTAATTCAAACGTTAGCAAAAAGCGCAAATTACCCAAAAATAAATCTTTGCTGGAATATATTTTAACGTAAAAACGGACGTTAATTTATTCGATAGCGTTATATTTGTGCAATTAACAGAACTTTTTTAAAGAAATAACTGGTGTTCGGTAGAAAGGTCGGTGTCTCGTTAATCGCGATTTGTCGGACTGTCCGTTACTCGAGGATTACTCGGAAGTAAATTTCAAACGAAATGTCTTCCCAACTCGTTATGGAGATTGCCTTGAGAGGTATTGGTAAATCTAGGTGGACACCTCTTGGAACTATCCACAGTTTGGTCATTGTCAGAGTAATATTCGTCGATAGCTTACGGGAAAATGTAATTAGAGAAGTTCAGTTTTAATTTGCAACGTTAAATGTTTAAATTAATATATTGCCTACCTCTGCGGACGGTTAAAATAAGGGTTTGCTTGCGTCATAGGAATTACGAACCGAGCTAATAAAAATATGGGTAATTTAAATCATTCAGAAGAAGTCTTCTATATTTTTTTTGGTGTACATGAAGTATATTCTATTCTATTCTACACTTGTATCTGTGCTTCAAGAATCAAAAGGTAACTAAAACAACAAACGCAAATATTTTAGCTAAGGCAGATCATTAAAACTGTATTGATAACTAAAATTCTAAGCAACCGCCAATAAAAGGGTTTTCAACAAGAGCCGTAGAACTACTGTGGAAAATAAACTGTCCATAACGTCAGACCATCCCATAGACTCTCGGAGGTATTCCCGTCAACATTTTTTGAACAATTGCTTCCCTCTTCCTTTGTTTTACGAAGCGTTTGTTGGTAATCATAACAGCTACAAGAGCAGATATAAAGTAAAATAGAAAACATGTGAGATAAATGAAGCATAAACGGTATCAAAAATTAAAACGTTATTTACCATCCCGTCGTGCCGAGACATACCAGCACCTTCAGCCAAGTTGATAATCTATAATCGATAACGCTAGTTGAAAACGAATCCATGTATCGGACTGACACATCTGAGTTAGCTGAGTCACGTGGTCAGACCAAACAAATATAATACTTTAGAGTCGTCACAATCTAAGAAGTCCGTTGACGTGTTTCATTTTACATACCGCGATAACTTTCTACATTAGAAATTCAAAAATCAAATTCATAATCCTAATTAATTATTATGTTATCCATACACTATGACAACGAGTATCATTCGCAAGCATCAAGTTTAGTTATTATTAAGTATTTTTATAGCTGGCAAAACGGGCCTTTTATTTTTTGACAACTTAAAGAGAGCTAATGTTAGCTAGAGCAGCAGAGGCTCATCATAGACAAGTGGCATTCGATGTCAGCGAAGGCGATAGTCGAAATGTCAAAATGTAGATCATGGATAGATCACGTGGTTTTTCGATATCTTGTCAATTCCATATAATATTTCCTTTTTGACAATTTCTGTCGCCACGCTTTCCATGATAGAATGTCACTTGTCTAGGGCCTCAGGATCGATGCCATCGATTAATAAATAAAGACAGCAGACTTTGTCTATCGACAGTTACTTATCAAATAGGTACCTATTTGTATCATATTAGTCGTTGATAGTCTGCCTATCAATCGAACCAAAGGCTACTACTCTGATTTTTACTGTCGTAGACTAAACTGTCATTTGAGGGGTTGCCACTTTATCAAAATAGTTTGTAATCTGATTATCCGGAGTGATCGAAAATTGATCAAAAATTGAATTGTTACACGAGAATGAAAATACATTTGTTAAAAAACTAGCGGCCTTCATTTAGTTATTATATCTCATTTATGTCAGACTTAATTTTATCGATTGCATTTATTTTATTGTTGAAATTTTATCACAATTAAAGTTTATGTACTACGTGTATGAATACTGATATATTTATATACATCACGTTTATATTCATAAAACATTTATTTACACCAATTAGTAACATTAAATCGCGGATGCACACAAAAAGCAGTGACTAGACAGCCACTAAGCCACTCTTGTAGCTCGGATGCGACAACTGAAGTGCCAAGTGTGCGACGAGTCGACGACATCAAAGAATGTATAAATAAATGACTGCACAGTTTGTGGCGACCACTAGAAGGTGTGCCATACTGCACTACTGTAGCGGTCACTTGTGGCCTTACATGCGGTGTTACTTAGCAACATTTGCATTTTATTTAGAAAAACGATAAAACATATTTTAGTTGTACTGTAAGGCGGTCATTTTATCACTATATGCGTCAATCGATTTGCGTAATACAATGTTGAGATCAGCTACCAGCCTAACCGGATGTACTGTATTAGACATGGAGCCAATGCCTTTCTGACCTCCACAACCCAGTAGATGCATAACACGGAATCCCTTGGCAAGACTGATGTCAGATTTACATGCTTCTGACTATCCGTAACGACTGTCACCCTTTGCATATGTATATTTATATTATTTTCAATATAAAGAGCCGGCTTGGTAAAATAATGTAAGTAAGTTACCTACTTATTCATCATCATCATATCAGCCCAAAGACGTCCACGGCTAGACATGGACCTCCCCCAAACGTCGCCACATTGACCGGACCCATACGTGCATCCCGCATCTAGCGGATCCCTACAACCGTCACCAGGTCATCGGTCCACCTGGTGGGAAGTCGTTGCGTTGGATGGCCCAACGCAACGTCTTCCGGTTCGCTGTCGCCACTCAAGAACTTTTCTGCCCCATCGGCCATCCGTTCTGCGAGCAATGTGCCATGAAAACTTAAGTTTGGCAATTCTTCGGACTACGTCGGTAACCCTGGTTCTCTTGTGGATCTCTATATTTCTGATTCGATCACGCACAGAAAATCAGAGCATAGCCCTCTCCATTGTTTGCCCTTTGGGTGACTGTAAGCTTTCTGATGAGGCCCATTGTTAGTGACCACGTCTCGGAGCTATAGGTTATCACTGGCAACACACACTGGTCATATACTTTCGTCTTGAGACACTGTGGTAAGGTGGATAAGAAGATACCGCTAAACTTTCCAAACGCTGCC
Source organism: Anorthoa munda (assembly GCA_945859665.1). Classification (NCBI taxonomy): domain Eukaryota; kingdom Metazoa; phylum Arthropoda; class Insecta; order Lepidoptera; family Noctuidae; genus Anorthoa; species Anorthoa munda. Next base: position 20,806,873 of record OX243908.1, read on the forward strand.
CAGCCGAGTCGGATTCGAAGGTTGACCTCTTTCTCGAAGTTGGCCCTGCCCAACTGGATTGTTTGTCCCAAGTAGACTTATTTATTACAATAAAGGTATGACAGAAAAAGAAGTTTTGTTTCTTAACCCTAGAAAACTAAACTATGTTTTGGAGTCACTAAATATTCGTCGAGTGGACTACATCAAAAAAATCATAATATAACCGATTCAAATTTGCATTTATGGCTTGCCTTTATTGGTCGGTCGGTGTGAACTATGACGGGGAACAGAGCTCCTATCTCTCTCTTGCCTTACTTGGCTGGCTTGAGTGGAAATTCGCAAGAGCTCGTTTGTGCTCGGTGGAAGGAAGTTGCTGGTTGTTTTTAGGGTCTATTAAATTAGGCGATGATTTTATCTTAACTGTGTTTTTAGTATTTTTTTATGAACAAGGCTTTTATTGTTATGCAATTTATTTTTAATTATTTTCCGCATTGGTAACTTCACTAATCTATAACTAATTTCAGAAATTGTGGGTAAATAAATAATTATCAGCGTAGGCGTACGAGTAGGCGTATTCCCTCTCACAGAGAGGAGGCCTGTGTCCCAGCAGTGGGAACATTAAAAGGCTGATGATGATGGTGCTGATGATGTAAGCGTACGAAGGCATGCAAAGGTTCTAATAACTATCCTTTTTAATGACTCGCACTTGGCCGGTTTTTACAACTTTTTTTATCTTAATTAGTAAGGCAGAGAAAGAACGGAATATTTATAGGGTACAGGGCAGTTTGCAAAATCGACTTTTGCAGAGAGATGCGTAGTCGAGTGGACAAATGTTTAGTTATGAGCAAAATGCAGATACTACATTTTGTATACTTGGCTGGTTTTATTATCCCTATAATACGGTCAATTACCTATCCACTGTTATGCTAATAGTGGACTAGATTCGTTACTGGGAGGATACACTTGACCCAAATGGTTAAGCTGCGAAGCAGCTGCCCTTTGTAGTGTCGGGGTTCGATTCTTACATAATTTACGTGTTTGTCGGGTCGGCTAAGCACGTAAATGATGGGCGATGACTCGAATGGTAAAGATATGTTTTCTTATGAATAAGTAAGTCTAAGTCTTTCAGGAAAAATAATGTTGTTTAATACATGAGTTAAAGAGCTAGATGTAAAAATGTGCAGTCTGTTAACTAAGTGCTTTTAGAATGACATCTTTCTCTAAATACAAATCTTCTTTAAAAATAACATATTTTTTTCTATGTCATAAACCGATGTTTTTCGATTAGCCATTTATCCTATGCTTTATTTAGTGAGATTTATTCGATAAAGCAAAACGATGTAAGGTTTACACAGACCAGATTGAAGATAAACCTCAACAATCCCCTTTGTCCTATACCTAAATAAGCTACAATACCTGTAGGTACCTGTAGGTACGAGCATAACAATACTTATTTTGATAAACGAGCCTCTCTAAATGGAGGGAGACAAACTTGAGCATACCTTTAGTTATTCGTGACAAAATCTCGGCCAACTTCATTACGAACAAGTTTCAACTTCCCAACTTAATTATGTGGCTTTATTACGATGGTAAACAATGTTTGTCTGTATTTATGAAATGTAGCTGGTACCTGTACAATTAGGCTAGCTTTGCTCTCCTTGTACTATATATTTCGAAACTAGCTTCTGCCAGTAGCTTTGCCTGCGTTTAAGTCGCAAATAAGCACACAAGATAAAAAGTTTTCTTTGTTCTCCAAGGTCATTCTCTATAGGTACTAAAATTCATCGAAATTGATCCATCAGACGTGGAAATGTACGAGACATACAAACAGATTTACCTACGCATTTATAATATCTAATTAGTAATATTCAAACATTAGTATTATAATACCTAATGTTTGAATTCATTTTCACCGTAATTTAAATTTGTCCTATCAGTTAAAAATCTCTGAAGATAACCTTTCCCTCCGAAAAATAATAAAAGCTTCAGTCTTATCAAGAATACTGCAAGTAGATGGACTGCGTAACTAATAGATGATTATTGTTATAGATAGAATATTAAAAGAAAAGCATATTTAAGATGTTACAAAGGAACTATTAATTTTTTCTGTACGCAATCCTTTTAGCGACAAAATCACCTGTTTTATATAGCTTTTTACTAATTTGTATGGTGTAGGTACCTACAATCCTACACCTAACATTTAGGTACCTACTTAACAAATTTTTTTTTTAACCTATAAATAGGCAGGTATTAGGTACTTTCCAAAAATAAATAACAATTCAAAGTCTTAATTACGAACAAATTAAAATATAAACAGATTTCAGAACTTTGATGTCGATAAATAATAAGATTTCACTGAGCGGATTGGCTATTGATGTCACTCAAAATAGGGAACAATAATTTTCGCAAGAAAATTCAGGGTGAAGAGTTACGATTGAAAATTTCATTAATATTTACGTTTTCAACTATAGGTAGGTAGTGTACAAAATCTAGGGATGCTACGGAGCTGCAATTTCGATTCCGGATCAACATATAAAAAAACCGGCCAAGTGCGAGTCGGACTCGCACACGAAGGGTTCCGTACCATTATCGCAAAACACTGCATAAAAATCACAATTGTTGTATGGGAGCCCCCCTTAATTTATTTTATTTTAATTTATTAATTATTATTTTTTGAAGTAAATATACAACTAAACATTCTGTGAATATTTCAAGCGTCTACCTGTTGCCGTTATTAATATCGAGCAAAAAACGGGAAAAATATCACGTTTGTTATATGGGAACCCCCCTTTAATATTTATTTTATACTGTTTTTAGTATTTGTTGTTATAGCGGCAACAGAAATACATAATCTGTGTAAATTTCAATGGTCTAGCTATCACGGTTCATGAGATACAGCCTGGAGACAGACGGACAGACGGATCGCGAAGTCTTAGTAATAGGGTCCCGTTTTTACCCTTCGGGTACGGAACCCTAAAAATCACAAATATTTTTTGAAAATATTTTGTTTATTTCCCTCTCAGAGAGAGGAGGCATGGGTCCCAGCAGTGGGAACTTTAAAAGGCTGATGATGAAATTCAAATAATCAATAGAAAGTTTTAATTAAGAATTTGCTTTCCAGTGATTAACCTAATCATATTTTAGTTAGTTATTATAAACAAGGCTTTTATTGTTATGAAATTCATTTTAATTATTTTCGGTATTCTTATTATTATTACTAACTTCACTAATCTATAACTAATTTCAGGAATTGTGGGTTTGTAAATAGTTATCAGCGTAGGCTCGAAGACATGCAAATATTCTAACTACTATCCCTTTAAAATTTTACATTTTAATGACTACCCTCTGATTCTTTAGTTGTTACTTCAATTAAATAGTACTAAAGTCTGTTAGAGTAAAGTTTATTGTAACTTTTAGTTGCAAATTAACATTAGGAAAATTATATACGAGCATGTTGTGGCCGTGGGTAGTTGCAAGTTTTAATTGAATTATATTTAGATCAGTATTTAGTATGATTACAATTTAAATTAATAACAGAAGCCGCGGTTATTTACATTGAAATGTCAACTTTGAAAACCTGTAATACAACACAGGTTATAGTGCAGCAGATTCTGTGGTGAGTGTGACTCGCCAATATTGACCGAAAGTATATACTTACCTACATATGTGATAACTTTTATCTAATTACCTACGTCGCCATAAACGTGACCACTAACTGGACCTAAATAGTACTTATGTACGTATAACGTCGCAACGAAAAGAAGAAGACACAACTAGTCCATCATACGTGCTTTTTTTAGCGCCAAAATGTGGTTGTTCAAAATTAACATTAATAAAAAAATGTATATGATGTAATGATATGCAATGTATCCTCCGACTGCACAGCATGATTTTCTTCTTGTTTACGTCTTTTTAGTTCGCTAACGCTTTTTAAGCAGTTGGGTTTTTGATTTTTTTAATTATATCATATGTCTTTTATTTTTTTAATCATTGTACATTACATAGGCCTATATTTTACATTTATGCATTTATTTATATTTTACATAAAACGTCGCACTTATAAAACGTCGACAAAAGACGCACGGTTCGGGTTGGTCGTTTCCTATGGAGAAGAACCGGTGTCTCACGAGAATCCACGTTTCGTGCACTCAAGGGATTAATACTTATTTTACCTTCGTACAAAAAGCACTTGTTACTTTCCTGCCACAAGTTGCAATACTCTAATCTCAATAGTAAACCAGAATCGTTGCTCGCATATAAATATTCTTCATTAATTTCTAGGATACATGTCCTCTGAAATCGCGGGACGCTGGTTTCAAACGCTACTTTTGCTTCTTTGAAGACCTATCAAACTATCAATCTAGTTGCTATGCATCAAATTTTTCGTCCAGTGAACAATGCCGGCCCAATTTAATTTTGGATTTTTTTCTGGTTCATGATATCACTTGGTAAGAATTGTAAAAATTACAGCAGTGTCAAAAACAACCTTATAAGCAATTTTATCCAGCAGACAATAAAATCATCCAGCTTACAAATAAAAAAATCAAATGATATTTGTGCTCCAATAAGAATTCCTCTCGACCAGCACGACTAGCACAGAGTACTCTGTGCCAGTAGTCTAAGTACTGAACATTCCTTGTCAACCACAGTTTGACGCCAGGAGTATTCGCAACGCGTTTTTATACACTGAACGTGGTCAGAATAACGAACATTCTGTCTATTGGCATTCTTTTTTTATACCACCGAATTCTGAATGTCGCCAATCTTTCGGCAAATGCAATTTGGAGGGTATACTTTGAAAATAAAAGACTTTTCTGCTTTGTGTGAAAGGCAGCGAAGGGAAACGTGATTTATTATGATTTTGTTATACTTTGAGCCAAATTACGTTGCTTATTTTTTGTTCAGTGTCTCTTTCGACGTAAATAATTATGTCGCGAGGTCACAAGATGAGTCGACATATTATTTTTGCGTTTATTAAAGGAAAGGTTAATTCTTAGTTTACTCAACTATGCAAATAAAAATGTGCTAAACATATTCTTCACAGTAATGAATCTATATTGGTCACCTTGCTACAATATTAGGTGCTTCTTAGTAAAAGGTGCTCCTTTAGAGGGAGAATAAACACAGCGGAAAGTAGACGTTGTAGTTTTATTTCAGACCAGCACTCCTGAGCACTGCTTTGTAATTAACCTTATGTTTAAATATGGAACTACTAGCGAAACCGTCTTTCGTTCAAATTTATAAAATTAACCTTTATAAAGTCACCTTTGATCTATAACATTGAGGATTGGTCTCACTGAGAACGTGGTAGCAAAAGTGAGAAGGGAACAGCTAGCATACGAATTAGGTATAATATAACTATTCCGTTTAGGCATGGCAATAGCTGGGGAACCGATCACTTTTCCGAATCTTTTTTGTTTGAATTTCATTTTACAGAAAACTATTGGCCGACGTTACAGTTTATGGCACATAAAATGTACGAGAGTTAACATAGGGTTTAAAGTAAACCGACCTATTTCAAGTCGGCCGTAAAACGGTAGTAATGGAGATGATTAAAACAATAAAATGTGCTGCTAATCTACGTCGCTTTAAGTTTTAAGCAGAGCGCTAAATTTAAGCTCTAGTTTAAGTGCAGATGCTATAAAGTTTTGATGATAGTAAACATGTACCTTCTATAGTACTGTGGCCAATAAGACTCTTGGAATAGGTAAGAACTTAATGGCATGTTATGAAAATAATAGTAGCTTCTGCAATGGTCATATAATAGGGGTTATTAAAACACGAGCGTAGGTTTATCACATGAGGCAAAGCCGAAAGTGATAATAATATTACGCGAGTGTTTTAATACCTAATTATATGTCGTATGGGGAGAGAAGCTAGGGTATGTTTTGGTGGGAATCGCTGTTGGTGAGAACAGCATTACTTACAAAATGCCAAAAATACCTTCTGCTGTACTCGTGGCGGAGTACCGTATAAAGCAGAGCCCTAGCCAGTCCGAGTCATCCACGTCCCCGTCGTTCTCCCTGGGACCTGCTGCAACCGCGCCGCCGCGCGTCCGCCACTCCGAGTTGCTGCTGAGCTAACGGATGCAGGGCGAAGGGCGAATATTCTGCGCCTGAAAACAGAATCGTCTCACTAGGGAGGGTACCCGAAACTATACCGAGCACATCCGAAGGCTCAAAAGCGGCAGCCCCGCTATCGGATTAAGGCACAGTGGGCTAATCACTCGCTTGCCCGACAACCCTAGATTCCTGAAACTGAAGCAGTAATAAGAAACCGGACCGATTTTTTACCGGCGACGTTTGGCTTGAAATTACGGACACGAATTGCATTTTGGAATGTACGAACGATGAGCGAGGACAGTCGACTAGCCCAGGCGGAAGCAGTAATGCTCAGCTACAAGCTGCAGATTCTGGGTCTAAGCGAGGTGAGAAGAAACGGATTTGGTGAGCTGAGAACGTCCGGGGGCTTGACTTTGCTGTATTCGGGTAAAGAAAGTGAGGAGGATGTGCGCGAGTATGGCGTGGGGCTCCTTATTTCTAATACAGCTAGGAAAAGCTTGCTGGGCTGGAAACCGATCTCAGACCGGATCATGTGCGCCCGTTTTAACTCAAGAGCACGGAAGATCTCCATTGTACAGTGCTACGCCCCAACCAATGCATCACCTGAGGATACCAAAGACGACTTCTACAACGCCCTCAACGCCACCCTTAGGAGCATAAAGAAGCAAGACATCGTCATCGTCATGGGGGACCTGAATGCAAAGGTTGGGAGTGTTAACACTAACCGCGAACGGCATATGGGTACACACGGTCTTGGAGTATGTAATGACAATGGGGATCGATTTATCGAGTTTTGTCAGAACCACGACCTGACCATCGGAGGAACATTGTTTATTCATGGTGACCACCACAAATACACCTGGAACTCACCCGACGGAGTCACTAAGAACCAGATCGACCATATTGCCATTAGCTCCAAATGGCGTTCTTCATTGCTTGATGTCCGCAACCGTAGGGGCGCCGATTTGGATAGTGACCATCATTTGGTAGTTGCTGAAGTTCGGCTTAAGGTTGCGGTAACCCATGCAACAGGAGAACCCGGAAAAGTGGGGCGAAGGTACGATGTGAGTAAGCTGTCTAACTTGGATACCCGTAAGGCGTTTCGGCTTGAGCTACGCAATCGGTTCTCTGGACTGGAGGATGCTGCGGACTCGGTGGACGAGGAGTGGAGCCGCATTAGAAAGGCATATACAGAGACCAGCTCCGTGGTGCTTGGGCATAAGTCAACACATGCACGCGAGGACTGGATGTCACTTCACACGTGGAGCCTCATTGAGGATAGAAGGAAGTTACACCTTAAACTGCTTGAGACGCGTGATGATGCCGAACGAGCCGACCTCAATACTCAATACCGCCGGAAGCGCAAGGCGATTTATCGCAGTACGCGTGCAGACAGAAGGCGTTGGGCTGATGATATTGCTGATCGTGCCCAACACGCTGCGAACATCGGCAACTTGAAAGAGCTTTATAAAGCCACGAAGACCTTGGCAGGTAACAGTAAGCTCAAGAAGAAGAAGCCGCTTAAATCCAAAGACGGACAGCTTATTGTGACGTCGGAAGGGCGGCTGCAGCGTTGGCGCCAGCACTTTGAGGAGGTCTTCCGATTGTCAGCATCTCTGACGCCTGACGCGCTGCAGGTAGGTCCTACACCACCTCAACCTCTCGACATCGATACGGAACCTCCATCAGCCTCTGAAGTGACTGAAGCGATTCTCTCTTTGAAGGCAGGCAAAGCACCTGGACTCGACCTGATAACGGCGGAAATGTTACAAGCCGACTTAGCCTCCGCTGTCGATGTGCTGACGCCTTTAATCGAAAGGATATGGACCGCTGAAGAACTCCCGGACGACTGGAACAAGGGACTTTTAATTACCGTGCCCAAGAAAGGTGATCTCAGTAGTTGCGACAACTGGAGAGGCATCACGTTGCTGTCGACTCCCTCTAAGGTTTTCTGTAAGATATTACTTGATAGGCTGTCGAAGGCCGTTGAACCTCTTCTGCGCGGGGAGCAGGCGGGTTTCCGTTCGAGTCGCTCATGCACAGACCAGATCAACACTCTTCGTATCATTCTCGAGCAGGCAACAGAATGGCAAAGGGAAATTTATCTTACCTTTGTCGACTTCGAAAAGGCCTTTGATACGTTGAAGTGGTCCAGCATCTGGTCCCGCCTGTTGGACATTGGAGTGCCGCCAAAAATAGTCCGCCTATTTGAGAGCATTTATAGGAAATATTCCTGCAAGGTGACTCATGAAGGCCTAATTTCGGAGGACATCGCAGTGCACTCTGGAGTCCGCCAGGGCTGTCTTCTTTCGCCCCTACTTTTTATAATCGTCCTCGACGGAATCATGTTGCGCATTTACGATAGCAGGCGTCATGGGATTGAGTGGGGATTGACCAACGTCTTGGAAGACCTGAACTATGCTGATGATCTTTGCCTGCTGAGTCATACACACGCCGACATGCATTCGAAACTGAACGACCTGCGCCAGGAGGCGGCAAAAACTGGACTCAAAATTAACATCCGTAAGACCCAGGAGATGCGTACAGGTGTGATGAATCCTTCTCCGATATTAATCGGCACAGAGGTTGTGGAACGCGTCCACAAATTCACGTACCTCGGGAGCGTCGTGTCAGAGACTGGAGGAACTGAAGAGGATATCACTTCACGGATTGCCAAAGCGCGAGCTACTTTCGCACAGCTGAGACCTGTGTGGCAATCACGGAAACTGACCCGAAGGGTTAAACTAAAAATCTTCGGGTCCAATGTCAAATCCGTGCTGCTCTACGGGTGCGAAACGTGGAAGGTAACAAAGGACATCTCGCGCCAAATCCAGGTCTTCGTCAACCGATGTCTTCGTCGCATCCTCGGAATTTACTGGCCCGAGATCATCTCTAATGTAGAGCTGTTGGAGAGATGCCACGAGACCCCGATCGACCGCCAGATCAAGCGGCGTAAATGGTGTTGGATTGGTCACACGCTCCGGAGGGATTCCGATCACGTTCCTAAACAGGCCTTGGATTGGAATCCTCAAGGAAAAAGGAAGCGAGGCCGTCCCCGTCAAACATGGCGACGCACCGTATTGGCTGAAGCGACGAGTATCGGAATGACGTGGAGCGAGGTGAAGCGCGAAGCTCAAGACCGGTCTCGATGGAGGACTACTGTGGAAGCCCTCTGCCCCAGCTAGGGGCCATAGGATCTTAAGTCAAGTAAGTCATATGTCGTTGCATATACTACTTTATCTTCACTCATACTGTTAAAATAAAACAAAAGTGGAAACGGAAAAAATATGTGGTATGGCGGGCAATTTAGATTCTCAATGCGCATGACAGCACAGCGCGCGCATCCATAGAGAATTACACAAGTCAATGAACCTATACGCGCCAGTAAATTAAAAAGTAAAAGTGTGCTATAAAAATTAAAAAGTTATTTTATGATGCAATTGTTTGAAAATCGTAGGAAAATGTTGCACTGTAATGGTTTTAATTTTTTAATTTTAGCTATCCACGAATATAAAGTACGTGTTTATACAATCGTTTTTGAGTTCATATCTGGCAAATTACGTTGTGAGTGTAGATAAACATTAATTCATATGCTTCTTCTTTTTTAGGGTTCCGTACCCAAAGGGTAAAAACGGGACCCTATTACCAAGACTCCGGGGTCCGTCTGTCTGTCTGTCTGTCCGTCTGTCACCAGGCTGTATCTCAAGAACGGTGATAGCTAGGCAGTTGATTTTCTCAGATGATGTATTTCTGTTGCCGCTATAACAATTAATACTAAAAACAGAATAAAATAAAAATGTAAGTGGGGCTCCCATACAACAAACGTGATATTTTGGCCGTTTTTTGCGATAATGGTACGGAACAAGTCCGACTCGCACTTAACCGGTTTTTTTATTTATTAGGATATGTTCGCGAGCTGGCTGACCAAAACCAGATGTATCCTCCGACTGCACAGCATGATTTACTTCTTATTTACATCTTTTTAGTTCGCTTTTTAAGCACTCGGGTCTTTTGTTTTTTTTAATTAACTTTTAATACATATAAATATTCGTTTTTTTTTAGAATTAGTTTCATTTAACCATATAAGTGTTATATATTTTTGAAATCACCTCTCAAAACCCTTTTCTTGATACTCCACACGATGGGGTAGGAAGAAAAAATATATTTGGGCTCCCACAATACATATGGCGCCCAAAAGCCGCCTTTCTTATATTTTCCAATTTTAATATAGTCAGTGACACTCGCAGGGTTAAGACGAATCGATTGACGTAAAAACCATCAAAATCGGTCAACGCGTTCGGTCTCTAGAACGCCACATAGGAACAAACATACATACATAGACTGATAAACACATTACCCTCCTTCGGCAGTGGGGTAAAAAGAAAGTAATCAATTCGACACGTATGTTTGTAATATTCTTAGAACTGCACAATATTTACATGTGTTGGGCTTCTAAACACGATAAAACTTTTCACATGTTCTGGATTAAGACAATACTTTACCCCGGCGGCATTTATGTCTGACTGTCTGAACGCGATAAACGCAGAAACTACTAAACCGGTTTCCAAACGGGTATCAATAATGGATGGAGTGATTCAAGAGGAAGGGTTATGCGTATCCTGTTAGCATGTTCCTTAGGAATGATTTCCAAGATTCACGCGAATGAAAACGTTGGCTGTGGTTAGTTAAATTATTAATTTTAGTTACAAGTTTCCTACATCTTAATTGACAGCTCATTCACGTTACTTCCAAGACCAATTTAATTTAGTTAACACTCATACCGGCCACAAAATAACGACCCCAGTTTTCTTTTTATTACGACGCGAACGTTATTATTTTTTAAATTAAAAACAGAACTGAAAATGTTGAATATGAAAGTGTTCTTCTAAAAAAAACCGTGATAATGTTGGAAAGTGACAATCACCCAAACGAGGTGAGACCGCTAACTTTGAAAATAAAGATCTGCTTTGTCAGTTTGTAACTCTTTGAACTATTACGATGTAAAACTTTGTTGTGTTCTTTTGATTTACCTCTACAGGCTTAGATTTGTTTTATTCAGCAAGCTGCAATGTTGGCAATTAAAAAGCGTTCTAATTTTATAAATATGGAAGTATGTGTGGATGTATGTTGTAGCGTTACATATAGCTCTTCTGAGCTATAAGTAAGCCACGTTAATAATTAAGTTAAAAAAAATAAGAAATAGGATATAGGTAAACAAATTTAAGATCCGGCTTCGCACGACGTGGGCAGCTAGGAAGATTTGGCTTCGCACGACGTGGGCAGGTTAGGCAGCTGGACGGACACGAAGGCGTGGAATGCCCGAGGTAGGCAGATGAGCTCGCAGATGAATCGCTTAGGTAGGCAGTAGGGTAGCCAGCAGGACGAATGGGCTGGCACACAGTTAGATGGTCAAGGCTTGAACCAATTGTCAGGATAACAGGCAGGTAGCAGTAGCAGTAGCACTGGTGCAGGAACAGGCAGCTAGGAGTGTGGAGGTCAGGCTGTGGCTTAATATGCTGATCAATCAAGCCCTTTTGATATGAAGCGGTGACCGTCGAAGTTAAAGAACCAGTAACACACTCAATAAATAATATTTATTGCATTTCACAGAATTGGTAGATTCACAGGCCTTATATATAATAGTTTTAAAGAGAATTTTTAGATACAATCGTATACTTCATAGTATTAAACAGAAAAATGGACTGCCAGCGTTCAGTCCAGATTCAAGACTAAAAAAGTGACGCCCGTTTTTCTTCGTTCCGACAAGTCTTCTAAATTTTAAATTTGAATATCAATTAAGAAATCGTGAACGAATAAAAACGGTTTACAGAGGCGCAGTCTGCTGCTGCCCTTATAATGAAAAATATAATGTACATTGAGCTTAATAAGCTATAGAGAATGGTATCTTATGTCTATGGTTTAAGAAAATTAAATAATGACAATGTCATGTCAGATAAAAAATGTCAGTATAAAATAATAAAATAGTTTTGGATGTTATTTAACAAATCTTATGATTTTCAGGTTTATACCAATGTAAAGAATACATAAAAATGGAAAACATGAGATGATACAATTTCAAAAGTAACGGTGATGAAATTTGTAAAATATATTATAAAACGTAAGTAAACTAAGACATGTGGAATGAACACCACAATGTTTGTTACTCAATCACGCCATCCACGAGAATAACAACAAAGAAAAACTCGCCTGTTGGATTCCCACATAGCAAATATTTGTATAGTTTTACGGATGGTTCCAGGTCTGGCTGTTAGTGTTTGTGAGTTTAAATGTTTGTAATAATGATGTAGTAAGGGGAAACGTTTAAAAAATAAAGCATGAATAGCCCAAATGGTAAAAATATACTTGAATTGTTTCTATCTAAATTATGTGTAAGTAACCAGGAAAACTTCCATACACTATTCCACTTTATCTCACAGTAAAAAAAACTGTTATTAAAACATGCTTTGAAATAAACTTTGTGCTACAAAGTCTGGCAGAGCTACGCCGCTACGCCGTAGCAAGCTGTCTACGACTATCATAGCGCGTAGCATATCGTTAAGTCGGCTCGTATAAAACCTTACTTGAACTAAGGTGTATGCTTTATAGTTACAAAAATGAAAATGAATTTCAATGTATGTGACCCTTACTTGCCATACATACAATAATAAAATTATTGCTACAAAAAAGGTTACATTAGTGTTTACATAATGATGGTATATATGGCTTAAGAATTAACTTGTAAAAATTGATTAATGAATCCTGCTTCTCAAACTAGGGGTTACTCTAGGTTGTTTCCTAATATTCTCAAGATATATGTTGATAAATCTTGAGAACCGCTACTGCTCTCAAAACGGTGAAGTAAAACATCGGCATGTCCTAGAAACACAATTTCGAATATATATGACATCCACCATCATTGGGCCCGCGTCGTGGATTACGGCCTCTCACAGAGAGGAAGCCTGTGTCCCAGCAGTGGGAATATTTAAAAGGCTGACGATGATGATGAAGATATCTTGAGAATGTTAGGAAACATTGTAATGAGACTTACCTATGATTTGACACCGTAATGTTTTTGAAAAGAAGAGTTTTCCGTAGAGGTCAATGGTCTCTTGAGGTTAACAATAATGGTTTGTTACTTCGGTAAACCAAACCTATAAACCTTGCAGAATAGCTATGAAATAATGCTTGACTAAAATAGCACCACTACTTTGTGATCCCGTTGAGGTTATTGTATGTCGCCATGATACTTTGTAGATAAGGCGTCCACCACACTATTAGTGGCGGTTTTCCAAGCCGCAATATTTACTGAACTTTGAAGGCTGCGGTGTAGTGGTCTCTGTATGCAATTTTTTTCCAAACAGCTCATGACTGCTGGTTGCCGAGATGTCAATTACATATCAAAGCTTATAAATGCTTCATCTTATTGTTCTTGGCAAATGAAAATCTTCGTGTAACGTAAGTTTATTCTACATGTTTAAGTGATTTGAAGATAGTATAATTGAATCATAATTATGTTCACTACTGTTATTATATAGGTAATTATCAAGTTGCAATTGTGTTAGAAACTGTATGAACCTGTCATTGTCAAATGAATGTCAATGTCATTGTAAGCCTAAGTTAGAAACGTGAGCCGGTGGCTCTGACACAAATTAATAGCTAACATACTACAGAGATGGTACTAAATATTTATCACACTAAAAGCGAAAGTTTGTGAGTGTGTGTGTTTGTATGTTTGTTACTTCTTCACGCTCAAACGGCTGGACAGATCTGTATGAAATTTGGCACTGAGCTAGATTATAGTCTGGAATAGCACATAAAGTCAAAGTCAAATATATATATATATATTAAACTAGGCCAATAAGCGGTACTTTTGAACGTCAAACAAAAATTACTAATAAAATTGATTCTACATAGCATACTTTTTATCCCGGGATTAAATTGTCTCGAGATAATTTTCAACTTTCTCATGGGCGAAGCCGCTAGCAGAAGCTAGTTGACTTTGATGTACTTAATTGTACACAACAAAAACCTACAGGACAAATATTTTGATTCATTATTTTTTTTTTCATTTTACTATTTTTGTTATCTGAATGTGTGACTCACAAACTTTCACCTGTGATGTGAAAATAATAAATAGTATAAAACTTGTAAAAAAGGTAGTTGTAGCCCGCCTATACAATAAACATCGTAAAATTCTATCAAGAGTGCGATACCAAGTTATGACGTATAAAAAACTGGACGCTGAAAGTATTTCTGTAGTCTGCTTTATAGTTATTTTACGTTGAAGTCACCAAGAGGGCACTTCCATGTTACTTATAATGTAAGTACGTAGTAAAATCACTTATTTTTTAAGTGAATTTTGGTTTATAGCTCAGTGGACTGATATGCGACTTTTTTAATTCACAATTATGTATTTTCTAAGTTTATCTTGGACATTGCTGACAACGGTGAAGGACAACTTCGTGAGTACATGGTGAGGACTTGAAGTTAATATAGTTTGAAAACGTCAGCCTGCATTGAGCAAGCGTGGTGAATAACGCTCGTGCCTTCTCTGTATGAGAAGACACCTTTGCCTTGCAGTGGGACAGTTACAGGCTGGTATTATTATTATGAATCCCAATATAAAATAACCTTAATTAGACTACCAAATATTGAGTCTCAAAACTTATCTAGGCAATGACATCATTGGCGTTAAGATAAAGTTCATTATTTGACTAATAACACGAAATGCATAAAAAAGTGTACCATACTCACAAATTACTCCATCTTTTTTGTATACGGAGCCAATTAGTACAATTGCCACGACTCGACCTGCCATTTTAAATGTTGACATAAAAGCTCTAGAGCTTTTTAATTACGAGTTTGGACGCTACGTAGGAAACCAGAGGTAACAATGTTTGAGGCATTCCAAGTATTTACCATTCATAATGGTACTATAAGAACCAGAACTGCGATATTTGCAACTCTAATGATACTTCATTATAATTTTAGAGCATTAAATCAGCGAGACAGCGTGGTTTTGCATTTTCAACTTTATGTTAACCACGAGTAGTTTTAGTTTGGCGTGACTATTTTTAACAAAAAGCTTTCAGCTATTTCTGTATGTATATGAAAGGTGCGTGTAAGGCATTTCTTTTAGTTTGTCGTAAGTTATTACTTCCTAGAATTTGAATAGCGACACTATCAGATGGTGTAATAAAGCGTGCGTATTTTTTTCCAAAATCAACGGTTACAATTCCTGGATAGGAATATTGATTAAAAAAAATACAATCATGCAGTTTTAGTTTTCATCAAAATCGGCCCCGTGACTCCTTTAAGTGCTTTTTGGTATACCTCATAGTTTAGGATTTGGCAATCCACGCCCACTTGAAAAACCGTTAACTTTTTTGTTTTTTATATGTTCTACAATTCTTGTGCGAGTCGCAAATAAATATTATTTCTTTCTTTCTTTTAAAATCACACTCTGTATTATGAAAGGTACCAGTGAGAAGCTTCACACTGAAGTTTGTCTACAAAGTTACAAACCGATAGTGAATCTATTCATACAGGTGTTGGCTAGGTATTTATTACAGCGGGTATGCACATAATATTTTATTATTAGGATATTATGTGCATACCCACATTATATGTAGTATCCCACATTAGAAGTAATAAACTACATAACTAAACAGTTATGTAGATTTTCTTTACATAGTAATATAGCTTTTTTTTTGTAACTAACCTCATCATCATCATCATCATATCAGCCGAAAGACGTCCACTGCTGGACATAGACATCCCCCAAGCGTACCCACTTTAACCGGTCCCGTGCGTCCCGCATCCAGCGGATCCCCGCAACCTTCACCAGGTCATCGGTCCACTAGTGACTAACCTAAAAAAAGATTATTGTTAATATCATAAATGCTTTGATTTAGAATATGACGACTGTTCTTCTAACAAATAAAACTCGACTGATATTTAATAAATGAGAATAACTTTCTCATTCTCGGCAAAGACACGAAACCGCAAATTTTTCTTTGAAATTATTTCAAGCTCAAGAATACTTTATTTCATTACTCGACATTTTCTAACCCCGATCCCTCTGCTCGTAAATTAATACGTATTCTGTCCCATAAATCTGTTCACGCTTAAAGAAATACCATATCTATTGATGCCTCTATTTCGATATATATCTGGTCTGTGCATAAATTAGTTTTCATTATTTTAACAATGTATGACTTAAACAGAATGTATTCTTATTAAACTATGAATTCAGTTTCGTCCCGAAAACTTTGCTTTAATCTTGGTCTTTCGAAATATCCACATTATGAATAAATTGCGATCACATAACTTACAAAAATAGATAGGACATAAACGGTAGACATAACTGTGACAGAAATGATAAAAGTTAATAAGAAATTCCTTATTCGAGTACCGAACCATAAAACAGCGTCGCCAAATAAAACGTTATTTTCACAATAACAAGGTCGGGGACAAATTGGCAGCCAAAACCTATGTCTAGAATCTGTATAGATTCTCGTATGTCACTACAATCGAATGTACAATCGAACGAGCCATTTGGTATACAGGCGAAAATATTCATCTTACCACTACACAATCAAAATTATTTTTTTATGCGTGCATAATATGTAAAGCTCATGGTATAATTAAATAAGCAATGTTAAAGATGAAACTTTAATGTTCACTAATCAAACGTTAACGGGCTGTTCACCATCGACGATTAAGTTCCAGTAAATTTTCTTGACAGATAATTCTACACAAATACTGTTCCTTTTATTCATCCATGAGTAGAATCTAATTGGATATTGTGAAACAGGCCCAAAAAGATCAGTATTTTATTTTCTTAGCAAACTCATTGGGAAGTAGTTGCAAGTTACCTACCTGTATTCCAATCCCCTAGTCCGCTTGTACGTCGGCATATAATAATTTTGTGTGGAATTTTCCAATAACGGCCGAGATGAAGACGTTCCCCGCGTGAGGGAATGCGAGACGCCGAGTATTGTACCCAATGTACCCGCTGCCATCGACTCAAGGCCTGCTTGATTGCTATCAGCTTGTAGGAAATTGAAACGGCAGGGCCTGCATACCTTCGGTTGTGGGACAGATTTACCTATACTCCATTTATTATAACATTAGACAAAAGAGGCTCGCAGAAGCAGGAGTACGAAACCTTTTATTTTCAAGTCAAGTTCAAACAATTTTAATAATGTATGTGATGTTTTTGTAAGTAACAATGTATGGCATACAATAAAGCGTATTCTATCTATCTACTTTTCACGATGTTTGGATAGGTACATGAAATGAAAAAAAAATAGTAGCAATCAGTTTATTAAAAACAACTTTATCACAATATCTCTGTATTATGTTTTCAATAAACCAAATAAATACGATACAAAACACCACTTAACAATTTAGTCACTGCTACCATCAGTCATCACAAATTATAATAATTAATTGACATGGGTGGTAACAAAAGTCATAATTTTAACTATAATAATAAAGTGGCCCTAAGATCTTTTTCCTCAAAAGGAATATTTTTGTTTTTTAGGCACTCCTGAATATCTGCCTTTCGTGTGGCTGTAGTTGGCAGCTTCTCTAATTTCCTCGAATGATATGGCGCATTATCCATAACAATAACTGTACCACTCTCGACTTTTGATAATATTAATTTGAACTACTTTTCAAAATTGTGTGCATCCATTTCAGGATGGTAGTCTCCGTCACCCTTTTTGGCTTTAAATATTAAGTCACCATCCATCAAAAACCCATCCGTTGATTCTGTGAAATGAAATAAAAGCAAATGAATAATTGTGTACCGGTGGCGTAGATTACTTGATCGCTGGAAATAGATTTTAACCTTTAAGTAGCAACCGAAATTAACTGCATCATTACTGTCATTGAACAGGTTAATCTACAACCATAAACATTTTTCTCCGAGGGGAGGCATTAAGACTTAACCAGTTTTCAGTGACGGAGAACGGAGTGATCATTTTATTAATGATTTGGTAAAGTCACATTAATAATAACATAGCATAATTTTGAAATTATCAAAAGAAATACATTTAAATCAAGTTTTACCAATATAGCCAATGATAAGTCGTCTTCCAATTTGTTTTTGATTAATTTGTATAAAGTGCTTCTTTTAAAATCAGGTAGAGACTCATCGCTATTAACGGCTTCCAGAATCTTGTCCAAGGTTGGTAACTCATTATCAAAGAAAAAAGAATGAATTTTTCTTCGTATTCCACTTAACGTTATGTAGCGGCACCGACGCCGCCACTTACAAGCTAATGACATGACGTCACACAAATCCTGCATCGCGCAAGCAAAGTTTTCGGCGCGATTTGAACGTATACAACAGTCCGACGATAACCGTTGGGCAGTTGCCCGGACCAGACACAACGCCCGTCTGGTCGGAGGATCCTCCCTTTTCTATGGAGGTTTGTGTGACTTTACACCCTGTTCCACCTACCACCAAACTGGTGACCCTCGAACATGAACATCAGCGCAGCCTTCGTGCAGAGCTACTTCATCGTGACGTCATCATCACTTCCTCAAGCTTTCAAGCAGTGAGTCACACAGCCAGCCAGTACCCACGGCATCTACGGGGGTATCCTGACCACCAGCATGCAGCGGACGCGCATACCTGGTCATCACCCTCAGCTTCTTTCATCACCGCTCCGACCCACTGGAGCCAGCAGCACTGTCCCGACTCACTGGGACACATCATCACCGCTCCGAACTACTGGAGCCAGCAAAACTATCCCGACTCACTGGGATATCATCACCCCGACTCACTGAGGCACAACCGCATACAGTTCCGACTCACCGCGAACTCTGCGACTTCCGGTACCGACTCACGGGAACCAACCTTCCACTGGCCAGGCACGCATCACAAGATGTACGGACGACTCAACCTGCTATCGACCTCCGGTCTCCGGAGGGGAGTGATGTAGCGGCACCGACGCCGCCACTTACAAGCTAATGACATGACGTCACACAAATCCTGCATCGCGCAAGCAAAGTTTTCGGCGCGATTTGAACGTATACAACAGTCCGACGATAACCGTTGGGCAGTTGCCCGGACCAGACACAACACCCGTCTGGTCGGAGGATCCTCCCTTTTCTATGGAGGTTTGTGGGACTTTACACCCTGTTCCACCTACCACCAAAGTTATATCATCATAATCGTCAGATTTTGAGTATTTCCGTTGGCGAGGACGGGGTGATTGCAGGCGACCTTCTGTATTGTACTCTTTCAGTACATTATAGACTGTTCCACGAGATATGCCTATAAAATAAGATTAATAATGTATGTTATTACCTCACAAAGCATGTTACTTTCAAATACATTTATTTATAATAATAATTTTATGATCCTTACCTGCAATTTCTGCAGTTTTGTTAATTAACTGCGTCCTATAAGCCTGTTTTTTTCCTATTCCCCATTGTTTTTATATCCTGTTACCTTCGGGCCTGGACCCCTTAACATCTTTATAAATATTTAAGACTGTTTTTTTTCCTGCAGCACGAAGCGGTGTTTGCTTTGTTCTCTTTTTCTTGGGAGACAATATTTTAACGTCGTGATCAACGTTGGGGCCACGTATTTTTCGCTGATGACACTGATCAGCGTTACCAGCATTTACAGAGCTTACAAGTTGCGCTTGCAAGCTACTCGGGATCGTCCCTGTCCATAGTTCAACAAAACGTACCGCTTTGTACAAACAACACAAAACTAACACTAATAACGATAACAAAACAATAACAACAGAAAAACAGTAACAAATAACAACTAAACCACGATAATTCAGCAATAACAACGAGAAAAGGCGTAGCATTCACAAGTATCCACAAGCGAATGACAATTGACAACTGCAGATTATTTACGCAATTTGACGGATAGATGACATCATAAACCGACAAAATAAAAAAACACGTGCAGCCACAACTTATGAAGGGAACAGGTAACATTTTAAATTTGGTTGAGTTATAGTGACATGAAAAACGTTCCCGGTACTGTCCGCCCCTGCTTCTTTTAGATTTTAAACATTGACACGACATTATTTTATGTAAAAACTAAATAATATTAAATGAAGGCCTTGTAATTTCAGAAGGTAGATAGGTTAAATAGATGCAATTAAGTCTGACAGCTGTTATTTAAATTGATTATATTTAACTCCACACCAATCTTGACTGTAATAGTGTTTGTTGTATTTTTATTACAAAGTGTGCACCTAAAAGAGCCTTTTTTAACTTCTGTCTAATGCTATAGTAAATGGAGTATAGTCGTGTTTAATTAAGTCAGTTTGTTGTTCAGAATGTTTGTTGATGCAAAACGATTTTTGTTATTTGGTTCTCCTTCTTTTTCTCGTATCGATGAATTCAAATTTTGTCTCAACGTCTCAACTATATACCTATATTTTTTACTAAATGCCCGGTTGTAAGTCATAAGTCAATTAATTCTCCACCGCTTTATTGCCTCAAAACATTTACTTTCTAAAGCATACTCCTTAGTAACGGCTAGGCTAAAGGGTTTGAAAAAAAGATATATTTACTATTGATTCATGCACATTATTTGTGAAACATGGTTTTTTCGTGTAACTATAGGTTCGCTTTAAAAAAAACTTAACAACACGATATTTTTTCGCTACTTTAGGACTTACTGCTCCAAAACGACTTGGATGTTTAAAAATATTTTTACAGAGAAAAATTAGATAGCTAGAATTTCTTTATAACTGAAATAGCATATGTAAATCAAAGAATATTTTGCAAACAAAATTGTCCAAGAGGAGATTCAATATTGATATTCTGGGTCCGAGCGGGCGCACGGCCAGTACTGCGTTAACATTGGGGAATATTTACGCCTTAAGTTAAGTTACTAGATTTGGTCACAAGGATAATCATTTAGGATACCTTTGGTATACAGGGTGACTTTTGAGTCAATAGTTTTGACCCATTGACAATATTTGCAGGCTCACCTGTATAGGCTATTCTTTTACAAAATGTATCGCGCTCCTCCGGTTAACTGCTCGACATAGTCGGGAACTAGTGGATAACATTTTATACAGCTTAGCTATTTTTTATTCAGTATTAATTATCCTATTTTCTGAGGAGCTCGTGGCTGAATAATAACAGCCGCACTGGTCGATCATCAAGATTAAGCAGCGCTTGACGAGGTCGGTCCGTGGATGGGTGACCATTTCAACATACCGAGTTTCCTCCGTGCCCCGGAAAGCACGTTAAGCCGTTGGTCCCGGCTGTCATTTGAAGATCTTTGACAGTCGTTACGAGTAGTCAGAAGCTTGAGATCTGGCACCAGTTTTGCCAAGGGGTATCGTGTTACCCAGTTACTGGGTTGTAGAGGTCAGATAGGCAGTCGCTCCATGTAAAACACTGGTACTCAGCTAAATCCGGTAGGACTGGAAACCGACCCCAATATAGATGGGAAAAAGTCTAGGCAGATTAAATTATCCTATTTTCTAAAGTAATTGTATAATTTACTACAGCTACCGAAACAAAGCTGTCAAAATAAATTCAGAAAGACATTATCACGACTCCTGTTAAGTTATAACGGTTTAATTATCACATTCGATACCTCTGGGCTCAAAGGTCGTAAAGGACAAAATGCGACTTTTCAGGAGAAGCAAAAAACGAAAAAAAAAACATTATTTTTACTCTAACTTTTTTGTTTCTTGAGCTATTTAAATGAAACCTAGGAAAAAAGTGTTTACAATTTCTAGTATTATCTAGTGCAGTGTTAAAAAATTACCCTAGTGCTGTATTTACCGAGATAGATTTCCTTTACGACCATAAATTTAAAAATAAAAGTCCTTTACACCCTTCAAATTTTCACCCTATGATATAACCTAAGGTCGTAAATCCACTTTACTGCACAAAACTAAACAAAATAAGGAAATAATCGACAAGTGTAATATTTTTTAGGTTCTTAAGGATCACCCGCTAAGGTATTCTGAAAGGATAAATTCTTCTCAAACGCTAAGAAGAAGGATAAATTAATAATTGAACTTAAGTATTAAATGGATTATGTAATTTTGTGTATATTACTGTATTTTCTTTACGAATATTCATGAAATAACATAATTATACAAATAAAACGTACATTTGTGTAATCAAATTGAGATCGTTTATTTGTACTTACTTAATTGAACACAAACAAAGCTATAAATCTTTAAAAATAAAAAATAATATTTTGGTAATTAACATAATTTTTCTTGCTTGCCTTTTCTCTACTCTCTTCTTTACTCTTTTAATTAGTTTCACTTCCTTAATCAACTTTATTCTTTTAAACTAACTTTCTTCTTTATACTAACATTATTCTGTTTGATGAGATGATGAGTAAATAAATCATCATCACCTGATAATTTATTTAGTCATCTTCTTTCTCACTTTTTTCATCGTCCTCTTCGTCTGTTTCGTTCAAAGTCTCGCGTAGCTCAGAATCGCATGGAAACTCTCTGTATTCTTTATGAAATCTTTTAGGTATTGTTCCATTTTCACACAGGTTTATCAGGTCTTTATATTTCGCAGCGGCTATTGGTAATCTACTATTGTATAGCTGCTTCACTGCATCCATACCAATCACTGGTTCATTGTTAATCTGGCTTTTTTTCCCTTTGGACTTTCGCTTCCCCTTTCCTTTTGTTTTTCCTTTCGCTTGCTCGCATAATGTTACAGAATGGGTCTCTGCTTTGTCTTCCATGGAGTATTTGACAAACATTTGGTCATTATGCTTTTTTTTGAATGTCGCCTCTGATGTTTTTAAACTTAATATTTTTTAATGTCTTTGGTGTGAATGTATTTAAAGCTAATTGATCAAATTGTAAAAAGTCAGTACATTCCATGACATTCACTTTATAAGGTCTTGGTCTTTTGCGGGCCGACTCGAAATATGTAGACCACTGTGAGGGACTCCATACAATAATTTTACGCACTTCCCTTTCGATAACTGCATGAACTGTATCGACAGGCATGTATGTATGGCCCGGGAGTAAATAGTTAATTTGAATGACCTCCAAATTAATTGCTGATTTTAGGAAATGGTTCATGGCAGCCAATACGATTTTATTTTTATTTTGACCACAACACGAATCACAGTACATCAGTAAATGTTTTACGCCTGTTTTGTCCTTTTCCTCAAGATATTTCACTAAACAAGTTGCAATTTCGTTACTCCCTCTTTTGCCATCACATTCCCCCCATGTATAACAATTAACATCCTGTGTGCGACTTTCATAAATGGTGAAATTAAACACTGAATATTTTCTAGAATAGTACAATATCATACTTTGTCCATGTGGCGTATTCAGGACCTTTTGTAGGTCAAAGCTGCAGGTGATTGTTTCATTGTTGGGTGAATTAAGGGTTTGATGAATCTTAAATCTCTTATAAGTAAATATCTTCTCTTTGAGATGAGAGTTCAGCAGCTCTTTGTCGATGTCGTTCATTTGGTCTTTATTATTCTCTGCTTTGACGCAAGTTAGGCATTTATCTTTTTTAGGAATATGAAAGCTTATATTATACTCTTTAAAAATAGTTCGAAAAGCGTTCTCACTTAATGCCTGCTGTTCCTGTTCAGTACAATATTTTAAATACATTTGATATAAGTTATATATGTTTTTCATTTCCTGAGGAAGATAAGTTCTACTACTTTTTTGTCTATTGTAGTGCGATGGGACTGCTGGCAGCTTCTCAATAAAGTTCTTTGTAAACACTTTAGCCTCTTCGGTATATTTTTTAAGTACGTTAGGTTTTCGAAAATCTTCTTGGGCCATATCCTCTTTGGCATGTTCTAAGGTGTAAATAATAAATTTTTGAGTAATAGCCAGGGTATCAATCAAGAATTTCTGGCATACTTGCTTGTGGCCTTCACCGTTATTAATATAATACTCATAAGTAATATTTCTTCGGCTGAAATCATTATTCGTTTTTTTCTCTTTATTGGAGTCCTATGAGCACTGCGCACTATCCAATCTTTTCTACGCTGAGAGTCTAGATTCCAATAATATTCGAATAAAGAAGTTCGCCTTTCTTCAGAAATATCATAGCATCCTCTGGCACACTTACCAGGGATACATGGATTACTTTTCATTGTTTTTTCAGGTACGATTTCTCCTTTTCTATTTTCGTAAGCTTTTCCTTCATTCTTTGCTTTTTTATTTACATTGCGGTTGTTAATCGGTTTCTCTTTTTTTTTATAACTGTATTAGTATTAGTCTCACTTTTCTTCTTTTTCTTCTTCTTTTTCTTATTGATATCTTGTACCTCATCATCATTATTGAACTCTGACTCATTACATGACCAAAGATCTGAGCTACCTGATGAGTAGTCTTCCTTATCCTCATCTGACAAAAAGTCAATATAAGCTTTCTTTGTCGATAAATTGCGCCTCTTCCTTTTCGATGGTATTTTACCAGTATTATTGTCAGTATAATCAGATATATTTGAGTCAATATTGCTAGTAAATAAAGCCACCGAAGGTGATAAGATTGCGGGTGGCTGAAAAGAAGTACCAGCGAGAGTGGCATACAAGATATTATCTTCGAGTGTCTCGGAAGGAGTAAGATCAGTGCAACAAAATTCAGCTACCGTAGAAGGTGAGATTGAGGGCTGCTGCGGAGAATCGCAAAAAGTGGCATCAGATTTATATTCCAGATTTTCGGGTTCCGAGTTCACAATCGTACCAGTGTTAGGAAACTTAGCTACCGTAGGTAATGTCATTGCAGCTTGCTGGAGAGATATAATATTATGAAAAGTAGGATCCAAGTCGTCATTGTGTGTCTCAAAACAATTCTTGTCTTCTTGGGTAATGTCAGTAAACTTAGCTACCGTAGGTAATGTCATTGCAGGTTGCTGGAGAGATATAATATTGTTAAAAGTAGGATCCGAGTCGTCATTGTGTGCCTCAGAACAGGTCTTGTCTTCTTGGCTAATGGTTTCTTTTTCATTTTGCGTCAACTGCTGATTTGGATTAGCAACATGTACTGATTGCAGACTACTGCAACAAAAAGAAAAAAAAGAAAACTTAAATATTTTCTATTTATTTATAAAAAGTATTGACCTAATCTATACCTATTTCCTACTTTTAAGTACATATAACAATATACAAATATTAACTTACATCTCATTTTTCTGCTGTATTATATTAGAAGAGCTTGAATTGTTTCCTTTAGATCCCAAATCATTTGGCTTTTGCAAAATTACTGTTGACAAAACTTTTATCATTTTGTTTGGGTCACGCTGTTGAACTTTCACTTGGCTCATTTGAGAGTTATACTCAAGTGTTTCATTATTTGAAAACAAAGAGGTATTGCTTTCGTGTTCACTACTGGAATTTATGGTCAATTTGGGTCTACTCTTTTCATTCAGAGACGTTTCTTCGTCAGTGTCCTCTATAATATCGCTACTAATACTATGCTTCGGTTGAACTATTTCATTTTGAGAGGTCATATTTACTTCAGAAGTAGTTACATTAGTATATTTCGCAAGATGCAGATTTTCCTTAGCATCTTCTCTTGGCGACAACACGTTAGAAACTCTGAAAAAAAAAACGTAAATGCACTTCAGCAAAAGCCTAGCATGAACTTCAACATAATGACAACACTTAAGTACGTACTAACATAATAAATCAATAGGCGGGGACATCTCACACACGTGGCCATCTGACCGCAAAATAGGCAGAGCCAATACTAAGTGTACAAACACAGTGGGAGCGGCGCGGGTAGCGGAATCCGCAAGCGGGTATCGTGAACACATAATTCCTTTTGTGTATGAACAAAGTGCGGGCAGCGGAATCCGCCGCGGGAAGTCTATGAGCATCCGCTCCCGCCACCCGCGCCGCTCTCACTGTGTTTGTACACTAAGTGTTCAAATACAGTGGTAGATGCGCGGGCGGCGGAATCCGCAAGCGGGTGTCGTTAACACACAGCTTCTTCCGCGTGTTTACATAGTTACAGCGGCGTGGGTGCGCGGTATCCGCAGCGGGTTTAAGCGCACGGCCTGGCGCGCAACCGCTCCTTCCGCCCGCGCCGCTCCCACTGTGTTTGAACACTACGGGTGTCAGGCAGCTGATACACATACATCCGTCAGTAGATAAATAAAAACTTGTATTGGCAAACAGCAACTAGACACAAGGAAACCACAAATGTTCATCACACACACAACTGTTTGCCCTGGGCGAGAGACATCCAACCTCGCAACCCTGTGCTTCGCAGGCCAGCGGGGCCGACGAGCGAGTAGTTCGACAGGAACTATGTGAAACATTATAATTAGGTAAAAGAAAAGTTTAGTAGGTAAGCATATCAGGTACTTACCTCATAATATTATTTTTTCGTGCAGCTAACATAGCAAGTAATTGATTACGGCGTTTTAGTAAAGGCTCAAGGATGTTATTGTCTTCATCGGCACTGCTTTCCATCGTGTCCCACTAGTGTAATGACTTACATACACCAATAATTGAATAAAAAAGCCGCTATACCGCACTGTTTACTTGTTTTCAATAACAAACAATGGCGCGTGCACGAAACAAGTGCCGAAATGAATCGGCAAAACAGAAATGGGCAAAGTATTGTGATCTTTATGTCAAAGCCATAAAACATATTTTACAGTAAAGCAAAGCGCCTCTGTTTCATTGCAATCTATCACTCGCACAGCCGGATCTATTATCTCGCTCTAACTACAGTGGATCACTATGCAGACAAGATAAGAAACAGTCGTAAAGAATTATTATTACAGCTCAAGTGTATCGGGTTGTAGATTTAAGTCAAACTTTATTGTAAATTAATATCATTTTGTAGGGAGTAAAGTTCATATTGATTTACAAATGTAGGATGTAAAGGACCTACAATACATTTTCATAGATTATTTGGGTAGTAAAGGACAAGTTTGTTTTCGTTCCGTTATTTTTTCTGGGTTATAAAGGACATTTTATTTAAGTGTCGTAGATACACTTCGTACTTTATAGAATACTAGTTATTTACAACCTAGCCAATACAGGAGGCTATTTGAATATAAGTAATGTATAACGAGTATTAGAAACAATTTAATAAGGTAGGGGTTGAAAGTTTGTGTACAGAAATCAAATTCTACGATAATAAAGTGGATACCTAAACTTGAACATCTTGTAATTTCGATAATCGTTATAATAGGTACATTTCACAAAATTGCGAGTTAATAGTTTTGTGTAAATGATTTAATTTTTATTAAGTTAGGTAGTAAGTTTAGATTAAATTCGTTGTTTTTTGAATATTTTAGGATTTATGGGACAATTCCTCACTTACGTTTATATACGCCCTTAGTGGAAGCAAATAATTAAAATGAAACTAGGTCGTAAAGGACACTTGTATTTTTTTATTTTAAATTGTAAGGGTGTACAGGACAATTTGCAAAGACGATGTCCTTTACATCCAAATTTTTGAGGTGAATTATATTAACCACCTAAGGTGGTATAAGACAATTGATATTTTTTATGTATTTTACACCCAAAAGTTGTTTTATACTTTGCTTTACTACCAAAATGAGTTCACTCTGGTAACTAAGTGTTATTTACATCCATATTTTCACGGTAAACTATGTTTAACGTCTCAAATTATGTGGGTCGTAAAGGCATTTTTTTGCGAATTTCGTAAAACGGAATATACAGATCGATAGAGAATTAAAAACTGAGTAAAACTGTATCAAAAGGTCATTTTCGCCCAAATGTCCTTTACGACCTTTGAGCCCAGAGGTATCGAATATTAATTGCAAAAAGGAAGCCTTCTGTGTTGTCCATTAATTACACAGCTAATTGGCTTAAACTAAACGTTCATTGCGTCAGGAGTTTTATAAATTTACATTTTAAAATGCATCAACAATTCATTTTAGTATATTAAATTGTATTCGTGATTGCATTTACATGTATTTCTAATTTCATATGTATATACTCAATAGTATTTATTTAATCTGTCCAAACTATGACTGAACTACATACCTATGTGGTTTATTTACACTGCCATATAATCTGGTCGAATTCTAACAAGAACTCATAACATTGTTTGTTGGTTTTTTTGTTTTTTAATCATCCAAATTGACCTCCATTCGTTGATGAAAGTATGTTTTATTCGAGAAGCTTTGTTTTCATAGTAAAGTAAAAAATTCAAAACACTTGTTTAAAAAAAAAGTTTATTAAAAAATCAAAAAACCCGACTGCTTTAAAAGCGAACTAAAAAGACGTAAACAAGGAGAAAATCATGGTGTGCTGTCGGAGGATACATCTTCACGAGCTGGCTGACCAAAACCAGTCGTATCCTCCGACTGCACAGTATGATTTTCTCCTTGTTTACGTCTTTTTAGTTCGCTTTTAAAGCAGTCGGGTTTTTTGATTTTTTTAATTAACTATTTTTTATTTATAACCTTTTAGTTAATTTTTTTTCGAATTAGGTACATTTAAACATATAAGTGTTATATATTTTTGAAATCACCTCTTAAAATCCTTTATTTTGAAACCCCAAACGATAGGTTGGAAGAAAAAAAAAATTTGGGCCCCCACAATATGGCGCCCAAGAACCGCTATTTTCCTATTTTCCAATTTTCATGTAGCCAGTGACACTCGCGGGGTTAAGACGAATCGATTGACGTAAGAACCATCAAAATTGGCCCACACGTTTGGTCTCTAGAACGCCACATAGGAACAAACATACATACATACTTAAATACATACATACTTACATACATACATACATAGACTGATAAACACATTACCCTCCTTCGGCAGTCGGGTAAAAATACAATGTCATATTTTATTTCAAGCTGATCCAACAGCAATTCCATAATTTTATAAGCCAGTCGCTCCTATTTTCCACTTTAAAGTAATTTACAAGATGTCTTTGAAAACTCTCCTTTTAAACTAGCAAGGAATAATAAAATTGCATTTTAATATTCCGTGAAGTATCTAGTATAATCTCTTTTGTCGACTGGTAACACAAATACTCTGGCAAGTATTTATTAAAATTCCTTAACTCAGCTGTGTAGAAAAATATGTTTTGCCAACATCAAAGCTCTTTAGTTGATGATATTACTCCGCTCTGGGAATTTAACGATGCTGTCAAAAACAAAAGTAGCGAAACTAGAATTCATCAATGCAAGGCTATTCTTATTCAAACCGAATTCAACAAAACAAACTCATTTGTTTTGTTTAATCGGTTTTGGGTTTTATGTAACTTCAAACTATTTTTTTACAAAAATAAAGTATTTATAGGCCTCACAAAATAAAGTCATGTGATGTCAAAAATACTTTAGGTCCTGTATATGTCAAGCAAGTTGTGCGACTTTGATTATTTTTAAGGTTCATGAAACGTCTTTGATTAACATACGAATGTTAATAAAATGTCACCTTTAATGCAGCTGACAGTGGACAATCTGACGTAGGAAAAATATTCACATTATTTTAGAGATCTTATTTTTTTTTAGAGTATTTACCTTTTCCCAATTTTGTTTATATATAATTATGAAAACATCATGTACGTGAGAAAGAATTTACATCTTTTTAGTAAAAACGGCGACATACATAATTACGTTACTAGAAATAGGGACCAATTAGTTCAACCAGGTTTCAGACTGGCTAAAGTAGCCTCATCTTTCATGGGGTACTATACGAAATGTTACAATAAAATTCCTCCCCACATTCTTGAACTGAATGAGACGAAGTTTAAAACCTGTATAAAACGCACACTATGTAGGCTGGCATATTATAAGTTGGGGGATTACATCACTGATAAAAATGCTTGGCTCAATGCTAGTCCTGCTCCACAATCCACATCCACTAGGGCGCAATAACAAGTGATATGCAGAACATTATTGTTTTGAGGTATTGTTGGACCTGCTGAAGACTGTATGAATATATTTTTATTGTATAAACTCAATTTCCTTAGTATTGTATAACTGCACAGCACATGTGTGAGTACTGTAAATCTGCCATTTACTGTACCTATGCGTCGTTCGTTGACTTGTGTGTGCGCTGGCCGTTGAGTGTGTCATGCTCTCTCAAATGTCTCTCTGATGGTGGCGCGTGTGTTGGATCATCCGGTTCCCTTCATGATGGTTGAGCTGGGTGGTGCCAATTAATACGTCATGTTCGTGAACGGACGCCGTCAGTTGGGATTGGTCATAACTTGACTGCTTCGGATGTTAAAGTTTTTCTAGTATCTATTATATAACTGCACAGTACATGTGTGAGTACTTCTAATACTTTATGTCTGTAGGTGGTATAGTGTGAAGTGCTATTCTGGGTGCATTGTCCTCACATGTATGAACTAATAACTATATATGTACCTATGTTCCTAAATATTGTAAAAAACATTTTTTTTTTAAAAGAGTAAGTATGGAGTTTCTTGTGCATTCTTCTCCATAACAAGCTACTTTCTGAATGCACGGTAGAATCATTTTTATGTACGTTCAAAAGTGCCGTCGGTGGCCTAGTTGAAATAAAATATCTTTGTCTTTGTCTTTCAACGCTAAGCGGAATAATATTTCCATCAAGATTTTATTTTCTTGACACAGGGATTATTGCCCTCTTTTAACACCTACAACAGCGCTTAATTTTAATCATTTTTCCCTTAATTATGACAAAACGATATTTTTTTTTCACTTTCCTAATTTGCCAGTATATTTATTCCTTTCACAGCAAAAATAATTGGCCTATTTCTGCCAACCAAGTGATCATTATAAGACCAAAGGATACAAACTACTCAGTGGTCTTACAGCAGCGTGGTCGAAGCATTTCAAGCGAAACACTATAAGTCACCGGCTCTATCTGTCTTTACGCTCATTTTCCTCTACGTTTTGGCGAGCTTCCAAACGGTATCAAACTTAAATGCGCCAGTAATACTAAAAACTCCATGTGGCAAATTAATGGCCGCCACATCGAAGGTCACAGGCCACAGAATTTGTAAATCAATTAAGAAACTCTACCGAGACACTGAACAATTTAGTATTGTATATTTTTTTTTGTTAATTATAAGCATACGTTCTAAAACTGGATGATGACGTGATTGCCACGACTTATTTTTATTAAATCTGAATGCGCCAGTAATACTAAAACCGTTATACCTACTAATTGAAGTAGGTATGTTACTTGTATCCCTTTTATTTGTATTATGTATTTTTACCTTTTTCTTTTTTTGTATTTTGGCACCTGGTTTCCATAACCTACAAGTAAATTAAAATAATTTAATTGTGACTTTGTGTGTTGTGCTGTATTTTTGTGTGCATTGAATAAATGGTTTATCTATCTATCTATCTAAAAGCTCCATGTGGCAAATTGATGGCCACCGCATCGATGGTCACAGGCCAAAGAAGTTGTAAATCAATTAGGAAAGTCTACAGGAAAATGAAAAATTTCTTGTGTTCATGGCAATTTTTGTAGTTCTACATAACTTTTAATTTATTTCTTCAGGTAGTGAAAACACCTACGATTATGTATAACCATTTGATTGTATTTATGTATTTAAGTATACATGTATAACTTTACAGTATGTATGTTTGTTACTTCTTCACGTTCAAACTGCTGAACGGAACTGGATGAAATTTAGCACAGGGATAGACTATAGTCTGGAATAGCACATAGGTTACTTGTTATCCAGGGAATATGTTCCCTCGGCATAATTTTCGTATTTTTTTTTTTCATGTATCAAAAAAACATAGAAGAATAAATACAAAAAAAAACAGTAAATAACAATAGCTTAGTAAAAGTGTACAAAGAATACCTATACAATTATTTATTAATCTATCTTTCATCCATCTCACAAAAACTTAAACACTCACGACACACATCTCCCAGCAAACAGCAGCCGTATTGCGTATGTAAATACGGCAACGCAAAGGGTTTGACCGCTATCCAATTGACCAAATCGACCAATCACATGCGAGATGAATGACGCGATGTGGATTTCCGTCTGTGTGATTGGTCGATTTGGTCCATTTGATAGCGGTCAAACCCTTTGCGTTGCCGTATTCACTTACGCAATACGGCTGCAGGTTACACTCCGGTGCTGAAGTCAGAAGGGCATTTAGCATCGTGAGCGCCAGAACTAGATGCGAGTTAGCTCGGGACACCGTACATGCTGAAGGCACGGCCTACTTCGAATCATAAAAAACTCAGTTACTGAAGTAACTTAATTGTATGTTTGCATACTTCGAAAAAATATTGAGTTTTCAATAACCAGTATGGTCTCATACTAAAGTTGTTGTAATTCTCTTATATTAATTAAAAGTTACCCTGTCTTTACCTATACGGCATGGTATTGAAACTGTTGATGGCGTAATTGCAACGACAATTTTTAAAGATGAGGTTTGGATCTAGTAGTTATATAGCTATCGCAAGCGTGGGTGCCATAAAAGGTTGCGTCAGTTCGATTCGATCCCCAGTACGGGCAAAGCGTATTGTCCCTTTTTCAACAAAAAATCTTCTATGAGTCTACTCCGAATGTTCACTTTCACCCTCCAAAGGTACCTATGAATTCTAAGCTTCTAAAATTCTGTCCCTCGCTTAAAGCCTGTGCTACACGGTCGCCAACCAAGCCAAAAACCAAGGTCACCTTGGTCGGAAGCGGCCGTTTCCGACCGTGTAGACAGTGGTTGCCAACCAAATTTAGCATGACCTTCCAACGCCCTTGGTCGGCGTGCGTGCGTTGCCAACGAGTTGGTCGGCGACTTGTTTGATGCCGTGTAGACGCTTGTTGACAACCACGCGTATGACAGTCGCGCTTCTGCAGGCGGTGAGCGCAGACGCACGCGCAAAAAATTGCTCAACAGAGTGAACGCAAAGACCGCATTGACCAAAATCGAGACCTTAAAGACAGTGTCGAAGTAATGTCAAAAAAACATGATGATTTCCTGACAAGAATATCAATATTGGAAGGCGAACGCAAAGAAGACAGAAAGTTGATCAGCCAATTGGAGGAAAAAATTGAAATGTTCGAGCGAAAAGCTCGTTCTTCGTCAATTGAAATACGGAATGTTCCTAAGAACTCAGATGAAACTAAGCTAGACCTCTCCGATATGGTAATTAATTTGGGTAAATCAATAAATCTTAATATTGAGCAATCGACTATACGTGATGTTTACAGGGCCAAATCAAAAGAGGACTCAAAGCCAATTATTGTTGAGTTTGCGTCGGTATTGATGAAGGAAAAAGTGATTAAAGGCGTCAAACACTTAAATTCGTCTGACAAGAGAGAAAATAAACTTAATTCTAGTCACTTGAACCTAAAAACTCCAGCGAAGCCTGTGTTTGTTTCAGAAACCCTGACGTTCAGAGCACAAAAGCTCTTTTACCTCGCCAGACAATTTAAAAAAACACATGGCTTCTTATTTTGCTGGACGTCTCATGGTTTTATCTACCTTCGTAAAAAGGTTGGAGATCCGCAGGTACGAGTGAACTGTGAGGCCGACCTTGATAAATTAAGGAATTCAATCTGACTTTATCTAGTGAACCACTACCAATTCTTATTGTTTCCTAGCATAGCTTGGATAACCGTGTGCATGCGGGTTATTCTTAACTTTAAAGCAGTTTTCCATGTATGTATTTTAAATTATTTACAGTGTACTTTACAAATATTTTTGAAAACCACGCTAAACGAAGTACTTACACAATCAAAAACATTCACAAACTACACTCATCTTCTCAAATTCATACACAAGCTCGCCTGACTGTTTTCTATCCCTCCTCAAAGTATTACTCTCAATATTTCCTGATTGATTCTACTCTGGTCCTTTCTTTCCTTTCTGAAGCCATCACAAGCCTGGTCCATATATTCTTTTCCTATAACATTCAGTAATGACATTAGTGATGTAACATCAGATATTGACAATCTATGTGTGTCAAAATCGTTTACCACGGACCTTAACAATTGTAGCCAATTTATTAAAAAAACGCGATCTAGGAGTTTGGTAGTCCTCACTCAAAACATTCGTAGTATCAGTTGTAATATGCCAGGATTCGAAGTTATGTTAACTAGATTAAAAATTCAATGTGATATTCTTGTGTTAACAGAATGTTGGCTTTTGGGCAGGTCGGGCACTATACCACATTTAGATGGCTTCAAGTCCTTTGCCACTAAAGAAATAATGAAACAAAATGAGGGAGTTGTCGTTTATGTTAGGGATGACCTCAATATAAGTGTGGATGAACCGGAGTTTCATGATGCCAATTGTCTAGTAGCTACCCTCAACAAAAATGTAGCCCTGGTATGTCTGTATCGTTCACCATCTATTAAAAATATTGATGCATTCCTATTATCCTTAGATACAGCTCTTTCCAATCTCTCCTCTTTTGCCAATATTATAGTAACTGGTGACATAAATATTCCTATAAACGATAACAAGCTGGATCTATCTGGTTCTCGTTACTTGACCATTGCAGCGTCACATGGTCTGTTACCTGCCCACACAGAGGTGACAAGAGAGGTAAGTGGAACATGTCTGGACCATGTACTGCTCAAGAGCAAACACTCAGCTGTAACGGTAGTTCCACAAACCACGTTGACTGATCACTATCCTGTAATAACGCAACTATTCACAAAACAATCACAAGTATCTGCAACTAAAACCGTCACCAAAGTTGATTCTGAAAGCTTGAAACGAGACATATAGCTTATTAACCTAACACCAATATACGAATCTACGGATCCCAACTATTGCACCAGTTATCTCGTAAATAGCTTACAAACAGCATTGCAAAATAACACAACAAATTTAATAGTCCCGAAACGTCGAAGAATTATCAAACCCTGGATCACTCCTGGTCTGCTCCGTTGCATGAAAAATAGGGACAAACTTCATAAAAAAACTAAAATGTCACCTGACAACCAAACTCTAAAGATAACCTACGTTCGATATAGAAATTTTTGCACCAAAATTTTAAAGAAAGTTAAAACGACTTACGAAAGGAACCAGATAGAATTATCTAGAGAAAAGCCCAAAGAATTGTGGCAAACTATCAAAACTATCACTAACTCCAATAAGTCAGGCGACTTTCCTGATCAGCTTCTTAAACTGTGTTCCACTACGAAATTATCTCTGGATAAAGTAAATGAGCACTACATAAATTTGGGCAAAACCTTAGCCGAAGATTGTCTAAGAAACCAACGAAACCCTACTCAACCACCTCTTAACCATACCACCCAGCAAGCTAATCCCCAGCTCCAGTCCTTTGCTATGGAATCTGTGGACGAGGGGGAGGTGGAACGAATTATTCTAGGTTTAAAAAATGACTCATCAGTTGGTTGGGATAACATCTCCAACAAGTTTCTTAAAACCTACAAAGAATTTCTAGTTCCACCATTGACATATATATTTAATAAGTCCTTGGAACGCGGTGTTTTCCCAAATGATCTAAAGAGATCAGAAATTCGTCCCATATATAAGGGTGGGGATAGGGATCGTGTCATTAACTACAGGCCTATTTCGATCCTGCCTGCACTGTCAAAAATTTTGGAGAAGGTAATAAATACTAGGCTTGTCAATTACCTCGAGTCCAGTGGTTTGTTCTCCGAAAATCAATTCGGCTTTCGTAGAGCCAGAAGTACGGATGACGCAGTACATAAACTTACAAACTATCTGGCTACTAACCTTGATAATCGTAATAAATGTCTCTCCATTTTCCTTGATCTAGCCAAGGCTTTTGACACGATCTCTGTGCCCATTCTTCTGCAGAAGCTTGAGCGATTAGGTGTTAGAGGAACGCAAATAAAACTTTTTGAAAGTTATCTCTCAGAGCGGTTCCAGTGCGTGAGGGTTGGTAACAGCACAAGCTCCTACCTCCCTGTGACCTACGGTGTACCTCAGGGCAGTATTTTGGGACCCACCTTATTTCTCGTATATATTAACGAACTAACAGATCTAAAGTTACCCAGAGGCGAAATCATATCTTATGCAGATGATACTGCTCTCCTTTTCTCTGCTGATACCTGGGAGGGGGTATATAATGCTGCCCAAAATGGTTTCAATTTAGTGAAGGAGTGGCTTCGTAACAACGTCCTCACGCTTAATACTAACAAGACAAAGTACATTAGCTTTTCTATTCGTCAATCCAATGGTGCCAACACTCAATTTAAGATTATTCCGCATGAATGCTCATCGACTGGAATCTGCTCCTGTAAACCACTTGAACAAGTCAAGCATATAAGATATCTCGGTGTCACCTTGGATCAGAATCTTAATTTCAAAGAGCACATTAAGCTTCTCAGTGGCAGAGTGCGTAAATTGATATATTTATTTAAACACATCAGAATGGTTGCTGATCCTGCCTTACTGAAAAGTGTATATTACTCGCTTTGCCAGTCAATACTCAATTACTGTATATCTTCTTGGGGAGGTGCTGCTAAGACTACTCTCAAGAGCTTGGAGATAGCTCAGCGGGCTATCCTGAAAGTGGCCACTTTCAGACCCATTCTATTTCCCACAAACGCGCTTTATCAGTCTTGCGAAGTCCTCAATGTACGCCAACTATTTTTGTTGAATATCGTACTTAAACAACATAAGGACCTCAAGTACAATCCAGAGATTATCTCCAAACGTAGAAGACATGAAGTTGCAGTCGCCAAGCATTCTCCAAAAACGACTTTTGTAAAAAGATTCTTCCTATTCCTTGGGCCGTTTATCTACAATAAAATAAATAAAATCTTTGACATCTATTCGCTCAATAAGTCTCATTGTAAAAAAAAACTCCAAAATTACCTGCTGACACAGTCTTGTGAGGAGACAGAAAAGCTGCTTACGGTTCAAAATTAGTTAAATATTTTAACCTTATACGAGAGATAATACACACTCTTATTCAACAATTTCACTTCACATTACACTCGCACACACACATACACACACACACTCTCTCACTCACTCACACACGTTGGCTCACATGAAAACATGCATTGTACTTCGTTTTGTCTCACGTTTTACAATATAATTTTATTTATATTCATTGTAATTTTAATATTGTTTCTCATTATTTTTTTTTTTTTAATCTAATTTACTGTGTTTCAATTATTGTTATCTGATTACTTTTTGTTTTTTATATTTTTTAAATTTTATAACTACTTCTGAAATCTTAGCCAAATCTAATTTTTATGATTTCATATTAATTTGTTATAATTTTCAATATTTAAATTGTTATGATCTGATTATTTACGACTTTCACAATTTTATATTAATCCTAATTTTATAATTTAATTCTCAGATTTTATTTTTATCCAATCTAATATATTTAACTATTGTGATTACGATTTTTATTTGCGTTTTGCGACTGGAAAACATTTTTTTTTTTTTTTTCATTCTTAAATTGTACTTAAATTATTGTGATTTCGATTATAGTTTAAATTTTACGTCAAATTTTACAATCTGAATTTAATTTTAACTATTTTATTCCCAATTTATTATTATTTTGATCTAGTTTATTGAATATTAATGTATTATTGTGATTTCGATTCTATTGAAATAATTTTTATTTGGCTCCTTTTATTTTTTATTTATATACTAAGTTTATTGCGTCAATGTTCCTATGGGTGGAGCTGCATGCCGAAATACAGGCTCTCACCTAGTTCGGCTGCAGATGATCCCTCCGACAAATATTGTAAACGCAAGTAGTTTTAAGTCATTAATAATCAAAATTGTGAACTTTTGTCTAGCTCAATAAAAACTATTTTTTTTTTTTTTTTTTTTTTAAAGTAATAACGGAACTTATCGATATATACGGAGACTTGTCCTGTCTTTGGGATTTGACATCAGTCATGTAAAAAAATGCATGGCATATTTTTTTTTAAAGTAATAAAAAAAATGTTTATTGCATCAACTTTTACTTTAAGTGTACCTATATTAAATATACTAGCTTCTGCCAGCGGCTTCGTCCGCGTTTAAAAGTGTTTTCTTATCCCAAGGGAACATTATACCGGGATGAAAAGATGCATACGTAATTATAATCTATCTCTGAGGAAAAATTCATCCTGATCCGCTCAACAATTTTAGCTTGATTGAGCAACAAACATACATACATCCATCAAAACTTTCGCATTTATAATATTAATAAGAACATAGTAAGATTAGAGTTTAGTTTTTAAAGTTTACTAGTATATTCTTTTTGAAGTTTTGATAGGCAAGGCGCCATGAAGTCGTTGTAATGAAAGTACGGTACGAGCGTAAATGCGTCCTCTCTGCGCGGCGTTCTAAACATACTGAGGTTGGGAGCTTGTCGCAAACCGTGTAGCCGGCATCGCCCCACGCGCTTCCGACCAAGGTGACCTTGGTTTTTGTCGTGGTTGGCGACCGTGTAGCACAGGCTTAAACCAACATGCATTTTATATAATTTTATTCTGTACTCATACAGGGCGGTGTCTCGGGAGCGATAGATCATGTTGAGCAGTCGTGTCTGCGACATATTGTGTATGTGTGACGTATATGGAGTGTGTCGTGATGTGTCGCCTGGGCCACAAACTGAAAGTAATGGCTGTCGCTGTGTCGCCACTCCGGGCTTGACGTGATAAAAGCGTGTTACAATGTTGGGATGAATTTTGTTATAATAATAAGATTTTAAAATTGTAATGGATTTATTGGCATAGAGTGTGGGTCGATATAAAGTAGGGAAATACTTTTATGACGATAGACAATTAACGGCTTTAAAGGCGATATACTTTTTATTTACGCGTCAATTCAACTCTTTATTATATCCGACCAAAATGTGGCCACCTGGATAGAGCGCTCTCGCCTGCTTTAGAGGAGTTGAATTAATTTTTTGCGTGAAAAAGAAACAAACATACATACAATCATACTTACACACTCACAAACTTTCGCCTTAATAATATTACTGTGATTTCATTCTAGGTATTTCAACGGCCTCAGTTTATTTTTCATAAAAGTTATTAAAATTGTGGTGGTGGGCAGTTCAAGGTTGGTCTCAAGGATCGACTGGACGACTCTTCCCCAAGTTTCTTTTGATAACTCTGTTGTATCCTTTAGCGATAATGTTAAGAACTTGGGGATATTCATTGACAAGAACTTCTCTTGGACTGCCCAGCTACAGGAAGTTAGCCGCAAGCTATTCGCATCTGCTGGGTCTCTGAGGAGATTGCGTAATTTTCTGCCGACTGCCACTAAGATTGCGCTTGCTCAATCTCTTCTTCTACCCATCCTTGATTATGCTGATGCCAGCTATCTTGATCTCACTGAAGCACAACTTGATAAACTTGAGCGTCTTCAAAATTTATGTATAAGGTTCATATTTGGTTTGCGCAAATATGACCATGTTTCAGAATTCCGTGAGAAACTCAAGTGGTTGCCAATTCGCCTTCGCCGGAATGCTCATATTCTTTCCCTCCTGTATAATATACTATTTTTCCCATCTACCCCTCTTTACCTCAAAAATCGATTTCAGTTTTTATGTGACTCGCACACGAAAGTTCTTAGGTCATCGAATAACATGAAACTTAAAATGCCAATGCATTCCACTATCTTCCTGGACAAATCTTTTACTGTCCAGGCCGCTCGTCTATGGAATGCATTGCCTGTAACAATAAAACGCGCGCAATCACTACCGATATTTAAAAGACTGGTAAAGGAGCACTACCTGTCACTGTGATCTTCTACTTGTTGGAGCTGTATTGTTTTCTTGACTGTATATTTATATGTATGTATGTATCTGTTTTAGTATTTTGTATTTAGTGGTTACTATGTTTGTTACTTATTGTTTTATTCAAACTTGCACCAAGTGCAACCCCATGTCGTGTCCAGGCTATCTCTCTCCATTCTGGGTTGCCTGGAAGAGATCGCAGAACGCGATAAGGCCGCCTGTTGTATGTTTGTTTTAATTTTAAGGTTTCCATATGTATTATTGTTTTTTATCTTGGTGTACAATAAAGTATATATAAATAAATAAATAAATAAAATTGTGATTATTATTTTAGTAACTAAAATAAAATACGGTTACCAGCTTCAAATTAATATTCAATTTAAAATAATATTTCAAAGTCTAAAACATCGTTTAGAGATAAAACAAAATACCTACCTTTTTCAGTTTTCCAATTCCAACATTATTCTCTTGTAAAGCATAGGGTACCTACTTGTACATTTACCACACCATTTACAAACATTCCTACAATTTCAGCATACGCAAACTTTCGCAAACATAAGATGAAAAGAAAATATAAGAAAGAAATCCAAACGTACAATCAGGGCACGTCAAGTTAAACTGAATGCAAACATACACTTCGCACGTTCACAAAATATGACACATGCAAAGTAAAGAAAAATCTCTAAGATTTGGAATGAATGTGTTTCATTCGTTTAACTTTCTACTGTATTTATGAATGCTGGCAATTTGAACTTGTTTGCACTGTTTTGATTTACGAAGGAGAAATGAAAACGAGGGATTTTCAAGAAGAATTTGGATAACGAAGAATCATATTTGGATAATTTGGCTTTCATTTTAATGTTCCAGTCTTGCTTACAGTGTATTTGCTAGCGTGCTTATGGTTTTACTTATAAATTAGCTAATTAGTTTTTACAATTTATCTAGTCATCAATATTAATATTCCACCGATCCGGACGTCTTTCGTTTGAAATGATGATGATGACATTTTTAAAAGTATTTCAACTTTTGCATAAAATCAAAAAGTACAAAGGCGTACACGATGCCAGCAATCTCTACCAGCCTACCAAGGCGATGTATTTTTAAGTACCAATCATTATTTTGTTTAACATAAAACGTTTTAATCAAAATCACAAAGTTTCACAAAATTACAGGCCCACATCCACCTACTTCACTCATGAAATCAAGTATCAAATCTCAGAAACAATCGAGAGAGACATGGCGCACGTATTCGAATTGCTATGCGTCACGGCACGTTATGACAAACATCGTCTCGTAATGCCTCCATCACGTGACGTCACGTCGAACGTTATAACATGGCCGACGTTCTGTCACGCGAAATATATGGGTAGGTAAAGGCGAAAGGTTACGAGAATTGAATGATGGAATGCTTGTGTAAAAAAATAATGCTAGTCGACGAAACCTTTTATACAATTTTTTCATCAATCGTCCCATCGAATTATGATTACATAACGTTTTTCTTTTCATTCAGATTCTTTTTTTTTAACACAGTAAAAAATAAATAAATCTGCACTTACACATACTTACATACATGTAAATCTTTATGGATAGGAAATAATAAAGACTTTATTTGCTTTATTCAATTAATGTACTTATCTTTTAAATTTTTAAATATTAGCTTATAAAAATAAAATAAAAAAACATTTAAAAATATAAAAATTAGTAGCCCACTTATCGGGCACAGGGTCCAAGCTACCGGTGGTCAGGGCTCCTAAGAGAGGAACCTCCTAATGACACGCGCCGTGTCCAGGAGTACCGCTTTATGGATCAAGCATTTGATCCAGCCCAACGTGAGCCTCCTCAGAAGTTCGTCGAGGCTCTTGGCTATTATGCCATTGGCCGTTACGAATATCGGCATAATGATTGCTGTATTCACATGCCACATTTCGAGAACCTCGCGAGTCAGGTCAAGATACTTACTAATCTGATCTCTTTCAGCCTTCACGAGATTCGCGTCATGGGAGACCGCTATATAAACAAACATTGACAAAGGCTTATTATTTTTATCGTTTTTCTTACTCCACCGCTGTTCTTTTTTAATTAATTACGTTGCGGGATCCAAGACAGTTGAATCTCGGTGACTCGTGAGCTTCATAATCTCGGCGCTTTTCTGGTGGTCACCACTATTTAGCCTCGCCTTCAGGATTTGCAGTGGTCATAAAAGGTCCAAACCAACCTCGGCTTTGTCATAAAAAAATGCTTACTATGTAGTTGATGATATCATTGTTCTTTGTGAAACTAGTCTATGTGCCAAATTTGATTTTCTCTGAACCTATTTGGAACATCTACAAAATTGAATGTAGACTCCTACGCAGACAGCCTTTTATTATTGTTTGTGAATGCAAGTGAAGTTTTGTTTCTACTCTGTAAGTAGTTGTTAGAAGGATATAAAAAAAAATGGAGAAAAATTATGATTACCTTTAATGTAAATGCAAGTTACATATTCACGTAAGATTTATACTATCTAACTATATTAATAAAACATTACAAAAGGAAATTTATAGCCCAATTCCTTTCGCTCTTCAATTTAATGAGTTCCCTCTGGCCTAGCTGTACCCTTTTGCGTGACTTACCACACATTTCAATAAACTCCGTACGAGGCAAGCGTATCATATTCTTATAAACTCAAACGCAATAAGATGAAGCAAATCGTTCTCAGAATCTAAGCAAATACCGATGAGGTACCACAATGTTGGCTGATGGAAAAACGATTGACACTCTTCGTAAATATAGGTTGTTTTAAATAACGAATGAAAGCTGAAACGTATTCATTTGTTTTTTGCTGCCTATATCGACAGCAGTTTGGGATTGTTATTTTTTTTCATACAGTTGCTCAAAAAGTGGCGTATTGCAGGGACGTATAGCGTTCGGGATGTGGGCTATTACCAGAGAATTTGTATAGTAACCTAGAGGTAACATATTTAAGACGCAGTTTCAACATCGGTATTCACTTTCGCACTAACAGATAACGTCATAAGCAAAAAGAGATAGATATACTTTTGTCTATGTCATCTTTTCTGCCAGTGTGACCGAGGATGCTATAGATACTTATCTATAGACATATATCAGAACTAGATCTGTGCCACTGTCATATTGATATTATCGAGTTTAGTTTAGGAGGATTTTCTACAAATTTGGTCAAATATCTGTAAGAATCGTCCCTGACTGCGGCTAATTTTATCTACGTTTTTTAGGGAATCTTTATAATTATTTAAAAAGTGAATGTGTACTCGTACAAAGAGTGAACTTATACTCTTACAATGACTGATAAGTTCACTCTTTGTACGAGTACACATTCACTTTTATATAATAATGTTTATTCATACCTTGTGCAACAAAACGAGGTACATCATGAGATCAAAGTGACAGTTTTTGGTACACTCGTACGACTATATGTACAAACAGGTACTCATCAATATACTGATATATAATAAGCTAGTTCTTGTGCAAGACTGAAAATAAAGTTTACAGACGAGTATGTAAAGGGTCTTTTAACAAGGATGGGTCGATGTTAAAATTGAATAAAACAAGATGTGTGTGAGATATTAACGAAATTTATTTTTTATTTAAAAGGCCTATTTATGCCAATTATGGATGGAATATGACATAGTTCAAATATCCGCCGCGGCTTCGTATGGTGGCACAAAACCGAGAGGTTCAATTTTTAATGACTCTGCTGCATAGATCCGGCTGAATCCGAGCGATGGCCTGCGTTATGTTGGCTTTCAGGGCAACGGTCGAATGTGGTTTATTGGCATAGACCTGCGACTTCAGAAAACCCCACAAGAAAAAGTCTAGCGGAACTCTAACTCTACCCTCAAACCTTTCATGCAGAATGTCGATTGTGTTGATCGCTGTGTGGCAAGTAGCGCTATCTTGCTGGAACCACATGTCGTTCACGTCCGTATTGTTCAATTCAAGCCAAAAGAAATTGTTTATCATTGATCTGTAGCGCTCGCTAGATCTATGCAGCAGAGTCATTAAAATTGGACTTCTCGGATTCGTGCCACCATACGAAGCCGCGGCGGACATTTGAACGATGTCATATTATATGTTATATGATATATGAAATGAAAATGAAATTTATTTATTTAAATAAATTTCATTTTCATTTCATATAATAAAAAAAATCTACTGAAGACTTGGTTGTATGGGCATAGTTCCCTTTGCCTACCCAGAATGGGTGAAGAAAACAAAAAAAAATCTCTGCTTATATTCTTTTACGGTTGGTGCGATTTTCCAAAAATTTGTTTGGTGCCATTTTGTTGCACAAAATGAGTAATTTCGACGACATTTTATTTGAATTAACACCACCGGAACTCAGTATAAATGCACAAAATACTTCGGAGAACATTTTACCAGACAAGTCAAAAAGTCGCTACATATCTACATACGACGAATTTATTGCGTGGAAAGAAAAGAAAAAAGCAAATAATTTTTC
Organism: Anorthoa munda; assembly: GCA_945859665.1. Taxonomy (NCBI): domain Eukaryota; kingdom Metazoa; phylum Arthropoda; class Insecta; order Lepidoptera; family Noctuidae; genus Anorthoa; species Anorthoa munda. The sequence continues at coordinate 20,851,001 of OX243908.1, forward strand.
AGAAAATGTTATGTTGGCATACTTCTCCGAACTCTCAGCAAAATTAAAACCTTCTACGTTATGGTCGAGGTTTTCGATGATAAAAAGTATGCTGAAAATAAGGAACAACGTGGATATAAGTGAATACCCAAAACTAAATGACCGCCCATTGTACACTTGCTTTTATGTTTTTTGTCCTGTGTATATATTTTTGTGGTGTACAATAAAGAATATAATAAATAAATATAATAAATGCTTTCTTAAAACGACAATCAGACGGTTTTACAACAACAAAGTCGAAAATACCTCATCTTCTTAATCTGCCCATTGCGTGGATTTTCGGGGCCGCTAGGAGCGGCAGCCATCCAATATCGTGTCTCGCTAAATAGTGACGATTTAGTATTGCCTTTACAATTGGCTTGGAGTGGTTTTAACGAGACACGTTCCCTAGACGTCATTATCTCCCTGGATTTGAGCGACAGCAAGTATTACGCGAAGTGTTCTGAGCTAGACCTTCTATAGGAAACAGTATATTTAACAACTAACATTTGGTTGTCCTACGTGCCCAATTAAGAGCGGCCATATGTAGCCTATTTTATAGAAATTAATATTAGCGGTTCCGCCTTCCATGTATGTAATGTCAGTTACACCTAATAAAGGCTCTTTCTTAATCAAATGAGTAATTGTTTAGTGTATAAATGATGAATTAGGGTATGAAAGTGTGAAAGAAGACTTCACCGCTTCCCTAGACCAATTGCTAGTGACAAATATCTGCTAAGGTGTGGATTAGGAAATAAATACAATGTCTCGCCACGCCAGAACCAAAAGGTACATTAGTGATTTGTTCCTACCTAAGTAATGTAATGATTAAAACTTACCAAACATACTGGCACTCACAATATTAAAACAGGGAAGACTAATTATAATTAATTTAATAATTAAATTCTTTACACGACATCTACCACAACACGACTTTTGATTATTGATTCCGTAGCCACTTTCCTCAATCCCACGTCACGTCCACAGTCTAACCACATGATTTTCAACTATCTATGCTTCACCTTTCACGCTTTCGTCCTTCCTCCTTCCATGCTTCGAGTCAAATCCCGAGTCCTCGTCCGCCTCTAAACCTCGTCTCCCTACCCTCTCCCCGCGTCCCTTACCTGCTGCTCCCCAAACTAAGAGCTCACTTCCCACAGTTAAGCAACGCTACGAAGGGTCAATTTTATTACCATTTTTTTGTGCAATTTCTATTAGTTTTGGGACGGGGAGCAAGTGTTATCGCTGCCACTTGGCAACTTCTTAGAATTCGTACAGAATCTCCACTCTCGACATCCTTTCCATTGGCTTTCTAACCGAAGGGCATTTTTTAGAGGTAATATTGTTTTATCCTTTTAAAATGAATAGAAATTCATAGTTTATGAGGTTGCCTGTCAGACCATAATTTAAACCCGAAGATCCTTGTCTCAATGTATTCGCCACATCTGGCCGGCAATGCGCAGTTTTAAATATTATAATATAGAGATAAATGACGTGTAGTCACACATTGATGGACTTACGTATGTGTGCCTTGGTTTCGCATCGGCCAACATTTACACGTTCGTCCATCAATGCCTCTTTTGCTGGCCGCTGCAGTAATGTACTAATTCTCAAACATGCTTGGAAATTTGAGCATTATTTTGACAACCTTCTTCGAGATAAATCGAAATTGCTGTACTGGCCAAAATCATGCGAGCAGCGGCCGGTAAAAATTGTATGAAAATCCATAGCTGTCGTATTTAGCGGCCAAATAAATTACATAGAAAACACATATCTGTCGTGTAATTTAAAAATGGAACGATATTTTACTCCGTAACAATGGCAACCAAGGAGGTAACTTATCAAAGGTTTTATTTAAATTTCAAACTGGCTTGCAAATAGAAAGCTGTTTATAGAAAAAAAAACAAATGAACATTTTAACGCGGCCATTGATTTTGAATGTTATTGTATTTGACAAATTAAATTCTAGGTTCTACTTAGATTTAATTTCCGCGCATTCTTTAAGAAAAGTACTATACAAGCCTTGGCCGCAACTAAGCATTGATGGACTTACGTATGTGTGCCACGGCTTTGCCTCGGCACACATTCACACGTTCGTCTAGCAATGCCTCTTTTGCTGGCCGCTGCAGTAATGTACTATTGTTGTTCTCGTATAAGCTCGCCTCGTGTTCTATCAGGGTCAGCTCAAGGGTGAAGTGTGCTCTATTAAGTCGGTTTCTCAGTACTTAAGTATAGAAGTTTCACAAAGTGTTAATTATGTCGTCTTTTCAGGGTTCCATACCCATAGGGTAAAAACGGGACCCTATTACTAAGACTCCACTATCTGTCTGTCTGTCACCAGGCTGTATCTCATGAACCGTGATAGCTAGACAGTTGAAAATTTCACAGATATATGATAAAAACAGAATAAAATAAATATTCAAGTGGGACTCCCATACAACAAACGTGTTTTTTTTACTGTTTTTGTGATAATGGTAAGTAACCCTTCGTGCGCTAGTAAGACTCGCACTTGAACGGATTTTTTTGTTTTTTTTACTTTACAGAGATAAGGAGAGCAATTAAAGTACTAGCCAAATAATTAGCCAAATTACGCCGCCTGTCCATAAAAAAAATTTTTTTCTCCTGATGAGCCCGTTCTAAATCTGGATCTCGCCTGATGGTTAGCAATAGATGAAGTATACGATGAAATGAGCGATTTTCAAAAAATTTCACCACTCTTGCTTTTGAAACTGGTTGATATGTTTTATTTTTCACTGATCATATGAATATAACCAATGCTACTAGGTAGAGCAATGATCTGTTTAAGGCTTTGGGAATCAGCTAGGTACGAGACACAGAGGACCGGTCGATGTGGTGACACTTGGGGAGGCCTATGTTCAACAGTGGACATATTCTGCTGAAATGTTGATAATGTGACCAAGATATGTATGTATGTATTAACTATACTTGACTTAGTTTAAGCAGCGGCTTCTTAACACCCAACAGCAAATTCCGAACACACTAATAAATTCTCACCGACGTCAGAACTGACGTCACACCGCCAACACCGACGATATTATTATATTGTGTAATAACCGGCTGTCTAAGCTGGGCTGTGTTGGTTGTTTAAAGAGATATTATTATATTGATGGGTAGTTTGCTTTGTAATTGATCTGTGTTATACGAGTAATAAGGTTTGAGGAAAGAATACGGCTTCGCCCGCGTAAAAAGTGTTTATCATCCCAATGGAAATTTATACCGTCCGTCCGTCTGTCTGTCTGTCTGTCACCAGGATGTATCTCATGAACCGTGATAGCTAGACAGTTGAAATTTTCACAGATGATGTATTCCTGTTGCCACTATAGTAAAAAATACTAAAAATAAAATAAATATTTAAGTGGGGCTCCCATACACAAACGTGCTTTTTTGCCGTTTTTGCGATAAAAGTACGGAAACCTTCGTGCGCGAGTCCGACTCGCACTTGGACGGTTCATTATTATTGGTTCGGTATTCATTGTTGTATTAACTATGTTATATTTCTCTTTTAATTTTGAAATTGTTTATCTTTGTCAAACAAATCCTTTTCTATTACATTCTATAATTTGCAGGTCTATACGAGTAAACCTCTCAGTAGTGTAAAACCATAGCATCACATAGAAGCTCACCATATATGGCACGGACACTAATGGTGTTGGCGCTATTCAAGCTGCATTAACGGTAATGGCTCCTTTGCTGCAGTCAATTCAGAACATGCGTCGGTTTTTCTAGAGTGTAGTGTAACCTGCATTGGGAATGTGGGAGCTTTTGACCATGATTTACTCTATTTACAAACATAAATGTGAGACTATTTTGCAAAATTGACCCATTATCTAAATCTAAAGGAAAACAGCAACCTAACTGCGTAATACACTAAATCACAATCGAAAAGAATCCCATATCCATTGCTAAGTTTAAATAAAATGATTTAAAAAAAAAAACTATATTTAAAACAAGCTTTTTTCGTATTCTTCTCAGCAAATTCTTTCATTTTATACCCATATCTTGGCAGTGCACAAAAAATAACTAGTCCGCCATCTTGGGCCATCCGCAAAATTGGATTTAGAATGACGTCACTAAACTTACTATGTACTGTCATCCAAACTAAACGTGTATGCAAAATTTCATCTTAATCGGTGGAGGATAACTGCTTTAAAATTCAGTTGCAAGATTTGTACCGAACACACTTACATACATAATTACATACTTACATACTTTGCAAGTTAAATAAAAGCTTGTCAAATATGTCTACTCGACTGCGTAAAACTCATTTAACGTTAGTGGAATGGAATTAAAGGTACTTTTGAATTGTTAATACGGAAGAGTTTGCTATTGACTCCATAAATTCGGTTGTGATGACAACTCGTCACTCTAGCTGTGTCGTCGCTATCCTTAATAGGTCACTTCCAGTAATACGTCACTTTGTACATGTAGTCAGCTTCCTAATTTGTCACAAGCCGTATTACGTCTCTTTCCCAACTCGTCCGACGCCTATGTATAATTAAGCACAAAATATCTAAACATTTTGAGTACAGCAAAGTTGTATTAAAATAACTATTTTTTTGTAAGTAGGTAATCTTATTTTAATATCTAGAAAGAGACTAGATGGCATGAAGTTGATGTCATGAAGGGTATGTAGACTATGGTATGGGATGAAAGCTGTGTCGACACCCTTGCGTCATCTCATGTTTCAAGTACGGCGCTGCTGCTGCGGCTGCACAAGTAGCGCAAATACTCATCTTATTAGCAATTACAGTTTTCAGCCGTTTGGGGTTGTAACGATTCTTGGTCTTAGGGGCGGAATTGAGCGCGCGTCTTGTTGGTGACGTGCGTCTCCTTTTCCAGGATATTTCTCGCCAACTGATCGACTCTGGTTGGTTACTTCTACGACACCAAAAAATATTTAGTTCAGTTTAGTAGTGTAGTGTAGGTACTATTAACTATCTCCCTTTTCCATATTACCAATACGCGGGGTGAATATGCAGGGGTGAATGGGAATAAGGCTTTTGAAATGTGGTACTGGAGAAGAATGGTTATGCATTTCATGGATGGTCAAGCGCACGAATAACTCCATTCTCGACCAGTTGAACATCAAAACCAAACTCCACGATTTGGTTCCAATGAGTCTTAAGCTACTTTGGTCACATCGCCCGGAGACAGCCAGCCAACCTGGTAAAACTTGTTGTAGTGGTAAAAGTGGATGGCAAAAGACCACATGGACGTTCACCTATTCGCTGGTCTGATCAGATCACGGCCATTATTACTATGACAACTGCCCTGAGAAGAACCGAAGACAGGGTGGCTTGGAAGCAGCTCGTCGATGACTCCGTCAAAGCTTTCCAAGACGGGCACAACCTACAGAAATGAAGACAAGGAATAAGAAGAGAGCTTTGAAATAAAACACATGGAAAAATACTATAATAAATGTGTTTTAATTTGACTAAAATAGAAATAATGAAAGAAAATAATGAATAATAAATAAAACAAAAAAAAATAACTTTTTCGTATGGTAATAATTGGTATTTAGTGGCGAACATCAAAATCACTATCTGTCAATTTGATCTTTACAAAATTGCTTATATGCTATGAATAATTATAATGTTTTATTTCCGTCGTCTTTGGTTTCGCTTGTAATAGGCATCTTCGTAGGCATTCTGACATGTCTATTACATTTTTCTCTATACAGTCGTCTACGACGCATTTTAATCTTCTGTCTAATAATGCAGCACGCTTTCACCGATTTCTTTGGGGATAGTAAATTAACTTCTTTTTTGTTTTAAAATCTATAAAGTTCGCCTCCCTTTTAATGATGAAAATGAAATAGTAAAGGCCAGGTTTCTTTATATAGATTTTCTTATTTATCCTGTTGTGCCACCCCTCTACTGTATTAATTGTGCGATGGCGCTGGTCATAGCAGCTAAATAGCATTGTTGAGTCAATCCAGGTCTTTGAAAAATATTCGTTAAACGTCTGAAAATGATCTCTTTCGGGCGTAGTATTCAAAATGTTTAACCATCCTTCTGGGATATGATTTTTTGGAAGGTGAGCAAGAGCAGTACATTTAGCAATGTGCGCACGGCCCTCCTTCGTTTCGGTTAACTTTATTTGCTTACCTTTGCGCCATAAGCATTGGTAAAAGTGAAAGAAACATCCGACTATTTCAGTGCCAGGAAAAACATAGGAAATTGCGTTTATCGCTGCTTGCTCATAATCGACGTGAAACTTTGCTGGATCAAAAAGATTAAACTTTGATTTGATCAGCTTTAACAGTCTTAGGTAAGTTTCTTCATGTTTATTTGGCAATAGGCAGTAAATTAGGGGTACCACATTTGTCTCCACTTCTGTACTTCCTATGTCCGCATGAAATGTATAAAGTTGTAAGAAAGGCGGAGGAACATATTTGAAAGTCCCGTCGGCAAATATTTCACGTGTATTCTGTAGTAATTCTTGAGCATCATTGGTCATAAAAATTAAAATTTTATCACTTTCGCCGTCTTCTATTATTAAAAAATCTTCACGTAATGCACTAGGTACTACTACCTCATCTGGGCTTTTGAAAATAGTTTTAGGTACATTAAGAGCTTTTTACGAGCCCGGTATAAACAATTTTTCACTGAATTAAAGTCAGTTACATCATCTACTAGGCTAAGATCATCCCTTAAAGATCTTGTGGTGTCTTCAAATATGTGTTTTACTGGTCCTAAATCAGTACAAACTTTTTGTTTGCACTGATCCAACACCACATCAACAGCATTTGTGGCCAGGTCTGGAGTACAACTATGCTGTGTTTCCCGTAGGACAACGTCGGAAGTATAACTTAATGTCGCGCTACCACTACATTCAAAACGATTTATACAACGCCACCTTTTAGATCAGTTTTTATTAGTTTTTGCTAAAGTAAGTCTATGACCAGCCATTAGCAGAACTTGTTGCCCTCTTTCACTCGAAATAAACTTTATATTAGATTTTTTTCCATCACGGTTTATAAATAAAATCAATTTATGCGTTTTGCGTAATAATAAAATTCAATAAAATGACATCGCTGAAAACAAAATATGAAATCTAATGACATACTCAGCTTTTTTTTTAATTAAAATAAGGCCACCAGGTAACCGACCTCTTTTTTTCAAGCTTCTGTCCTCGCGTGAAAGACGGAAATTATTCCAAAGGTAGTACCGGAATAAAAAAATCCTATCCTATGTTCTAAGCCAGGATATGATCTACCGTTGTACCATGCTTTATTCAGGCTTTCACATTTTTTAAGTAAGAAGGAAGCCTTTCCCTCAACGCTTTATCAAAATTTGTATTTGGGCAGGTATACGAATATAACCAAAAATAAACTGCTAAAACTTCTGTGTGTCTACAATACACATCAAGAACCGTGCAGGAATCTGCCACTGTATCAACATTTTAGATAAAATAAAAATAAACTCTTCACAAAAAAATACTACCGTTTTTTTGTAATAAAGTTTCTTTATTTTTCACTTTTTAGTTGTACCTACCTAATAGGCAATTAGTTTAGTAACGTACCTATAATGCCAGAATATCATGAAACTGAAATTAACCGGTGAAATGAGAGTGTACCAAGGTGAACTGTACACATATGCGTACCCCTTTAGAGCGTACTGGCGTGATATTATGTTTTGAAATGGTATAAACTAAACAATAAACAGACATGCGATTGCAGCAATCCCGAGAGATTTGCCGTCATTTATTGAACCTGTTGAGTCCTGTTGTATATCTCCGAATTTCTACATCAGATCTTCACCAAATTAAAATGAGACCAATTTTTTTAAACATATTCGGAACATATTCTTTTAAACAAAAATAGAAAAATAATAAAATCGGTCTACAATTGACGGACATATCGGAGAAGATACAAAAAAAAAGAACAAACAAAGTTGAACATAGAACCACCTCCTTTTTGGCAAGTCATTTAAAAATAACAAAATCTCACTATGATTTTTAGTAATAAAATTCCCTATTTGACAGCGAAAAAACCTAGGCTGCATAACTCTTCCCTTTCCCCTTTTAATAGGACATTGTGTATTAAGGGCGGTAAGTAAGGAATTACGATCGAGGCTCTAGTAGAAGTCCGAAGTCGAAGACTGAAGGCTTTCTGAGTCGAGGTTCGTAATTCTCGTACCGCCCGTGAAACATACAATGTTTTTCATCACATTTGCGAGTACATAATTATGAATTATAGCTTTAATACACAAGTCAGCACAACTATTATTACGAAATACGTGAACTTTTTTTTTAAGCGGAAGGCGGGCTTTTTGCCCACACCACAGATTCTACAAATGTTTCGTTCAGAAACGTTAAGGGCAAATACTTTCGTAGGTAGCCATGAAGGAAAGTAAAAAAAAAATGCCTTTTGATATAAAAACTGTTAAAATCTATTATTAAGCTGTTAAAATCTATTATCTACATTAGTTGAGTATTTAAGTAACATGTAGCGAGATTGCAATGAAATTCCTGTTTAGATAACATTTTAAGACAATTTTTCAATTGCGTGTAAACTTCTTGCTTGAACTTGCATGACCTGTGTGCTGTGCTACAAATAAAATAAAAAATACTTACCCACCTTGGGTTTCATGACAAAAAGAAAGCTCGAGGGTTTTATATGGGGCATTACGGCCAAGTTAACCTGTATGTTTAGATACGGTTTACATGCAAGTGTAATGAAACTGTTTTTCAATGTGCCCTATTTACAACAGCCTACTTTCGCACATCTTTGCCGATCGTCCTTGCCACAGGCAGATAAATACTATCTACAAAGTCCGCAGGTTTACTTTTAACCTTCTTAGAAAAAAATATACTTTATCGTGTTTATTTATAATGACAAACAGGATTTTTTTTACAGTTTGCAAAATAGTCTGATGGTAAATATTTATTTCTGGCTAAGCTGACTTCTACCTTTATTTGTGTGGTCGCGCGTTTTTTAACCTTCCCAAACAGGAGGAGGTTCTCAATTCGATTTGTATTTAATTTTTTATGTATATACACCGATTACTCATGGACGAGTGATGGGCCTTGACCGATTTGAAAAATTCTTCTTTTGTTTGAAAGTGTATACTTCCCGTTTGGTTCCATAGTCGTTAGGATCTGATGATAAGATCTTGGAGAAATCGAGGGAACTCCTCAAATATTATAGGCGTATATATAGCGATTTCGACATTTTCATCAACAATGCAATCATTTGCACTCTTAAATTATCATTTGGTGAAGTGGAACTGGTGAAGACCACAGATGGCTAGTATGGAATTCCTTAATGCTAAGTATATCACGGGTCTACGATATCTCAAATAGTTAAACGACTATGATGAAACAAATACTTATAAAGCAATAGTACCGATGAAAATGGTACTATCGAACTGATCTCATGATGAAGCCGGCAGGTAGGCACTGGAATCCCAAAATAAAATAATGTATACTAGTCGTGTTTGGGCTTATTGGAATCGTCATGAGATGTACTTTGGATATAAATGATTTTTATGGCAATTGGAGGTACCTATCAAAACTAGCAAAAATAAACAAACCGGCTTCCATAAAAAAGCACTCATCATCATCATCATATCAGCCGAAAGACGTCCACTGCTGGATATAGGCCTCCCCCAAGCGTCGCCACATTGACCGTTCCCGTGCGTCTTGCAACCAGCGGATCCCCGCAACCTTCACCAGGACATCGGTCCACCTGGTGGGAGGCCTTCCAGCGCAACGTCTTCCGGTTCGCGGTCGCCACTCCAGAACCTTTCTGCCCCATCGGCCATCCGTTCTGCGAGCAATGTGACCTGCCCACTGCCACTTAAGTTTGGCAATTCTTCGGGCTATGTCGGTAACCCTGGTTCTCTTGCGGATCTCAACATTTCTGATTCGATGACGTAAGGAAACTCCGAGCATAGCCCTCTCAGGGCAATCCCTTTGAGTGACTGTAAGCTTTCTGATGAGGCCCATTGAAAGCGACCACGTCTCAGAGCCATATGTCATCACTGGCAACACACACTGGTCATAGACTTTCGTCTTGAGACACTGTGGTAAGTTGGACGAGAAGATACCGCGCAACTTCCCGAAGAAGAAAAAAGCACTACAAAGTGAAAAATAACTTGCTTTTCCGAAGTCGGTGTCGAAACACGGAAAACAAAGACACCGACTTCGGTAAAGAAAGTTATTTTTCACTTTGTAGTGTTTTTTTTTTTAAGTCGGTTTGTTTAATAAAGGTTTGGAACCATTGTGAGCAGCATACAGCAATATGATTATGAGATTTAATATAGCATAAATATTAATATCTATGTAAGGATGGTAGCGCGTCGCATATTTGTAATATCTGCCTTGCCCTAATGGCGAAAAATAATGTTTTTTTTTGTATGCCAGTATCTGTCAACTCTTTTGGTTGTTAACAAATTAAATGGTATGGGTGTTTTAATTATATTCCGAAGTACTTTATAAACCCTTATAAAAGGTTGGCCAAATCTTCAATATAGATAGGTACGGTATTCCCCGTAAATTCAATCCCTCATACATACTCTGAAATCCAAGCAATCACAAAACAATTTGGCTAACCGCATCGCAACAGCCAGCCGCCAAAGTGCGTCGCTCTTAAAGTGTGCATAGAGGCTTCGCAGAGCTCCACACTTCGGATAGCCGTACGAATGCCATTACATTATTAGCAATATCGCAATGTGGGCCAAATAGCCGGCTTGCCCACTAATAGCTGCGCTATGCGTATATCAGACCGGTGACGGAATTATGTTCCTACTAGCTTCTGCCAGCAGCTTCACCCGCGTGATTATCGAAAATTATCCTGACGGAACATATTCCCGGGATAAAAAGTATCCTATGTGCTAATCCTGACTATAATCTATCTCTGTGACAAATTGAGCATGAAGAAGTAACAAACATACAAACACACACACACTCACAAACTTTCGCCTTTATTATATTAGTGTGATATCTGAAATTATTATGTTCCTATCTGAAATGCGGCCTATTCGCCTATTTCTCTGAGGACATCTAGGGTTGCCAACCGTATTCAAATAAAGAGTACTTTATTTCGCTACGACTTATTTTATAATCTACAAAGGCAATAGAGTACGATAAAATACTGTATTTATTGAGTTCAGATTTTGAAGTCAATGGAAATAAATTCTTGTTATTTCACTAAGAGTTTTGCGGTTAAACTTATTGCAAAGCGATGGGAAGCAAAAATCTGATGTCTAGCAATCGTACAATAAATAACGACCGAGAAGATGCTTATATTGCGCAAACAGTTCTATTTAAATGTAGATATTTTTTTTTGTAAGTGTGAAGGTACTCTTTATTTACCCTCTTTATAATCTGTCACTAATGTTTTCTCTTAATTTGTTAAAATTATTGATAGGCTCGCGTTTGACCACTATCTCATCTGATGGTAAGCGATGCTGGTAGACGGTGTAGCACGCTTGCCCAGAAGTAACGTATTCACTCTTGTCTTAAATATTCCGAGGTAGTAGCTAACAGGCAACACAGACTCCGGCAGGGAATTCCATTCTTATAAAAAACTTGGTAACCCTAAGAACATCCACAGTAGTCATTTGCGTTCAATTTAGACTTATGAAACACCTCTACCGGCCGCATTGCAGTAAAGAAAATTAATTCTGCTGCCTACGTGAGTTAGAGCTACCAGTGACATGTGCGGACATTACGGTAGCTGACGCGATATTGTTGAACTTGTTCAGATCATAAGATCGAGATTATCAGATCATCGTATAAACCTCTGTCCTTCGATTACTCATTGTAAATATCACCGAGTAAACGTGACCGTGATTTTGCTTCAATCTCATTTCTCTCTATATTTAAGTCGGTACGCGAACCAAACTCAAAAAAATACTGACTAGAATCAGCCCTATCGTCAAAACTTTAATTAACATTATTTTTTTACAGTCAGTACAATCCCAGGCATGGGCTAAGACCTCTCCTTTGTTGATAGTTCCTGGTTCCGCGCCACTACACGCGAATTCTTTAGGAAAGCCAAACTGATAAGTATCAACTATCAAACTACTGAACAACCTTTTTAACGTAGGTACCTAATCATTAAACAGGTGGCCTACCCCCATCTTTTACAAAACAACCTCAATTTGAGTGCACTTTCTTTCGAGCTCTTATTGAGAACTCTCATTATCGTACCCTCACCTTAGTTAAACGATATCAATTTAATGCCGGGTAGTGTTGGGAAAGAACGAATGATTTGAAATATTTATCTATGAACCGATATAGGATTGCTTTCGAAGAAAAAAAAGGTTTTTAGAGTGTCGTTTTTGCTATCACTAAAATTTTAAATAAAAATTATCTTGAGATGTTTATTTCATATAAAATCCAAATAGAATTATATACTATACTATACATTCATGTCAAATATTTAAACTAATATTTTCTTGAGTGTATTTTACAACAATATAATAGGTTTAAATAAAAATAAAGTAATATTAAAATCAAAACTAATAGCCGACATTATAAAGCATCTCAAAAGCCTGAGTGTGATATAATTTATTACCTGTGGCTTGACTTTCCATATTATTATGATAACAAATTAAAGAGTGCAACAAATGTAACGATTTTACGTTGTAAGCTTGTATTTTTAAATTGGTCGGATTATTTATAACCTGACATCTTGGTCAAATGAGCTCTGTTTACAAGCGTGCTTTGTTTTGTTATTTTCGTTGTTTTAAAGTAATTTACAATAAAGTTGTTGTGTGGTTGTTGTGAGTTGTGTGACAAAAGGATTGCCATGTATTCTATGAATAAAGAGACGCTTACAAATATCTACAAATATGTTATCGTGACCTAAAGATTGTTATCCAAAACTGCCGCTATCACAAGATTATCACGAATTTCTGTCTTCAAAACTCTTTGTGGTGAGAAAGAGGAGTAGCCTAGACGAATTGGACGATATGGATTTTGGAGCAAAGTCAATGTTTTATTTTTTAAATAATGATTTGCCTACAATTGTATTTGGATGCTGTAAATGATAATGATTTGTTGCCCAACTTTAAAAGATCGGCACTTACAAATAATAAAGAAGCTGTAATTGGAATAAAGTTAATCGCAACCGTTCCCTTAATCAGTAATGCATTTTCTATTTAATGTAGACCTACCTAATAAATAAATGTGTTTAAAAACAGTGTTGTGTTTTATTTTATTGAAGTATTTGTAGTGTTTGATGTAATAAGACAACATTGTGTTTTAAAAGGTGTGCTTGGATGGTTTGGTCATGTTTACAAGATTTATTTATATAATAAAACAATATACAGGACCATAGGTGGACTTAATGCCCAAGGCATTCTCTACCAGTCAACCAAAGTTGGTGGAGACTGTGGTGTGGGGGTGTCTTTGGTACCTGTTGTTTTCCGTTTTTCCACACCGACTTCGGAAAAGAAAGTTAGTTTTCGCTTTGTAGTATTTTGTTTTGGAAGTCAGTTTGATTTTTTTGTTAAAAAGTTTTTATTTATGTCTTTTTAGTTTTGGTAGGTAGGTACCTCCAATTACCATGAAAATCATTTGTTGCCAAAGTACACCTCATGAAGATTCCAATAAGCCCAAACAAGACCAGGATACATTGTTTAATTACCGAGTTCCAGTGCCTACCTTCTGGCTTTATCATCAGATCCGTTCCATGGTACCATTTATTTCTAGGTATTTGCTTCATCATAGTCGGTTAACTATTCAAGATATTATCTTATACCCGTAACATACTTAGCATTAAGGAGTTCTATTGGCTATCTGTGGTCTTCTTCATCAGTTTCTCTTCACCAAATGGTACTTTTGATTGCAAATGAATGCATTATTTATGAATATACCTAAATCGCTATATGTATGCCTATAATATTTGAGGAGTTCCCTCGATTTCTCCTAGATCCCATCATCAGATCCTGACCTGATGACGATGGGACCACCTGGAAGTACACCCTTTTAAACAAAAGACGAATTTTTTAAATCGGTCCAGGCGTCTTTGAGTAATCGGGTAACAAATATAAAAAAACCGGCTAAGTGCGAGTCGGACTCGCGCACTAAAGGTTCCGTACCATTATCGCAAAAATCACGTTTGTTGTAGGGAGCCCCACTTAAATATTTATTTTATTCTGTTTTTAGTATTTGTTGTTATAGCGGCAACAGATATACATCATCTGTGAAAATTTCAACTGTCTTGCTATCGCGGTTCATGAGATACAGCCTGGTGACAGACAGACAGACGGACCGCGGAGTCTCAGTAATAGGGTCCCGTTTTTACCCTTTGGGTACGGAACCCTAAAAAGATGCCGACGAATTGAGAACCTCCTCCTTTTTTTAAGTCGGTTAAAATCGTGTACACAAATCTATACTTCTATACTATTATAATAAAGAGGTAAAATTTGTGAAGTTGTAGGGAGTAATCTCTGGATCTACTAAATCGATTTTGAAAATGATTTCACCAATATAAAGTTACTTTATTTCTGAGTGCCATAGGCTATAATTTATATTCAATAAAATTAGAAATCCTTATGTAAATTTCAATAATGTAACCCAAAGTAGCAAAATTTTGCCTATAAAATTCATTCTTTGGCGTGCGCTGAGAAAACTATTGATGATACATAAAAATGTTGTACTAAATGATTAAAGTTACTTATTATTACCTACAAAAAAGGCTGCCACATAATATATCTAACTATCATAGCTAAGTCACAACTGCTATTATAGCAGCTTTTATGTTCTAAATTTTATTAGATCGCCGGTAGAAACAAATTGTTTACTTTCGTATAGGTATAGCCCTTGCCAAATTTCTTGGCCGCCCTGAAGTTGGTTTACCGGATGCGCGAGGCACGAAACGATGCTGTTTTTGTATGAGATTTACTACTGCGCAGCCATTGTAGCCAACTTCAGGGCGCCAAGAAGTTTGGCGAGAACTATACTTAGTATTAATTCTTATTCAAATAAATAGTTTAACAAATTGGTAGGTAGGGTAGGGTAGGTAGCCAGTTGGCGGGAGCGAAGCCGCGGTGGTCGCGCTAATCTCAGGAACTACTGATATTGAAAAATTATTTTTGTGTTGGATAGTCCAGTTATCGAGGATGGTTACAGGCTATATAACATCACGCTATGACCATTAGGAGCGGAGCATAAATGAAAAATGTTGCTAAAACGGGTTTTTTTTTCCTTTTTGAGAGATTCTGTTGCGTGCGCTGCGTAAGCGGTTAAAGTTGCGCAACATTCATGTATGTAGGTAGGTAGCCAGTAGACGGGAGCGAAGCCGCGTGTGACAGCTAGTACTATATAATATTGTATTATAAAGCTGAAGAGTTTGTTTGTTTGTTTGAACGCGCTAATCTCAGGAACTACTGGCTGGAATTGGAAAATTATTTTTGTGTTGGATAGTCCATTTATCGAGGAAGGTTATAGGGTATATAACATCACGCTCGAAGGAGTGGAGCATACATGAAAAATGTTGCAAAAACGGGCAAAATTATTCCTTTATGAGAGCTTGCGTTGCGTGCGCTGCGTAAGCAGTTAAAGTTTTTACGCTACATTCATGTAGGTATATAGGGTAGGTTGACGGGATCGAAGTCGCGTGGGACAGCTAGTATAAGTATATAGTTAAAATAGGCATACGTATTATATAGTATCTATAGTAAATACCTATAATAAACCTACCACCTATAATACCTATTCACATATGATGAATAAAAGGCGACTAAGAAAAGGTATTTACCAAGACAGATGTGAGTGAAAACACCACCCGGGAGGGGACGTCCTAGGTCATACACGGATCTTGTACGGGGTGGACGTGATCGCTGGCGGTAGATAGGGATTCTGGAGGTTGTAAGGCTCCTGCACCAGCGCGTTGACACCCTTGCACCTATTGTTCAGTTGTCATCAAGAATTCTCGCCTCTGTGAGCTGCTTGAGGTCTGCCAGATGTTCATGGGTGAAGATATGATGTCCAGGAAATAAAAGACTTTATTCTTCTTAGCGTTTTGCGATGTTTTCACAAGGTCTTCGTGACATAAAGTTGCGTGGATTCTTCTAATACAAATTTGGCTACCGAATTGCTCGATGCGCATGCGCACTATCGTACTACCAAACTTTACCGTCACGAGGACCCTGATTTCATATTCGCACAAGTTTTTTATTTACCTAATTTTTTATTATAAACTTATGCTATAAATCAGCAGAACCTCCCTTCCCAACGTCATGATCATAGCATGACCTATATGGTTGGAAGCGCCTTGAAATGGCCCATCCGATGGACCTTGGTCCAGGTCCCTGACTATCTCCTCCGAGGAGTTCTGCTAGGAAGAATGAGTGATGAAGGGAAATTCTGCTGGTTTTTCGAACTTATGGCTATTACATGCTAAAGTATACATTTTTCCACTACTTTCATCGCGGGGGTTCGAAAGCCCTTTCCCTAAGCTATAGGAATCTAGTGTTTCTATAGCTATATCTATAGCCTTCAGGCGTGTAGGTGCCTGGAAGTGTGCGTGAGTAGTGAAAGATGCTATTTCCTAACATAAAGTTAGTTTGCACTCAAGGTACCCGTGGAATCCACGACCATCAGGTATCAATCGGTGGCCATCACGACAGGCCACCCTATGGTGCCACTCTGGTGGGCGTGGGTTCAACCCTCGAGTCAGTATTCACCCTGGAGTGTCCGAAAATGAGAATGTCCCGGGGCCGGGCAACATATTTCGGTGGTTATCTCCCTGGTCACCAGAGCTGGGCTCCTTACAAAAGTGTGATCAGGGAGGCCAAGAAACAAGGAATCGAATGGTGTGTGTAACTAGGGTATACCACCAGCCCTTCTGGTGGTTTTGGTGCCGGGAAGCGGCCGAAAGGGGAAATATTTGCCAGACCCAGGGAAACCAACAGGTTTTTATGATATGCCCGAAGGTCAGAGGACCTGGGGCCTATGGGAGAATCCGAGCGCCTGCCTGCCAGTCCCCGAGGGTATTGCTTAAGTAAGCAAATCTATATTCCTTCAGGTTCAGAAGGTACCTGAAGGCGGGCGGGCCCGCCGACAAGCGCTCGAAAACCCTTGTGTTCTATGTATACAGACACATTATCTCAAGCAAGTGGCCTTTATGTACTAGAACTATGTGAGTACTATCTTTTTACATGGCCTAGGCAGATATCTAGGTTACCTAGAAGTGCTGAATCGCTTATAACGAGTTCATCTTACCACTTACTTGAGAGAAATGTGTATGTATCTAGTGTTTCAGGGTGATACTCTATAGTCCCTGGCTATGTACTGTTGTTAGGTTTAATTTTTCAGTCATAGCCTTAGGGCATCCAAGTTAGAACACCTAGATTGTGTTTCCTAACAGTGTAGTGTATGTAAAGGTAAATAATACGCATTGGTGCGTGAGTGTGTCGCACCCGGCGCTACTTGCGCTCCCGCTTTTTAGGGGACCCCTAATCGAAAAGAATTAAATTCTTTATTTACCTATGCTATTACATACATTGCTTACTTAAAATAACTTAAGTATTTCAACGGTATATAGGTGAGTATATAGACTATAAGCTATGCGTCGCTTCGTCGCGAACAGATCTAATTGGTAATGTTCTTCAGAAAGGTCAGGAGCGCTGTCCTCATTACCGGAGTGCTCTTATGACTAGATGTATGCATGTAAATGAAGCAAAAGGAGTATGTAAGGACCGTAGCAGGTGGCATTGTAGTTTCTGCTTCCCCACATGGGAAAAAGGCGTGAGTTTGTTTGAATATTTATAGGGTTAGTAGAATGGAGTTTGATGATAATAATAAATAATGTCCAAAACGTGGGCTATATATGTAGGTATTCTATTGATTCTCCAGCTGCAAAAACATTTATTACAACACAGTAGATAGATAGGTACACATACACACAATATTGTTAACGCAGTCGGGTAAAAAGATGCAGATGGTTATCAGTTATTACCATTGAGATTATGTCTATGGATATCACACACAATGGTACTAGGCAGTCATCACAAGCACATTAAGGATTAATACCAGCATATGCAAAGCAGCCATATAACGTGAGACACTAGCACAAGCACCACAAAACACCAAATGCTAATAAAATGCATTCTTCTTCGTACGTAGGTTTTACAGGTTATAACCAATCATTCACATTATTATATTTCAGCTCCCTCAGCTTCACGATGGGTTTGTTGCCTTCTATCAGCTTTCTTTTCTTTCTTATTTATCCTCGAACTGGAACAGTATTATACAATGCCATGTATTTAATGCAGTGCCTTTAATTACATCACAGTGTCGGTAGACACAAGCTGCCGGCGCGGCGGTAGTAGGTTGCGATGGCTCACGTAGCGTCTGCACTGCCCTCCATGATTACAAGGGTTTATTCGCCTTTAATAAAGCATTCGCCATCTAGAATCAAACAAGAAATTCAGTCCACATGCACTTAAATCGCATGAGATACACAAATCAATGGACAAGTTTACCTACGTAGGTAGGGAATAACTTAGCATGATGCCTGTACCTCTGTAGGGCTTGGCAGAGGTTATGAATTGAATAAATGCGTAAATAAATACGATTTACTTACCGGTTGTATCACGGAAGTGATATTTTTTGTATATATTTTGGAAAATGATAGTATTTCGAGCCCGCCAAAGCAACTTTTATTAACTGTCAAACAAAACCAAAATTTGTAGTAAAAACGATATCGCTAGTTGTCAAAAAGCACGTTGTGGTTTGATTTTTGAATGAACTATAAGACAATCGGCATACAAATATTATCAAAGTCTAAACAAAAACAACTTCGTAGCGTTATCAAAGTGAGCTTTTTTAAACGACGTCATGGTACGAAAACGCGACATAAGGTCAAATTGATACCGCCCTAAGACCTTGTGGTCACCCCCCTGAACAATATTTCGAACTAGAATGGAAAGGGTTTGCAAGAGTTTAAAACTAAAACAGCTCTCCTGAACTAAATCCTTCGGAACAAAGCGGTGGCGCGGTGATTCAGGTAGTCGAGGAGCGGACCCTAAACTTTTATCCCATGATCCGACCAGTTGAGTACAGGGTTTATGTAGGTGCTTCACCAATCAGAGTTACTTCTTTAGGATAGATAAGTCTATTGGTATCAATGCATGTAAGTACTCGTATATTGTTGCTTACGAAACTCGAATACGAACTAAGAGAGGTGGTGGAACTTGTTTTGAAAGTGCAATCACTTTCAAAACAAGTTACATCTTAACTAACAAAGCACTTCTTAACTAGAGTTATAAAGAAAATTATGTGTTTGTTTGAAATGGGTAATCTCTGGAATTCTTGATCCGATTTCGAAAATTCAAAAGAGAAAGCTACACTGTTGCTGCATGTCATCTTACTTTCATCCCAAAATATTAAGACGATGACAGTCGCCAACGACTTTGACGGAACAACACGCATTCGTTTCATATCCGCGCTACTTAATTCAGTAGTTTTTTGTACTTTCCTTATTATTCTATGACGTAAAAAAGCCGTAGATAAAAAATTCATTAAATAAAAATATAACGGGCGGTTTTGGTGCGAATGTCGTTTTTTTGTCCATGTTAGACTTAAATTTACAAATTAATCATACTTGGTTATACGAATAAAACTGAAAATTTGCCCAGATCAAATTTTTAAGAAAATTGTCTTATGGAACATAATTAAACTGCCTATCAATGACTCCTCAATCGCACTCGCGCTCGGCTCACTGTCGAGCAATGATGCCTCGGAAATCCTTGTATATGCTTTTTTAAAAGAGCCCAGCTAGAAGATCGTACGAACGTCGAACTGCACGGTTAGCATCTAATGACGCCAACTCTTCACAAAATCCTAACGCACGTAATTACACGTAAATACAGTCATACGTAATAAAATACGTCATCCCTATCGGACAACTATCCGAAGAAGCCGCAGAAGCCCGTAATAAGCACTACCGCTGATACCGGTAAAATTATGCCCGAAAATTTTCGAGGATTGAATGTAATCAAGATGTCCTCAACAGGCTGCTTCTCACATCAGATCCTTTTGTAAGTTGTGTACGGAAACGTAAACCTAGCAAAAGTCAGTCCTTTATGAGTTAAGCCATAGAGTTGTTCGAGCCAGAAGTACTGGATACAGAAGAAGACCAATCACCGAGACTTGCACACTCAGACGAATCCATAAGTTTTTTTTTTACCCTTATTTTGTAAAAATATATGATTTTCTTTATTCATATACGTATTTTTATTCATTTCCAATAAAATAAAAGTGCTAATTAATTTTGACCGGTTTTGAAGTCAAAATGCTCCTTAGTGCGTTGACTCGGGCATGGTCCTTATCGGATGGCGAGCTGTGCATTACTCGCACCCCAGGATGATGCCCTGCATCTAATATTTTTCTTCTCTTCTCTAATCTTTGAAACATGTAAGACAATGTAAGCATCAACATCATCTTCATCAGCCTTTTAATGTTCCCACTGCTGGGACAAAGGCCCCCTCTATGTGAGAGGGAATGGGCCATAATCTACCACGTGGGCCGGGGTTGGTGGATGTCACATGTTTTCGAATTTTTGGTTCAAGGACATGCCGGTTTCTTCACGATGTTTTTTCCTTTTCCTTCATCGTTTTGAATAGAATAGAATAGAATAGAATAACATTTATTCGCATAAAACATGGTATAGAAGATGGTACAAAATTAAATACAGAGCATACATGTTTTGCTTAACATTATAAGCGTGCAAATTTTTCGTACATACAATACAGTCATTAATTTTTTTTGTCATAGAACTCTTTTACACTATAAAAACTATTAGTGGATAGCCAATTATATAATTTACTTTTAAATAATCTGATACTTAGAATTTTTAGGTCGCTTGGTATCTTATTATATATTTCTACACACATATACAAACAGCTTTTATTATATTTAGTTAGCCTTGGCATGACATCCAGTACGAGCTAGTGATGGTCACGCCGGTTTCGAGGATGTAAAGGGTCTTTCAACAAGGACGGGTCGATGTTAAAATTGAATAAAACAAGATGTGTGTGAGATATTAACGAAATTTATTTTTTATTTAAAAGGCCCATTTATGCCAATTATGGATGGAATATGACATCGTTCAAATGTCCGCCGCAGCTTCGTATGGTGGCACGAATCCGACAGGTCCAATTTTTAATGACTCTGCTGCATAGATCGAGCGAGCGCTACAGATGAATGATATACAATTTCTTTTGGCTTGAATTGAACAATATGGACGTGAACGACATGTGGTTCCAGCAAGATGGCGCTACTTGCCACACAGCGAACGACACAATCGGCATTCTGCATGAACGGTTTGAGGGTAGAGTTAGAGTTCCGCTAGACTTTTTCTTGTGGGGTTTTCTGAAGTCGCAGATCTATGCCAATAAACCACATTCGACCGTTGCCCTGAAAGCCAACATAACGCAGGCCATCGCTCGGATTCAGCCGGATCTATGCAGCAGAGTCATTAAAAATTGGACCTCTCGGATTCGTGCCACCATACGAAGCCGCGGCGGACATTTGAACGATGTTATATTCCATCCATAATTGGCATAAATGGGCCTTTTACCTGCACTTTGAGACCCACATCATGGAGGCTGTGCGCAACTGCTTTTACAGGCTTAAGCTCCTGTACCGTGTGCGTCCCTACATAAGTGTGGAGATGCGTATCTTGCTCTGTGAGTCACTAGTTCTATCCAAGCTGAACTACGCTGACACTGTGTATGGGGCGTGCATTCTGGGCAGGAGCGAAAGGTTGATTCAGCGAGTACAGAATGCTTGTGCAAGATTTTGTTTTACCATTCCTCCTAGATCGCATGTGACTCCTTTTCTAAATAAGGGTAATTTGATGAGAATGTCAGATCGTAGAAAGCTTCATCTGGCTACCCTGCTCTTTGGCACAATTCTCACAAAAAAGCCAGACTATCTGTTCAGTAAACTGTCCTGGTCCCGAGATGTAAATAAGGTCAGAACGAGAGCCTCTGCCTACCTTTTGTTGACGCCTCACAAGACTGCTGCATTCCGTGGCAGTTTCAAATTCGCTGCCTCTCGTATCTGGAATGATCTTCCTCCGCCGTTTCGAGCTATAAAGACGATTGGAACATTTAGTACTAATTTCAAGCAGTACTTATTACTCAAACAAAAGGAAGCTAGCGTATAAACTTACCCGGCCGGGGTTTGCACGCAGTTATATTATCTACTGTCATGATTCTTGTTCTTGGTTTTTAAACTTTCTGGCGAACACTTCAACCACGCACATATATTCACACAATTCTGTTTTATCGTATACTAGCAATCTTTTCACTTTGTTTATTTACAGTAATGTCTTACATAATTTACCAGTTTACCATTATTATTTTTTTCATTTTGACAGCCGACGCGACGCCGACCACAGATAAACACGCGCTCTGTCGTTTGTCTACGGTTTTGACAAACGTTCATTGAGCCGTAGGGATTTTGGTCGTATATATATTTATGTTATTTTACTTAGATATTTGTTTTATATGTTATACGCATACATACTCACCTTCTGTGTTTATTTATACTATTTTGTTATTATTTATTGGGGATAAATATAATGACCACCTAAAATTACTTTGTGACCATAACCTCTATTACCTAAAATTGTACTATGAAACCCAAATTTAGTAAATTGATCACCAAATTTAGTAAATTGATCACCAAATTTTAATAGCAAATTATTGCGCTATTTAATGTTGTAAAATAGGTTAGGTTAGGTTAGAACTGTGACCAACCGCGCGCGAGCCGAGCGAGCAAAGCGAGCGGTGCCGCGGCAGCGGCCGGCGAGCGCTACTTCCAAGTTGCTCCCAGAAATTTTATAATCTTTTTGGTCATTGGTTTAATTTTGGTGATCATTTACTACTTTTGGTGATCATTTACTACTTTTGGGTTAACAATGATTTATTTGGAGTCATTTTGCCTAAACAGGATAGCGAGATGTTAAAACTTTGGTTATAATTTTACAATAAGATGCGGGTTTAATTTTGGTGATCATTTACTATTTTTGTCTGTTATATGTTACTATATCTGGTGGTAAGTTAAACATAAGCCTTATTTATTTTGTTCTATTTTATTTCTTAAGTATGATCCGTCTCCGTAAATTTGTCCGTGGCATCAACAGTGGGCCCTATCAGAATATCAGCGCAGCGTTATTTTCTTTTTAATATCGTTGCACATGCTGAGATAGGAGCCTTTTTGGTCTCGCACGGGTTTATTTATTTTTATTTTTTTTATTATTGTTTGTGTTTTTCTTATCTCGTGTCTCCTGTGCGGGTCACAAATAAAAATGTTTTCTTTCTTTCTTTTCTTTTCTTTCTTTCTTTTAAATAAAAAATAAATTTCGTTAATATCTCACACACATCTTGTTTTATTCAATTTTAACATCGACCCGTCCTTGTTGAAAGACCCTTTACGTCGTCTGCTTTTGTAAATAATGCCTTATTCTTCCACACAAACATAAATATCTCATATATA
Organism: Anorthoa munda; assembly: GCA_945859665.1. Classification (NCBI taxonomy): domain Eukaryota; kingdom Metazoa; phylum Arthropoda; class Insecta; order Lepidoptera; family Noctuidae; genus Anorthoa; species Anorthoa munda. The sequence goes on from OX243908.1 coordinate 20,874,506, forward strand.
TAAAGAGACGGTAGCGGTAACAAACCAAGTTTCTGAAATACCGGCCGACAAGAATCGTCGGATTGAAGGCCGTATATTGCTCGAATGCATTTTTTTTGTGCAACAAATGCTCTATTCTGATCGGTGCTATTGCCCCACAAAATCAATCCATAGCGTAACACCGATTCAACATATGCATGATATGATGTTATTGCCGTTCAGACGTTTGTTATATTCCTATTTTTTTTAACGCATATACAAACTTATTTATTCGTTTCGAGACAGTATCGACATGGGTTTTCCAGTTTATGTCTTGATCCAGATTAACGCCTAGAAATTTAGTATGCGTTACCTCAATAATTTTATTTACATTCATTTTATTATTAAATTTAGAATGATTTGATCGGTTAAATTGTATATAAACAGACTTTGCAAGATTTAATGATAAATTATTTTTATTTAGCCATTCAATCAGTGTGTCAATAGTGTTATTAATGTCAGTTTCATGATCGTCAATTGTTTTATTATTTTTATCTGATGTCACAATAATGGAAATGTCATCAGCAAATAATATACATCTATGATTAGTTATATTAGTAATAGAATTAATATACAATATGAATAAAATTGGGCCTAACACACTTCCTTGCGGGACGCCATATTTGTTGCATTTAAGTTCAGAAGAGTGTGGTGTCATGTCATTATGTCTATTTACTTTTGTAATTATAACACGCTGTTGTCTGTTACTTAGATATGTCGATATCCATTGAAGTGCAATGCCTCTAATACCAATTGTCTCCAATTTCTGTAGTATCAGGTCGTGAGATACTAGGTCAAAGGCTTTAGATAAGTCAAAAAACAACCCTGTAGTAAAGTGGTTTCGGTTAATATTAGTCAATATGGTTTTTATAAGAGTGAAGATGGTTAGTGTTGTGGATTTGTTTTTTTGGAAGCCAAATTGCTCTTTTTTGCTCTAATGTTAAATTTATCACAGTAGTCAATACACTTTTCGAAAAATTTTGATATTATAGGTATTAATGTTATTGGGCGATAATTATTAATATCAGATTTATCGCCTTTTTTAAAAAGTGGCTTGACACTTTCAATGAGTCCGGAAAAGTGCCAAGTGCAAATGATTGATTTATTAAATATGTCATAATACTAATAAGTTCATTAGTTCATGCTTTTATAATCTTCGTATTAATTTCGTCATAACCTGCCAAATTTGTGTTTCTTAATGATGTAATCTCCGCTTTGATTTCATTCTCGGATACAGGTTTCAGAAACATCGAATGTACTAGTGAACTTTCGTCACAGTTTCTCTTTGTACTTGTGCTAGAAGAGTGTGCTGTGTTGATATAGTGATTATTAAACGCAGTTGTTATTTCCACGGGGTCTGTAATTATTGTATTGTCAATTAGGGTATTCTCTATATCGTTTTTAAAGTTATTGCCCATAATTTCATCCTTAATTACTTTCCATACCGCTTTGCATTTGTTTTCACTTTTGTTAATAAACTTGATATTTGCGTTCTATATATGCATTCTATATATGCATTTCTGTAAAAGTTTCGAGTATTGAATATATTTTATTTTATTTTTTATATTTTTATTCTTATAATATTGGTAACGTAAGAACCGTTTCGTTTTACAACTTTTTTTAAGCCCCTTACTTATCCAGTTTAGTTGGTTTTTATTTTTGGTGTTTACCTTTAACTTTATTTTTGGGAAGCATAAATTAAAGAATAGACACAATGTTTCATGAAAAGAACTAAATGCTTTATTTATGTCCTTCTCAGCGTAAATTTCGGACCAAGACATTTTTTGTAAGCATTCTTTATACTTCTGAATGTTAATTGAGCTGAAAACTCTTTTGTAGGCATAGTACGTCGCTTGATTTTTTGTGGTATGTCTTACAGGGAAGCTCAACATTTGTGCTGTGTCGTGGTCGGATAAATGTAGTGGCATTTCTGTACCAATAGCATCAGGAATGTTACTAAGAATATGGTCGATACAAGAAGACTTACGAGTTGGTTCATTAATGTGCAGTTTAAGATTACAATTGTATGCTAGATCTTGTAACTGATTTGTAATATTACCTCTTTTAAGAGTGTTAATGTTAAAGTCACCTGTTAGAATCACGTTTGTTTTCGAGTTGTATTTTTGGAATGACTGACAAAAAAACTGACAAAAGACTGTTTAATTTTATTAAGAATTGAGTGGGGTCGGATTGAGGTGTCCTATAAATACATATAATTATCAACTTATGACAGGTAAGTTCTATGCCACATACTTCGAACGCATTTTGTATTGCATGGTTATATACAAACGGTAGAACCCTGTAGACAAGGTCACGTCTAACGAAAATGCAAGTCCCGCCTCTTTGTTTTTCCCTGGAGAAACTGGCAGCCATTTCGTAACTGTGAATCTGAACATAAGTTTCATTGCCTTTTTTTTTAATTGTTTCGGAAAGGCATATTACATCTGGGCTATTGTGTTCTTCGCATAGTTTCTGTAAGGTTAATTCAAGGAGTTCTTTTTTGGATAAGATGCTAGCAATATTTTGATGAAGTATTTTAAAAGTATATGTCTTATGCTCGAAAAAACGTCAAGTTCCTTTGTGTCACAGGAAAATAATAGGGAATAGTTCCCTTGAGTGCTTTTTCTGTAGGACTTATAAGGTCACTAGTTTTTTGTGTTTTGAATTTCATACGATCAAAATAGAAGGGAATTGTGCCTCTCTTGGGTTCATTAATATTGTTACATACTTTAAAACTTGATCTGTTACTCGCTATTTGCTTTACAAGTTCCCTTGTGTTTAGATAATTCTCGTTATAATCATTACAGTCAATTAAATAATTTATTTTAGTGCATAGTTCAGATAATTTTGATGTTTTGTATTCTAGAAATTTACATTTTTTATAACGTATACATACATTTTTGATATGATAATTTAGCTCATCAACATCTAAGTAGTAATTTTTTTAAACATATAATACAATAATGATGTTATTATAAAAATTATCCAGTACAATTTGCGATTGGGATAAAATATATTTTAAATTGTGATCATTTTCTCCTATACAAATCACAAGTTTATCGTTCAAGTTTAACTTAGCATGACGGCAACTCATTATTATTTGGCTACTGAGTGCGTTTGGTTTAGTATCCGCGACAATCTCATACTTTTCATACCTTGTATTTCGTCTTGAATCTATCATGGTAGCTGCTAGGCCGACACACTGTTGCAAGCCGAAATTAAGTATCCTATTTGCTGATTCATGTTTTTGCTCCTCGGTACAAATAGGCGTTTGTGTGCGAATATTTGATACCTTTGAATATTTAGGTAGACTGTAGTCGCGTTTTAACGTATCTATCTTCTGTTGAGCGTCTTTCAGTTCAAGTTGCAGATCCGCGATTTTTGTTGAAGGCACATTATTTCAATGTTTTTACCATTGTTGACAATCGACTTACTCGCCAAAGGAGTAGAAGGCGTGGAGAATGCATTTTAGTCAAGAAGCGATTGTCTTTTCCTTTTATATTTATTAGCTGGACTGTTTCCTAAGGTTGCCGGAGAATGGCACAATGATTTAAGTATTTTTCGGAGGTCGAATGTCACAGTTGGAGAACAATAGTAATGAAATAATATACACAAAGTAAAGCGCCTGCCTTGGTTCTAACCCACGACCTACAACTTAGTCGCGACTGTTCCGCTTAGCCACCACTGCTCTCATCTCTTATTCACATAATATCTTATATTATATTCTCATTTCTTATTTATTTAATAATGAATATTAGGATCAATGTGTGGAATCCTGCATCTAATTTTCTTCGTCTCTTCTCTAATGTTTGAAACATTATGTAAGTATGTATAACATATAATAATCTGAAATATTTGACACTGGTTTCCCTGAGTAATATGGGTAGAGCTTTTCTTTTCTGGTAATAACAACATACAATTACAATCTGTTTGACAAGCTTATCTTCAGGTGATTAATTTGCACTGCTGGCGTAGCCATTCAGTTGCAGTAGGTGACATCTTCGAGCTCATATAATTTTCATAACGTACGTATTAATATCCCCTATAACCAACGTTTAAGATATTAGCTCCCATTTGCAGGCAATATAATGAATAGATATCATCCTCGCTTTCATTCGATCTGAATGCTTTGCGTTTATTATGGTTTTGGGCGTTTGGGACAATAGGCAGAATTTTGACGTTGAATACGGTTCAATATCAATGCGCAATGTGTTGTGTATGTGAGGTGGTTTGTGTACAAAGCAAAGTATGGCTCCACGCAACTTTGTGAGTTAAACAGTCTCCCACAGACAAGCACAACGTTTCACCAAAAAAATAGTCGTCACAGGTGTCGCACTATGACGTTTTAATTGTATGTAGGAAGAGCCTTTAAGAACAAACTATTTGGTGAAATATTGACGGATTTATTATTTAGGACCTGCATGAATTGGTTCCCCTTTTAACGGCTTTGAACTCGTGATAGTAACTGAATAAATATTATTTTAGGGAAGAGAATTATATAGTATTTTTAATTTTTGTAAGGTATTAGAAATGTGGCGACTATTTGGAGTGGCGTTTATATTCCCAAATGTTAACGCAGTAATGACCGCGAGCACAATTTTTTATTTATTTACATCTATGTAGCTTAAGAAGAAATTCTAAAAATATTTTCTTTTGTGTAAAATATTTTTAAACATTCAAATTGTTTTGGAGGTGTAGGCAAAAGTAGCGAAACAATATTGTGTTGTTAATTAGTTTTAAAGCAATCTATTAAGCGAAAAAAAACATGTTTCTCAAATAAAGCTTTTAACCTAGTCGTTACTAAGGAGTAAGGCTTTAGAAAGTAACCGTTTTGCGGCACTAAAGCAAAGTAAGGCCCTTATTAGGCCTGTATAAATATTGCTGGCAAGTTGAAGTTTACAAGTAGGCGTCCAACCCAGTAAGTCCCCCAACTTCAGTACTGATTTTTTACGCAAAGCGACCAAATACTAATTTAATCAACAGCATTCCAAACTGTTAGTTCAATTAATTAGAAAACTCCAATTGCTCCACTCATTCAACTTAAGACTTATGAAGACGGTGTTAATTTTTTTTGGGAGCATTCCACCGCACTATTCCCAAACCACTGCAACTCCTAAAAGCCAGAATCAACAGTGGCGACCACCAGAAAAGCGCCGAGGCAATGAAGCTCGACGAAGTCCCGGAGAATTAATTTAACTGTCTTGGATCCCGCAATGAAATTAATCAGAAAAGAATAACGGTTTTTGGTGTTCGGTGGACAGTGTTAACAAAATCTATCTGCCTAGCCTTTTCCTAAGTACAGTAAAACTAGTTTCAGCTGTCACCAGTATTTTACGTGGAGCGGCTAACAACTCAGTAACTGGGTACTACACGTTGCCCCTTGGCAATTGGTGACTTGACAACTCTGGTGTGAGATTTCAGACTTTGTACTACCCTTAACGACTATGAAAGTTCTACAAATGATAGTCAGAACCTACAGCTTTACGTGCTTTCCAAAGCACGGAGGAGTCTCTGTACGTATATGGTGGTCACATTCCACATCCACACCCTGCTGTAGGTGTGGGAGATCCATCATCATTTAAAGATCAAAGACGCGGGCGAAGCTGCTGGCAGAAGCTAGTAAATAATTAAATTTGATCTCTAGGAAGCACTTTAGTTAATAAATCATTCTGGCTATCATAATTACGAGTATGTAGACATCATAATAAAATTAACAATTAAACATCGAATAAAGAAGTACCTTATTGAAATACTGAATAAGAACTACATTTTGTATTCGAATAAAATTAAAAGCTTTGGCATTTTCATTTGATACTATCTATTTTTATGAATTCTGCGCATTCATTATGAATTTCGTACAAAACGTATGAGGCATACTACAGAATATTTTAAGAGGTGGAGATGATCAATCAAAATATTTCCAAAGGTAGGAATTATATTTCGTTGTTCCGGTGTAAACTGCTCAGTTCATTGTTTTCTGAAATTCTGGGAAGTTATTATAACTTTAATATGTTGAAACATGGACAGTGCGTAGAACAAAGTATATTCCATAAAGTACCTACACATGTAGTATTTACTTCGAGGAAACGCAAACTATAACTAAGCATCTAGCTACTTTCTAGTAATATTATCTCGAAGTGAAATATGGTTGACAATGTTCCAAAAAAACATATATAAAATGGTAAAGCCAGTTCACATAACATCACATCATCAGCCTATTAATGTTCCCACTGCTGGGACACAGGCCTCCTCTCTGTGAGAGGGAATGGGCCGTAATCCACCACGCGGGCCCAGTGCGGGTTGGTGGATGTCACATGTCTTCGAATTTTTGGTTCTAGGACATGCCGATTTCCTCAAATGTAGAATGAAGAATGATGTTTTCCTTCACCGTTTTGAGAGCAGTGGTGATGGAATAATTTACACAAAGTAAAGCGCCTGCCTGAGTTCGAACCCGCGACCTACAACTTGTAAGTCGCGGCCAATACCACTGGGCCACCACTGCTCCTTAAGCCGGTTATTAACTCCCTACTATGTTCCATCGGAAAATCAGATAGGTTTAATATTAACCTATTTTTTTCTAGCAGCATTTTACTTCAAAATAAAAACAATTGACAGTCCTTTTAACAAAACCGACCAAGAAAAAGAGGAGTGACTAAATCATATCCAAATAATTTAATTGTTATTCCACTCAGATCTCTAATTCTACAGACATACCGTCCACATTTACGTGTTAAAAGGCCTGCGGATATCCAGAGGTCCTCATGAGGTTTTACCGGGCATCAGACCCTAATGAAAATGAAGAGGCGTAAATAATGGTCTCTTTACACGGTGAGAGTTTCTAGCTTTGAATAGGCGAGTATCGGGATAGTTCACTCGTGCTAATAGTAAAATGTTACTCGCATGTAGAAAGCTGAAATACGCATTCTCTTTTCTAAACTAAACGCGATCATGAAGACAAAAAACCCTTTTTAACAAAAGAAATACAACCGACATCCAAATAAAAACCCTACAAAGTAAAAAATTACTTCAATTTCGGAAGTTGGTGTCAAAACACGAAGCTACGCTCATAAGGCGAGTTTTTGACATTGTTTGCCACTCAGATGAGTGCAACTGTAATTTGAAAGTTTTACTTGTTTGCTTGCCCAAGAGCGAGGGTAAGTCAAATCAGATTGCAGTCAGAAATTCGCTTGGTAATCATTTTCCAATTTAGTTCAGTTCAGTTTATTTCGTGTATCGCTGTCTTAAGTGCGATACACGACTGCAGTGTCTCGCATGTTTCAATTCTCGCCTCTCGACAATCGAGCATTTAACTCAGTCTGAACGAGCCTTTGACGAGCGAATGACCTCGGTCGGTCAGCTAAGTGTGGCTCAGATGTAGGCCACGGTCAACAAGCTCACCCCTCGGATTTACATATTTTCTACTTTAATTTGCACGTAAATCACAGAGCTCTGTGTACGGAGGCTTCATATTACCTGAAACTAATGATCCCTCTTTACTTGTATATGCTGTGGTTAGTGGATATTGTTATACTGGAGTTTTAGTTTGAGAATTGGTGTGTATTTTTTTAGGGTGTATTTTTTTAGGCTGTGGATAAAATAGGGGCTGGTTCGAGGCAGTGCTATATATTGTAGATATAAAGGAGAAAATCTTGAAATGAAAAGAATGAAAATTCCTGGAAGGCGTTACGCGGGTAGGTCTTAAGTTGAAAAAGAAAAAGGCAATAACTAGGGCTACCTAATACGTATAAACTTATTTCAAAACTGGGCATGTTTATTTTATGAGTATAAAACAAATCAGTATATCGTTTTGTATGTAGGTTCGTATTGCCCATACTTGTTTAATGTACAAATAAAGAACAGAATGTAGCAACATCCCAATTTATTACGGGACAAAAAGAAAACATTTTTTTCCTAATTAGAGGCGAGTTTTTCTAAGAACTATAGCTGGTATGCCGTCAGGGCCACTAGCCTTGTTCATGTCGAGGTTGCGCAGCACCCTACGGACGTCCTTTTGTTTCTTAGATTGGGACATAGAATACTTGATTTTTAAACTGGGTTTCGATGACCCTCTTACATTGTAACAAAATACTTTGCTTACTTTTATTTTGTTTCGGAAGCTCGAAGTACTTATTTACCGATCAGTTTGTGACTGAAACCTAGAAACCTAACCTTATTACATTCTAGGACACTATATAATAAATTTGTAGGTATCTAAGTCCGAAAGAATCTGATTTCCATTCATTCTCTTGCCTTCAAGAAAAGTTTATAATTGATTAATCGTAAAGAGCTTTGGAGCAAATAAAAAAAGTTTTTTTTTATTTATGGTGCCGGCTCCGCACGATTACTCAGCAATTAATGTTTATTTGTGTATAACCACTTTAGAAATCATAAGCAATGCTAATGTTAGCTTTAAATCCAATCTGTTTACAATTATTACTACGCATATATAGTTCGAATGTAGTAGATTGCGTGTTAGTTGCTATAAAACCTACAAAATGAACCTAAACGTTGTAAATAAAATGAATAGCTGTTATTTAGCACTTTTTTAACATAAAAGTTTGTTTATTTGTTTACTTCGTTCAATGGTGGAGCTAGCTAATCGATTTTAGTACGTATTCTGAAAATTATGACGGCGCGGCGTGTGGAACCGGCTTGCATGAATAGTGGGCGCTATATTTTTATGTGTGCCTCTAAATAGAAAAGCTCTGATAGGTTTTTCATGTTCCCCTGGTACAGCAAATAAAATGTTCACCAAGTCAATTTATGTTTTGCGTTGATTTTGCTTTCACTGTTTCATAGGCTGTTGATTAATTTTCCTGTATTTGTTACACATCACACATCACATCACATGATCAGCCTATTAATGTTCCCACTGCTGGGACACAGGCCTCCTCTCTGTGAGAGGGAATGGGCCGTAATCCACCACGCGGGTTGGTGTATTTGTTAACAGAGTGATTTTAACAAGTCATACTGAACTGTTTTCCTATGAAAAGTGTATTGGTTTCGTGGAAATAAAAAACAACATGTTTGCACAAAAATTACAATAAAATTCATGGCATAAATTAATCAGTATTTACCTACCTATCAGTCAGATTTGACAAAATATTTTTCAAAATCCAATAAAGAAACATTATTTCTTAAATCTAAATTGACAGGCAGGCAGGGATTTGAATTGTCTCTTTTAGGTACCATGTTTATGTTTGTTTACGGCATTATAATCCCTATGGATTTTAACATTAGCACAGCTTTAGTATCATGAAGACAGAGTATTGAACACATGGAATGATTATATAGGACTGCAGTTGTACATCCTACGACCACAGAGCAAGTCACTCTACTATTAGGTTATTTATCCACTGCCAAGTAACATTGGCTTGCTCATCACCATAATTTCAGCCAAATTACATCCACTGCTGGACGTAGACCTCCTCCAAGCGTCGCCACATCGACGGGTCCAGTGCTTATCACATCCAGTTGATACACGTGGCCCTCGTCACGTTATCAGTCCTGCCAATATAGTAAAACAGCACCTGGAGTTTGACTAACGTATATGACAAAAGACGCCAGTAGAGGTCAGTACTATCTACAACACAGGTTTCATATAAATACTCCAGTGAGTGGCCTTGTAGCCTGGACTGTCAGCACGTAGTTAGTTAGATAGTTATTCATTACACCAGCCTCAATCAAGCTTAGCTATAGTTCTCCATTCATTCAATACTCCGTGCATAGGCAGTATGATCGTATTCCAATCTGCAAAATTGTTATTTAACTTCAATGTCCAGTTCACAAAGCTTTTAAAATGTATCGAAAAACCTATTCTATGTACAGTTAGCTTGACGTCAGTGATAATGTCTTTTTTAAACCCTGGGTTTTTAATATCAATGAGCCAATATTGTTATTCAGCAGGAGGACAACATTGGCCCCAGGATATTCCCTTAAGTTAAGGAGTTCTAGGAACTTTTATCCCGCGATACCTCGAACAAGTCCTTGCGGTATGCATCCTTGCCACCTCTTCCTGACCCGACCTCGGTAGAATCATCTAACTTCAGATATCATTGTGGGGGCTTATCCCCAGAAGTTTAAAACTACAGAACACTTAAACTACGGCAATCGCCTTTAATGTTACGAACTAAAGACTGTTACCATGAACGTGTGGTTGACAGTTCATATCTACGAGTAGGTAGGTACTTCGTTACTTAAATGCGGCTTTCATCACGTTTTATATTAACTTTCGCCAACGTGACAAAAAACGTGCCCGTCACCTTTTTAATTTTTTAGGCTTTGAGGATTAAATAATTATAATTGCATACCGTGACTCCACTTGTTGGGACTGTTTTTATTTTTCCAGGATGAATGTTTTAACACGTAACTAGCTACCTTTTGTATAGAAATGGGTTTTTTTTAATTAAACTGATAGCATACCAAAATAAGATTTATTTACGAGCCATACAACAAACGTGATTTTTTTTGCAGTGTTTTGCGATAATGGTACGGAACCCTTCGTGTGCGAGTCCGACTCGCACTTGGCCGGTTTTTTTTATATTCTTTAAAACGTGTTTTATAGCCCTTTACACAAGCCTGTATTTACACAATAGATATCGCTTTCATAGCATAAACTTTGTGGCTGAACGTCATCATAAAACCCAGATTTCCCCGAACCACGGGTTTAAACAACCCTTCCTCCGTCACTATTTGACTTTCATTACAACGAAAATCTTCAGAACGTTTCAATGGCCGTTATTCAAACAAAGTATGAAAGATACCATCAAAATTACGCCTACAAATTCTAAAAGCTTTAATAAGTCGGGATTTGTTCTACCGCTAAATATTAATGAAAACTTTACGGCATTACCTTTAAATTGATTACTTTTACGAAAGTAATTAATGTAAGCTATATATTTAGTCCCCTACGATATTGAACGGGCAGGATTTCATTAATTCCCTTTACGAGGAACCCCGAGGGGTTCTAGTAAAATATAGCCACTAAGGTGTAACGGCGAGACTTACAGGGAATTTCGGGCATGTTGTCCCTTCGGCTAATTTGATACTGAGGCAACGTTTTTGCCAGTTCAAATAGACCCTTAAAATTTTTATACGGCTGTTGTTTCCACAAAATTCCGGCCTGGTATTAGAAGGTAACAGCAATTCTAAAGAGAAACGGTTTGGAACAATTCTGAGAGGAATGCGGTTCGCAAAAGTTTGCTTATTTTGGATTTGTTTTTATAATATGTATTCTACCCTTGTTTTATGAATTTTGCAAGTGTTTTTAGATCACATACAAATGGCAATAAGGCCAAAAAGGTAGAACAATACTGAACCTATCTACCTAATTAAGTAATTACCACATACCTACTCCGACAAAAAGGGCCTGACCAATCCGTAAATATAAATAAAACAATATTTTCATATTATTTATTGTAGGAACACCTAACAAACATATACAAATACAAAAGGGCAACTTATGTAATATTAGTAAATCGAATATCAATAACCAACTGTCCTATGAAAAATTGTACTAATAGCCAAAATTGCAATAATCCCACCGCTAAAATCTGCAGGTACTTTTTTCTTAGTAAAATTACATTTTAATGAGTAGAGTAGTATGAGAGACTTGACAGTAGAACAGATTGCTGCTAGGTTGCCTGGCAATAGGGTTATTGGAAATCAGAAGAACTAACGCGTTTGCATGTTTAAGGTGTGTTTAGGCTGGTTCATCATTTAGAAGCATATTTACGTTTGTTTAGGGTTCCTAGACTAAGGTAGTTTGTTATTGTAAGATCAGCTCAAATGTTATGTCAAGAGTAACATTACGAAAGTAAACTGCCTTGATGATACTGACGGATGTTTTGCTAATCTAAACAATATTGATCGCAAGCATTAAGTACTACTGAGCATGAAGTTCTGGGTTTGATTCCCGGGTGGGGGGTAAAGTTTAATAAGGTTTTTCTATCTGGAATTACTCAGTCCGCTGTGGTGGCTGTAGGCTCGCATACTTGAATAATCCTCCATTATCCGTGGGATTTGCTTAAATTTATCAGGCGGAATATGAGTGTATCTATCTACTATAGGGAAGTAAAAGTATGTGTGTATATGTGTATTTTCTTCTTTTCGTATTGATGAACTCAAATTTTGTCTCAAGTTTACTCAAATGATGTATCGACTTTTCTTAATTTTTTGTGTAGTCACCTGGACAGCTCTGTCATTTGCCACGTTCAGATCCTGAAAGATGCAGGCGGCTGGGCATGAAAGGATGAAATGAAAGAGAGGCATGAAAAGGATGGAGGGAAAGAAAAAGGGGGGAAACGTAAAGGGGCATGACAGGAGCCTCTCCGAGCGGCATTAAACATATTCTATTGCGATCATAAACGCCTGGCGCACCCTGGACAGCTAGCACCCGGTAAAACAGGATCTAGCTAACTCATTCTTCACCACGACTCAAGCTAAGCTATATTATATCTCTGGCTAACTCTACGGGGCGTACAGTCGTGATTTTAACAAAATTATCAATAAATATGTTTAAAGTACCTACAAGCACGAACTGGTCGGTTCTGAAGTTGACCGTGAGCCTAGAATTAAACAACAATTTTAATTCCAAATCCTTAATTCACCACAACCAGTCACATCGATTTTTCCCTCTTCAAAATAAACGTATCGCTAAGCTTCTAAACCAAAAGGTCGTTTTAACTTATTTATTTTCGGTAAAATTCAAAGCATTTGCCGAGCGTAAAGCTGACCCGAGATTGATAAACAAATGTAATTCGCAACTTGTTGGACGAGAATTTCGTGATTAACTAACAATTTGAACCCCGACAGATTCCTAATCAAATTAAAATTTCATCCAGATTTCGCTTTCGGGGCAGAGAAAAAATTGTTTCACTTTATCTTACCTACAAGAGTTTTGTGAGGCAAGGTCCTGGCCAAATTAAAAACTCAAATGCAAAAAGGTTTTACCAAGAAGTTCTTTTTTTTAAATATTCAGTGGAACTCTTTAAAACTTAGCATAAATCCAGAAACTTTTTTTAACGTTTACGAACGAAAATATTAGGCCGATTATTATTTTATCTTTATGGTCTGGATAGAAGGATTTTAATACTTACCAGAATATATTTTTAGCGAGACCTTCGCATATTTTATTACAGAATGATTTTGCTACAAAAAAGGGCATTGTGCGGCAGACGATTCATTGAAGCATTTAATTGATTTAGGTTCAAATAAATATTCTCTCAATGGCTTTCTAAATTCGTCGGCATTAATGTAGTTATAGTGACCCTTATATTCATTCGTGTGGAATTCCCAGGGGTATCGTACTTTTGAAAAGGGATTTCAGGGTCAAAACCATAACCCAAGTAAAGAGAGAATAGTGATCAAAGGATTTCCTAAATATCGCCCTTCATTTGTGTATTCCTGATTTACGAAATATCTAGCTGCATTTGTTTATGCAATAAGAAACATAGCTGGCTTTGATTGAGAATAATTCACATGATTTACACAAGTAAAATTAAAAAATCCTCGACGTATTTTTACTTTATACTACATAATTTATCTAGTAGTAGACACGCTTCGATTGACAATCTACATTGAACACTTAAATATAATGACACGATATCTTGCGGAAACAGCCCGATTCGGGGCTTTCGGGACCTGTCCCGAAAGCCCCCCTATCCGAATCGGGCCCCTGGACCGCGGTCCCAGATTCCCCCTATAAATACAATATTATTTTTAAGTAGTATTTTGGGACCACAACTAAAATTAAATACTATATATGAAAGGCAATCCCTTACATTTGGGAAACCAATCCTGATTATTTCTCAGTAGCCACCCGATGGTTGATCTTGTGCCTGGTTGATGCTCATAATGATGACAATAAGCTCGAATCACCTCCCACATCGGACAAAAACTTTTCTTTTTTTCACTTTTCGGGATCTTGTGGTTCCGGTCCTTTAAAAGGCGTGCCAGGTGCCGAAACCTACTCGCAGTGGCCTTGTTAGACATGAAGGATGAAATGTGAAACCAATCCTGATTATCCCTGTATGCACTATAGTCACTACGCAAGAGCACTGAAGAAAAAACCCTGGCTGGTGCAGGGCTATTGCAGAATATGGAGACAAAACAATTGGGCTATGGATTTTGGTGGTTTCGTGCATCGATTACCTAAAACTATAGAATAACTATTGGTCCCTGCGTGACCACTGTTATAAACACGTCTATAAAATGGCAGGGGGTGACTTGCACACTCAATGAATGGGCCTCCATAAATGGTCGCTAGCACTTGGGTGACATAGCGCCAAGGGGGCAACATATATGGAGTTGCTTAAGGAGTAGAGAGGTATACCACGGCTATCAGAACAATCCCAGCAGTACAGTCAAGATCCCTATCAGCATCTTACTGGGTTGAACTTCCTTCCTCTGAGTAAGTTTGCTTTTGTGAATCTCCACTCAAGCCAGCCAATTAAGGCAAGAGAGGTGGGAGCTTTGTTCCCCGTCAGTGTTCACTCCGACCGGCCAATAAAGGCAAGCCAGAGATGAGGACAAATACTTCTCCCTGGAGGTCAGGTCCGTGGGGTCGCCACAAAGCTGCAACACGCTGGTGGGCCAGCTCGCCACAAAGCTGCCCTGCGGTTATTATATTCGGGATTACCGTCGTGATATGACGTTTATGTAATCATGTGAACCGAAATATTACCTAGTATGTTAGTTGCGAACGGTTGAGCGGCGAGCGGTATCGATTTTCCTGTGATAGGCCCGCGTTTCAACACTAACTCACCTGATAGTAAGCGATGTGATGTGGTCGACGTTTACCTAGAAGTAACCTTCCAAAACTTAAAGACACCCAGGTTGTAGGTATTTGGAAAACCGACCCCGGCACGGAATTTCACTCCTCTGGACGCATAATGTAAGTATTTCGAAAAAGATTTGTGAGGGTGGGATGTGTGGTATGTTTTACCTGGGGCCCTAGACAAGTGACATTCTATCATCAAAAGCGTGGCGATAGCGATTGTCAAAAAGGCAAAATTGTATGGGATTGACAAGATCGACATCATACAACCGTCTCGTTGTTGATTAAAATATTATATCAGCTTTTTTGTTAACTGTTCTTTGACTTCTATTTTCTTGTGGTCCCAAAATACTACTCAAAAATAATATTATATTTATAGGGGTAATCTGGGACTGCGATCCCGGTCCCGAAACAAACAGTAAAACGCCCATAACTTTTGAACGGCTGAACCGGTTTTCATCAAACATAGCTATCACTATCGATCTATATATCCCTTTCCATAAAGTCATCTTTCAAACAAAAATAATATCGGGTCATCAGTTTTGGAGCTATTTTATTTTATTTTATTTTATTTAGCACACCAACAGTATAACTGCTTAAAAACATCCAAAAAAGAATACATTTAAAATGAAAATTACATAGCAATCATACAGATTATAGGTATGCATGACATTTACAAAATTAAAAATTAAGACTACAACCAAACTAGGCAAACATTTATCACAAAATATCAGTTAAGGGTAATGAGCATTAAGAGCTTGAGTCAAACTCTTAATGCTCAATACCTAATAGGGAGTGTCTGAATGTTAAGAACTTCATTGAAAAGACATTAATAGGACTGTCCAAAGAGATGGACCTTTCATTGTATAGCCTTGCCATGCGTGTAAGAGGGCTATTAAATGAGGTATTTAAAGTTGAGGAAGGGATTTCAAATATATGATGGTGACGCATACTACGCTGGCTAATCCTAAAGTTAAAATAATTTATCAATGGCGCATCAATGGAACCATTTATAATTTTATGAAGAATTAATAGATCAGAATTATTTCGCCTTTCCTTTAAACTAATTAATTTGAAATGTTTCAGTCTATCTGTGTATTCCGGAATAACTTTTCGGATCCCATTTTTCACGCATAAATACCGTACAAAACGAGCCTGAACGGATTCTACACTATCTGCATAAGTAGAATAATAGGGAGACCATATAGTGGAACAATACTCAAGGGAGCTACTAACCAATGCATTATAAAGCAGAATAAAGCTGCTGTTATTACGGAACGGCTTAGACATACTATCTAAATGATCTCGAAAAGATAGAGATGTATCAAAAAGCACTCCTAAGTCACGAATGACAGAAACTCTGCCAAGATACTTTCCATCAATATGGTATTGAAATTTAATATAATTTATTTTATTTGTGAATGTTATGTATTGACATTTTTTAACATTAAGCGACATCCCATTATCAAAACACCATTGCTGTAGAACATTAAGATCAGTCTGAAGTTTCATACAATCGTTTAAATCTGATAGGTTACTATAAATTTTCAAATCATCAGCATAGGCTAAGGCATTAAGTCCGCCTCTGTACTTGTGTGTGCATGAAGTAATTAAAAAAAAAAAAAAAAAAGCCATGATGCCACAGACAGATACACAAATACACATATACACAAACACACGGGTACACACATCAAACCTATAACACACCTCTTTTTCCGTCATCGGTTAAAAAAAACATTACCTACGCAATAATTTATTAATATTCCAACTCTGCAAAGGCAAATGAAAAGGATTATTTAAATTATTCAATAACTTTGCTTTTTCTGTTTTATGAATTTTCTGGAAAACTAATTGTCTATATGATATTGTAATTGTAATCCATTGGTAGGTATATTTTCTAATAATCAGTGATAAATAATAAAGATCATTTTAATTAATAAGGAAGCCCAAAGAAAAAACAGCGGGATATTTAACTACACGGCACAGTACGATCGTAACTCTATATTTAAACATAAACCCTTGAAGATTTTACAACTTCATGCCCAACGTTTATTATTTAAAATTCAATTTTCATCGAGTTTACACCTTCGCAGAACCCCTGCAAAGCGGAAGCAAGGGAAATTAGAAATTAAAATTGTATTATAAACGGAATTCTTATTTTAAACTTAAACAACACTGAGTAAACTGGCACGGTGCAGAGTCAACAGTTTCCGAATACTTGTTATTCTTATACATTTCTTCTGTTCATCTGACATTATTTTAAGCCGTTCCAAAAGTATTTTAACAACGCCCAAATACGTATAAATTAAGGCACTGCACAGTGTTTCGGCTAGAAAAAGCTAGGTGGACAATATTCATTTCCAAATTTCCAGAAACGGGTAATTAATTAGTGTAAACAATACCCCAAAACTCCCGATTCCAGTAATTTTTCATGTCTAAAATTCCACAGTGATGAATCATAGGGTTTGGAAGTAAACTAAGAGGGCAAGTGCATCATTCGCATTTTCGCGATACGACAACATTTCATTGTAACATTTTGTTATTTTGTGAAAGTTTTTAGTGATGGATCTGAATACTGAGGGTAAGTACTATCTTTTTTCGATTAATTTAAGTCCTTAATTCCACTACAATAATACGAAATATTTTTTTGAAAATATAGGAAAACTATGTGTCATTTTTTCTTTGTTTTTCAACTTTCAAAGCCTGGAAGGAACATGTCCCCACTTGTCCCCAGGCTGGATTTTAAATATATCTTAGCTACAACATTCATGTTTATTCCAATATATATTTTAACCAGCACACTCGAGTACAACTATTGTTTTTTTTTTTCAGAATAGCTTCACTCTATTTCAAAAACAGAATATTTCGAAGAATGGCTTAAACATGCAAAAGATGAAAGGAACATTTGCCTTTTTGACTACATTGCATCGAAATTTTATTTTCATGATGTTACTGAGGACTCTGAAAGATAAATAAGGACGAAATTGGTAAGGTATTCTTCGAAAATTGCTGCCAAATGGGTTGCTGCGTGCAAGTCAAAGGTCAATCCAACCAGCTTTTATTATTAGTCAAGCATCGCTGCTTGACTAAGAATAAAAGCTGGTTGGATGCTGAGGACATACAATTCCGCATATGCTCCCATTCGCGGCCTTCTACATCATCTGTAGATGCTACTCCTGCAAAAAGACCTAGAAAATATTTCGAGCAATCATCATATAAGACGAAGAAGCGTCCAGTTGCAGATCTCGTTCAATCGCGTAGTGTTGGAGAGTAGCTTTGCGTTCGACAGGAAACAGGAACATTGCCAAAGTCATTAAAGATATACCTGAGTTAAAGTCCGAAGGTAGATAAATTATGTCCAGATGTCTTAAAATTAATTGTAGCACCTACTACAGATCTTCAGCCTGTACTACTACCAAAAATTCTTCCTCAAAAGTACGAAGTTTATCACATATCTGATTCATCGGACGAGTCTGATGAGGAGGATTAATGATAATCTTCTTTAATTAGTTGTTTATTCGTTATTTTTTGTTTTAATATTTGAACCTTATGCGAACAAATTTTGTCGTTTTTATTTGTATTTATCTTTTTTCGTTTTATTTGTAAGTTCTTTGTATCTTTTAAGCATTGCACTGTTTTTTTGTTTATTTGAATTATTGTATACATAAATAAAGTAAAATAAGATAATTTTATGTTTATGTTCCTTTTTTTATGGCAATCCTGCGTAATCTTGAGAATTATTTAAAAAAATGCTGCATGTACAATAAAATCCAAATATACAGCAAAATAATTTTGTCCTCCTAGCTTGTTCTGGCCAAAACACTGCTATTCCCGTTTTTCAGGTAAAGTTATACTTTCCTTTGTGATCATTTTAATCCTAGAACGATGTTTTAGAACGTCAAAGGGCGCTTTTCCGTCCAATATCCTTCAATTTATTTGGTCTTTTGACGTTGTAAATACTTCAGACAGCGTGGAAGCTTCGCTTTTGAAATCACTGGAAAATCTGACCAACTTCAAATGTAAGGAAATATTTAATTTGGATACTAAACTTCTACCGAATTTTTAATTAATCTGAGAATGTTATAGATAGTGGAAAGGATTGTCAACAAAACTAACTGCGGAATTTTGATATACTCGAACATAGGTACTTAGGCTTTTTATAGAACGCAGGATAGCACAGCAACCTTATTGCATAACTGTTTTGATAGATTAAAAGACGCGTGCGCTCGCTTTCATTTTGATAACTAAACAGTACCTATTCATTAGGTGTTTTACGCTGTCGAGTCGACGGATTTTACACATTACGAAGTAATTAATGCAAGTCAAGTACACACGCACATGTCCTTTGAAGTTACATAATTAGGGTGCAGTTTACCCATGTGCCCATTTATCAGTAATGAAGAGACTAAACATCTAAAAGTAGTTCTTTATATTTTCACACTATTCATACTGGTTGCTTCATCTCCATAACACGGAATGCTAAGAAAAAATATAAAAAACAGTAAGTATTAAATATTGAAAACTTCTTCAGTCATTACCGTTTGTGTTTTAAAATAAACAAATTAATTCAGAATATAATCTATGGAGGCGTAAATTACCTATCTAGAGTATAAAGCATTTTCTTAATTAAGTATCGTCGTAAACAAGAAATGAGAGGGCGAAACAAAAAATGTTAATAAACTTGCTTGCTTAAAAAGAGACAATTAGTATTTTCAAACATATAAATTCTGTTTATATAGTTTTTAAGTAGAGAGCTGGAGTTTTATTTAACTACGTTATGAATAATTTGAAGCGATTTTATTATCCTAAATTACTTTAAAAGTTATGTAGGCACGTGTAAGTTTAAACTTTGGTTGCTTATTGCCGAAATGAACCCTATTGTGGTAGAGAGTTGCAGATTAAGACAATAGACAGGACTATATAAATATATGAAGGTACTATGTCAATGCGCCCGCGACACCGCCCGCGTGGAATTAGTTGTGCCCGCAATATTTGTTTATATTATAGCCTACTGTTAAAGTCCGAACTAAGGTAACACCTAGAATTTACCGGTAAAACCTAAGACTGACTTACTTTTACCAGTAAGAAACTGGTAAACGTCCGAATGATCTATGATGATCGCTAATTTCGGGCTTTTACCAGTAACACGGTAAATCTTAGGGTTTCCCACAGAGACTGGTAAATGTTGGAAGTTGTAATTTTTTTGACACACTATGATACGAAATGATGAGAACAATAAAAAAAGTTCACCAGACACAACACTAGTCTAGTCGGAGGATCCTCCTTTTTCAATGGAGGTTGCGGGACTATAAACCCTGTTCCGAATATTGTTATCGCCAAACTTCTTGGCCGCCCTGTTGTTGGCTGCAATATACCTACCTCTATACACGGATGTGTGTGCATTTATGTAGGTATATAAAATACGTACCTCTGCGTTTGTTTAATTAAATTAACAAAGTTCCGTTTGCAAGTAAGACGTGTGTACCACTCTCGAAAGATTTTGATTATTCCAAAGGGGAGTTTACTTTGCTGTTAATAACAACATAATTTTGAAGGAAATTGTATTATTACTTGCGTTGCAAAATAATCGTTTGCGTCTTTGTAAGTGTTACAAGTTACTAAATATTTAAAACTTTAGTGTTGTGTTCACTTCAGAAAACCTATCTATAAGGACTTACTGGTATGGTACCAAAGTCGTTATGTAATTTCTGCTTTTCAACCTAGCCACAGATAATATAATATCAGCATACTGATACCTCATCCCATACAAAGAAACCGTGCCGACGTAACTAGTGTTTTTCGACTGCTTATTCTGGCAATGTCTTTGTACATCGAACGCAATCGGTTCTGTTTCACGGAGATAGATAGATGGTGTTAGCAGCGACTTGCAAGTAAAAGGATTTACTAGGTCCGTGAATATTTTTTCTTTACATACAGTGAAGGTTTGTTTTCTAGTATTTATTTGCACGTTTTTACAGTTTTTTCTGCACCAAAATGTGTTAAAATGCAAACTTTAACAATCGAGTGGAATGCCTCAGAAATTTAAAAATGCGCCATCTATTGGCATCAATTTTAAATGATCATTCTAATAATCTTTGAAATGTGAATTAAGGGCCCAATATTCCATAATTTTGTACTTAGGAGAGTTGATTAAACGAGAACATACAATTGCTGTGTTCAATTCCAAAAAATAATAATTTTGCACACATTCAATAACAGATCGAAGTGCATATCGCGCCATCTAGTGAGATTTATTTGAACAAAATTTTCTTTCTTAGCAATGAGATCCCGTGACCTAGCAAAAAGGCGTCTTACATATAGACCATACCACATCTTTTTTTTTTTAACGGTGGGCAACCTTCTAAAGACCCCTGGACTTTAAGGAAAAAGACCAGGGAGTGTGGAATTTTTACTTCACAAAAAAACACCCCGGTGATCACCATCAGCACGTAGAACCCTCTGAACTCTCAAAGGACTAACTATATTTATGTAACCAACATTGAGAATCATTATAATTGCTTCTATTAATACTTAGGTAGGTAGGTAGTCATACTATTTACCTATATAAAGAAGAAAATTTAGTAAGAATAAGTAAGTGCCAGGTGACCCTAGACCACCTAGGTAGACTAGCTGCCTTATTTTACCAAAGTTCTTAATATAGTTTAGGAGTAAGTACCTACTTTTGCCCTAACGGATCCTGTTTCGACGACCTTCGTTTCATTCAGATGAGAGGAGCAAATATCTCAGAAACTTTGCGTCAATAATTCCTGAAGAAGTACTCGAATACGAAAATACGAAACTGCGAATACCCGGGATATTCGCAGTTCCAAACATTTTTGATTTTAGCTACTCCAATCAGATCTCGTTTGAAGAGGAACTTCTTCAACATAAATATTTACACGTGCCTGGGAATTTTCTCGCTGCTCTTCGAGCTTTGATTTGCAAATATGAAGAAGTTTTCTGACTGACAGAATTACGCATAGAATTTAGAATCTATGTTTTTGAAAGGCAGATAGGTACCTTTTTACCCGACTGCAAGGAAAGGGTTATGTTTTTCACGCATATCTTGCATGTTTGTAAGTGTGTAATATTCTTTACTACCTCATATCTTCCAAACTACTAGACGGATTTATATGATTAAGACATCGTCAGATACGTCTTCAACAAAATTTGTGGATTTTGGGAGCCATATTGAGGTAGCCTAATTTTTTTTTGTCTTCCAATCCCATCGAGTGGGGTATCAAAATAAAGTGTTTAAAAAGATTTATATGTTTAAATATTATTAGAAAAAAAATATTGTACTAAATAGATGTAAATAAAAAAAGTTTATTTAAAAATCAAAAACGAGATGTAAACAAGTAGAAAATCATGCTGTGCAATCTGAGGATCAGCTTTACAGCCAGCTCGCAAATATGCATACTCCGAATGCACAGTTTGATTTTCTACTTGTTTACATCTTTTTAGTTCTCTTCTTAAGGTTGCCCTAGTCAGCGGCACGAAACATTTTGTGGCTGGGCTTAAAATGCATGCTATCTCATTCGACAACACGTATGAAAGGCATAGACACTGTGATGAGCAGTGTGCGTACGAATACACACTCGTGATATAAAAATAATAAATGGATGATGATTTAAAATGAAAAAACTACTGAATGTATTTGTTAAAAATAAAATTATTTGCATTTTTTAACTGCTTACCTATCCCTATATGGAGAATGTTTTGCAATTTTACTTCTTTTGATTGTATTTATCGCCGCCCAAAATTGCGTTTATATTAGTGTTGCAATATGGAGCTTTCAACGCTCATAACTTTCAAATACACATATTTTTTACTTTTTTGATTTTTTACAGGGCTAGATAATGTTGAGACAAATTGATAAAACAAAATTATTTTGAGCGTACAACGTCATACAGTGGAGTAATTATTCGCTATACTACGTTTGTATGGAAGAATGACTGACTAGGACAACCTTAAGCAGACGGGATTATAATTTTTAATTTAACTTTTTATCCGACTGCCGAAGGAGGGTAATGTGTTTATTAGAGATGCACTTGAGTTAAGAAGACTTATGCGAACTACGAGTATACGTTCACCTATCAACCTACTCAGTCACTTCATTTTTTTTTTTTTTATATTATCTGGCTCTATCTGGCTATGAAACATTTCTTATGACAAAAATCTCACGTCACTGAGAAAGATTTTCTTTTTGTATTCATCACGTCCCATTCGAAGGCTCTATATAAATAAGGCATATTTCTTTATTCATACTTACCTAAAATAAGCGAGATAGGACAGGGGAAAATTAATTTATCAGATGGCGAAAACTCGAGAAAATTCACACTGTCTATGGACGGATGGGACGGTACCTACTCTACTTTAACATAATAGCCTATTCAAAATTAATAGCAGATTCTAAATTCAAATAGGTTTATAGTTCATAGGAAATTGGTATTTAGGATCTGCTAACCAGTTGTTAATCAGCGATGAGATTTTTAAAGGGTGCTCGGCGCGCCGGCGCTTACGTACTTTGTGGTGCTGGTATGATATCTAAAGGTTAGAAGAGCTTGGATTCGATATTGATAGTTAACTGTTTTCTTAAAAAAAACTAACAGTACTAAACGTTCCTTTTCTGTTTCAAAATAACAGCCGAGCCGGTTCTACAGAGTACCATCAAAACCAGTATTGTTCTTGACAGGATTTGAAACAAAACTCTTAAAGCGAAGCTTTTACGTTTGACTGACAAAAAAATAAAAGCCGTCCGGCAGATTACCTCGCAGCTTCGTCGGCCTCAGAACAGGACGAATAGATAGATGTACCTGACTTAAGACGGCTACAAACATAGCTACAATCTGCAAGATTATAAAGCTTGCATGAACACTCGTTTTGTCTGTATTTGCACAACAGTAGCCAGCGGTAGTGGCCCAATGGTATAGGCCCAAACGTACGTATCTTAGATCGTGGTATCAAACCCAGGCATGCACTATAATTCTCCACTGTTCACTGTACTCAAAGTTAAGACAAAAATAACGTCGTAAGGGAAACGGCATGTCCTACAACAAAAAAAAAAAACAAAGATATCTATCAATCCACAATGCACCAGCATGGTGAATTGTGTGCCTCAATCCCTTTAACATAAAGAATGCATATGCCCCAGCAGTGGGAACGACGGAAGGTATCCATGGGGATATGCACACAATACAATGAAAAGGTATAGATAGACAGCTGGTTATGCCTATGCTTGTTGTACAAGTTTTACAGTAGAATAGACACGATTGGTAAAGTAAGTTTGAAAGTTGGGCAGCTGTACTATTGCAGTTTAGTATCTAGTGTAAGGAGATAGATGGCGCTCGAGAGCTGTCATGAAGTTGACAACTGTGAAGATAGCAACGCGCGGGCCGCTCGCCTAGCTCGCATATTGCACCGAGGTTCGCGCTCTCTTTTCTGGCGGACACCGACGGCTTAGGACCTACCTAACATTGTATTGTACTGCATAAGTTTATTTTTAATTAAATATTTTATTATTACTATCCCTTGTTTTTCTGAGCTCTTACAGTTCAGAATTGGGATTGAACCATTGCAGCCCACGTAAGTGTTTTAAAATAATAACTGAGTGTATCTTGATCAAGTACTGTATTTGACTATTGCTTGAATTTATTTTACAGTTGCATTTCACTTGACTGTGTACCCTATCTATTGCTTCTTGTGATTATTCTATAATAATGGGACACCATAAAAAAAGTAAACGTAAAAATAAGGACGACAGCGACAATGAAAAATCTTTGCGTCGCCGTCTAGTCAAAGATGTTACTACACGTAGATTACTAGAACGCGTAGTATTATTGGAAAATCAAGTCTTGCAAGGCAGAATTAGCGTGACACCCGCATTTGAGGGTAGTTCAGGCGCCGCGTCGAATGGGGTTATTAAGGACGGAGATGCCCAATCTGTTGAGCGTTCCTATACGCCGCCGTCACTACCCGTGGTACCCTTCGTGAACCAATTGCCACCAGTACCTAACGAAATTCCGTTGGCACCCGCTAACCCGCCACGCACCGGCAACGGGTCCCCGCAGGCACACACTGTAGCAAAGGATCCATGCGTTGGAGATACCTGTCGTGAAGTACATTCTGAAACTGCCATGCAATCGACATCGGTGATAGTCCCGTCGTTAGAAGCTACTACTGCAAGTCCATCACATTGCCATCACAATATTTATCCGTCGTGCTCAACTTCCTTAAGATATGTCGGTCGTAGCGATCCAATACCGGAATTCGATCCTCATATTTCTTTGATTACAATGGAACAATGGATTAGAAAAGTTGAGGGTATTTCAAACATGTACGGTTGGGACGAAAAAACTGCTATATTTAATTGTTCTTCTAAACTAAAAGGTTATGCGCGGCGTTGGTATGATCAACTTAAAGACGTCAACTTAAATTGGTTGGATTGGAAACAAAGTCTTATGGCAGCTTTTCCGTCAAACCGAAGTAAATTAACTATGATGCGTGATCTTGTAAACGAGGTACGTCGTCCTGAACGAGATTACATTCAATTTTATTACGACAAATTGGCACTGGGTAACGCCTGTGGAATACCAGATTCCCTTATCACTGAGGCCATCATAGGTACGATTGGAAATGACTTAGTAGAAGTAGGGGCTATTTCCGCGGGATGTCGTGACCCAAACAGTTTATTAAATTATTTGTCATCGTTTAGAAGCCCCGCAGGCTTAAATGTTGATCGCAATAAAAAGTACAATAGGCATTATGACGACCAAATAAAGTGTAATATTTGCAAACGACGAGGCCATACTGCAAATAAGTGTAATAATAAATCTCGGAAGCAAGACAGGGCGACTTTGGTGTGTGTATTCTGTAGCAAGCGCGGTCATGATGAAACTAATTGTTACCTAAAAAATAAAAAATGTAGTTACTGTAGCAAAATAGGTCATATAAAAGAAGAATGTCTTAAACTTAAAAATCGTCGTACACTTTCGAACAAAGAAAATGACAAACAATGACATACCGTGCGCGTTATCACTGATGCGTCGGGTAGTTCGAAATATTACATGACCGTAAAAATTAATGATTTCTCTGTGTACGGTTTTATTGATTTTGGAAGCGCTTGCGTCACAATAACAGAATCAGTAGCCAATCGATTAAAATTAGAAGCGAGTCCTTGCGAAAATATTGTTTTGTCCGGTTTTGGTGGCTCAAAAATTAATCCGATTGGTGTGGTAGTTGTTAAAATTAAAGTTGACGAGGCTACCTGTAATTGTAAGGCTTTCATAGTACCTGATTCTGCTCAAGAGATTGGCACTATAATAGGCCAGCCTTTGACAGAGCATTCCACCGTATATGTGGTTAAAACACCGACATCTTTAAAGATATTTAATGCAAATCAATTTCTCGAACTACCCGCCAGTGCATGTAGTGAAGTTGAGCGCGTCAAGTTGGTTTCGGATGACGAAGTAATTTTGCAACCCGGTGTAAATAAAATACTATTATCTTGTTTTGATTTTGTTTCTGGTTCGATTAAATTGCGTGCTACTGAATATAATACTCAGAGGGCGGAGTGTATTATTCCCGAATGCAACACCGAGGTTACTGATGGCAAAGTTGTCTTAAACATAATTAATATTAGTAATGAGGTCATAAAACTACCGCACAACCGATGTGTGGCGCGAGCGACGATAACGGTCACGAACGATAATAATAAATACAAAATAGGGGATTGCCTGGAACCAAAGGTTGTGAATGACCTAGAATCTTTACTGCACGAATATTCTGATTGTTTTTCGGGTAGTGAAAATAAAATTGGAAAATGTTCAGTCCAAATGCACATTGAATTAACTGATACGAAACCTATTTATTACCGTCCGTATCGAATGTCTTTAGGAGACCGGGAGAAAGTCCGTGATATTGTATCAGACTTATTAAGTAAAGGAATAGTCGAGGAATCAAATTCCTCATATGCCAGTCCCGTCATATTGGTCCCCAAAAAGTCGGGTGAAGTACGCATGTGCGTGGATTAAATAAATAAAATAAAAATAAAAAAAATAAAAAAAAATAAAAAATAAAAAAAAATAAAAAAGCCTATATTTCTTACAGAATCTAGGTTTACAGAATAGTGGTGTTAGTAAAAATAAAGCATAGAAGTGTAGTTATTTCTTAATTTAGTGTTAGTATGTTCTCTTTGATTGTATAACTAGATTAATACATTTTTTTTTTTTTTTTTTTTATTTAGTTATTCTGCAAGAACCCCTCTACAGGTAAAGGCCTCCTCCAAAGTGAGCCAGTCTTCTCTGGATTTTGCTGACATCATCCAATTTGGACCCGCTGTGCATTTTATTTCGTCCTCCCATCTATTTCGGGGTCTTCCTTTCCTTCTTTTGCCTATTGGCCCTTTCCACGCTGTCACGCTTTTCGTCCATCGCTGGTCTTGGAGGCGAGCTACGTGTCCAGCCCACTTCCATTTTAGTGCAAGAGCTTGTGTTAGACCGTCTGTTGCTTTTGTGATTTTTCTTATTTTTGTATGTCGTATTTTTTGTATTTTTTTAATATTAAGCATACTGCGCTCTATGCCGCGTTGGCATGTCGTAATTTTATTTTTTATGTTTTTGTTGAACTTCCAGGTCTGGCAGGCATAGGTCAAGCATGGTATAAGGCAGGAATTCATAACCTTGGTCTTAAGGATGATCGGCATGTTACTCTTAAATATTTCCTTTAAGCTCCAGTATTTATTCCATGTTAGCTGTGCCCTACGTTCAACCTCCTGGTAGTTGCTTGATATGTCGAAGCTAATTTGTTTGCCGAGGTAGATGTATTGTTCGGTATAATCAAGAGGCTCGTCGTCGGCATATATTTGTATCTTGGTGCTGTTGGTCATTATCTTAGTTTTGGAGAGGTTCATTTCTAGGCCAGCAAGCTTGCTAGCGTTATTTAATGACTCTACCATGTACTGTAATTCTGTTCCTTTCTCTGATATTAGCACCAAATCGTCGGCGAAACGTAGGTGGTTTAGATACTTGTTTTGTATTTGTATGCCACGTTTTTTCCAGTCAAGCTTGTTTATTATGGATTCTAATGTGGCTATAAATAATATAGGTGACAGGGGGTCCCCCTGTCTTACCCCTCTCTTCACAGGGAACCATGAGCCAGTTGTTTCTAGTTGAACTCTACTTTTGCTGTTATTATATATGCTTTTGATTACTTGTATATATTCGTTTTCCACATTCTGTGTTTTTAGAGTTTCCCAGATGTAATTATGAGAAACTGAATCGAATGCTTTTTTATAATCGATATATGCCAAGTATAGCGGTCTGTTTTTCTCCTGGTACTTTTCGATAAGAAGCTCAAGTGTGTGTATATGATCGATCGTAGAGAAGCCCTTTCTAAATCCTGCCTGTTCTATTGGTTGACTCTTATCTAATGTAGCGCTTATTTTTTTGTTGAGGATTGTGGAAAATAGCTTGTATGTACTCGGGAGTAGGCTTATTGGTCTGTAGTTCCCTATATCATTTGGGTCTCCCTTTTTGTATAGTAAAATGATTTTTGATTCAGACCACTGGGCGGGCGTCTCTCCCGTTTCAAGCACGAAATTGAAAAGATTTGCAAAGGGTAAAGCAAGTATTGGGGCGGCTATTTTTAATGTTTCGTTTGCTATGTTGTCTGGGCCCGGGCTTTTATCTAGTTTTAGTTTTTTCAATGCCTCTATGACTTCATTTTCCGTAATCCGAGGTTTATATAAATTCCTGACTTCGCTGGTGGTACCTTGGTTTATGTAGCTGGTGTCGTTTGGCTCATTTTCGCTGTATAGTTCCCTGTAAAACTTGGTTGCTATACTGATGACGTCGTTGCGGTTGTTTTTGGTTATTGCTCCTCGTTTTAGCCCATCGATCCAAGTTTTATTTGGTTTCAGCTCTTTGTATGCCTTTTTTGCGCTACCAGCTTGGTTTAGGTATTTTTCTATAGTATTATATCTATAGTTAGAGTAATCCTTCTTTATATATTTGCTAACAAGCTTGTAAAGGGCTGACATTTCGTTTCTCATTGTTCTAGTTTTGTTTTTACTTTTTTGCAGTTCTTGTCTTCTCTTTAAAAGTTTTATTGTACGCTCTGATAGTATTTTATGGTGTTTCTTAACGTTTTGTGTTTCTTGGGCGTTTTGTAAGCTAGTAGTGATGAGTTTAATTAAGTTGTCGTAATATTTTTGGGCCGAAGTAATATCATGTGCGAACGTTTGATCTTGCGAAATGTAGGAGTTTAGGCATTGTTTGAACTTTAAAATTTCTTCATCGCTTTTTAGTGTGGTACTTTGACAGTTAGTATACTTTGCTCTGCTTTTCTTCGATTGTGTATCATATGTTATTGTAGCTCTTACTGGCCTGTGATCTGATGGGTAGTTTATATTTAATACTTCTATGTTTTGAAATATAAGAGGTCGATTTGAGAGTATAAAGTCAATTTCATTTTTAAATGTCCCATCTGGTGATCGCCAAGTCCATTTATTTTTAGGTTGTGCGTGGATTACCGTGCATTAAATAAAATTACTAAAAGGGAAAGGTATCCTTTACCCGTAATACAAGATCAGTTAGACCGGTTATCCAAGCAACGCGTTTTCACACGTCTTGATATTATGTCAGCCTATCATTGCATTCAAATTGCTGATGATAGTAAACAGTATACAGCGTTCATAACACCGGATGGGCACTACCAGTATACGCGTATGAGCTTTGGATTGGTGAATGCACCATCAGTGTTTCAGCGCGCAATGGACAACATTCTCGGTAGTTTAGGTTTCCAATGTGCGACAGCATATTTAGACGATATTCTCGTTTACACTGAAAATTATGATGATGCATTGCACCGTCTCAAAGCCGTATTAGAGAAAATACGGGATGCTAATGTGACGCTCAGGTTAGACAAGTGTTCTTTCTTAGTTTCAAGTATAGAGTATTTAGGGCATGAGGTGTGTGATGGCGAAGTCAGGCCGTCCAAGTATAAGCTCACTGCAGTTCATGACTTTGCTGTGCCTGGAAACGTACATCAGGTACGTCAGTTTATGGGTCTGGCAAATTATTTTAGGAAGTATGTGCCCAATTTTGCTAGCCTCGCTCGTCCTATCACTATCCTAACCAAAAAGGACCAACCATGGATATGGGGCGACGAACAGTCTGTTGCATTCCACCGCATTAAATCAATTTTAGTAAAACAACCAGTGTTGGCGTTGTTTAATCCGGATTATGAAACCCAAATTCATACAGACGCGTCTAAAATAGGGTTAGGTGGAATATTGCTTCAGAAGCAACCGGACGGTGCGTGGAAACCAGTCGCATATGCGAGTCGTCAGACTACGTCTGCCGAACAAAAGTATCACAGTTTCGAACTAGAGACGTTGGCTGTTGTCATGAGCCTGAAAAAGTTTAAGGTATACGTGTCAGGTTTAAAATATATTCTAGTAACCGATTGTAGCGCGTTACGCTGGACATGGACCAAACGTGATTTGTCTCCCCGTATAGCCCGGTGGTGGCTTGAAGTTCAAGGCTTTGATTTTACTGTTGAGTATCGTGCCGGCAAATACATGGCTCACGTGGATGCGCTGAGTCGTAATCCTGTGGATTCAGTAATGCGATGTGTTGAAAAGGACCTAATTGAATGTGTGCAGCAGGATGACGACTCGTTGCGTGCCCTCGTGGACCAGTTGAAGGATGAGGTTGCGAAGGGCATAACTAATGGCTTGGCTAAAGATTTCTTGTTTGAGAATGGTGTATTATTTAGAAAAGTTGGAAATGGTCAAAATGTGGTCGTTCCACGAATATCACGTTGGTCTCTCGTTCAAAGTTTCCATGATAATAACGGTCACGTTAATTTTAATAAAACTTACAATGCCATAAAGTCAAAGTACTGGTTTCACGGTATGCGTCGGTTTATCCAAAAGTACACTCGTGGTTGTATATCGTGTCAATATGCTAAAAAACCAACTGGTCGTCGTGTGGGCTTGTTGCATCCAATTGAAAAGGTGGCCGTACCTTTTCACACGGTTCATGTAGACCATCTTGGCCCGTTCTGTAAAAGCCCATCAGGCAAAATGCACATTCTAGCAATAATAGATGCCTTCACGAGGTTTATATGAAACGAAGCTGTTCGAGACGTCAGTTGTAAATATGTGTTGCAGACATTTGACCAATTAATTAAAACTTTAGAGTTCCAAGTCGTATAATAAGCGACGCTTTCGCGAGCTTTTAGCTGCAAAGACTTTAAAGAATATTGCACTCAAAGGCAAATAAAGCATGTCATGACGGCGGTCGCTAGTCCAAGGGCGAATGGGCAAATAGAACGTTTTAATAGGACTATACTTGACGCCCTTGTAGCATACGTTGGTGATGACCAAAATGACTGGGAGAAATACTTACCTAAGGTACAGTTAGGATTAAATTCTAACATAAATAATAGTACGGGTAAGGCTCCATTGGAACTTCTTTATGGGTTTCGACCTAGACTAGTAGGCGATATAGTTGTGCCCGAAAGATCACCAAATTTAGACGGGTTGAGGGAAGTTGCTGTCACCCGATCAGCTAAATTGTCTCAGCAGGCAAAGGACAAGTATGATCAAAAACGGCGTTATGAAGCTCCTTTTAAGATAGGTGATCTAGTTCTTGCCGAAAGAAAGATCATTCGTAAGGGTTTACGTAGTGGTAAACTTATGCCGCGTTTTGACGGACCATATAAAATTGTAAAGGTCCTGCCTCATGATCGGTACGTGATTAAGAGTACACGTAACCGTGGCCGACTTTATGAAAATGTTTTGGCCAGGGATAAGTTAAAGCTTTTCCAATGTAATCATTCCGATGAGTCAGATAATTCTAGTTCTGAGTAAAGAATTACGAAAGTAATGATGTTCAGGACGATTTATTTCATTTGATTAGTGCACAATAAAAAAAAAAATGTTAAATGGATCCATTTTAGTAATTGTTAATATTAAACAATATTTATGATCGATCTTTGTTTCAATAGCGCTAGCCTTCAGAGGCGTTGGTAAAGGGTTAACATAACCTTACAAACCAAATTCAATAATACATCTAGCCTTAAGAGGTTGTATTCTTGATAATTAGTCGTGTGTCGTCCTTAGGAGGAAGGCGATGCCTTAAGACGCTATTGTGACACGATATTTATGATGTGGACCCTGAAGGGGAAGCCATCATTATAACCACAATCGATTTTAATTTAGATTGGGTTTTGTAAACATTAAGAAGTTAGTCATACTGACACGGTCGACCGGTTATATTTAATTCAGTCAGTCTAAGTTGGCATTCAGAAGCCTACGCGCTGACATTCAGACGTCAGTTTAAGTTGACATTAAGACGTCAATCACACTGACATTCAGACGTCAGTTCAAGTTGACATTAAGACGTCAATCACACTGACATTAAGACGTCAGTTCAAATTGACATTAAGACGTCAGTTACACTGACATTAAGACGTCAGTTCAAGTTGACATTCAGACGTCAATCACACTGTAATTCAGACGTCAGTTCAAGTTGACATTAAGACGTCAATCACACTGACATTAAGACGTCAGTTCAAAATGACATTCAGACGTCAATCACACTGACATTCAGAAGTCAGTTCATGCTGACAAGAAGATGCCAATCGCACTGCGCCGTCACCACATCGTGAGTTCGTGAGCAAGCTGTACCGTCATCAAAACCAAGAGGCGAGAGCTACGCGGGGCGCGCAGCTGTTTCAGGAAGGCCGACTGTAAGGAGATAGATGGCGCTCGAGAGCTGTCATGAAGTTGACAACTGTGAAGATAGCAACGCGCGGGCCGCTCGCCTAGCTCGCATATTGCACCGAGGTTCGCGCTCTCTTTTCTGGCGGACACCGACGGCTTAGGACCTACCTAACATTGTATTGTACTGCATAAGTTTATTTTTAATTAAATATTTTATTATTACTATCCCTTGTTTTAGACCGATAGCGCTGGCTTATTTTGATGCCATAAGTTTAAAAAATTCTAAAGTTGCTTATTTTTTGCCTGTGGATACAGTCGTACCTATGTAGCTTATTTTTGCATTTTGTGTCACATCTGTTACTTGCATTTACAGTAATTCGATGTTTTGTGGTTGATTCTTTTTATTCTGCTTAAAACAGGCAAAACAAAATTAAAGTTTAAAATAATTATGGTATCTTATCTAGGATAGCTTGTGGAGTGTGCAAACCCAATTTGTGTCATATTTGCCCAGTGCAAACTGACATACAGTCATTATGTAAAAAATAGTGCAAAAAAAAAAATTACAATTTATGAAATAACTATTTCCTTTCTTAGATCACTTACATATGCCTATTAAATAAATTTGTGCCAAATTAGAGCACGGAATTTTAAGATTTTAATTTATTTTGTTTTTCCAAGCTACAAACGCTTCAAAAAAATATTACAATCATTAGAGTTCACATATTCAATATCATAAATGCATGAATAATCGACATTGTAAATTTGTGTCATTTTAATGCACGCATATGTATTTAAATGAATAAAACACAAAAACAATGGTTGAGGTGGAAGCGGGCGGAGGCGGCCAGGCGGCAGCGGCATACGCACGCACACACGTTCGTTCGGTACGATTTCTTCTTAGATGCGAAGCGTTCATAAATAAATAACATACCTATTATATCGAATATTGATAGACATTTATCTCCGCTACGTAATGAACAAATGTGTAACCTATAGAGATAAACATAATGACGGACGTGCGAATTTTGTACAAAGCACGCGTCTGCAATCTTATTACCTACAATTGTCAATGGATGGACCATTCGCTTAGAAGACGGTCAATATTTTTTTTTGGATTGACGCTTTAATTCGCTTCGAATTTGAACCTGAAAGCGGTAGGTATATTGATATGCCGATACCTACCTACCTTTTTTTTTCGTTATACTGCTTCTCAATATCCCGCGCCCCGCTTCGTAGTGCTTATTCGCCCCGTAGTGTGCAGTCAGCAAAACAAATAGTACACGAAGTAAAAAATATACTAGATATTTTTGTTGTGTGGTGATAGTGATTATGTATAGTTTTATTTCATCACGGTCCCTAAAATAGTCTGCTTTGCCGACATCCCTTATAATGCTCGATTCTATGAAATTTAATAACCCCCTTTCATTAACCACATATCGACCCCCAATATGAATAACATTGTAACTTTAGTTACACATTGCTACAACTTTATATCATAAAATCAGCAAGAACAGACCTTTTCGTCTGCCTCTTAACCGTATTTCTATGAGTAAGAGTAAGGTAAGAACTCCTTTTGTGAAATGAATAATTGCATTGTAATTATAAATGAACAATGTTTCTATTGAAGTATACTTGTAGATCAAATTCCAATACACAAAAGTTTTGGTAACAAGGGTTTCTTTGTGATAAAGTCATTTTAAACTGACATACAATGTAATACATTTTAAATTTTGGACTATTTATATTTTAACCATATTGGAATTTTAAGTTACTATTCTAACCATATATTGTTTTTCTTCTTAAATCTAAACACTTATTTGAAATGTTATCATTGTAAAGAAAGATGCAGTGTTGACGTCGATAATAGGTTTTTAGTTCATCATTAATGGTATCAGCATAAATAGTCTTGGAGAAAAACTAAGAGTAGGTATGTAATAAAAATGTTTTTAGACTTATTCAATATTACAGATATATGAGTAAGTAAAATAATAAAAAAAAGTGTGAAGAAGTAATTGCAAACGAAAGGCGTGATAAGCATAAGGATAGGATAGATGGACCCTCTTTTCCGAACTTAGACTCCCATTTGGTCCATTGTGCGTGTAGGCCTCCTCTCTGTGAGAGGGAATGGGCCGTAATCCACCACGCAGGCCCAGTGTGGATTGATTAATGTTACATGTCTCAGTTTTTTTTTTACTTTAGTGTTTTGAGAGCAGTGATGAAATAATTTACACAAAGTAAAGCGCTTGCCTGGGTTCGAGCCCACGACCATACTTGTAAATCGCGTCCGTTACCACTGGGCTATCACTGCTCTATGTTCTACTGTCCACTGGGTGGACAATTTGCAATAGGGGGAATTCATTTTTTTATATTAGGTAGGCTTGCGCTTGACCACTACCTCACCTGATGGTAAGCGATGACGTGGTTCATGATGAAGCACGCTTGCCTAAAAGTAACTTATTCACTCTTAACTTAAAGACTCCTAAGTTGTAGCTATCGGGCAAAACTGACTTCGGCAGGGAATTCCACTCTTTAGCTGTACGCATATTGTACGTATTACCAAAACGTTTATTGCGTATGGGTGGGATGTCTACCATGTACCGATGGCACATCGCTGTGCGTCTTGTAGTCTGATGATGAAACGGGCTAGGTGGAATGAGATCATGTGATTCCATTGCACACTCCCCGAAATGCAACTGATAAAAAACCGATAAGCTGGCAACTCGGCGACGATGTTCAAGGCTCTGGAGCTTTTACTCTACCAGTTCCTCATTGCCGAAGAGCTTCTTGGCCCGTTTTATTATCAACTTAAGTGCATCAAGCTGGTATTTGGCAGATCCTTCCCAGAAATAAGAACAAACCCACCGCACTATTCCCAAACCACTGCAACTCCTGAAAGCCAGAATCAACAGTGGCGACCACCAGAAAAGCGCCGAGGCAATGAAGCTCGACGAAGTCCCGGAGAATGAATTTAACTGTCTTGGATCCCGCAACGAAATTAATCAGAAAAGAATAACGGAGGAGTAGGAAAAAACATAAATTTCCACTTCCCTCCATATCAAGCAGGAGACAGAACAAACAAGGCCACTAGGCACAAAGGGTCGTTTACAACTGGGATAAGCCCAGTTGCCTAGCACCACGGATAAAAATAAGAATTAATAATTAATGGGTCCTAACATTGTGAGCTGCTATGTTTGATTCCAATAATAGGTATGGCAAAAACGCTTGAACGCACGGAAATTTGTTCTAGTTTCCACAAGGTCCGTATAGTAAACAACTCCTGAGGTAGCCTCTACATTATTCAACATAATATTACGTTCATTCTGCCAAAGAATACACTCCCATAAGATATGATGTGCAGATTGTACATATTCGCAGTCAGATGTAGAACACTGACATAAAGGCGAGGCAACGAGCTTGAAGGAAAACAATTTACTTTTAAAGTTACCATGCCCTGTGAGAAATTGGGCAACACAGTGATCCACCTCCAGCCACGTCCTGGCCAGCCGAACGCGAACGGATGGAAAGAATTGGTGGAGATGTCGGCCCTTGATAGAATTATCCCACCTACATTGCCATTCGGATAAAAGTTCCTCCCAGACGTCAATAGGTGGTTTAAATAATCTAGAGATTTTCTCACGGTCACTCCGCGTTAAAAAGTTCGCGTCCGTGGTCTCTCGTGCGGAATAGTACATTGCAGCACGTCGCTGGACTTCAAGGTCGACCGGAAGTACGCCAGCAAGTACCGGTAAGGCCTCAGTACTAACCGTCCTGTACGCTTTGCATAAGAATATCAAAGCCAAACGCTGACTCTGAAGCAACTTACGTCGCACCGCCCCTATGGTGGCCCTATCAGCCCAAACTGGCGCCCCGTAGCAAAAACAACCCAAGTAAGTAGCCCCATAAATAGTTTTTAAAGTTAAAAAAGACAGACCCCACGTAGATTTAGATATTCTCGTTAAGGCATAGAAATTTTTTTTTGCTTTTTCACCGACTATTTTAATATGATCTATAAATGCAAAATTCCTCTCTAACACGAGACCAAGATAGCACACGGACTGCTTCCTTTTTACGGGAACGTTATTAAATTTAGAAATAAGAACAGTACTCCATACATCAACGAACTTGCGCTTGATACAATTTGAGCAACTGTTCTGGCGTGAAGAACCGTCTCACCTTTGCGAGTATACCCAACTTTATAGCAGCCAGCTGAGCCTTTGCCTCAATTTATGAACCAAAATCGAGGATTATACGCCAAGTTGCTCAAGATGGTCCATTATCAGCTCGTTTACACCTCAGAAGTAAGGAGCCCAGTGGAATTGGGTCATTTTAACAGAGAAAAGACACGACTGGGTTTTAGCAGCAAAGAACCTGACCAAATTGGCATCGCCCCATTTGGAGACTGGCTTCAAGGATAAGCTCAAACGCTCCACTATAGCCTCACAAAGTACAAGGATGGACAAGTACCTCTCAGCAACAGTGCTGTCGTCTGCATACCCAAGTTTTTAGCAGATCGTTAGGGACTCCGGTATTAATATCCAATTGGTCCAACGAGCACCCATCGATAACCACTCATATTCTGCAATCCAATCACATATACCATCACCAGGCAAACCGAATGAAGGAAGCTTACAAATAAGGCTTCCGTGCCAGACCCTGTCGAAAGCTTTCGAGATGTCTAGGGAGACGGCAAGCGCCTCCCTGTGCCTCTCGATTGCCTCACTCCAGATGTGAATGGCATACGCTAGAAGATCCCCTGTAGAACGAGTTCAGCGGCAACCATAGTGGCAATCACTTAGGATGTCATTAGCTTCTAGGTATGCCAGGAGCTTAATATTAAGCACACGTAGAGATGGGTCTGTAATTGGCCAGATTAGCACGACTGTCCTTCTTGGACACGGGCTGTACGTTAGCTTCCTTCCAAGCATTCAGCACTTTTCCAGTTGCATACGAAAGGCGAAATAGACGTGTCAAGATGGGAGACAGTTCGAGCGCACAAGTTTTAAGGACAAGTGCTAGTATTCCGTTGGGGTCACTAGCTTTATTCAAGTCGAGGTTGCCCAGCACTCTACGAACGTTCTTTTGATGGATGCGAATGTCTGACATATGTCTCACACCTACAAGGAGAAAGAAAGGGCCGCGCATCACCAGAATGCAGACGCAAAGATGCCGCAAAAAGAGGCAAATAATTTTGCCTTCTCCTCAGCGAAGCGGGCCAGCGACCCGTCACCCGCAGAGTAGTGGTAATGAAGGATGGCAGAAGTTCGACTTAACCGACTTACCCAGGGACCAAAACACTTGCTGGGTAAGAAGCAACTTATGTCCCTATTCGGCCGTTGCAACACCTTTTTGCAGGACTTGGCAGCGCTGTTGAAGGTCTTCTTTTCTGACATACGTGACTCGCAACCCAAGGTAAACTATCGACACAGAGTATCGGTCTGTATCTGTTGTCAGCAGAAGGTCCAAGCAATTGGCCGTGTGCGTTGCCAGCTGAACCAGCTGGCTGATTAGCGCTAACGAAAGCTTATTTATCTCCCCTCCAGCATGATCGCTGCTGTTTTTTTTTAATCTTTTTTCTTACACCAGGTAAGAAAAAAAAAAAAAAAAAAAAAAAATTAGCTCTTCCATAGCAAGTAACGAAAAGCGAATTTATTAGCTCTTCCATAGCAATTAACATGTCTTTTTTATCCGAATGTAACATTGACACGCATGTAATTGTTGCTTACAATAATATTTATCAATGATTTTTTTGTCGGTATAATTGGTAATCGTACAATAAGATACAATAATATTCACAGAAAAAATCTTTCTTCAAATACCATCATGACCCCAGTGTAACGGTCGTTACAATGCTTTTCATATTAAAAATTCATTACAATCTGTACATTGTGACATTGCAAAAATCATACTTGCAGTGGTTTTATCAAAACTGAAAGAGCAATTAAAATTAGTAACAAGAAACCTAAAATTGTACCATGCTATATTGAGTCACAATGTTAATAATATTGGGTGTCGATATAATACATTTATTATATTCAACCTCCATTTTAGTCTTTCATAGCTTCATAACTAACTTTTAAGGCCCACGTGCGCATAGTTAGTTGCTAACACTAGGTTAAATTGACTGTTTGTTATACAATATTGTCAATTTAACCTCGTGTTAGCAACTAATTCTGAGTTTAGTTTTTAGTGCAAGTGGGCATTAATCAATCAAATACATTATAAATAACGTACGCACTTGTTTGTTGCAACTTGTAAAGACCTAATGTAAACAAATAAAAGCGCCGCGAGTCTGGCTGGCCGGCAGGCACCCGCCGCGCGCGCCCGCTCTTTTCTCTGCGCTCGCCCTTCGTGCGAAGAAGTCTAGTTTTTTTTATTTAAATATTAAGATTTTGTGGATAAAAGCGACACAAATTATGAATAGTGTTTTCTTACACCATAATAATCAAAAACACGTAAACTCTAATAACTTGCATTTTGTTTTGTGTATTTTACAGGGTATTGTAATAAAAAAATAAAATATCTATAAAACCCGTGGATGAATTCGACACAAAATATTTTAACCAACAGATATCAGTCCTCTAAAACGAGTAACACTTATTTAACCTATTGTAATATTCTTTTAGAGCTAGTTGGGCGACGTGTTAGGTACTGGTTAAATATAAGGATTCCCGTGGACAAGGGTGACACAAAATGCCT
Organism: Anorthoa munda; assembly: GCA_945859665.1. Classification (NCBI taxonomy): domain Eukaryota; kingdom Metazoa; phylum Arthropoda; class Insecta; order Lepidoptera; family Noctuidae; genus Anorthoa; species Anorthoa munda. Next base: position 20,913,727 of record OX243908.1, read on the forward strand.
ATGTACATCAGTTAATACTTCGTTATTATCATGGAAGTAAAATTATTATCTCTAATTTTCTTTTCGACCAGTATTGAACGAAAAGACAAATACCTAAATTTCTACCTATGCAAGTACCTAGGATGACACAAACTTAGGTATTAGGTTGGGCAAATGGTCCGGAAACTATATGCGAAACACGAATAACTTTAATATTTTTGAAACCTCAAAACCTAGCGCTATCGGTCTATTTTTCTGAGCTCTTACACTAGGTAATGCAAATGCAGTGTGCAGGTGAACAGTTAACAGTTAACAGTTTTACCCATAGTTACACAGTGCCACTAGTTTATGCAAGATCAGCTTATAACGATGTGTGTAGCCAGCTTTATCCACGGAAGCTCCCTTTCCTTTGCGCCCTCCAAGCGTCCTCAGATTTCCTACATAATATGTAATCCCAGCCTAATTTGCTCTTAAGGCGTTCTCCTATTCGTTGATAACTTATTCAGAATTGCTAAGGCTAAAGAACTCTTTGATCGAATCGTTAATGGGAAGAATAGTAGGGAGATACCTACCTATTTGACTTTACTATTTAGATATATGTAGATAGAAAAGTACTTTATACCATTCTCCCTCTAAAAAGCTTTTTTTATTCACTGAAAACAATGAATAAAAAGCACTTTTTAATACAGTTGTTAATAGTAGTTTATGCAATGGTCATATAATAGGGGTTATTAAAACTCGAGCGTAGGTTTATCAAATGAGGCGAAGCCGAATTTGATAATAATATTACGCGAGTGTTTTAATACCTAATTATATGCTATTGCATACACTACTTTATCTTCACTCATACAGTTGCAATAAATCAAAAGTGGAAACGGAAAAATATTTGGTATGGCGGGCAATTTAGATTCTCATTGCGCATGACTGCGCAGCGCGCGCCTCCTTCTTCAATGCACGGTAAAGATATCTAACAGTATTCTATCTTCATACAAACGGTCGGAACGCGAGGCATGCCTATGTGACTCGAGCTCAGTACACACTCGATATACTACAAGTCGCGAACGCGCCGCAGTGACGAACGAACGGTGTCATGGTTTTATAAGCAGTATAATCTTTACCGTGCAGTAAGCGTGCAATTTGTGAATATTTGTTTAAAATAAGTACAACTATTTAATTATTATGGCAAAGAGCAGTAATTATAGAAAATATTGTGCTGTTTTTGGTTGCTTGAATTCTTCAATAACGCACCCAGAGATAACATTATTCAGATTACCAGGAAACTCCGAAAGGGAAGACTATAAAAAATAATATACCTATTAATTTGTTTTTTTTATATTTAGTTTTTTCGTTTTTTCCACCGAGTAAAATACCTGGATACATAAATAAATAAGTGGATAGGGCGAAAAAAGTATGTTAGATCGCGTTAAAGAAACTAGTAGTCTAGGCTATCTACTTACTTAAGTGCTTAACTACTTACATTTATTATAAAAATGTACTACATGTTAAAAGTACTCATTATTAACTACTAAAAAGTCCCCCCCCCTGCCAGCGAAATGGTTGCTCTTGGCTATGTGAAAAAATTCACGGCAGTAGTAAATATAACGAAATTAAAAGGAAAATTATCACGGATAACAAGGCTTTACAAGTTTACGAGTAATAGTCGACCAACTTATAAAATGTACTTGGCACAGTAAAATTTTTGTCTAAATGCCATTGAAAAATTACTTAAATAACGTTGTTAGCTGTGTAAAACAGATAGTAAATATATGCTTATGAACCATGTAAAAATATACAGAAATAAATTCATAACATCCTTAATAGTAATTATTTCTAAATTAATAATGTTTAAGCTTGAATAACGCATTGGGGTGGCCGGAGTCGTTGGAAGTACCAGAACGTAGTCCATACGGCGCATGCGCGCGGTGGAGTCTATTTTGTGCTTCATCACTAATTGAGTAGCGTAAAACTTTCCAGAATGAAAAAATGAATACCGCAGATTAGAGGATTCATACGATTTTTTTCTAATTCCGAAAGAGAAATAAACAAGGAGCGTGCACGCAAGGATCCAGGAACGGACTATACCATTCCCCGTGGCTCTAACGCGCGCTCGTATCGGCTCCTTTCGTAATTCGCACCCGCGGTGGTACTCAAATAGATAATATTTTTCTAACTGCAGTTGCGAAGTTGGATTTTATAACTCCTTCTTCAGTTACCAGTTAGTCCTTATTTAGTTTAAGTCAAGAGTGAATAGATTACATCTAGGCAAGCGTGCTTCACCGTAGACCACATCATCGCTTACCATCAGGCGAGATAGTGGTCAAACGCGAGAATATAGATTAAAAAATAACATCATCCTATGTGGGCCCGTTTTTAGACGTTGTGAGCCGCTGAAACCGTTCTAATTTTCATGTAACAACAACAAAACCCTCTTTTTAGTCCGCATTATTTTGCAACTTCGGAACCCTATTACTGAGCGTGGCCCGACACGCACTTGGCCGGTTTTGTTCAAAACTATTTTTATCCGGATATTTTATACAATTAAATTTAACAATAAAGCTTTTCGTACGCCTCAGTCGATGCGCAAATATTTTTCAGTCGCAAATTTATACTTAAGGATCTTTTATTATTAAATCAACTATTCAAAAACACAACATGTATTTTTATTGAACACTTCCTATTTTTTTTTATTAAAAATTTAATATTGACAATCATAAAACTAGAAAGAAACTCAAGTAGGAAGATGAAATTAAAATACTGAAGGCGAGCAGCCCTATCGAAAGTTTACGCGGCTGCCCCATTTCAAAACCTAGTAAGGGACACTTTTTACAAAAATCTTTTTATTGCATAATCTTCCTAACCTAGTAAGTCCCTACCGAATACAAAAACATCAGCGTTAAAAACTCACTTAAAAGCAGATATATTTAAGCATCGATACCTAGTAAGTGCACTATCCACTCCCTTGTGACCAAATTAAAACCTAGTAAGTCATTTCAACCAATTCAAAACCTAGTAAGTCTCTGGACTTACTAGGTTTTTACCAATAGTATTTTTTTTATTTAACATAAATACTTTTTGAAGGCTGACCTATATTACGTTTATGCGCTCTCGTGTAAAATTTAGTTTTAGGTCTTTACTAGGTTTTGAAATGGGGCAGCCGTACGTACCGTGCAGCTGTAGGTAAGTATTTCAAGGTCAGGGCCGAGTCACAATACAGTTAGATATCTTTACCGTGTCATAAGCGCCAATAAATTAAAAAGTAAAAGTGTGCTATAAAAATTAAAAAGTTATTTTATGATGCAGTAGTTTAAAAATCGAAGGAAAATGTTGCATTGTAATGTTTTTTTTTTTTTTAATTTCGCCTATCCATGAATATAAAGTACGTGTTTATGCAATATTTTTTGAATTCATATTTTGAACATTACGTTGTGAGTGTAGATAAACATACTTTCAGAGGCGTACTTTCAGAGGCTATAATTATGATTCGAAAATTAAATCTTTTGCATAGGCATCTTTCTGTTACGCGGTCGTGACTTTTTTTTACGAGCTCGATCATTATTTTTGCAGTTGAGTTTTAAATGTCGAAAACAAGTCAAGTCAATTTAAAAAAGTTTAGTAGGAGTTTTTATATATAGAATAAAATGTGATAGATTTTATGCGAGGAAAAATGAATGAGTCCGTACGTCTTAGCATTGAATTCTCAAAAGTATTTTAAATGGTTGTTTAATATATTTACAAATATGTAAAGATTAACTAATGGACCAATCTAATAGGGCGTACGGTTGGCGCAGTGGTTGAGCGATTGACTGCTGCGCTGCGTGTCGCGGGTTCGATTCCCGCACGAAACAAATATTTGTATGTACCTACAGATAATTGTTCCGGCTCTGGGTGTTTGTGTATGTGAGTTTATATGTTTGTAAACGCACCCACGATACAGGAAGAAATTCCTAGTGTGGGGCAAATATAAAAAAAAAAAATATATATATATGTCGCATCAAGGCTGGCCGATAGATGTAAACCATCAGGAAGTCAGGATGTATTCCCTTAGGTTAAGACATCGTGTGTGGGCAGGTCGTTGGGTACAATCGTGAAAATGAAATCACACAAATTATTCGATACACTGAGTATATTCAAATAGACACAAGTTACATTCTTGCTTACTAATATTACGGATTGACACTGATTCTACGACGTGTTAACTCTAAGGCTGTCAGTACTCAACTGCCTGTACATTTTAGCTCAACTGCTACATTCTATTATCCCCACCACGCAAGTGGTTAGAGAAAGCGCGCCAAAGCGTAGTTGTTCTTGCTTTGCCGCCAGATGGCGTGCTTGCGATTTGTTTTGACGTCCGTACTATTGACTAAACCCGACACTGCCATCCTGCGAGACAGGCGTCCTCGTCTGTTTCTCATTCTCAGGTTCTAACAGTGTATCGAATCATGTGGAAATCCTCAATGGATGTCCTCAGCCCTTGGGGGAAACTGAGGGGTCTGTCAGACTCCTACTGACTAAAACCACATGGTGTTCTCTAGGCCGTAATTACTCTTGAGAGGCGAGCGTGGAACACACACGACGCCTTCTCGGGCCTCTCTCAGGTGACAGATCCCCAAATCTATCACCCGCAGGCTTCATCATCTTGTCCTCGCTCCATGCCACCTCATGTCGTGTTGCGCCACACGTCCTCTTAGTCTACTCCGACCCGCCAGTCTCCCATCATACAAGGGATGTTTATCTGAAACACAAAATTTCCAAACAGTATTCACTCATCCAATCCTGACGCATACTCTAGGTGAGTGAGGAAACATTTTGAATCGATCAAACATGATCATTTAAATGTCTCCTTTCACCTTTGCAAGGAAAGAGTAATTATATTTCCAATTTAAAGAAAATAGTAACTCAATCATCGATTTGGTACCTAAAAGCACCCAATCATAGTGATTACAAAGTCCAAGTACCACTGATAGTCATTAATCTCAAATTAAATCCGGCAAAAGAAACCACCAGGTATCTTATTCACGATATTTAGCTATCTTATAGCTCTCTTAGCAATCACAATTGCTCTACTCGAACATCTCCACGATGTCGAGTCAACTCAACTCTCTGAACTCAGAACCTGTTCACACAGAGATTTAGTCTATCCTATGTTACGTCAATTCATTATCTACTTCATCTACTATCTCAATTGGTACTTAAGCTCTGTGTGTCTTACTAACACGATCTACGCAAAGTAATCAAAATTAGAAAACCAAAATAATTTCAATTTTCGTAATGAAGGCTTGACGATTCGAACGTCATCAACATTAACATGATGACCTCACCAAACGCATGACTGAGAGTTAAGTTTATTTTAAACTCCAAACTCAATAGGAACTTTCTGTAAGGTTCCTGACACAAACATGAATTTTCTCACCAGACATAGTGTCATGTGTGCCATACAGGCTTTCCGTTGCCCTAAAGACCTCCAGTTGCCATACAGGCCTACCGTTACCATAAAGGCCTACCATTGCCACACAGGCCAACAGTTGCCACACAGGCTTACAGTTGCCACACAGGCTAACAGTTGCCACACAGGCTCTCAGTTGCATCACAACGCTCGGCTACTCCTGACCAAACTAGTTTATTGGGTTCGTGAAAATAGGGAATATTTTAATTATACCCTTTAACTAAATAATTACCCTGGGCCATGTACCACAGTCATTCCATACAAACTTTAAAACTTATTCTGCAGCAAAAACTGCTAAGCTTACAGAAACTCTCGGGTAAAACCTCTAACGCCACGGCTCTATAGCCGACCAGCAATTATATTGCTCTCACACAGCGGTCTCTCTAGACCCCGACCTCCGCCAGAATCCACTGGTACGGTCAAACATAATATGGCTGATAGACTCAATTACTAGACACCTTAAGCTTGCTCATCATCATCAAAATCCTTTTGACATCAACATCGACTGGTACATAACCCGCTGGCATCTTTCTAACCTACCGCCTGCATATTTGTAGGTCCTAATCGTACCTATTTAAAGCTTTCAGTGTATAACGCTCACCATCCTGTCATAATCACCTATCGCAGACTTAATACAGGGCCTATTTAGTTTTCGTACTAGAGATTCCCACACAACACTATTCATTAGAAAAAAGGTCCGACGATCAACAAGTTCAACTAAACAAAGTAATTGTAACAATTCCGTTAGTCTTTACCATAATTCAAAGGCAATGCATACTCAACTCATGAAACCTCTTCGTAGACCCATCGCCACATGTTACGCATGAGGTGCGGTCCAGAATTTGTCTAATGAGCAGAAATGTTAATCAGATTTGGTTTCACTACCACCGTCATCAACTATGACGTCGATTCTCAAGGAACTTGGTGATTGGGGAACCTTCTCACAAGATTCGCGCCTTTTACTTAAAGATTTTGGAACATACAGACTGTTAATATGAGTGAAACAATTAAGCCTGATAATATTTGCTTCTTAATACCACGTGTGAAGGTGCTTCACGAATAACTCTGATCAATATCGTTAAAATCTGATTATCAACAGTAACCCTTTAATTTCGTTCACTAACTCAGTTTTCATGTAAGGAAAACAATCGCGAATTCTGCTACTATCAAAATATCACTTTAAAAGTAAGCAAGTAAATTCAGATCTGAGGACGGCTGTGTAAGTCGTAACGCAGCAAGATCTTTTCTGAGTACAGGTAAATGACCAGTACCGTTACTAACTCGATACAACTTCGTTACCCTACGACATTACAGACTCGCTTTGCCACTGAAAATTACTAGTTATTCAGTCATTTTGGATATCTCAACTCCTTCATATGGGATACCTCATCCTTTTTTTTTTTTTTTTTTTTTTTTTTTTTTGGGTGGGAAATCATCCAATGATTTCTCCCGCTCTGGGTGAAGCGGGAGGGCGTGTCAGACTTTTACTGACTAAAACCCACCCGTGTTCCTTCAGTTGCTTGTGCCAGGGCCGCGGTAACTCTCTTTCAAATTTATCCGCGACCCTGACAGGCATCGGCCCTGGCGGACCCCGTCAACTTTTGCTGACATCTCTTTGAGGCGCGCGTGGAACACTACGCGCCGTCGACTCGGGCCTGGTCCTTATCGGACGGCGAGCTACCCATTACTCGCCGTCCGCAAGCCCGCGCCTACGGTGGCCGGAAATCGGCTTGCGACTCCCGACGCCCGGGGCGTCTCCTGCGGTGGCTAGGAGCGTGAGGGCGTCTCCGTTGTGTCTCCCTCACGCGTTCCGCCTCCTCCTTTGCGAGCATTACTGCTTCGCTGAAGGAGGTGACGGCTTCCCATGCGCTCTCGCTCCGTACCATGGCCTGAACCAGGGCCGGACGCGAGAGGTCGCCACCGTTGATCGCCTCCACGAGGACACGGCGGTGCTCCGCCCAAGCGGGGCAGACCTCCACCGTATGCTCCACCGTGTCTTCCGGGCGATCCACACAATGGTGACACCCGGGCGTTTCCTCCCGCCTTATCCTGAACAGGAACCTCCCGAAGCAGCCGTGTCCGGTGAGGACCTGCGTCAGGCGGAAGGTGAGGACGCCGTGGCGCCTCTCTAGCCACTCCTCAAAGAGGGGCCTTATCGCCGCAATCGTGGCGTGCCCAGCACTGGGTTGCGATAGTCGCTCTCTCCATGACGCCATGAGATCCTGCCGGAGCTTTGTCCGCCGTGCCACGATTTGTCGCGGCAACGGAGTTTCGCCCCGGCGTTTCGCCTCCTCGCGCCACTCCCAAATGTGCGCGAGGACTTTTGCCTCCAGATCCCATGGCGGCAATCCGGCAAGGAGGCTCGCCGCCTCACCGGAGACCGTGCGGTATCCCCGGACCAGCCGGATGGCCATGACCCTTTGGGACGCGTTCAACCAGCGGGATGGTCGCCGTCTCAAGAAACGCGCCCACACCGGTGCGCCATAAAGGGCCATGGACCGCACGACCCCCGCATAGAGCCTCCGGCAGGAGGCGTTTGGACCCCCTAGATTGGGCAAGAGTCGCTTGAGGGCAGCCCCGGCCCGCTCCAGTCTGGGAGCCAAACGTCGGAAATGCTCCACGAAATTCCACCGGCTGTCGAGGACGAGTCCCAGGTACTTCATCGTCGACCCGACGCCGATGTGAACCCCTCCTACCGTTATTTGGGAGCCCGTCGGTGGCGCGTTCCGAGGACCATGAAAACACATGGCCTCGGACTTGTGCAAGGCCACCTCGAGTCCCAATTGCCGGATCCTCTCAACGACTATCGCAACCCCGCGTGTCGCTAGTTCAGCCGCCGCCTGGTGCGACCTCCCCTGCGCCAGGACCAGCGTGTCGTCAGCGTAGCAAATGACGCTGACGCCGCTAGGGAGGTCTGCGCGCAGCACCCAGTCGTACCCGATGTCCCACAGATACGGCCCCAAGACCGATCCCTGTGGGACACCGCACGACATCTCTCGCCAGTTCCACTCTCCCTGGTGACCGGGGTAGATGACGGCCCTGTCCGTCAAATAGGCCTCGACCACGCGACAGAGGTAGGACGGCACCCGGTGATACCGAAGTGCCTCCCTGATGCAACTCCAGGGCAGGGTGTTGAAGGCGTTGGCGATGTCTAGAGACACCGCCAAGACGACCCCACCCCGGGCCACTGCATCCCCCGTCGTGAGGGGATACCTCATCCTAAGGTTCGCACTAAACCTAATATTGAAACTAGGAAAGTACCAACTAAAGTTTCCCAAGTGTTTCTCAATTACCTAGTGATAGTGCTAGATATAACCACGACCAATTCAATGGTCAAACATGAAAACTTAAAACTCGAACTAGCATCTCTTCACTAGAGAACCTTCGACCTCACTATCGAAATAACATGGAAGCGACTCACCGAGTATTCCATTCCAAACTTGCGCATGCTCCCAACCTCACAGCTGTGGTCATAGCGTTCGACTACCACCTGCGAACTGCTAGCCTGCCGTCGGTCTCAACCTCTCAGATGTTGACACGTCAACCTTCGCGCTCAGCATCTCAATCGCTAGCCGGTTAAAATTTCGAATATGGGCCGTCGATTTTTGGCACAGGGAGGGTGGTGGGGGGAGGGGGGGAGGTGTGGCTACCCCCCAGTACTATTCCCACTACTCGGAGCCCCATGGTTATGGAGATATCCATGGTTAAAGTTTCCAGGTTAGAATTAAAATTTCCATAAATATCCATCGATTTAAGGGGCGCAGAGGGAGGGAGAGTTAAGGGGGGTAAAGGGGCTACCTCACTGTACTATCCCTACCCCACGGAACCCCATGGTTATGGAGATATCCATGGTTAAAGTTTAGATTACTATTTAAGCAACAAACTCGACGGAGCCCCGCTGCGCGGGGCTCCTATTTCTGTCTGCAGGGTCTAAAGTAACCTAACATGAAGGAGATGATGGGAGCCGAGTTCGCTCGCTTTGCTCGCTCACTTCAGCTCCCGTCATCTCCTTCGAACCTAACCTATCCGTGTCGGGTTGCCCTAAGCTGAGACTGCTTTTCATTTTTTTCTCCCCGAAAAACATACAAAAAAACATAAAATTTCCGAGTCTTGAAAATTTGTAAAAAGCTTTCTTTTTATGAGTTTACCTATACAAAAAATATGAACTTCCAAATCAGCGGCCAATAAAGGAAATTTTATCCAACTAATCAATCTGCTTAGCCTCCTCCCAACCATATCGGGGTCGGCCTCCAGTCCCACCAGACCCAGCCGAGCACCAGTGCCCCACATGGAGCGACTGCCTATCTGATCTCTACAACCCAGCAACTGGGTAAAACGGCACCCCTTGGCAAGACTGGTGTCAGATCTCAGGCCTCCGACTACCCGTAACGACTGTCAAAGATTATCCAAATGACAGCCGGGACCAACGGCTTAACGTGCTCTCCGAGGCACGGAGGAAACCCGGTATGCCGAAATGGTCACCCATCCACGGACCGACCTCGTCAAGCGTTGCTTAACCTTGATGATCGACCAGTGCGGCTGTTACTATTTAGCCACAAGCTTCTACTCGTAGTAGGTTATTACCTAAACCGGCATGGCCAAATAGGTTATTATGGACACCGAATTTGAGTGCAGAGTTCCTGTCCAAAATATGAACCGCACATTACATTGTCCCAAGTGCCCAGGTCGCTGTCGCTAATCGACGGGCTTTAGAGAATCCAATGAATGCCATAGCGTTTTAAGTCGCAATTAACGAGGTCTGGTAGGGTTCACCACCTTTTAGATAGTTTGGCCCTTCGACAACAAAAAAAGAATACAATGCTTCTTCTCAAACTTGGTTAACTCTCACTACATAAAACTATCACACTACAAAACTAATCAAAATATTTCATTTGGCATTATAATATTTTCCAGACTGAAGTGTTAGGTAGGTGCGTTATTTTCGAGACTAAAGTGTAAGGTAGGCACCATATCGTTCTAAGGCCGTCGGCGTCGTAACCATAGTCGGCCAAGGCTAGTCAAGGGTCATCGCCAGTGTTAGCAGAATAATAACTCTTCAATAACACCAAAACTTGACCAGCGATAACTAACATGAGAGTATGGACCGAACACGGGCCACCCTGACAATCCACTGGCCGCCATACCGTACACAAAACCAGAATTTTGAATAACGAACACTTGGCAATAGTCATAACAAAATGAAAACGACTCACCAGATTCGCATAAAGATCCGTGTGTATGGAATTCTCCACAAGTCCACACGCTCCTCCTTGACCTGTCCAGCTCCTTGGTTGTTGCTAGCCGCCTTGCTGCTCCGTTCAAGACTCGCTTTTTATTATTCAAGACTGAGGGTAGTCGCAACTGTCACCGCGATTTTTTTGCAAGAATGTAACCGCCACTTTCACTAGCCTTGTTTTTACGTGTGATCTCATTAGCACGACCGAATCCCAATTCTGATGTCGCATCAAGGCTGGCCGATAGATGTAAACCATCAGGAAGTCAGGATGTATTCCCTTAGGTTAAGACATCGTGTGTGGGCAGGTCGTTGGGTACAATCGTGAAAATGAAATCACACAAATTATTCGATACACTGAGTATATTCAAATAGACACAAGTTACATTCTTGCTTACTAATATTACGGATTGACACTGATTCTACGACGTGTTAACTCTAAGGCTGTCAGTACTCAACTGCCTGTATATTTTAGCTCAACTGCTACATTCTATTATCCCCACCACGCAAGTGGTTAGAGAAAGCGCGCCAAAGCGTAGTTGTTCTTGCTTTGCCGCCAGATGGCGTGCTTGCGATTTGTTTTGACGTCCGTACTATTGACTAAACCCGACATATATATATTTTAACATAAAAAATGTCAAAAGTCGTTTAGGATGTATGGCTGATTCCGTTGTAAAAAAAAAAATCTGTTGCAAAAACGCGCCATTTTCTGGAATATTTAATTTTTCTTCGATATATTGGTTTTTTAGGGTTCCGTACCCAAAGGGTAAAAACGGGACCCTATTACTAAGACTTCGCGATCCGTCTGTCTGTCTGTCTGTCCGTCTGTCTCCAGGCTGTATCTCATGAACCGTGATAGCTAGACAGTTGAAATTTTCACAGATGATGTATTTCTGTTGCCGCTATAACAAAAAATACTAAAAACAGTATAAAATAAATATTAAAGGGAGGCTCCCATACAACAAACGTGATATTTTTGCCGTTTTTTGCTCGATATTAATAACGGCAACAGGTAGACGCTTGAAATATTCACAGAATGTTTAGTTGTATATTTACTTCAAAAAATAATAATTAATAAATTAAAATAAAATAAATTAAGGGGGGCTCCCATACAACAAACGTGATTTTTATGCAGTGTTTTGCGATAATGGTACGGAACCCTTCGTGTGCGAGTCTGACTCGCACTTGGCCGGTTTTTTTTTTGTTAATATGAGTTCAAGTACAAGTGATGAAATGGAATTAACTCCACCCGATATTTTATCTGAGGCGAAAACGGCACAAGATGAAATTTTGCCCCCAAAATCTTGAGAAAGATATTTTTTGTATGGCAAATACTAATATAATTCTTTGATTTGTTTTTACTATTTCCCACAACTGTATTGAAAAACTTCGTGTGATACACGGGTGTGTAGGTTATTGCAAACTCGTGTCATTAAAAACCTTCGCCTTTGGCTTGGGCTTGTTAATGACAGCTCGTTTGCAATAACCTACAGGTATGTTTAAAAAATATTTGTTTCTGATACAAATATGAGCTACTTACCTTTCATCGCAATCGGTTAAGGCTACAATGCCCTTAAATAAATATATTGAAGCTAATTCTAGCATCAGCCACAAAGTGTAAAACATTTCTAAAACCACCTTTTCATCGTTCAAACTTCAGGTATCAATAGAAAATCTCAGTAGGAAACCACTCCTGCATCGATATTGTGTATCGACTGCAGCAAATGTTCCCGAGGGAGTAAATAACTCCGGACTATTTTATTGCGAAACTTCCATTGCGTTTCTTTGTAATAATGAAAGAAATCTGAGAAAAATGATCGCTTACTTCATTGCGAGGAAGAAGTATGTAATATTTGTAGCATTGTTTCTGACAGAAGATTAATGGTGTAGTTTTTGAAATTTGTATTGGCTAGTACTTACTAATTCCATGCTTTCGAGTTCTCAAGGCAAGCCTAGGGCATAGTGATCTATGCCCTATGCTAGCAATAACACTTTTCTTGCGCCATTCGTTAAGTTTATGGTTAAATTCCTCTAGGATTAATGTTAGTGAAGGCAAAGATCATAACTTTATGTACACCTATAAGGTATTTGACTTTAGTTAACACATATCGTGTAATAGAGAAAGATAGGCATCGTCCTGTTAATTATAATTTTATAATTGGAGTCGCAATCATAAGTTATTTCTGCAGTCATGCAACATTGACTTATTAGGTTTACGTAGACTTTTAATTCATCATAATAACACTCAAGTAAATCAAAGAGCAGTTCTGATCCAGTGGTAACAGCCCCGTGTTGCAGGCCGTCGGTTCGACCTTTCCTTTGTGTAAATTATTAGATCACCACTGCTCTAAAAACGGTGAAGGAATACATTGTGAGGAAATCGGCATGTCCTAGAACCAAAAATTTGAATGTGACTTCCACCAACCCACACAAGGTCCGCATGTTGGATTAAGGTCCATTCCCTCTCTGATAGAGAGGAAGTCTGTGTCCCAGCAGTGGGGATATTAAATTGCCGATGATGACTCAGGTATATCAGAGGAAAACCAAAACTTTTGATTTATACTAATATAATTCTCTCGTCCGAAAGCTAAAACGCGTTGTTTCAAACACATAAGCCCTTTGACTCGCTCCAGCTATATTACGCGGAAAATATTTGGGCCCTTAATGCTTATGAATTCCATTGCTGAGGTTCTTTGAATGTGATTCGTGATTCAAAATGTATTGGTTCGTGTTAATATTTTCCTTAATGTTTGGTTAACGTGGCCATTTATTATGAAATCAACATCGGCAGTATGTACAAACAATATTTTAAAACCATAATGTTTTTTCGTATGCATTGAATCTGATGAATAAAGATGGTTAGAAATATCAAATACTCCTTTGTTCTACCAAAAAATAAAAGTAGGCTGAACTTGTGGCTGAACGCAGTTTCCTGTGCCAGTTAATAATACAAAAGAAAACAAATGAGCAATCAAGTTGGCCGCGACGCAAACGCGCGAAAGAAGCAGTTCCATTTTTGAAACAATCGTCAAAATATGGCAATAATAAATCGAAATTCAAAAACTTTGTTCAAGTTGTCCAGGTTTTAAGTATTTCCTTAGAGTGATTAATTCTGTTTAATTTATGATGATGACGGTCAGTCGACTGCGTAGAATGGATAAAGTTTGAAAATCAAAAGATTTTTCTTAAATATTTTACTTCTACATTTTTACCTAAGTGAAGGAATTCCGACGCCATTGATTCATACAAAGACTGGACAAAGGGGTTGAATGTGAGTAGGTAAGTACAATATTTAAAATGTTTTTGCATTGTTTGTGTAATAACTCCGTTCGTTGTCATGACAACCGTCGCGACTATTACCGGACGATTTCCTTTTTTAGAGTTCTGTTATATTATTGGAAAACAGGCACTTGTGAGCGCCATGATAACATTTGGGAGACGCAATCTTTGAGGTTTGGAAGCTTGTGAGCGCTCGCAAAAGGCGAAATTATATAAATATAGAATTTTCTTATGGCTTTGTCAGAATACATATACTGAGAGATATGATAGGTGGGTATGTGTAGGTATGTGCTTACATCTTATTATTTTTTTATTTAACTCGTCAAACATTCTTTTGACGTATCAAACCTTAAGTGACGTTCAAAATGTATTCATCTACTATAATATTCATATTCTTTATTTATGATTATATAATCCAAATTGTGCCAACAGACGTAAAATAAATACAAACTAGTTAGTTTATAATGCAACCATACACTAATAAATGCACCTATATACTTATAAAACGCGACACAGACTGAACAATCTGAAAACTTATTCTTTTACAGTACTTATTACTTTGAGAGAAACACAGCTACACATACAAATGGGCTTAAAATATAAACTAGTTCCTAACTTCATTAAAACTATGATACTCAACAATTTTACTTAACTTCACATCGCACGTGACTATTTTTTTATATCAGATTTTTTACAAGTGGCAACCCAGAAGCGACTGGAAACTTTGCTACCAGAGACAAACTCTTTTTACTGTCATAAAGTTGTATCTGAATGAACAACTTTGTTGAGTTGTTGAAATATAATAATAACTAAAGAAAAGAAAAGAAAGAAAAATTATTTATTCTGCACAAACTAAACGCACAATACAAAATAAAGAGTGGCATTCACTAAAAGTACAAATAAGCCAAAAGCCTCGTATTTAAAAACGAAAAATTATAAAAGTTTGTCAATTTTGTCTATTGCTTGATGAGAGCAATACACAGTTATCTGCACAGAGAAAAATAATATATAGGTTATCTGTGGGTGATAGGCCAAAGACAATTTACTTGCGTAATATGTTTCGACATTACCAAATGAAAACAAACAAAACAAGCACAAATTAAACGAAATGCCGATTACTGAGTGGAAAATTATCCATCTTTGAAACAACAAGAACAAATAGGCTGTGCGTCGCATCTGTGCAAGAATAGGTCATTGCTCAGCTTAATGCCGTGACTTCAGACGAACCTATCGTCAACAGCGCTGATTTTCAGCAAAAACCTGCAACTTAGTAGTTCCTTTGTGTATTAAGTTAACTGAAGGAAACCTTAAGTGAGTGACTTTTTTTTTCATATTTGTCTTGTAACTAACTTAATTTTTGCACTAAGTAATAGCTTTCGTCTATGTATGTAATAGATTCGTTTCCTAAGTCACTCCAGCTACGTTTGAAGGAAGAATCTTTTATTTTTTTAACTTTTGGAACTCCAACAGTTAAAAAAATAAGAGATTTTTTCATGACTTTTTGCTGATGATAAGTTCATCATCAGCTTTCTGCCGCTTTCTTTTACGTTTTCTTTCTTTCTTCTAATTTCGTCTAAAGTAACAAGATTTGTTCCCTATTCACTCCTTTTTTTTATCCGAACGCATGGCGTAAAATTGGTTCCAAATAAATCTAAAGCAATAATAAATATCTAACTATGCATTTAGTTCCGAATTTTGACACTAACAGCCATAAATTATTTGACGAACACGACCATCCCCGTCGAAAGTTTGTGTTGGAGTAAATAAATGAGAACATGTTGGCTACGTAGTAAAGTTTTTGCACTAGGCGCTTTTGTCGAACGTTAATAACTAACAACGGTTTGGCTCGCCTTTTATTTTACGGGCTAGTTTTAGGGTTGGCTGATTTAAATCAAATGATTTTTTGTTGATTTTGATCATAATCTCAAAAGGGTTTTTTGGAAAATATGACAGTAGGGTCATACAGTGGCTAGCATATCAAGTAGTAGACTAAATAAGTTACGTTCACAGATATAAATCTAACTAGATGACGCGATTGTATGTACTTCGCGTGTCAAAATCGGAGTAAAATTACGATCAATGATCGTACTTTAAGCTTTTCATTTAGCATTATCGACACCGAAAAGCCACCCAAATCTAGAAAAATGCCTAATTTATGCCATATTGAGCTGTAAAGACTGTATAGAAAGAGTTGGCCGAGGCATTGAAAATGTTTTCTTTCAATGATAAGTAAATTTGTTTTAAAATTCTGTGTGAAAAGATGGCACGCATGGTTTTCATACAGAGGAAGGGAATTGCGTTATCAAGTTAGATTTATGTCTGTGGTTACGTTAATGTCTTCTTTAAATTATTTTAATTATGTACTCCATGTTTATAGCAAAAAAAATAGGTTGTTATGGCATTGCCTACATTCAACTTTAGTATTAATTTTAAACGAATAAACCACTGTGTCTAAGCTAACGACACACCTACACCACTAAGACGAAAAAGCCATGATTTTTAAAAGAGATGATAATAGTTATTTATGCTACAAGTGCGGAAGGTAGGTGATTTCCGATGAGTGGATAAATGGACACGAGTCGGAAATCATCTTACGTACGTGTATCATACAACATTTTACTATGCATTGTGCGAGGAAATAAAAAAATATATCTGAACCAAACTATTATTAATAAAATGGCGGGCTTATTCAAGCGCGCTCAGCATAACCACAGATTAACTAAAAGTTCCTCGGGCATATCTACTGCGCATGTGCATATAGCTGTGATGTCGTAACGCAAAAAGGCACGAGTAAAATATACGATCAGCCAAACATATTTTATGAATATTTAAAATTAATAATTTATTGGTCAAAATCTAAATCTAGAGTAATTAAAAACGCCTTTAATGAAGTATTAGTTTTATTTTACCTTTTATATGAATGATAATCTCTACTTAGCTATTTTTTTAAACTTTTCTCAAATGATAAAAACTCTATGCGAAGGGCTGACGTTGGAGTTAAAAATTAAAAAAAAGAGAAAAGTAAAAAGCACTAGTGAGTTAAAAATTAAAAAAAAAAGAAAAGTAAAAAGCACTAGTGAAAAAAAGTGACACTTTCCACACAGTTTGGCTGCTTGGAAAATGCTCTTTTCAAGGACATTGTAAAATGATTTTTCCTACCCTACACAAGTTGGAGAGCTCGGATATTTTATGTTATAGCGAGGGAGCGTCACAGATTCGTTTTTGGTGGAGGTAACCCCGTTTTCCGTTTTTATGGGAACGGGACGCGAGCTACCTGTACCGGGATTCGTCAAACAAGATTATGTTACGTTTCAGTTTTATTTTTGACTTTGAAGTACTTTTTCATTTTCTGGGTTCGTTTGCTTGTAAATCCTATTTCCTGTTTGTTGGCGTTTGGGATAGATTTTTAACTGGGGCTTTTTTTAGATTTGAAGTATACCTAAGTTAGATACTGTTAAAATAAAAGAATGAAATTCTATCTGATAAACTACATACATACATCACTAAATAAAATTCATTGTCAGTTATATTTAGATAAGAAAACCTTTTGATGTAGAATTAGAAAACAGATACAAAATAAATACGCAAAAATATTAGGTAGATTATGTGCCACAGACAGACACACAAATACACACGTCAAACTTATAACATCCCTCTTTTTTCTTCGGTGGTTATAAATCAGGTTTATCGAAGTCTCTTCTTAATCTTGGAACTTCCTTATTTTAATGTATGTTCACCTATAGATAATTTTCAATGGTTTCATACATATTTGCCTTGTGTGTAATTAGTATCATGGTTGATTGATAAATTGTGGGTATATCCAACAAATGAAATTAATTTCGGTGTAACTAAAATAATCCCGTGATTGGGGACGTTGATTTATTAACGTTCTAAGAACTTCTCTAAATTCCACCTGGGAATTAAAAAGTCACCAAAATACAACGGACCTACCTTAAAGAAAGGTTTTCTAATAAAATCTAATTTATTAGTAGGTAGAACCTACTCTTAATCCGATCTGGGAATTGGACCCTTGAAGTAATCAAAACCCTCATTTCGTAACGGATGCTCTTTCTACCAAAGCTGTTTAAATATGAAATAGGTATGAGATCCTATTTGGTTATGGCTACCTTTATAGGGTGTAATGGAATCGTGTGATCATGTTTTAAAAACTTCTTCTATCCATTTATGTATGGAAAATCATGTTTTAGGTTTCCGTACCTAAAGGGCATAAACAGACCCTATTACTAAGACTCCACGGTCCGTCTGTTTGTCTGTCTATCACCAGGCTGTATTTCATGAACCGTGATAGCTAGACAGATGAAATTTTCACAGATGATGCATTTCTGTTGCCGCTATAACAACAAATACTAAAAATATAATAAAATAAATATTTAAGTGGCCGTAATTTTTTTGCCGTTTTATGCGATAATGGTATAGAACCCTTTGTGCGCGAGTCCAACTCGCACTTGGCCTGTTTGTTTTTGTTGAGAATTGACTATGCCTTCTTTGCAGAAAGCTGTTTATTTACATAGGCAAAAGCAGTATTAAAATATGACCGCATTTTTCCGTAACATCCTGTATAGGTAAGGTACTTGCAGGAACAGTTCCATCAAACGTCAAAAGTGATGTCAAGGAAATGGGTAAGTGCGGAAATTGACATCACTGACATGTCATTTGCACGTGTGGAAAACCACTGCTTAGATTTTTGACAGCTTGCTACAATATTTAGTATACTAAATATTGCTTTGGTTGAAAGCATGTAAGACCCTATTTCTAAAAAAATAATATTCATATAAAAAAACGAGATTTTATATTTCAAAAATGCCTTGTTACAAGAAACAAAAGTGGTCGCAAATTTTCAGCTCAATCAGACATTAGGAAGAGAAAAAACATATTAAGGTCTAAAAAACACTCACAGTTTTTACAGTTTCAGTTTTTCACAGTTTTTACAGCCAAACGATTGAAGCTACAGTCCTCAAATTTTCTCAGTATAAGCATCTTGTTGATGCAAAGCCATAAATATTGTAATTTTTTTTAAATATATTTTTAAGAAGGTTAAAGTTGAAGGAGGTCGCGAAACAATTAAATTTACCTTCCCCATCGAGTGAGGTACTGTTGTTTAGAGTTGAATAGATAAATACTGTATTTTTTGTTTTACTTAATATTAAAAAGCAGAGGAATGAGAAGCCACCACAGTCAGTTTTTTTACAATATTTTGTGCCGAATATTTTTTTAACTTCCCATTGATTTAAGAACTTCAAATTTGGTAATAATTTTTATTATTACTTATATTTTACCAACACATACCAATATAATGATAAATCTGATATTTGTTTGAAATTTTCAAATTTTTCCTATTACAACCAACTTATTTTTGCTGTTTGGTACAAAACACTAAATGTTCGAAGTACGACACGTACTTGGCCGGTTTATTCTTTTCACTGCAAGTAGTTTATTGCCTAATTATCGTTGTAGGTACTTATATCAGTAACACTAAAGCTCGATAGACTAATTATATTATTAACAAACATGATCTTTGCCAATATTCTACTGGTCAAGTAACAAGATATTTTATTGCTGACAACCATCATAATGATCAATAAGACACAGGATACGGCTGCCAATAAAAGCTCTTGTTTACTCTCTGTTTAATCTCAGGTTACCAAACAAAAGCTTATTCCAAGTTCTTGAAAATGCGGTACAAAAGTTGTATAAAACTCTTAGAACAACAGCGTTGGAAATGTGATTGCTAGAAACCCTACTCTCTTCATACATACAAAATACTTTCAAGCCAGTTGCTACTTTCAAACAAGAAACCTAATATTCCCCTATGGACGCTTACACTACAATGTTTCTACTACATAAAAGGCAGATAAAGTTCTTACTCAAAGGCATTAGGCACGACATTTTCATTCGCTTATTTAAAAATATAGAAACGAACATACGTATCCCGAATTTATCGGGTGCGTTCGAAAACTGAAACATGACTGACTAGCAGTCTGTTTCTGCACGTTCGCGATTGTAATTGAAAAAGACGAAAAAAAAAAGATGAGAACATTGAGTGAAATTGAGTAGAATGGTCTGATTGAAAACAAAATTACGGATGGAACATGTAGAATGTAATTCTGAAAGGCTTTTGGTGCGCGAATCCAAAAGGAAGCAGTGAGTGGTTGTGAATAGTTTCACGTAACTATTGTAGTTTTACTGATTTAATAAGCTTATAAGCTCTGAATCTGCTTGCATTCAAATATTGCAATATTTTTTGTCAGGGTGATAAAAAAAGCTTGTCTATTTTTCTGGATATTTTATACAAACACAAACAGTATCTAAATAATTTAGACAAAGTGTTCTTTCAGGAATTTGTAAAGTAATTGCCGAAGTAGCTATCGCGTAAATGACAATCGCTGTTACCACGCTATATGATCTGTTACAATATCATTTCGTGTAAGGTAAATATTACAAATTAAAAGTATGACAGAATCTCTACTCTTGTGGGTAATCTGTAATCCCTTTCGCTTCACTATCAGGCTTACGCCAGAAGTCCCCATTTATAGAATATGTAGGGATTACATCGCGAATAAATATATGTTCACAATCTTTCGCCACACTCTTTACGTAAGCCTTTAGCCAGCTTAGTGTCAACAGTTTTAATAAAAGTAAACCAACCTTGCTTGTAGCAACTGCGAATAAAGATTACTTCTAAGCCTTAACTTAGGGACACCTACATCTATGTGTGTTCTGGCTGAAAAAAACAGCATTTGAAAAAAAATACTTACAGATTCTAAAGTCAACTTTTGTATAGGTAATAAAACATCAGACAAGCAATTTTGGCCCTTCCGGGCAAATTCACTTTTGTGGTCCCTGGCGGGAAACCTAGCGGTGTTAACAAGCCAGTGGGGTGTGCCCCAAGCACCCGCCAAGTCCCTTAAGGACACGGCAGTCATTGGAGTCGGGAGCGGGATCAGTTGGCCTTGGTAGATAGCCTAGTCAACCCCCGCTTCGTCCCCCAGCATTCACCTGGCACGGTCGGGTGTGTTTACCCCGACGTGCCAGACTTCTTCGGTACACATTGGTGGGTGGCCCACCTTCGGTGGGTTTACCGGTACCTTAGGGCCCTGTCACCCAATAAGATTGGTGGCAGGTAGACAAGCTTAGGGCTCACCAGATACTCACCTCCCAGTCTAACCTACCCTGGTTGCACACATCCCCGGGCCCCTCCACCCGGGGAAGATACCCTTCCCGGCTTCACCGGATCTACATTTTCTCAATTATGTCGTTCGCGGCAGTAATTGAACTCCTTCACGAGATTCTCGAGAAGGAGAAACTCACCAAAAAGTACAGCCATGCTGTAAATCAGGCTTTAGCCACTTATGTGCCCGCTTTGGGCCCGACCGGGGCCCCTGAACCTAGCCAGGCACCCGTGCCGAGCGAAGCCCAGGTCTCGCCCAGGTCGCCCTCCCCGGCAGCCAGGCCCACTTCTGGGACTGGTAAGCCATCCCTACCTAAGCCCCCAGCACCGGCCGTCGAGCCTAAAGCTACTGTTCGATCATGGAGAGATCCTCCTTCTCCTAAAGCTTCATCTTCCCAACCGGCCGTCGAGCCTAAGAAAACCCGATCATGGAGAGATCCTCCTGCTCCCATATCCTCTCAAGTCAAAGCTTTTAGAAGCTATAAGGAGCGCATAGCCGCCCTTCATAAATTAAAGCCCAAGTCCAAGTCCAAGAACATCTGGGCGGATGATGATGACTCCCCCATGGAAGAGGGAGCAACCCTCAGCACTGACGAGGAATGGGAAGCTATGGCTGACCAAGCTGACTCAGTTGCTGACGACCCATTAGACCCAAATGTCCCCGATAGGTCAGACGACTACGACACCGTCTCCTCCGACGGTGACTCCGTAGTTTGCTCTGGAGGAAAGAGGAAAAAGAGGACTAGTCCCCTCAACGCTACCAAGGCCAAAAAGGCGGTAACGAAAACCTCTCCTCAGCCAGTTCTGCCACCGGCCTCGCCCGTAAGGCAAATCACCCCCACCCCTGACATTGCTTCTTCTCAGCAGTCTAACCGCAGTCCCAGTCCCATGGTAATAGTTACCAATAAGAAGCTCCGTCCCCCTCCACCTGTTTATCTTCAGGATAAAGTCAAGTGGAACGATGTTTCGAACGCTTGTGTTGTGCGGAAAATCAACTACACAAAAGCGCCTGCATGCCAACAAGGCATCAGAATCCAAGTACCCACCCCCACTGATTTCCGGAATCTAACCCGGTACCTCAAAGAAAGGAACATCTCGTTCCATACTTACTCCCTCCCAGAGGAAAAGCCCGTCCGAGTAGTTATTAGGAGAATCCCAAAAGAGATCCCTACGGAGGAAATCCGTAAGGACCTTCTAGACCAGAATGTCCCCGTCACTGAAGTCCACCGCTTGCATAAAGCAAGAGGCGGACAACAGTACGATATCGTATTAGTTGTCTGTAGCCCTACTGAGGGATACAACGCGATCTTCAATATAAAGACCGTGTGCTCCCTGTCGGGCATTTCGATCGAGAAACCCTACCGCCCCCATCTTGTAGGACAGTGTCACAACTGTCAACTTTATGGCCATTCTCAGGCCCATTGCTATGCAACACCCAGGTGCGTTAAGTGCATGGGCGATCATGGCACTAAGGACTGTCCCCGTCCTAAAGACCGCTTACAGTGCACGGAGCCTCCCAGCTGTGTGCTCTGTGGCCAAGTCGGGCACCCGGCTAATTACCGGGGTTGCCCAAAAGCCCCCAAGCTCGCGCCTAAAATGGCCAAGCGATACAATGCGCACATAATGCGCATGGCTCCCTCTTCCCAACCACCCCCCCGTCTAGCCCCTCAGAGGACTTCACCATGGGGTAAGCTGAACCACCAAAGTGTGGCTCCTCAGACTTACTCCCAGCCCATCCCATCGCTGATGGCCCACCCCATAGCAGCTCCAAATCCAGTCCCCGACCCAGTGGCCCCAGCTGCCCCCATGCCCGCACAAAGCCGGAAGGTGGCTTCCACCACCACCGCCGCCATGTGCCCGCCCCCTGTCGCCCCCTCCGGGCACAAGCCATATTTGAGCGTCGCTGAGAATATTATCAGCGCGTATTCCATATGGATGACCCCTCAAGCCCGTGCTCTGGATGCAGAAATCCGGAATGCAGGCTCTCTCTCCCCCGCTTCATGCAGTGCCCTCTTCTCGAGGTACGAGTGCATTACCAGGGAACTTGACAGCCTTGTCTACAAGGAAATAAGAAGGAATAATGAATAGGAAATAATAGGAAAGGGAATAGGAAGGAAGAATGGGTTCCTAAATAGTACGAACACCTATACAAACGTAGCATACACACCGATTGGTCCGTCCTCGCCGCCGAGGCCCCGCCGCGAAGTCCCAGTCATTATTTATGTAGCCAGCCCGCGAATAGCTGTGCCATAGTTAATTCTAATTAGTTAATTGGAGTTTCTTGTCCGTTCTTCTCCACGTAGGCTTATTCCGAACGGATGGTAGAATCACTTTATTAAGATCCAGCCTTAGTTGTCCCCCCAGCGACGCCCTGAGCCGAGGTTCGACCCCAACTGGGGTAGCCCTCAGCGTTGTCGCTTAGGTTTAGTAAATTTTTGCCTAGCTGGAGGCTATATTGTTTAGTCTCCGTAGGAAAGCCCGGTTAAGCAACTGAACAGTCATTTTGACTGAGTTGCGAGACGCCCCGTAGAAAAACGAAGGCACTCTTACCCAGGATCCCTTGCTATACACCCGTGTCTCGTTGACCGTAAACACTGCTCTAAAATACACCGTGTTAAGTTACATAAAAGGGAAACTGGAAAACAAGTAAAAGTTTTTTAGGGGCAGTGAGTTGGTAAACAAAGCAGTTTAAAACATAATTTTCCTGATTCATTTTTCAGTAGTTAATTGTTTTAATAGAGTCAGTGCTTTGATTTTTTATTTATTGGTATTAATTTTCAGTCTTTTAATCTTCAAAGTAATCAGAAGATTGTAACTTTGAACATTATCAATTTGAATAAGCACAATGTTTAGTTCATTTTTAGGGTTCCGTACCCAAAGGGTAAAAACGGGACCCTATTACTGAGACTTCGCTGTCCGTCTGTCTGTCTGTCACCAGGCTGTATCTCATGAACCGTGATAGTTAGACAGTTGATATTTTCACAGATGATGTATTCCTGTTGCCGCTATAACAACAAATACTAAAAACAGTATAAAATTAATATTTAAGGGGGGCTCCCATACAACAAACGTGATATTTTTGCCGTTTTTTGCTCGATATTAATAACGGCAACAGGTAGACGCTTGAAATATTCACAGAATATTTAGTTGTATATTCTCTTCAAAAAATAATAATTATTAAATTAAAATAAAATAAATTAAGGGGGGCTCCCATACAACAAACGTGATTTTTTTGCAGTGTTTTGCGATAATGGTACGGAACCCTTCGTGTGCGAGTCCGACTCGCACTTGGCCGGTTTTTATGAACGTTGTGCTCATTTAAAATGTACGTTGAAATATATGAGAAAAATAAAATTCATAACGATTTCTAAAATTCTTTGAGTAAATTGCTCTGAAAAGGATAACAATTAATGTACACTTAAACTTAAATGCTTAGCTGTTAATAGAAATCTGTCAAAATAATGAACAAAAAGAACCTCTTGTTTCAAATTCCATTTTTATCTGCTTTCTAATATTTTATTTTCCTCGAAAAAGGTTACTGCGCTAAAAACCCATTCGCAAGCTGAAAATATTTATGGCCTCTCAGGATGGCCCGTATCTGTCCCGTAGGGACTGGTGGAGAAAAAGCCAGCAAAATAAACTTTAAAATTAATTGAATAATCAAATAAAGCTGTTTGCAGAAAAGACGCCTTTGCCCAATTCCGTTTTAAATAGAACGGTTAAACGCGCTAAATCATATTTTCGGCATGTTTTATCCGAAATTATAACCGTTGGCAATAACTTAATAACTTGGAAATCATATGTTCATATTTTATATCGAATATAAATATCATGTTACGATCGTAATTAAATCTTCACGTGGGATACGGGTTGCGACTAACGTTACTCGTAAATCGAAATAAAATACCATCGTGTATTATTCGAAATTATGTAATTAAATTCAAATTACATATCAGTACGACACCGCAATGCGGAGATGGCAGTTACATGAAAATTTCAGCAATAGTCTCGTGTAGAACGACGGCTTTGTCAACATTTTTCCGACAAACCTCGATTGTTCAAGTAGCTTAAAATCATTACTCATGTCGAAAAGCAAGGAAGAATAAATATGACTTTACCGTAAAACTGAACTCAAAAGTACTTAAAACTAGACAAACAGAACAGTCGTCGGGATCTTTTTTCCTTTAACACGCCACTCACACTCTGGAGACTGTGAGCGTCTTTTCATAAATTTTATATGCCAAAGCGAAAAACTGAAATATGGAAAACATTATAAATTGTATTGAAACTGAGAGAAATTTTATATTAATGTTCCAGAATATTAATAACAACTTTAAATTACTTCAAAACAGAATTTGACTTTGCGATAATATACATTCACTGAATTTCGTAAAATGTTTTTTTTATACACGTGCAATGTTGTGTAAAATCTTAACATTTTTTCACTGAACAATTTGAATAAATTTTCCACGCATTTTTCTTTGTTTAGAATTTTTAGTTTCACAAGTGTCGAGCTGGCATTCCACACAACTATTACTGCACGAACACATTGCATCGGGTCACTGGTCACTTCAAACTCGGGTTATTTCAAAACACATTTCAAACCTAGCTGACTGAACTAAGTTCTATTGAACTGTAAATTAACGTCATTAGTTTGAACTGAAGGACTTTCCAGCAATGTTGAGGAAAAAAATAACTCATAATTGAGAATAATAAAAATTATTATATATTTCTGGCTTCCTGTACAAATTATTTTTGGAACGAATTTTATATTTGCGAAGTAATTTTATAATGGTTATCGATTCAATATCGTGGATGTTGCAATTACAATCTATAATTAAAAACATAGCAATTTGTTACAAAAAAATATGCATTGAAATGAAAATGTATTCATGGACAGGATGGCATTTCGATGTAATAGGCGTATGAATGTCTGTGTTAGCATCGATAGCGTTATAAATGTCGATATTTTCAGAGTCATTCTATTATAGAATTCGATATTAGATCGATCAACTATCGCTTCATGTTTTATAGAAACATTTTGAAAAGAAATAAATAAATAAAATTTAATGATTACAAAAAAATATAATTCTATTGAAATTGTTTTTAAAGTTGTTTGCTGGCTTTGGCAAGCAGGGGATAATAATTTTTAGTTTAATCGAATTAATACAAAATGCAACAGTACCAACTCATCGAATATATATTTGAAGGTTTTCGTCCATAAAGTGAGGGTAGTCTTGACAAAGAATTAGATAAACAAAGTTAATTTGAAAGCGGTCACGTAGAGTGGTGTAGTGGTGCTTTCATAAATATTTCGCTTTGCACTTTGAATTGAAATTGGGTTATTATTATAATTAACTCAAATTAACTTAATTATTACATTTACGTTTATTTCTCTACAAAAATACGCTATCTTTAGATGTTTCATTAGACTGGACTACAAACGAAATAAATGTTTTTGTATCTTTGTCGACTGGTTTATTTAAGAGACTTTTTGGTTTTTGGCTTTTGCTTTATTGTGTTATTTTATTTTGTTAGAATTATATAGGCAATGCCTTGCCTTTTACCTTGCTAAATTGCATGGGATTTAAATAAGTATTACTGGCGCAACTGTCTATCGGTCCATTTCTGCTTAACCCTTTTGGGGAACTTAGGCTTGACGTTACGTCACGTTCATAAAAATATGTTCTATAGAACATTAAATACTGTTATTTGTAGCAATTCTATTAGACCCAAATTAGGTCACCAATGGCCTCTTTTCTCAATTTCGAGAACTTTTTCGTTACATTTTTTAAATTATTATTGATAGACTCGCGTTTGACTACTATCTCACCTGATGGTAAGCGATGATGTGGTTGACGATGAGGCACACTTGCCTAGAAGTAATCTATTCACTCTTGATTTAAATATTCCCTGGTTGTAGCTATCCGGAAATACTCCAGCAGGGAATTCCACTCGTTAACTGTACGCACAATAAAAGTATTGCACATACATCAGTATGTGCAATACTTTTATTGTGCGTACAGTTAGTGGGTAGATACCCAAACATCAATTTGTCGTACATTTCTAACATATTCTTCTCGTTCATCCAGATATTCGACAACCACTACCCCTTCCACCATCATGCGATCGTGAAGCAGTCCATCACGCCAGCACACGATCATCACGGCAAGCTAGAAGGTGACCACAGAGTACGATGGGCGAAGCAGCAGCGGGCACTGTCAAGGAAGAAGAGGGACTGCCAGACCATACCAGATTCATATCATTCTACAGGTACGGATAGTATTTGAAATGTTTTTCTGTAAAAAAATCTATTATACCTAGGACATCATAATTATATACAATAAAACCTGGTTTAGTGGGCCCTGGATATGTGAGAAACCTCCACTACTGATAATTATTACAATGAGGTACCATCATTGGCCTTTGGGGGAGAAGGAGGATGTCAGTTGCGCTGTTCAGAACCGGTCTGGGTCTCTGGGCAAAACTTGCCAGGTAGCTCATTTTGGAGGGTAGCGGGATCCGAAGCACGGTGCCAGCCGTTGGCCGACCGCAGTCAGTAGGGGGCCCAAGTAGCACGCCAGCCACGTGCCAAAGGCTGCCCCGCCAACTCGCGAAAAATCCCGGTATGCTCCACCGTGCCAGCTGGCGACTGGATGGGAGGACCCGGTGGCCATATCCGGGGGGGTTCGGGCGTCCCCGCAGTCTCCAAATGAGTTCCCCATAGGTTGGGTTAGCACCAGTGTTCCACTTGGTTCACTGAGCAGCGCCTCGACAGTTCGACTTCTTCTCCAGCAAACTCTATAACTCAAAATATGACCAAAGCTAAGAAGAATATGGTGAAACAACGGCTGCACTTCCTCCCACTAAAAGTGCACCTCACTAACATCAGGGGGCTGCACTCTAATCTCGATCCGGTCCACCACCACCTTGAGACCGAGAAGCCGCACCTGTTTTTCCTAACGGAGACGAAGATAACAACCCCGTCGGACGTGGCGTACCTCAACTACCCGGGTTACTCTCTTGAACACAAGTTTAAGAAGCAAGCTGGGGTCTGTGTGTACGTCCGCGATGACATTTGTTGTCGTCGTCTCCGTTGCTTTGAGAAATCGGGGTTTTCTGCCATATGGCTACTTGTGGACACTGGCGTGGAGAAGTCTCTCTACATCGGCGTCTATCGATCGCACACCGGTGACCAGGAGACGACAGCGCTTTTTAATTTCCTCGTGGAGTCGGCTGACATGGCCCAGCAACGGTACCCAACAGCGAAGCTTAATTTTCTGGGGGACTTTAACGCCCATCATAAAGAGTGGTTGTACCCGTACCGGAAAACTGACCATGCCGGGTTGGAGGCGCGCAAGTTTTCTCTATCGCTAGATCTAACCCAGCTGGTGAATGTGGCAACGCGGGTACCGGATGTTGACGGCCATACACCCAATTGCTTAGACCTTCTGCTGTCAACTGATCCGGACAGTCATTCGGTGTCGGTCTCAGCCCCGCTGGGAACGTCTGACCACTGTCTGGTGAAATCCGTGTCGACTTGCTCTCCTCCAGATGACAGTCCTAGAGGCACGAGACGAGTATGGCGATACGAGTCAGCAGATTGGGACGAGATGCGGCACTTTTTTGCGTCTTATCCTTGGCGGCATGTGTGCTTCTCCTCGGGTGACCCCTCGAACTGTGCGGACGCGGTTGGGGATGTGATTCGACAGGGAATGGAGTATTTCATTCCATTCTCCGACATTCCGCTCGGTCACAAATCCCGACCTTGGTATAATGCAGAATGCGCCCACGCAGAGGCCCGAAAAGAGTCTGCCTACAAAGCCTGGGTCGGGGCCCGCGCCCGCAAACTTAGAGCACGTAGGGTTCGCGCGAGGAAAAGAGCCTTTAATTCTGCCGCCAAGTTCTGCAAGCGGGTTCTGCGTCGGGCACGTTTTGACCATATTGGACGTATTGGGGCCAAGCTGGCATCACACCCTCCGGGTAGTAAACAGTTTTGGTCCCTGTCTAAAGCGGTTGAAACGAATTTCTGTCGTCCCACATTACCTCCAATGCTGAAACCTGATGGGTCGCTGGCTCACTCTGCGAGTGAGAAAGCAAATTTATTTGCATCTCTCTTTGCTAGCAATTCACGTCTGGACGCTGGCTCCAAGCAACCACCCACTCTACCTCATTGTGACTCTTCGATGCCGGAGATCGCTGTGCACACTAAAGAGGTCCGGAGAGTATTGTGCAGTCTAGACGTGAACAAGGCCAGCGGGCCTGACGGCATTCCAGCGAGAGTGATGAGGCAGTGTGCGCCTGAACTGTCTCCTGTATTGACACGCTTGTTCCGCCTCTCTCTTGTAAAAAGAATGGTGCCGAAATCCTGGAAGCTTGCAAATGTGCAACCAGTGCCCAAAAAAGGCAACCGTGCAGACCCTGCCCATTACCGTCCGATCGCCATTACCTCCATTTTGTCCAAAGTTATGGAAAGGGTACTCAACAGTAAGTTGCTGACGTACCTTGAAGACAATAATCTCCTCAGTGACCGTCAGTATGGCTTTCGCCGGGGACGGTCAACTGGCGATCTTCTTGTGTATGTCACGCACTGCTGGGGCGAAGCCATCGAGAGGCACGGCGAAGCACTTGCTGTGTCGCTCGATATCTCGAAGGCCTTTGACAGGGTCTGGCACGCGAGTCTACTCAGTAAGCTTCCTGCGTATGGCATCCCCGCTGGTTTTTGTAGCTGGATATCAGACTTCCTCAGTGAACGGTCGATCCGAGTAGTCATTGACGGCTGCTCCTCTGACCTTATGGCTATTGATGCCGGAGTTCCTCAGGGGTCTGTTCTCTCTGCAACTCTTTTCCTGCTGCACATCAATGACCTACTTCTGCCTGGTATTGTTGGGTATGCAGATGACAGTACTGTTTCAGAGAGATACCTGTCCAGCGCAAAAACCAGCGTGGATGAAGTTCGTTCCTTGAGAGAGGCTATGGTGGAGCGGACAGATTTGACCTTAAGCCTTGTCTCCCAGTGGGGTGATGACAATCTGGTCTCCTTTAACGCCACCAAAACACAGGCGTGTCTTTTTACCGCTAAAAGGAGTCTTTTCGATCATACTCCTACTTTTCGGGGTGCATCTGTTCCTGTGACTGATCGGCTCGAGCTCCTAGGCATGGAGTTGACATCCAATCTCAACTTCGGCGCCTCCATTGAGTACAAAGCCCAAATTGCGGCCAAAAAACTGGGCATCCTGAATAGAGTGAAGCGATACTTTACGCCTGGACAGCTTTTAACCCTTTACAAAGCGCAAGTCCGATCCTGCATGGAGTATTGCAGCCACCTTTGGGATGGCTCAGCTAAGTATCAGCTTGCCGCGCTGGACTCGGTGGAACGCAGAGCCAAGAGGCTCATTGGCGACGTTGAATTGGCGGATGCCAAGTTACATAGCTTGGCTCATCGCCGCAAAGTTGCCTGCTTGTCGGTCTTCTACAGACTGTACTTCGGTGAGTGTGCTCAAGAACTCCACGACCTCATCCCACCAGCCCCCTTCTACCATCGGACATCTAGACGCACTGCAAGTTACCATCCTTACCTTGTTGCCATTCCACCAATTCGCACTAAGCGCTTCCAGACATCCTTCATAATGCGCACAGCGAATGAATGGAACTCACTACCTGCGTCTGTGTTTCCGAACGCCTACAACCCGAATCTCTTCAAAGTTAGAGTGAACAGGCTTCTTCTGGGTAAACTCACTCCATCGTCGACTCTGTCTCTGTCACCTCTGACCTAGACTAGAGTCAAGAGCAAACCCACCACAAATAAAAAAAAAAAAAAAAAAAAAAAATCACTTACTTTAAATACATACCTCAGTTATCTTAATAACTGAGTTTTTTTTTACATATTTTGGTTAACTTCTATAATTAGGAGCTCAGGCGACTTTTGTAAATAAGACATAGTCTTTTTTAACTTGGCTATTTGGGAAACTTGGTAAATAAATTGCTTAGCGAAAATAATAGTGCGAAAATAAATTGATAACAAATCCTAAGTAGGTCTTTTAAGATCCTAGTTATCCAGGTAACACTACTTGAAACATACGCAAAAACATTCAGAAGTTATTGGCCACTCAGGTACGTAATAACATTAGTTTGGCTCTTTTTATGAAACCAAGTATTTGATCTCTAAAAAGATAAATTAATATTGAAAATATAAAAATCATAACCAAAACAAACTTAAGTATGGTAAACTTCATTACCATATTCTGATTTGACTATCATGTTCCAAATCAAGGTTATTGCAAAGATTTGACTCACAATAAACGTCAACAAAACGTTAGCTAGCACCGACACACAATCCCAGATCACGGTACCTCACTCCCACCAACCATGC
This sequence comes from Anorthoa munda, assembly GCA_945859665.1. Lineage (NCBI taxonomy): Eukaryota > Metazoa > Arthropoda > Insecta > Lepidoptera > Noctuidae > Anorthoa > Anorthoa munda. The sequence continues at coordinate 20,945,222 of OX243908.1, forward strand.
GAAAAATCGTGACTTTATTTTTTTTCGTAGCTGAGACGACGTCATCGGATGCGCCTGCGCCGTCAGCCGCGTCCACACGTGACACTAATTTCAAGCGAGAGCTCCCGGTTGGAGTGAAGGGACGGCCAAGAGCTGCAGACTCCAAGTTTCAACTTAACGACCCGAAGTGGCCCCACATGTGGTATTTAGTAAGTATTTTTAAATTGCTACTGGGTTCTGGCCTTGAGTATTGTTAAGAAATTTGGCCTTGAAAAGTTCATGGAACTTGATAATCTTGTGGAGAACGTTACACCTGCCAGCTAGAATGGACGTCGCTAGGTCTTACGGTGTAACTTGGAAGAGGTCTATTTCCAGTAATGTACTGCGACAGGCTTGGTTAATTGATCTTAAAACCTTCTTCTCTAAACAAAGTGATTTTATATCAGCGTTAATGATTTTCAAAAGTCCAAAATGTTTGGGTTTTACCACGTGACATTTCGGTAACTCAAATCAATCCCATACACGTTGTTTAAGGCGTATTTTCAAAGCTTTTATATGTGAAATCTGTGAGTCAGTAATACCAAAAGATCGCTGGATGTTGCGCTTCTAGTATAACAACATCTTCTGATGATGTTAGGGATACCTCGCTTCTGTAGTGCATCAGGGATGTTTGCTCTGTATCGCACTGATGGCTTTCATGCCGTCATCCGCAAGAAAACTGTATGTCTGATCTGCAGAATGCGTGGCAGCTGCAACGGTGTTCTGAAAACTGCAGCTGATAGGATCTCCTTTCCGCTATGGAGATCCTTTATTAAGCGAGTAATTTGAATGTGTTTTTATATCATGTTATTGTATTTTTATTTTTTATTCAATCGAACTGTATGGATTAGGTTATCCGAAAATCCGAAAGTTATCCAATAAATGAATTTGAAATTGAATTTAGACTTTTTACGAACATTTTCGCTGATATAATATCACTCTACCTTGGTCCATGTGTTCTGAATGTAAGAATGGATAGCTTTCAACTATTGCTTAACTAACTCCTTATTTTTGAATCCATCATCGTTGCAGCGCCGATCAATCGAAGCAAGAGCTCTTTAGATCTAACACTTCCTTTATATTATTACTACATATTCGCAGTTGTAAAAGCCAGACACTTTACTCTGAGTGCCCATACTAAAGAGTGACTTTGAGAAGTGCCAATGCGATTAGTATGGGGACTGAGTTCTGTCCCTTTGGTAAAACCAGCTATTTGAAAATAAAATGTGGGTACTGAAAGGCTCTGAAGATCACTTTTCACAGTTGAAAACGTTTCCAAACGTTTGGGTTTAGTTAGCTTTCAACGGCAAAGTTAATATGTAAACATAAATGATTCATGAAAGTAGCCTTAAAATACTATGTATTTAACTAAATATAGAAGCGAGAGAAGTTTATCTAAAATATGAAGCTAGTTAGTTATTTAACAAATTTTAAGCTAGCTTTATGTTAAGCTAATAAGTTTTTTTTATTGTTTTAAAACTGTTTAACCCTAATGTACTAGTATTAACGCAAACAAATTATTAAGAATATTTTGTTAAATAACTGTTACAAGAATGATGATTAACGAGGTAACGCCCATAATTGACTTTATGATTGCAAAGGTGTTATTAAAAATCTGAATATCGTTGAGTTTCCCAGAAAGTTCTGAAGTTACACTGTGTAAGCACTTGATCCACGTCGTTTTAGGGTTCCGTAGCCAAATGGCAAAAAACGGAACCCTTATGGATTCGTCATGTCTGTCTGTCTGTTTGTCTATCTGTCTGTTTGTCCGTCCGTATGTCACAGCCACTTTTTTCCGAAACTATAAGAACTATGCTGTTGAAACTTGGTTAGTAGATGTATTCTGTGAACCGCATTAAGATTTTCACACAAAAATAGAAAATAAACAATAAATTTTCAGTTTCAGTTGTAAGTATGGGGGTACTTACAACTGAAACTGATTTTTTTTGTTTCATCTAATCTATGGATAATCTGGAATCTATGGATAGGTTTTAAAAATGATATTGAGGTTTTTATTATAATTTTTTTCTAAACTGAATAGTTTGCGCGAGAGATACTTCCAAAGTGGTAAAATGTGTCCCTCCCCCTTTAACTTCTAAAATAAGAAAATAATAAAACTAAAAAAATATATATGATGTACATTACTATGTAAACTTCCACCGAAAATTGGTTTGAACGAGATCGAATAAGTAGTTTTTTTTTAAACTTCATAAATCGTAAACCGCAATTTACCAAGTACGGAACCTTTCGTGCAAGAGTCCGATTCGCACTTGGCCGGTTTTTGTTTTTCTTTAGCGATTCAACTGAACCGAGAGAGAAGTTTGATTTACTTTGGGTAAAGTTTATAACGCTCTTCTTAAATATTGACGAAGTGGAAGCCAAAAATTCGAGTTTTATTAAGCTATCGCGGGCAATTTGCCTAATTCATACATAAAATCGCTTTAACCAGCGTAATGAGGGTTGAGATGTTTTCGAGTCCATATCTTAAGACGGCTCGTGCATATTAGAGAGGCTGAAGTGAATTAATTTGTACAACATGTTTTAGCTTTATATTTACTTGATTAATAGTAGATACAGATTGTGTACTAACTTTAAACGATCTATCGGCCGTACATTTTCCAACCAAAATTCGTATAAACTTGTCAACATAATTTGCACACGTGCCTGGCACACACAAAGATAAATAGGTGTATGCTCGTCAATCAATTCATAAAAGTAATTTCAATTTAGAATTCGTGTTAGCCTTTGTTCACTTGTATTATTCATGCGCTCTGAAATAGTTAATATAAAAACCAATTTCGTAAAGATATCTGTGAAACGATCCGTCAATACAAATTTCCCGTGGTTGCCTCGGTGTTGCCGCAGATATTTTATTTTCATTCGGCTCTGCTACTGTTGCAAATATATTTCTGCAAATTCATTTTAGTAACAATTTTGTAAATTAAAAAATCTTCTCTGATGGAGGTTGAGTAATTGGTTTTGCTAGTACATTCAATTTTTGTGGTGTGTCATGATTTTATGACCGCCAAAGATTAAGTGGGTCGTTGCTTTTATTTTAATACTTCTTGTTGGTAGATATTTTGCCAAGCTATACCATAAATCATATGCTAACAGTTAATAGGAGTAGTTTGTTAGTAAATTAGTAGTATTATTGCCAACTGGATACATATATTTTTTCTGAACATTTGTATTAATATAGTAGTTTTCGTGTTATTTAGAACCGAGGAGGTGATTTAGACATGAACGTGATACCAGCATAGCGGGAAGACATCACAGGCCGTGGCGTCGTGGTAACCATCCTTGATTATGGCTTGGAAACCGACCATCCTGATTAATCGCTAATTACGTAAGTAGAGTGTACTTCCATTGTTGTTTCATGTCCTCCATTGTTCTTTGCTCCTCCAATCTAAACACAAATTTGTAAGAAGCCGATTGGTTTGTGTCGTAAAACAACATGATCCAGATTACGTCTCACGACATTTCGGATGAATTTCTTTGAAATTGTCTCATTGTATGTTTTATGACGTCGGTACTTTGGTAGCTCCCTTTGTACTTTGTACTCAGATCTTCGTTGGGAAATAATAGCGGCAGTTTCCACGTATGTTAGAAGGAAATGTTTGAAAAACACCGATGAAATCAGAACGGGAACGAGTAATACGTTGGGGGATCCGTGCTTTCGCGATAAAAGGGCGTAGAGTGACATCTGTGTTCGGAACAAAAGCTGTGGAGTTTCAAATTACACGATTCATCTCGCCCGTGCGGCTTTAACTTAACTTTAACACTGTTGGCGTTCGGAATAAAAATATGGGTAATTGGGCCGCGGGTATACCGAGGCGATTTATGTGCGACGAACGTAAGGGCGTCGCCTTAAGGTCTATCCACACATATCAGGGCCGTGCCCGGTACGTGCACGGGACGTGGACAGACCATGCCCCGTTAGGGGCGCAAAAAAATATCGGTGGGGACATTTTATATGAACTCGTTCACACACATCCGTGCACGGGCCCTGTCATGTCCCGGGCACGCCCCTGATATGTGTGGATAGACCTTTAGAGAGGAACCAGACCGCGGTCGATCGACGACGGCGACGTTTTGACATGTTATTTCGAGTTTTATGGAAATCTAGCTGTTGCCTGCGACTTTGACCTCTTGAAAGTCTGGTCGTAGAGCATCTACCTAACTGGAAAAACAACATTGGATTAAGTAATATTTTTTTAAGAAAACTCAGTCCTTTTGGCCGCTTTGACTTTATTGTAGCATAGAAAGGTTTATAATAGTCTATATATTTTGAGACAAAGGTCAAGGTCGATCTGTCGTAGTCTTATTACACCTATATTATAATGAAGAAATGCGGGCATTACTCCCGAAACATAAAGCATTGTTTTCATACATAATTACGAGTGGAACCTAAGACCGAACACTTAAGCCGCTCAGAGACTTAATAACGGCGTACAAAAGTGTTGTATGAAAACTTGGGAGATTACCTAAATGTTGGCGTATTTATTATAAGCAGTATTGTGGGACTAGAACTTATTTGTTTCGGCAATTTAATTAATTTAGCATTGTACTTAATAGCCTCGTATTTTTCCTTCATGATTAATGTAACATGGCTTCGTTCAGGGAAGGCCTTGCAGTTTAAAATAAGATCAGTAAGACTTTTTTCTGAATTAGTCGCCTTTGTAGTCAATCAAATTGGTGACCATGGCCTATTATCGAGTCGGAAGTTCTTTCCCGTTATTTACCTTGATTAAAGTCACCTTGGTACCTCTGACCCAAATACCTTAGAATCAGCGTTGTTTTTTGAAGGCTACAACTGGGGTCTTTAAGTTAAGAGTACCTAAATAGAGTAAAAAGCCCCCTTTGAAAAGCCAGTCCCAATTTAAAGAAAAAGATCTTTCGACCAGTCGAGTGTTGTGTCTGGTCGAGAACTGCTCGACGGTCGTTGTTGTCGGACTGTTAGTTGTTTGCGTTCAAATCGGGCGGAAAACTTTGATTGCGCGATTTAGGCTTTATTTAATTATTTAATCTTAATGCAACATACAGGTACATAGGAAACCTGACACACTGGGACTTATTGCTTGAGACATTCTCTACCAGTCAACCAAGGGTGTTGGATAAAAAATACTAAAGTAAAATATGTACACAAATGTTTATATATATAAAATTTACATACATATATACTAACCATAATAAATACATAAATACCTATAAATATATATTAAGTAATAGGCAGGCAGAGTCGTCTCAATCAATAAACCTCCTTTGTTTCTTGATTGAGACAACTCTGCCTGGGGTTTTGTGTGCCGCCAAGTCTTTTTCGTAGTACCAGTAGCGGCATAGATGCCATTACAAGGTTACTAATAAACAAGCATGTCACCATCCACCACACGACCATATCCATCCACACCAAACCACTACTACACCACCACCACTACACATCACATTCAATCACAGTCAATTGCATTATTTCTTCTACCACTTGTACCTACTTCATCTAATACCCATTTTTTCTTCACCAGGATCCCATGGCGTCATACGACGTGAACTCACACGACTCGGATCCTCAGCCGCGGTACGACATGATTGATTCGAACCGCCACGGTAGGAGATGCGCGGGTGAAGTCGCCGCTACTGCCAACAACTCGCTGTGTGCTGTGGGAGCAAGTGTTGGAGGTAAGAACCAAAGCCATAAAGCCACAACTAAGAAACTGTAGGATATGTTACGGCAGCCATGATACGACATACGTACGTACGAATCGTGGTGGACGACCACGACTCAAGATGCGGCGGTGAATCCATCAACTCGCTGTGCGCTGTAGGAGTCATGTATGGAACTACTGACATTTAGCTTATTACAATATTATATTTAGATTATTATTATTATTTTAACGTTGGTAATTTTGTGTTAGGTAGTATGGAATTGTGTGTTTTGTAAGTAATTTAATTATTAATTTTAAATGTGTCTGTTGTTTCGACACCACTAACTTTGTTATTATTTGTATGCTCTCGAGTAAAATGTAGCGAACTGACCACCTTATTATAACATCCTATTGTATTGAAACCTACATTTACGAATAAATATGATTTGATTTGATTTGATTTAGAGTTAATGGTTAGAATCATTATAATAGGTTGCTAACAAGTCATTCTATATGAACTCGCATGACCTGGACCCTCAGACCGCAACTCGAATGTGCTGAAAGGTTAACAGCTGTGGCAGACTCGTGGGCTAAATGAGTGACTAAAACTGACCCTTTTCGTCTTTTCAGCAAGCCTGAATATGTTATTCATTTGTTTCAATTTGTTCTTTATTGTGTTATTTTGTTTGTCTTGGGGCGTTTTTGAAGTTGCTTTGGTCATATCAACGTGATGTGTTTTGTAGCCATATTCTTACGTCTAACAGAAAATATTGCGTATACTTCCGTATATCCTTATTTGAAATGAATAATATTTATAACAACAGTTCCTAGTCATGGACCATCTAATGGATGCTTAAAGAGTGACAAACACAGACCATTGTCCTCAAGAATGCACAAGTGTTCGAAGACTCACACTTTGCACGACTGATGTGCTCTCAGAGTGAGTTGTCAAGATCTGCCTTAAGTCTCTTTGAGTTGTAAGTGCTAACTGTGTATGGAGAAGATTCTTTTAAAGCATAGTGTGAAACTTACGACACATATTGCATTACTTATTGCTATAATAGTGATTTCAAAAGAAAAATTGCCATTAACAGAGTTTTCTTGAATTGTTCAAACTCAAAGTATTAATTACAATGAAACAGTTTACAATTATTGTATTTTTAAGCAATCGGTCAATCCAAAACATGAAGCTAGTTGCATAAAAGGAGACCAACACCTGCTATCATCTTTTAGGATTGAAAGGTTAAGGATTGATAAAAGAAGCTGAAGTAGCGTATAATTATAGACGGTTAATATGAGACAACATAAGAAGCACCAGCTTTCAAATAAAATCGGTTCACCTAGCAAAGAGTTCTGAGGTCGAAAGTCTTTTAAGATTTTTTATTAGGCCAAAATATTCTGTCTATAAAAAGGTCCGTAGATTACTACCAATTGATATTCTCATAGCTTAGTGTCATTCAAAAAACGTGACATCATCAGTAACATCCAACGGATTACAGACTAGAAGGCATAAAGAAGATAGATCAACTTCGATGTTTTATAGGACAATTTATGAATGCGTAATAAAGTATAGTCCAGCTTAACTTAATATATTCGATACGCAAGAAATATTAAGTAAGATAGATGGTCTAGAATCTAGTTAATAAGGAGTTTTGCTTAGTCGTGTTTTATTTATCCAATGAAGTTATGACTTTGTCCAATTGGCCGTAATATTATTTGTAATCATTTTTATTATTTGGATCACTTGAGTGGTTGCTGTCGATATTATTATCAGCTATACTACCCCCTAGTAGGCTTGCGTTTAAATATGTTTTAGTTATCTTGAGCCTATTAATGTTCCCACTGCTGGGACACAACCCTTCTCACTGTGAGAGGGAATGGGCCGTAATTCACCACGCGGGCCCAGTGCGGGTTGGTCGTAGTCACATGTCTTCGAATTTTTGGTTCTAGGACAGGCCGGTTACCACACGATGTTTTCCTTCACTGTTAATATTTTTTAGTGATACATAAGAATAACATCAACTTCATAAATAAAATAAAATTCATTTATTTCGGAACCAGTCCATATGCATGTGTAATTAAAAATATTAGATACATTACAAATTAATTAAAAGATTACAATTAGATATACATTACAAAAGTCATCAATAAACACATTATAAATTTAACAATAACAAAAAGATTAAATACACTATGTTTCATCTTAGTCTAAATTTGGGTTTGGATCCGGAGTGCTCATTAGGCAGCCTGGTCCAGTACAGCATTATTGGGCAATCCTCCATGCCGCAGGTAGCTGATGTAACTGCCTCGTATGCGTCGCATCATAAAGCAAACTGGAGACCATAAATCCACTCTCCCCCGCTCTCTTTTGTTACATTTAGGTTTTTCTGTAAAATCTTGCATTTTACTACTTTGTAGATTGACGTTAGTGATATTTAGTACACTAGCTCTGCGCATTTAATTTTCTATAAATGTGCGATACTTGTTATTGGTCGATTTACTTGAAAGGAAACCCCACCCCTTTCAAGTAAATCGACCAATAACAAGTATTCACTGAAATAAATTTACGGGATTACCCACCAAAGCTCATTGTGTTATGAAAAGACAAAGGAACAAAAAGTATATTTTCACGTTTACTGTTACACCGTATGCATGTTTTTATGTTGCCTCGTATGTTTTTATTACGTTTTTTTATATAAACAGCTGGTATATAATGTGGGTTGTAAAATGCCGATAAAATGGGTAGATACCGACGGTTTTGTGATGAATATTAAGTTCATAATATCTGAGATACACAACGGATAAAAGTGAAAATATATAATCAGTTCATATTTTTTTGATTTTGTCGGAACAAAAACCGTTCGTACGGTATTTGGCGCGTAGCGAATATTCAGGAATGAATATTTTCAACATTCTTGAATGGTGTGAAATTTTATTTCTGAAATCTTTAATTATAACGGATACAAAACCCGCCGATGCGCGTCTAAGCAGGTAAAATAATTAAAATTACCATTTTTAAATACAAATACAAAGATAGTAAAATTAACAATATGATTTTCTGGTTAAATGAATAAACATCGTATACCTACCGAACTTTTCAACATCACTTTGACACGTTCGTGGTCGTCATCACAAAGATAGCCATATCTTTTGCCAAAGCGACGTTGAAAAGTTCTCCTAAATGTGTTTTGACGAAATGTTTATACAAATGAGAAAATATGAACTTTGCCGCGTCAGACTGTTCTGTGTAGCGATATGAAAACGCTTCGGGATACAAAGTTATTAGCGAGTCTTCGTAGCTACAAAGTATATTCGTTTGTGTAACTCGCTTTGCAAACACTGTTTAACTTGTACGCTTGAACCTTTCTACGCAATATAACTTGAAAGTTTATCGCATTGGCCACCCTTATGTAAACATTACTACCCTTATGTATACCTTATAGAAACAAGCATTGTTAATATTTCGTTTATCTTCACCATCTGCAGTGTATACGTGTCTCGGTGCATAAATTCGGGATTTCATCGCAAACACTCTTGTTTGTTCATAGTTGAATATTTATCGGTATATTCTACTATATCTTTTGTATTTACACAGCGGAATCCTCGCTTTATATTTACATCATAAAATCCGTTGTAAAGGACTCCCTAATTGTAATTTATATCAAACATGCGATCAAAGGCAGAAAGACGAAATTCTGGGAATTTCAGAGACCCAGTTACATACATGCGTTTGCTATGTTTTGCTACCGACACAGGGCGCGTTTATATGGTGATAAAACCGTTTACGTTCATCACACGAAAGGAGGAGAAATAAAATGATAAGATTCTCTGTCTGATATAATTTATTATTCGGGAAGTGTCACGACTTTACACATAGAAGTTTTACATCTAAAATTTCAAAACAGCGGCCCTTGGGATGAGCTGAAATAAATTACCCAAGCTGACATCCCCGGAAAACAAAATTAACACGAATTACTGTTACAAACTGGATAACAAAACATGTTTTTGTTAGTATTAACATTTATCTTTATTCAGGGACTTTTACATTTTATGCTAATTACGCTTTTGTCCGGACACGCGCCCACGTACGTGCTTTAGAAATTGAAAAACACACGAGCCTGTCTAACTAACGTTGAAATTTTAAGGCTTCGAGTTTGAATAACCCATTAGAGTCTGGCCGGTAGTTTTCCAATGTGACGTGGAAAAATAGAAATACCAAATAAAAGTTCTTGTTTCATACGGGAGGCTAGGTATTCCTATGGTTTCATAATATTTTCGGTATGAAATTGATGGCTGACATTCATCATTCGACCGGCGAATATTATCTACCTACCTATCTACGGCTCAAGTGCAGTACCTTGCTGGTTTGTTGATTTCACCATAGCATGAAACAAACTATTTCCATAGGAATAGCTCATGCTGATACTTTGGGATCTATCTCTAAATAGTATAAAACAAAGTAGCCATCGGGCTCTTTGTTTCTCCGGTTCTTATTCTAAACTACGCAACGCATTTTCATACGGTTTTTACTTATAGAAAGAGACAATACAACACATTTGCTCTGTGCTAAGCCGGGACGGGTCACTAGTCTTAAATAAATTCCACGCATATTTTTTCGCATATTAATCGTGGCCACCTTTCCTCAGGAGTACGAATAAGTGACGTCACAGACGCAGTGGAAGCCCGCTCCTTAAGCCTGAACCCTCAGCATGTAGACATCTACAGTGCTTCATGGGGACCCGATGACGACGGGAAGACTGTTGATGGACCAGGAGAACGCCCAAGTAGCGCGTTTATTGAAGGTGTTACTAAGATAACGGCAAAATTTTACTAGCTTTACATGTATAGTTTAATTATACAATACGTTTTATTACATGTATAGTTTTGTTATATAATAGTTAGGGAGTTTACTGCCACTTCTTCTGAGCTGAAATACAGGGATGGGTGACGGGCACGGGGGATTTGGGGGACAAGCTTTATGCAAATGTTGACGTTTAAAAATTGCTGATTAACAGTTTCATTTCAATAAAAGACTTTTAATTTCAACATTGTATGAAGGCCATGCTAAAATTAAGGATAAGGACAGGATTTATAGACCGTGCTTTAACTTTTCTTAGCGATTCATTCAAATATAAACCTTAATTATAAGCTTTCAATGTTTACACTGGAATGAAACGATTACTGTACTTAGTTTGTCTGCAGTTTGCGATCGATGAATCTTGCTCTAAGTAGTCATTCTAATATAAATGGACATTTGCAGCACCAGAGGTATCATTATATTATTATTATTATCATAGGTGCTAACATCCCAGAGACAAACCTGACTCATGTGCCTGTAATTTAACAGGCCTCTATAAACCTTCCAAAACGGGTCACGGAACACAGCTTAAGAGCAGATTTAAGTATAGTAGTAGGACTTCGGTCTGGACGTCCACAAAGAGCTCGACTACAAATAAAGTTTCTATTATCCTACTGGTCAAAGGCGACCTAATAATTAAAAAAAATCATAGAAGTTGCTTAAGTAGTGACTGACTGACCATTGAAATCTATAACCTAGAACCCATAATATTTGTAGTACCCACTTGGCATTATTATTATTTAAAGCTGTTAAATAAGTAAAAAATGGGTTATGTGATTATATAATCACGCAGAAACGGGTGAACGGATTTGGATAAAATTTTGCACACAGATATATTATAACCTGGATGAGCACATGCTACTTTTCCAGGTAGTTCCTTTGAGATAAAGTCCGACATTTACGCGGGCGGAGCCGCTGGTGGCAGCTAGTTATGTCTTAAAAAATATGCTAATGTTTGTAACAACGGAAAATGAAAATAGAATAAATTAAAAATAAATAATTTGAAAATCTTTACCTACCTACTTAAAAGTAATAATTACGTTTTCACAATTTTCAGGTGACTTTAATAAAATTAAATATGTTTCTGTTTCTAATTATTTTTAAATAGGCACTGTAGTTGAGATCAAAAGTAGCCATTAAACATCGAAATGCTTTGATGTTTTAATATGTATTTTAATTTCCTTTGATAGTATAACAGATTGTACTGTCAACGTTACTAATTAAAATAAACAAAAATCAATTAATGATTCAGCTTTAGGCAAAAAATATGTTTTGATTAATTTTTCAAAGCAAATTGTTAATTCTGATAATAAGAAAAACGCTTGAATCAACATGAAAACAGAGAGAAAAAAAAATTGATAAATAACTCAAGTAAGTTTTTCGGGATAAAAATGCTTTGTAATATTTTCTCGTTTAATTTTATTACCTACATCATAAAATGATCCACTATAAATAGATATACCTTTTAGCTGCAAAAATAACATGTTTAATTATGCCGAGTTCATGTAACACTACAAATAGTAAAGCGTTTTGGTATCTGGCTAAGTTAGTCGAGTCGAACTTCTGCCGTCCCTCACTACCACCACTGCTGAAACCCGACGGGTCGCTGGCCCACTCCGCTGAGGAGAAGGCAAATTTATTTGCCTCTCTTTTTGCGGAATCTTCATGTCTAAATCCTAGTGACGCGCGGCCCCCTCCTTATTCTGATGGATGCGAGACGAGTATGTCGGACATTCGTATCCATCATAAAGACGTCCGTAGGGTGCTGCGCAACCTCGACGTGAACTAGGCTAGCGGCCCTAAGGGAAAACCAGCAATTTTTCTTAGAACCTGTGCGCCTGAACTGTCTTCGATCTTGACACGCCTATTCCGCCTTTCGTATGAGGCTGGAAAAGTGCCGAATACTTAGAAGCAGGCTAACGTACAGCCCGTGCCCAAGAAGGGAAGTCGAGCTGACCCGGCCAACTACAGACCCATATCTGTAACCTTCATATTAAGCTCCTGGCATACCTAGAAGCAAACGATATCCTTTGTAGCTGTATTGGCGGTCGCCAATACGGCTTCCGCCGAAAACGGTCTACTGGGGATCTTCTAGCGTATGCCATTCACATCTGGAGTAACGCCATCGAGAGGCACGGGGAAGCGCTTGCCGTCTCCCTCGACATCTCGAAGACTTTTTGCACGAAAGCCTTATTGGTTAGCTTCCTTCGTTCGGTTTGCCCGGTGATCTGTGTGATTGGATTGCAGACTTCCTGAGAGATCGGTCAATTCGGGTGGTTATCGATGGCTGCTCGTTGGACCGCTTGGATATTAATGCTGGGGTCCCTCAGAGGTCGGTACTCTCAGAAACTTTATTCTTGCTGCACATTAACGATCTGCTAAAACCTGGCCCTAAACCTTTGGGTATGCAGACGACAGCACAGTTGCTGAGAGATACTTGTCCAACGCTCGTGCTACCGGGCCTCAGATCCAGTCTCTCCGGGAGGCCATGGTGGAGCGCTTGAACCTGTCCTTGCAGGCAGTCTCCGAATGGGGCGATGCCAATCTGGTTAGGTTTAATGCTGCTAAAACCCAGGCGTGTCTTTTTTTCGCTAAAAAGAGAAAACTTCACCCGGCTCCAACTTTCCGAGATGTAACCGTGCCAATAACTGACCATCTTGATTCTTGCATCTAGCTTTTTGGCGTTACGTTGCCATCGAATCTTAATTTTGGCCCATACATTGAGGGCAAGGCTCAGCTGGCTGCCAAAAAGCTGGGGATCCTTGCAAAGGTGAGAAGGTACTTCACGCCAGAACAGCTGCTCAGCTTGTATCAAGTGCAAGTTCGATCATGCATGGAGTACTGTTCTCATCTCTGAGATGGATCTGCCAAATACCTGCTTGGTGCACTAAAGTCGATCGAAAAGCGGGCCAAGAAGCTCATCAGCGATGAGGCACTGGTTCAGTCAAAGCTCCAGAGCCTTGAACATCGTCGCCGAGTTGCCAGTTTGTCGTTTTTTTATCGGTTACATTTCGGGGAGTGTGCGATGGAATTGCATGATCTAATTCCACCCAGCCCGTTTCATCATCGGACTACCAGACGTACGGCGATGCACCATCGGTACATGGTGGACCGCCCACCGACACGCACTAAACGTTTTGAGAATACTTTTATTATACGTACAGCTAAGGAGTGGAATTCCCTGCCGGAGTCTGTGTTTCCCGATAGCTACAATTTAGGGGTCTTTAAGTCAAGAGTGAATAGGTTACTACTAGGCAAGCGTGCTCCATCGTCGACCACATCATCGCTTACCATCAGGCGAGGTAGTGGTCAAGTGCGAGCCTATACTAGATTTAAAAAAAAACATACCTGTAACAAAAATACTTCATAAAAATGTAGCATCTAGAATAGTGTTCCATTTTCCTCGCACAAATCATATTCGTTTTCTTGAAGTGAGCACAAAATTTAATACAACTACATACAGATCTTCAGCAACACTTGATTTACATAATAAGTAAGAACTCCTTCGTGAATATACCTGTCATCACGTAGTACTGAATCTCAGATATAAACGAAATTACTGGATAAATAATATTTCAGATTCACACAACATTTTCTGCGCGTCTGTACCTACGTACAATGGTGTACAGTCTTAATTAAAAGTCACAACACCAGCTCTATAAAATCCTTAATTCATTAATTTTACACTGACACTTGACATTAGCACTTGTCTGGACAGTTTTAAGGTTTCTTTTCAATCCTTTTGTAATCCGCGTCGATTTATAAACGAAGTTACCTACCCTACTGAAGGGTACCCGAGCAGGCAAGCGACACTGTTCAAGCAATTTCTGTAATGACGCAATTATTTTCTCTCACTCTCACTTTATTTTTCACACTATATGGTCAAGTGTTCACAAAGTCTAAAATTTACATAAGTCGTTTTCCTTTTTCTACACTAAACAGCTTGCAGGTTGTTGTTTGTATATAAAGTTTTCTTGCTTACGTTTTTTTATTACCTGCCGCGGTTTATTCGGGTTTTGAATTTAAATAGAACATGTAATGTAGTCAGGGAAAAAAAACTTTGCTATTTCGCCTAATACACCTGCGTCGCAAGTTTTAATGTGACTTTTTTTAAATTTTGATTGCGTAGTGTATCGTGGTAAATGGGCCGAGAATAGCGAGAATGAGACTTTTTTGCGTATAAAAAATGTAACACTTGTTTACTTACTTATTATTTTATTCCTTAAATATTGTATGTTCCGTTACGGGAACGGGAATATGTCCGTGGCATCATGACAGTGGGTCCTATCAGAATATCAATTAGTAGTTGCACATGATGAGAAAGGGGGGTTTTTTTGTGTGTTTTGCTTATCTTGTGTCTCCTGTGCGGGTCACAAATATATGTTTTTCTTTATTTCTTTCTTTAACCTAATCTTCTCAAGTAGTCAAGTTTTGGGTGACTATAAAAGTAGGTCCTGGTTCACAGTTTTCCATCTTCTGCCCAGCCATGTCCCAACTACCTCCGAATCTAAAACGGCGGTGCTTATCATGTTATCTCGCTTGCACACTAGCACCGTCTATATTGTGCAAGCGAGAGAACAAGATAAGCACCGCCATTTTAGATTCGTTTCTTTAATGACCCGGGTTGTAGGTACGGTACATACAGCTCCAGAGAAACCTCACCCTCTAGAAATATATAAAAAGTGACATCTATGGACAGGAGGATATACTACGATGTATACGTGCGCCGCGTGCGCGCCATCTCTGAGACATCAATGAAGTTGGTTTTTTGTAGTTGGAGTTGATTTACATCGATTCCAATAGTAAGCGTGCAAGATACCCATTTAACAATAATTGTTTACGTTATTGATACAAAAATGTCATGCGCTAACCAACATCGCACCAGTAATTTAAATGGAGTGGCTATAGTTCTCACCAAACTTCTTAGCCGCCCTGAAGTTGGCTACAATGGCGGCGCAGTAGTAAATCTCATACAAAACAGCACCGCACCGTGCTTTGCGGATCGGAAAGCCAACTTCAAGGCGGCCCAAGAAGTTTGGTGAGAACGATACCCAGTTACTGGCTAAGACGATACCATTTAGTAAGACTGGTTGTCTGAGTTTTAGGCTTCTGATCACCCGTAACGACTGTCAAACATATACAATGTAGCCCATTTTTTTTTTCTCCAACTTCATACTTTGTAATTAGGTACAAAACTAAGTTACATTCTATCAAAAGCTGACATATTCCCACCAATCTATTAGTCCTAACTTGTGCATGGAATACCAACCAATAAACAACAATCATTTACTCCACACCAAATCATTCAACCAATCTAAATTTATCCACGTTAATACCTGAACAGTATTGATCGGGCGAATCACGTTCAATTGTGCAGTCCGCGAGGCGAGGCGACCGGTGTCAATGACTGCTTAGCTGTCAATCACACGGCACATCTACTAATTATTTGCTAACGAGATACGTCTCGGCATCCGATATCTCGTATTTATTAAAGGCGTACGGGGTTATATTTAATTCTTTGGGTCTTTCTGGGAGGATGAAAGCGAATATTGAACAACTTGGGCTATAAAATGAAAGCCATTTATTTCAGATAGGTATGTTAAGTACGAGTATCTTTAAGTATTAAACAAACAAATGAAATAAAAAGTTTAAAAACTGTAACCGACTACGTTTTTTTTTGCCTTTGTTACCCGGGCCATAAAAACGAATCGATTGGCAGCTTATTTATCAAAGTCGGATGACTACGTAAAAAACAAACACACATACATATACTGCTAATATCATAACCTTTCCATTTGGCTTCGCCGTAGTCGGGTGAAAAGTACAATTTGCTATTGCTTGGTTTGAATGAACCTATGAAATTAAATAATACAAACCCGAAAATGCTGGAAAAAAACAGCATTTTAGTTGATACGACAGTATGTTTGTACAACTCGTTTTTTTCATAACTCAGAGTATGTCTCAAACAGAGAGTTCCTATGAAAGATAGCCAACGAAATAAAAGTCTACCTGTATATTTATTCTCTGTCCTGTTATTTGATTCCTCTGCCCTTCAATAACAAACGATTTCTAAGTTCGCGTAAAAAAATGTGGGCTCAGTGAACCGTATAAAAAGACGCTTGAATTTTCAAGTGTCTTTTTCTCCGTTCTGCGGTTTTATTCTAACACACTGTGAAGCCAGACTCCTCAGACTCCAGTCACATCACGGTTTTATTTCTGAAAACTTTGAATTGACCCTTTTGATTGTTGAATTGCGCGTTTACACAGTTCTACTTGTATGTAAATGTATGTAGATGTGGAATTTTCGCTTAATGGGTTGTGTTTCAATAATAATAATATGGTGTAATAAAACCATCGTGCAGTCGTGTGGCACGGCAATGTCAAATGACGTGACACTTGAATATGATCAGCTGGAGGCGCAATATAGACCGATAGCGCTAGGTTTTGAGGTTTCAAAAATATTAAAGTTATTCGTGTTTCGCATATAGTTTCCGGACCATTTGCCCAACCTAATACCTAAGTTTGTGTCATCCTAGGTACTTGCATAGGTAGAAATTTAGGTATTTGTCTTTTCGTTCAATACTGGTCGAAAAGAAAATTAGAAATAATAATTTTACTTCCATGATAATAACGAAGTATTAACTGATGTACATAGGCATTTTGTGTCATCCTTGTCCACGGGAATCCTAATATTTAACAAGTACCTAACACGTTGCCCAACTAGCTCTAAAAGAATATTACAATAGGTTAAATAAGTGTTACTCGTTTTAGAGTACTGATATCTGTTGGTTAAAATATTTTGTGTCGAATTCATCCACGGGTTTTATAGATATTTTTATTTTTTATTACAATACCCTGTAAAATACACAAAAGAAAATGCAAGTTATTAGAGTTTACGTGTTTTTGATTATTATGGTGTAAGAAAACACTATTCATAATTTGTGTCGTTTTTATCCACGAAATCTTATTATTTAAATAAAAAATACTAGACTTCTTCGCACGAAGGGCGAGCGCAGAGAAAAGAGAGGGCGCGCGCGGCGGGTGCCTGCCGGCCAGCCAGACTCGCGGCGCTTTTATTTGTTTACATTAGGTCTAAGCAAGTTGCAACAAACAAGTGCGTACGTTATTTATAATGTATTTGATTGATTAATGCCCACTTGCACTAAAAACTAAACTCAGAATTAGTTGCTAACACGAGGTTAAATTGACAATATTGTATAACAAACAGTCAATTTAACCTAGTGTTAGCAATTAACTATGCGCACGTGGGCCTTAAAAGTTAGTTATGAAGCTATGAAGGACTAAAATGGAGGTTGAATATAATAAATGTGTTATATCGACACCCAATATTATTAACATTGTAACTCAATATAGCATGGTACAATTTTAGGTTTCTTGTTACTAATTTTAATTGCTCTTTCAGTTTTGATAAAACCACTGCAAGTATGATTTTTGCAATGTCACAATGTACAGATTGTAAAGAATTTTTAATATGAAAAGCATTGTAACGACCTACACTGGGGTCATGATGGTATTTGAAGAAAGATTTTTTCTGTGAATATTATTGTATCTTATTGTACGATTACCAATTATACCGTCAAAAATATCATTGATAAATATTATTGTAAGCAACAATTACATGCGTGTCAATGTTACATTCGGATAAAAAAGACATGTTAATTGCTATGGAAGAGCTAATAAATTCGCTTTTCGTTAATTGCTATGGAAGAGCTAATTTTTTTTTTTTAATCTTTTTTCTTACACCAGTGCAGCAATCATGCTGGAGGGGAGATAAATAAGCTTTCGTTAGCGCTAATTAGCCAGCTGGTTCAGGGGGCAACGGCAACGGGGGATGTTGATTCGCACACGGCCAATTGCTTGGACCTTCTGCTGACAACAGATACAGACCGATACTCTGTGTCGATAGTTTACCTTGGGTTGCGAGTCACGTATTATGTCAGAAAAGAAGACCTTCAACAGCGCTGCCAAGTCCTGCAAAAAGGTGTTGCAACGGCCGAATAGGGACATAAGTTGCTTCTTACCCAGCAAGTGTTTTGGTCCCTGGGTAAGTCGGTTAAGTCGAACCTCTGCCATCCTTCATTACCACCACTCTGCGGGTGACGGGTCGCTGGCCCGCTACGCTGAGGAGAAGGCAAAATTATTTGCCTCTTTTTGCGGCATCTTTGCGTCTGCATTCTGGTGATGTGTGGCCCTTTCTTTCTCCTGGTAGGTGTGAGACATATGTCAGACATTCGCATCCATCAAAAGAACGTTCGTAGAGTGCTGGGCAACCTCGACTTGAATAAAGCTAGTGACCCCGACGGAATACTAGCACTTGTCCTTAAAACTTGTGCGCTCGAACTGTCTCCCATCTTGACACGTCTATTTCGCCTTTCGTATGCAACTGGAAAAGTGCTGAATGCTTGGAAGGAAGCTAACGTACAGCCCGTGCCCAAGAAGGACAGTCGTGCTAATCTGGCCAATTACAGACCCATCTCTACGTGTGCTTAATATTAAGCTCCTGGCATACCTAGAAGCTAATGACATCCTAAGTGATTGCCACTATGGTTGCCGCTGAACTCGTTCTACAGGGGATCTTCTAGTGTATGCCATTCACATCTGGAGTGAGGCAATCGAGAGGCACAGGGAGGCGCTTGCCGTCTCCCTCGACATCTCTAAAGCTTTCGACAGGGTCTGGCACGGAAGCCTTATTAGTAAGCTTCCTTCATTCGGTTTGCCTGGTGATGGTATATGTGATTGGATTGCAGAATTTGAGTGGTTATCGATGGGTGCTCGTTGGACCAATTGGATATTAATACCGGAGTCCCTCAAGGGTTTGTACTCTCAGCAGCATTATTTTTGCTGCATATAAACGATCTGCTAAAAACTTGGGTATGCAGACGACAGCACTGTTGCTGAGAGGTACTTGTCCATCCTTGTACTTTGTGAGGCTATAGTGGAGCGTTTGAGCTTATCCTTGAAGCCAGTCTCCAAATGGGGCGATGCCATTTGGTCAGGTTCTTTGCTGCTAAAACCCAGTCGTGTCTTTTCTCTGTTAAAATGACCCAATTCCACTGGGCTCCTTACTTCTGAGGTGTAAACGAGCTGATAATGGACCATCTTGAGCAACTTGGCGTAACGTTCAACACGATCCTCAATTTTGGTTCATACATTGAGGCAAAGGCTCAGCTGGCTGCTTTAAAGTTGGGTATACTCGCAAAGGTGAGACGGTTCTTCACGCCAGAACAGTTGCTCAAATTGTATCAAGCGCAAGTTCGTTGATGTATGGAGTACTGTTCTTATTTCTGGGAAGGATCTGCCAAATACCAGCTTGATGCACTTAAGTTGATAATAAAACTGGCCAAGAAGCTCTTCTGCAATGAGGAACTGGTAGAGTAAAAGCTCCAGAGCCTTGAACATCGCCGCCGAGTTGCCAGCTTATCGGTTTTTTATCAGTTGCATTTCGGGGAGTGTGCAATGGAATCACATGATCTCATTCCACCTAGCCCGTTTCATCATCAGACTACAAGACGTACGGCGATGTGCCATCGGTACATGGTAGACATCCCACCCATACGCAATAAACGTTTTGGTAATACGTACAATATGCGTACAGCTAAAGAGTGGAATTCCCTGCCGAAGTCTGTTTTGTCCGATAGCTACAACTTAGGAGTCTTTAAGTTAAGAGTGAATAAGTTACTTTTAGGCAAGCGTGCTTCATCATGAACCACGTCATCGCTTACCATCAGGTGAGGTAGTGGTCAAGCGCAAGCCTACCTAATATAAAAAAATGAATTCCCCCTATTGCAAATGTCCACCCAGTGGACAGTAGAACATAGAGCAGTGATAGCCCAGTGGTAACGGACGCGACTTACAAGTATGGTCGTGGGCTCGAACCCAGGCAAGCGCTTTACTTTGTGTAAATTATTTCATCACTGCTCTCAAAACACTAAAGTAAAAAAAAAACTGAGAAATGTAACATTCATCAATCCACACTGGGCCTGCGTGGTGGATTACGGCCCATTCCCTCTCACAGAGGGGAGGCCTATACGCACAATGGACCAAATGGGAGTCTAAGTTCGGAAAAGAGGGTCCATCTATCCTATCCTTATGTTTATCACGCCATTCGTTTGCAATTACTTCTTCACACTTTTTTTTATTATTCTACTTACTCATATATCTGTAATATTGAATAAGTCTAAAAACATTTTTATTACATACCTACTCTTAGTTTTTCTCTAAGACTATTTATGCTGATACCATTAATGATGAACTAAAAACCTATTATCGACGTCAACACTGCATCTTTCTTTACAATGATAACATTTCAAATAAGTGTTTAGATTTAAGAAGAAAAACAATATATGGTTAGAATAGTAGTAGTATGTACCCAACTCTCTTTGTAATAGGAATGGCTGGGTACTATAAGTTGGAAGTAAGACGCAATCTTGCTCTGGTCAAATATGTCTTTATGGTGTTTCGTGGGATGCTAAACAATCCGCAAATCTTGGCTTCGTTGGGATTACTCGTTCCAAACAGTAGGCTACGGTTGGGGCCGAGGGAGTGTCTGTTTAAAACTCCGGTAGCCCGTACAAACCTATTAAAGTTTGCACCCGTATGTCGAGCGGTTACAATCATGAATAGCTTCTCTCAACGGTTGGACATTTTTGCCTGCTCTTTGGCGGAATTCCAGAGGGTGACCGTTAGTGTGTTTTCCTCTATGTAACTTGTGCCGGCCCAAAGAGCCGTTACTTGGGACTGGTCTATCATAGACGCGAGTGGGTGTGTGATCAGTTTTCGGGGGGCGTCTCTGGGTGTCGCATTGTATGACTACTTTTATTATATCTTGGGTTCTACCTGTAAAAATAATTGTATGTGTAAATGAATAAATAAATAAATAAACTTAAAATTCCAATATCGTTAAAATATAAATAGTCCAAAATTTAAAATGTATTACATTGTATGTCAGTTTAAAATGACTTTATCACAAAGAAACCCTTGTTACCAAAACTTTTGTGTATTGGAATTTGATCTACAAGTATACTTCAATAGAAACATTGTTCATTTATAATTACAATGCAATTATTCATTTCACAAAAGGAGTTCTTACCTTACTTTTACTCATAGAAATACGGTTAAGAGGCAGACGAAAAGTTCTGTTCTTGCTGATTTTATGATATAAAGTTGTAGCAATGTGTAACTAAAGTTACAATGTTATTCATATTGGGGGTCGATATGTGATTAATGAAAGGGGATTATTAAATTTCATAGAATCGAGCATTATAAGGGATGTCGGAAAAGCAGACTATTTTAGGGACCGTGATGAAATAAAACTATACATAATCACTACACACAACAAAAATATCTAGTATTTTTTTTACTTCGTGTACTATTTGTTTTGCTGACTGTACACTACCTACTCGAAGCGGGGCGCGGGATATTGAGAAGCAGTATAACGAAAAAAAAAGGTAGGTAGGTATCGGCATATCAATCTACCTACCGCTTTCAGGTTCAAATTCGAAGCGAATTAAAGCGTCAATCCAAAAAAAAATATTGACCGTCTTCTAAGCATGGACCATTGACAATCGTAGGTAATAAGATTGCAGACGCGTGCTTTGTACAAAATTCGCACGTCATTATGTTTATCTCTATATGTTACACATTTGTTCATTACGTAGCGGAGATAAATGTCAATCAATATTCGATATAATAGGTATGTTATTTATTTATGAACGCTTCGCATCTAAGAAGAAATCGTACCGAACGAACGTGTGTCCGTGCGTATGCCGCCTGGCCGCCTCCGCCCGCTTCCACCTCAACCATTGTTTTTGTGTTTTATTCATTTAAATACATATGCGTGCATTAAAATGACACAAATTTAAAATGTCGATTATTCATGCATTTATGATATTGATTATGTGAACTCTAATAATTGTAATATTTTTTTGAAGCGTTTGTAGCTTGGTAAAACAAAATAAATTAAAATCTTAAAATTCCGTGCTCTAATTTGGCACAAATTTATTTAATAGGCATATGTAAGTGATCTAAGAAAGGAAATAGTTATTTCATAAATTGTAATTTTTTTTTTGCACTATTTTTTACATAATGACTGTATGTCAGTTTGCACTGGGCAAATATGACACAAATTGGGTTTGCACACTCCACAAGCTATCCTAGATAAGATACCATAATTATTTTAAACTTTAATTTTTTTTTTGCCTGTTTTAAGCAGAATAAAAAGAATCAACCACAAAACATCGAATTACTGTAAATGCAAGTAACAGATGTGACACAAAATGCAAAAATAAGCTACATAGGTACGACTGTATCCACAGGCAAAAAATAAGCAACTTTAGAATTTTTTAAACTTATGGCATCAAAATAAGCCAGCGCTATCGGTCTAATACGTTCGTCTCTTGCCACGCCCGTGACGTTTCCGCTTCATAAAGCAACGATTAAAAAAAAATTATGTTCATTCTGATGTTCATGGATGGATGTTCATTAATGCCGTCCGCAGTACGTCAAACCAATCATTCAAGCGTGTTCAGATAAATACAAACCTAGTGATTGGAATCAGAAATTTCTCTATGATTTATTTCGTACGGAAAATTGTATCAAAAAATTGTCTAATTGACGGCAGCCGATGCGGAGGCTCCATGGGTGAAAAATACCCGTAGATTTTCCGGCTATACCCCTTTGTTCTAAACAGTAACATTTTATTTTATATAAAATAATGTGTATAGAATATTTTACGAGAACCCTTTGTGAATGTGAAATTCATCGGAAAAGCATAATAAATTCGTTTAGCTCGTTTGTTTATGTATTAACTAACACGTCGGTAATTTCTTAAACACTTTCAAAATATCTTTAAATGTTACCTACATTGGTATGACACCTATCGAAGATTGTTTAAAAAATACGTCTACGTTTATTTTTATAGTATATCGGGTACATGTAAAATACAAGTAAAAAAATCGACTGTTAGTTAGTATTAATCTATCACAACTGTTTCAGCTCCCAAGCCCAAGAGAAATGCCTTGCCAAAAGCGGCACGTAGCACCACCTAATAACTCGGACATGAACTAACACAAATATGATACATCCACCTCTAGTGCCACACATGAGTCACGTTTCTACAAATGCCCTTTTTCCTAGAAGAAATGAGTTTGAAATTTACTAGGAAATATTACTGCTTTGATACTTCTCAAACTACCCCATTTTTTCAAAGAATCAAGTGTGTAATATACCGAAAGAAATGAAGGTACACTCAAGGAAATGGATTGTTCAGCGAATTGTCTTTCAAGTTTCGAATAAATTCAAACACCAATATCATTCTTTATGGCTATAAGCTTTTAACAAGGCTATCACCCGGTTTTTGGGAATAAAACTAACTTGTATTAAATTTATGACGCGTCATTGATGCGATTGACTATCGAAAATTCATCCAATAATAGCATCTATTTCTCAAACGCGCGTTGACAATTTTTCACATAAATTTTTGCCTTTAATGCCATTCCAGATATATGGCCTAAGCTAAGCGTGTTAATCTGCTATATAGCTGCTCAACAATACATTTCCCTAACTGTACATACTCACGTTAAAATAAAAAGTATCTCATCTGACTAGACTAATGCCTCTATTTCCGTCACAGGGTCGCAACGGCAAAGGTTCCATTTTTGTATGGGCCTCAGGAAATGGCGGACGGGAGCATGATAACTGCAACTGCGATGGCTATACCAACTTAATATGGACGCTATCAATATCTTCAGCGACCGAGAGAGGAGAAGTGCCTTGGTACTCAGAGATGTGCAGTTATACTTTAGCGGCAACTTACAGCAGCGGAGCTATAAATGAAAAACTGGTAAGTTCATTGAATTATATCACTTCTTACTAATATGATTGTAGTGTATCTGTCTCACTCGCACGTTCGCTTTGCCATCCCCACTTTCCCCCACACAGACATACACAATCTCGTGCGCACCACGTTAGTAATGCGAGAGCCGCTGGCTAGAGCAGACGTGTTGAAGTGTGGTCATTTAGTGCGTGTACGAGCCTGTGAATTGCCCTATAGAACCGGTCACTACAAATGGCGACGAGGATAAAGTATGAAAAAATATTGGTGTAAATAAAAAGAAGAAGGATTGGGGTAAGTAGATAATGCATGACATGACACACGGTTATTTTTTATCGTTTAGGCGCCCACATTCCGTTATGAAAATAAGACAATAAAGCAGGTCCTACGTGATAAAATGAAAAATTACATGGTAAATACCTATTTATTGTGTAAACACCATATGACTGCTTAAATATAACTATGTAGCGGAAAATAAATACTGCCGAAGTATTGAGTAAATAACCGTCCCAAATTTTAATAATAAAGGAAATTTTGCATTACGAAGGTAAAGAAATTCGTATTATTCTAATCAAAGAGCCAAGGGCCATGACTAAGAAGTGTCTGATTACAAAAATCTTTGCCATTAAACATACACCAAACAGCTGTTCTAAAACGATTGCAAAATTATATTGGTGGGTAGGTAAATAACAAAATTTACTTTACTAATTCAAATCATAACACCTGATCAAAATAATAAAATCGATACATTGTTATTTTGAAACCGAACTACTGCGCCTGCAACGCGGATATCGTTGAAATCTTTCCACAGACAATCGAGAGTCTACCCTATTTAATGGAATCATTTTCTGGTTACCGTTCAAAATTCATATAGGGGTTTCCAATGATCGGGAAATACGTTTTGATTGAATACTTAAGTTTTATGGCAACATATTGTGATTTCATTTCATTCGGACACATAAAGCTATTCGAAATTGTGGTACATCGATGCATGGATTTTCAGCAATTCGGAAGTTTGATTTGACTTCGGGGTAGCCACCGGGCATATGACATTCGAAACCGAGAAAAAAAAAAATATGTAGAAATCTAAATGTATCCTAAAAGACCTTAAAACGTAGGTATATACGCACTGAGTGTTTATGTGAATATATACATTGTAGTTACATATAGGCCTAAATGCCTACGTATCTATTCATTGATTATCGAGCCTGACCCCTCAAATTTAGAGGTTAAAATTGAATCGTCTACCGATGGAAACGTTAATGATAATAAACAGTAACTTTTAATAATAATAAACAATAACTTTTTTATAATAATAAACAGTAACTTTTAATATCACCAAAGGTGGTTTTGGCAAAAATTTTGTGTTCATCATAATACAATATTTAATTAAATATCCATATTTGTAGCCGCAACTACTCAAACGAAGGTCTCAAGATTAAATTGAATTACATCAAGCCAAGGTCCACGCAGATTCAAAAAAGCTCGTAAAGGGCACGTAAAAATTTGAAAACATCCTAAGGACAAGCAGTCATGTTTTGGTTACATAAGCCAAGCATATGAGCCCAAATTCCTGCTGTAATCAGCAGTGACTCATGCAACGACAGTGTTATATAAAATACGGGTTTTAGTTAAGTGAGTGGTTTTAGGGCTAATTAAACCTAAAAAGAAAATATTTATTTATAAAAAGATAAAGTTAGTTAACTTGCAATATTAGTTAACATATTCGTGTTAATTTTGAAATAATCTTTTTAAGACCTTGTTTTTTAAAATGTGAGGGTAGAGGAAGAATTTTCTGCCCCAACGGAGCCAGTACACCGAGACACCAGTCTAGTCTAGTGTAGTCTAGTAGTTTCACGATCGTTGCAACACGGTCAAAACGTCGGCTTAAATAGGTAAATAAATAATCTAAATCATCGCCTTAAATTCTCGTGATATATTGTTTTCCATTATGAAAAAGAAAGAAAGTTTTAAAGTCAATACCTTGTTGTTTTTTCATTGCCTACGTATCATATACAGTACGCTTTGGAACTTTTTAGTATATTAGTAAACTTATAACATTGTGGGCACGAAAAAATATTTATGAACTAGCTTCTTCCAACGGTTTAGCCCGCGCGTAGACAAAATGAATAAAACACATCAAAAATATACTACGTACATAACAAATACCCAATATGTACGGTTAAGCTGTTTGATACTTGACCCATCCGTTTTAAAACTTCAAAACATTAGTTTTCTTACTACAAACCACTCATCTCATGGTGGATTTAAGACTTTTCAAAAATATAAAAAACTGTGTCAATACAGACATCTGGTCGCGCAACTACCATTACCATTTTGTTCATTGCAATAGGTAGATTATTAATTGAAAAAAGGGATAAAGCAGAAATTGGAATTAACTGTCGACCCGCATTGTTTAATTATAGAAGGAAGCGCAGAATAATGTTTGATAAAAAAACAACTATTTAGTTTACATGAGTTTATTCTGAATTCAAAGAAAAATGCTAAATAACACGTAAAGTACGTCGAGTAAATATTCAATCTGCAAATATAATTGGAATGACAGCGAGATGGGTAAACTGATTGTCACTGACTTTCACTCTATAATATATTAGTCTATGACTGTCTTATTAAATCGATGACAAGTTGTTGCTGAGAAAATATTTATTTAAGCAAGACTTGACCTAATTGGGTTAGAATGCCCGTAGAAGAATTAGTATATGGTGGGCCAGGTTTCAATCTTGTTGATTGTACATATAAATTATATTGTGCCATTGCAAAATTAATTATCTTTAGTTGAACATTTAAATGGAAGTGTCGTGACACTGAGACTCGCGCCACTATACAATAATACAACACAGGATTTACACTTAGTTTTCTAGGTTTTTAAAGCAGGACGCCTGAATCTATTAGAGAAGACACGATGAGAAATAGCGATCTCTGTACTTTCCTTTACACCTATGTATGTATGTTTTACAAATATATGGTTTGAGTATGAGTGCTTCATTAACTTCAAAAGGACGAAAAAGTTAGTTTATGGTCAAACGTAAACAATCAGTACTCGTCATTAAAATATCTAAACTTTGCCTAATCATTAAGCGTATTTCACGCGAAACAAAATAACGTATGGCATATGGTTGGCTACATCATAAGCGGGTGATGCCCGGTTAGGAGGCTAGATCCAAGGTGGTTGATGCCATAAGATATGGCGATGCCATAGATCCTAGGCGAGTTATGATAATTTAGGTTAGATTCAAGGCGGGTCAGATGTTGTGTAATAGTGCCTATTTCTTGTGGAATGAGTGAATGAAGGCTAAAGTAATAAAAAAATAGATACCGCTTAATGTAAATACTGAATAGCCATATGGGTGCAAATCTATTAAAACTACCAAGGGCACTGCTGTTGTAAAAAGATACCTCCGGGACCAGACAACTATCGAAATGTCAGTTTAACAAGGTGCCACATCGATAGCCTTGAAGTTAGCTAGCTGTGCAGATATGCAATGTTAACGTTAACACTGAACTGATTTTGTAAAACTACAAAGGTACCTACCTAAACAGTTTCGTAGGTCGACTGGTGTGGAGGATTGTCAGATTTCCAAAATCACGAAATAGTGCTCAGTTATAAATAAACATACTAATGTTGAGGAAACCGTATGTCCTGGAGCCGGGGATTCAGAAACGTGACGTCCGCCGGGCAACGTTTAGCTCGTGTGGTGCATTGAGGCCTTGTCCCTGTCGCAGAGGGGAAGTTTGCTTTCTAGCGAATGGAACATTATAGGCTGATTATGCTTATAGGAATAGGTGGAGTGAAAAGACGCAGCCATTTACTTGGTTGGTTGTTCTGCCATTTACTTGATTGGTTGTTCTGCCATTCAATTGGTGGATTTTGCTGCCATTAAATTGGTGGGTATTGCTACCATTAAATTGGTGGGTTTTGCTACCATTAAATTGGTGGGTTTTGCTACCATTAAATTGGTGGGTTTTGCTACCATTAAATTGGTGGGTATTGCTACCATTAAATTGGTGGGTTTTGCTACCATTAAATTGGTGGGTATTGCTACCATTAAATTGGTGGGTTTTGCTACCATTAAATTGGTGGGTTTTGCTACCATTAAATTGGTGGGTATTGCTACCATTAAATTGGTGGGTTTTGCTACCATTAAATTGGTGGATTTTGCTACCATTAAATTGGTGGATTTTGCTGCCATTTAATTGGTGGGTTTTGCTGCCATTAAATTGGCGGGTTTTGCTGCCATTTAATTGGTGGGTTTTGCTACCATTAAATTGGTGGGTTTTGCTGCCATTAAATTGGTGGGTTTTGCTACCATTAAAGTGGTGGGTGGCTACTGCCATTAAATTGGTGGGTGGTTACTGTCATTAAATTGAAGAAAAATAGGAGAGTGAAGGGATATTGAGAACGTGAAAAAAAAGACAAGGATCTGTCACGTGAAGAAAACACTATATATGATCAAATAAGAATAAGAATAACAAAAGTACATTATTACGAAATGAATTGATATTAAATAGATTCTTAATAAAATCATTAATGAGGAAGGGATGTAGTGTATCTGTCTCACTCGCACGTTCGCTTTGCCATCCCCACTTTCCCCCACACAGACATACACAATCTCGTGCGCACCACGTTAGTAATGCGAGAGCCGCTGGCTAGAGCAGACGTGTTGAAGTGTGGTCATTTAGTGCGTGTACGAGCCTGTGAATTGCCCTATAGAACCGGTCACTACAATGATAAATGCGAAAGTTTGGATGTATGGATGTTTATTTGTTACTCAATCACGTCAGAACGGCTGATCGGAATTGGATGAAATTTGGCACGGAGACAGATTATAGTCTGGAATAGCACATAGGTTTTATCCCGGGATATGTTCCCCTGGGATGATAAAAAATAATCACGCAGGCGAAGCCGCTGGCAGTAGCTACAGTATATACAGGGCGAACCGGCTGTTTATCTGATGTGAGTGTCGGTTCATACTAGACCCTGAGACTAGACCGAAGCAAACCACGCGGTCGCCTACGCGCACGCGGCTCTTCGGGAGCAGTCGTGCGCGCGAGACATAAAAAATGCCACGTTTCTTGTATAGTGAACGTGTGTAAACATTCGGATGGCCGCATCTTTACAATATAATTTGAAAGAAAACGGACTCAATGATAGCGTGAAGTTTGATAGGACAAATAATGGATAAAAAAACGTCTTGCAGCAACCCCGAGTTACATAAGACAAAGGCAGAAGGATGATATTGTAAGCTATTTTTATTCTCATTATAGATTTTCCTGCTTTCTAATGAAACGGGAAAGAAACAAAGAATAGTTTTTGAGATTTTTTTCCTTGTCCTATAATGATCGCATGTAAATAAGATTGCAGTTGTTTCCCCCTCTTCAAACTCTTAATCTGAAAAGCAGTTTGTTTATCCAGATTTCGAAAGCCACCTTAAAATATTTGACCTAGCGTTAATCCTTTATGAGTACAATAAATAATCCAGTCTCGTCCTTATAAGGAGTAAGTAATACTTAGACAGGCGTTTCACTACGACAAATTGATGGAAAGCATGATTTGTCAAAATCAGTTTTGTCGTCTTGGCGGTAACAGAAATAGATAGCTAGCATAACTTTTTGGTTTGGTATTGGCAAAGTTAGCCCTTTTCAATAATGGGCTGTAGTTTGGAAATACACCAGACAGTAAAACTTATTCATATTACTACATAAATACATGAATTCACGCCTTTTTCTCATGGGGTTAGACAGAAACAACAGAACGCCGCCTGCGTATCCATACACAGTTCTTTTGCTTTTTTTACGTTAATTCATCTAAGGGCCTAGTGCGATATAGTATAGAGTAAACCAAAACTTTTAGAAATTACCTCCCAGTACAAAAAACAAGATTCTTTATTTGTAAAACGCATGGATACTTTGGTTTATTATGTTCAAATTTATGAAAGTAATTCTTCATCTTCTTCTTACCTAATCCATATAAATTACGTTGATAGATATCCGATCGAAAAAAAGATTCCGCAAAAACTTTGATCGCACCTAGCCGTCCCATCATGCAATCGCACAGAGACATGCAACACGGTCAACTTAGTGGTAGTTGAAGAATCTCTCGATAGATAAATAAAATAACATGTGTTTCATCCGCGAAACTAGAGTAATTAGAAAGTCAAACGAGCTTACCTGTAAGTAAGGTTCGACTTCAATTATGTGAAATTGTGGTCTCCTCCGAAGATGATGAGAGATGATAGTGTAGTCCCGTCCGTTAAGTCAATTATGCGCCACATATTCAAAGCGAAGAGCGAACATCACTAGTACGCGTGCCCCTCACTAGTCTGTAACTCTATGGTTCATTAAGTTCACAGTATCTCCATTTATTGGTTTTACAACCTGGGGTTTATACAAAGTGTTAACTTGGTATTTCCTTGGGGTTAGGGAGGGACTCATCATCTTCGGAGGAGACCACAATTTCACATAATTGAAGTCGAACCTTACTTACAGGTAAGCTCGTTTGACTTCCTAATTATGCTACATTGTGGTCTCCTCCTCGTATGATGAGAGATGATAGTGTAGATGTTTAAAGTCAAGTTGTAAAATCAATAAACATTTATTTTTAAACATAAGAAATATTTGACATATTATTATAACAAAAATAAATCCTCTTATTCATTAATTAATTAGTTTTATTAATTAACCTTAGGTAAAATTAATCAGTCTTTTTACCCGACTGCCGAAGGAGGGTAATGTGTTTATCAGTCTATGTATGTATGTATGTATGTAAGTATGTATGTATGTATGTATGTATGTATGTTTGTTCCTATGTGGCGTTCTAGAGACCAAACACGTGGGCCGATTTTGATGGTTCTTACGTCAATCGATTCGTCTTAACCCCGCGAGTGTCACTGGCTGCATTAAAATTGGAAAATAGGAAAATGGCGGTTCTTGGGCGCCATATTGTGGGGGCTTAAATATTTTTTTTCTTCCAAACCTATCGTGTGGGGTATCAAAGTAAAGGATTTTAAGAGGCGATTTCAAAAATATATAACACTTATATAAAATGTATAAAATTCGAGAAAAAAAAACAAAAAAGTTATAAATAAAAAAAGTTAATAAAAAAATAAAAAAACCCGACTGCTTGAAAAGCGAACTAAAAAGACGTAAACAAGGAGAAAATCATGATGTGCAGTCGGAGGATACGTCTGGTTTTGGTCAGCCAGCTCGCGAAATGTATCCTCCGACAGCACAGCATGATTTTCTCCTTGTTTACGTCTTTTTAGTTCGCTTTTCAAGCAGTCGGGTTTTTTTATTTTTTTATTAACTTTTTTTTTACCTGGTCATGTAGTCTAATTATTATTAAATATCGCTTCTGAAAACCTTCTATTATCTATAATAGGTCTATTATAGAATCTAGCAAAGGTTGTTGACTCACCCGTCCAACCAGCCGCTCTTCTAATATCATCTATGTTTACTCCCTTACTATAGGCAGCCGACGTCGAAGCGTGGCGAGTGCTATGTGCTGAGAATATACTTATGTCTATACCACTTTCTTCCATAACTTTCTTAACCCAGCGGCTGATTGTACTAGATGTCACAGATTTATAAGGTTTCCTTGTTGAAATAAATAATAGATTAGAAATTCTTATTGATTTAGTTAACTCTAAAGAACTAATAACAGCTTTGGCTGGGCAAATATTATCCTTATTAAAGAAGGGAAGAGTCAAAAAGGGTTGCATCCTATTTGGCCCTGATGTCTTAATCAACTTATCAATCTTAATTATTACACAGTCTTCATTAATCACAATATTGTTAATACTAATCAGTGATATAGTCTGAGCCCTTTGGCCCGTAGCTAACATTAATAAGGTCACAGTCTTTTTGGCCTCTAAACTATTTTTCTGACTATAATTGTTTTCAATATAATTTAAAACAGTAGACACATCCCATGTAATATTATACTTCGGTTTAGGAGGTCTGAGCCTGAAAAAACCCTCGAAAAGTCTTCTTATTTTATCATCTGTACCTAAATGTGGACCTATTATCAAGGCCAGTGCAGATCTAATTGAATTTAAACTTCCATAAGACAAACCTTCATGGAACCTCTGAGTTAAATGTCTGATGACATCTGTTATGGTAGGATTATTAATATTAATGTTATGTAATTTTGATATGTTGGTAGTAATGAAACACAACCGCTTTGCTCCAAGGCTAGTTTATTACTGCTCGTACCCTCACTAACAATGTACATACAGATCATCTCCCTCCAACATTAATTTGAAAATCTGTAACAATAACAATAAAACATTCTTATTACAAGATACAAAATAACGTATTGTTCTTATAATACTAACCTACCTACTTAAAATATTTTTTATAACAAACATGTTTCCTTAGCCTCTCAGAACGTCCGACCGGGGCAGTGTTTACAACATTAGAGTTATTATCCTCATTTGACTCGACACACTGTTCATCCGATTGGATTCTGTCTTCCATCACTTCGCAAACCTCCACCCAATCCCCATCGTCCGAACCCCTCTGTTCGCTTATACTATCAGCGCTTATTGCTACGGTATTATTATCACGGTCAGTCGTGACCTGCGCCTCCCTCTCCTCTATGTTGGTAGCTGATGGAGCTGGAGACGCTGGCGACGGCAAGGTCGCGGTAGATCGCTCATTAGATAGCGCTTCGGAGGATGGAGACTGTCGTGGCGAAAGCGATGGAGATCCCGGCGCCGACACTGGCGGTGGATTGCAATCTGGTACATTATGGACAACAGGCGCTCCCCCTGACGACGGACTATTAACTGTTATATCTCTATTATTCGGAGTAGTATATTTTCTTAACTGATCTATGTGTCTGTTACAGCTGGTTCCGTAATCATTAAAATAAATCTCATACATTCTACTACCTATAATTTTTTTAACGACACCTATGCTCCACATACATTTTCTTGCGATAAACCATTTCGCCCATACAGTTTCCCCTACTTGAAAACACCTCTTACACTTAATTACTGTTTGTTCTGTGTTTTTATTTATAATGTTGTTTTTTGGTAAAATCAAATCCAACCTACATCTTAAATTTCTTCCTAACATTAAAAAAGCTGGCGTGACACCAGTCACGCAATGTGCAGTATTCCTATAATCAAACAGGGTTCCCTGTAGTTTTTCCTGAATATCTTTAAGACATAATCTGTCTTCTGCGAACATGCATTTTATCATTTTTTTACAGGTTTTAACGGAATTTTCTGCCTGCCCGTTACTGGCAGGATGATAAATAGGCGAATTTAGATATTCGATTCCGTTCACTCGACAAAATGTATGAAATTCGGCTGAGCTAATCTTTACATCATTGTCTGATACAATAACATTTGGTACACCGAATCTCGAAAACATGTCTTTCAATTTTTGAATAAGAGCGTTGGTCGAAGTGCCACGATCCATATGAACGCATTCCAGCCATTTGGAATACGCATCTACAACAATTAGGTACACTGCCTGCCCTATAGACATATAGTCAATGTGTATACGGTGCCAGGGGGACGGGGGGCGCGGCCAGGGCGCGGGCGGCGCACTGCGTACGCTGGCGCACGCGGCGCACGCTCCCACCCATCGCTCAATATCGGCATCGATCCCCGGCCACCACATTCGACTACGAGCTGCACTTTTGGTTTTAACGACTCCAAAGTGTGCCGAATGCAATTCTTTCATCATTTTCTCCTTGTATGTAGCCGGTATTACTATTCTATGACCGCGAAATAAACAACCATCAATTACTTGTAAATCCGTTTTGCAATGAAAGTACGGCGATATTGATTTACATTGTATTTTCCTCGGCCAACCATTATTCATATATTTTATAACTGTTTTTAATACATTGTCGGCAGCAGTAGCTCCTCTAATATCAACGAACGAAACCGGTTCTACGCTGGCGTCTAAGAAGAGAAAGTACTTAGAGGACCCGTCCTCTTGCTTATCGTTATCACCGACTGCTACTGATAACGGCGATCGAGAAAAATAATCTGCGATTTGATTGTTCTTAGCGTCTACGTACTGTACCGTATAGTTGTATGCACCTAAAATTATTGCATACCTCTGTAGACGCAGGGCGGCCGTGACAGATATAAGATTTCGTTTGCCAAAAATTGATAACAGGGGCTTATGGTCCGTCTTCAGAATAAAAGGCTCCTGACGGCCATAAAGATATTGGTGAAAATGTTTCACCCCGAATATGATCGCCGTCGCCTCTTTATGAATTTGGCTATAGTTCTTTTCACTCGTCGTCAGCGACCGTGAAGCGAACGCGATTGGCCGCTCTCGGCCGTCCGCTTCCCGGTGCGCGAGCACGGCACCGAGCCCGCACGGCCCTGCGTCTACCGTCAATACCAGCGGTGCCTCCGGCTGGAAATGCGCTAGCACCCGCTCGCTAGCCAGCTCGCTTTTAACGCTATTGAATGCCACTTGCTGTCGCTCGCCCCACTGCCATTCTACGCCCGTGCGCAACAATTCATTCAGCGGACTCAGTACAGAAGAGGCGCTCGGAATAAAATTTCTGTAATAATTCACTACGCCTAGAAATCGTTTCACTCCTAATACGTTGGTAGGCGCAGGCGCATCTAGAATTGCCTCGACTTTAGTCGGACACGTTCTCAACCCATTCTTATCGATAACGTAACCTAAATAAGTCACACTACTTTTAAAAAACACACATTTGTTTTTTTGTAGACGCAATCCTGCATCGTGTATTCTTGATAATACCTCTCGCAATCTAGACAAATGAATTTCTTTTGTTTTGCCCGTGATACAGATGTCATCTAGCCAAATACTTACTCCCTCTATACCAGATAGCAATGTTTCCATTGTTCTTTGAAATAAAGCTGGAGCATTGGCCAAACCATAGACTAGACGAGTGTAAGCAAACAGACCCTTATGTGTATTAATGGTTGTCAACTTTTGGGATTGTTCCGATAGGCTAAATTGGTTATATGCGTTGCTCAAATCAATTTTGCTGTAAGCTTCCCCCCCACCTAACTTAGAAAACACTTCCTCTATTCGTGGTAAAGGATACTTGTCCACTTTTAAGTCTTTATTCAGTGTACATGAAAAATCACCAGCAATTTTTAATTTCCCGTCTTGTTTTAAAACCGGTACTATTGGTGTAGCGTATTCTGAATAATTAACCGGCACGAGAACCCCTAAACAAACTAATCCATCTATTTCTGCACTGACTTTGTCCTTCAGAGCAAATGGCACGGGTCGTGGCTTAAAAAATTTGGGTGAGGCATTGTCTTTCAACTGCAAGACGACCTTAAACTTATTAAAACATCCTAATTCGTCTTTCCAAATGTCTGGGTATTGTTCCAAAAATCGTTGCACTTCATCAACGCTTTTATTCATAGTACATACTATGCTGTTATTTGCTGTAGCAAAATAAATTCGGAATTTTGTCATGAAATCACGGCCCAACAGTGGTGGTCCACCGTTTTCTATAACATAAATTTTAATCTCCTCGCATACACCTGAATATGATATTTTAGCTATAAAATATCCTAGGGGCGTGATTTTATGACCATTGTACAAACACATCTTAAGTTCACTTTTATGTAAAATAAAATGAGAAAAATGAAGTAAATACAACGTTTCGGAAATAACCGTAGTTCCTGACCCAGTATCTAACTCCATGCACATGTCTACATTGTCCACACTAACAGTAACTTTAATCGGATTATAGTCAACATACCTCAAGTTATAAAGATCACACTCTTTGCAAACGTTTTCTTGAGACGTCTCCGCTTCCTCCGTGCCGATTTTGTACAATTTTACTTTCTTACCCGCACATAACTTTTTTAAATGACCTTTTTGGCCACAAATAAGACACTTATAGTTCTTATATCTACACTGAGACGCATTATGATTTTTTAAACCACACACTGCACAACGTGATTGCTCGCCGTCATCAGATGTACGGCCAACTGCAGCAACGGCGGTGCCAGCCGCGCGGCTTCTGCCCGAGCCAGCACCGGCACTGCGCGCGTCGCGGCTTGCACCTGCATGCACATAAAACACCTGCTCCTCCTTAACCACGACGTCGGCGCGTGCCTGCCGTGCACAAGCAGCCTTCTGAGCGACTTCTAGGGCCTGCCCAAAAGTCAGGGTCTTTGAGTCACTCTCGAATAACCGATCACGCTCTGGTCCTGTTCTGAAGCCTAGAACGAAACGGTCACGCAGAAGCGTGTCCAGCTCCGATCCAAAATCGCAGTACACGGCTAACCCTCGCAGCCGCGCAGCCCACTCCACGATGCTCTCACCGTCGGATTTCGTCGCTTCGTAGAACTTCGCCCTATCGGCGAAAGTCGACCTCTTCGGCGTGAAATGATTATTGAGCTCTTTCACTAGCTCATTATAAGAGATTTCCTCGAGCTTATTCGGATGCACTAAATTCCGAACCAAACGGTAGGATTCATCCGACAAATGCGTTAATAACACTGCACTTTTGTTGACGTCCGAAATATTGTTCAACTTATTAAACTGCATCAGTCTGCCATGAAAAACTTCCCATTCGTGGAGTTTATGGTCAAAAATACTTAAATTTCCTATGAAATTCGCCATTTATAACGCTTACGTGGGTACATAAAAAAACTCGTCGCCAAATGATATGTTGGTAGTAATGAAACACAACCGCTTTGCTCCAAGGCTAGTTTATTACTGCTCGTACCCTCACTAACAATGTACATACAGATCAAATTTACAGTACCTTGCCCATGTCGTTATAGCAGGAGAATATTGATTTAGTGTACTCTTGGATATTGAATTTATCATAATTTCAACTGCTTCATTGTTGATACCCAATCTTAAGAATGTTTCCCTGATAATAGTCCTGCCATCAGTTTCATTTTCTGGTGTAGGGGATGACTCGTTCTGTAATTGTTCAAGGAGAGTAGATATTCAGAAGGCTGAAAAATGATAGGTTCCTGTAT
The DNA here is from genome assembly GCA_945859665.1 of Anorthoa munda. NCBI lineage: Eukaryota > Metazoa > Arthropoda > Insecta > Lepidoptera > Noctuidae > Anorthoa > Anorthoa munda. The sequence goes on from OX243908.1 coordinate 20,982,569, forward strand.
TAGAAGATTATTGTAAATTGGGAACCATGGCTGAGTAGTCCAGTATGGTACTACTACAATGCCTGTTGCTCTGTCTGAAGTAATTTTTTCTAGAGTCTTGAGTACCATAGAAAATGGGGGAAAAGCATAGAATAAATAGTAATGTGACCAACAAATGGTGAAGGCATCCACTGCTATTGCTCCAGGATCTGGGTGCCATGACACATAGTCTTGGCACTTGGAGTTAGTTCGTGAAGCAAATAAGTCAATTGACGGTACACCAAATACAGAAACAATTTTTTGAAAATGTGTGTAATTTAGCTCCCATTCTGTATTACCTAATTCTTTTCTAGATTCAAAATCTGCTATTATATTGTCTTTGGTATTTATGTATGTAGCATAAATCCACAAGTTTCTATATTCACACCATTGCCAAATTTCCTTAGCAATTTGATGTAAGTGAGTATACCTAACACCCCCTTGTCTATTGATATATGATATTGCAGTAATATTATCAATTCTCAATAATATTTCACTATTTTTTAAATCTTTTGCAAAACATTTTAATCCAAAGAATGCAGCAATTAGTTCTAGGGAATTAATGTGAAACTGAGTTTCTTCTTGACTCCAATGACCACTGGCAGTCTCAGAACCACAAGATGCACCCCAACCTGTGTTGGAGGCATCGGTGAATATTTCTAATTTGTAACAACTTCTTCTTATAGGATTAGTAGATGATACAATTTTATGAGACCACCATTCAAGATCGTGTTTACAATTTGAATTTAACCTAGTTGAAAATTCATAGTTATCATTATTATTTTTTAATGTAAGATTTTTAAGTCGTTCTAGTTCTTTGGTGTAAAGCATACCATATTTAATAGCTGGGCAAACTGATACTAATGTTCCAATACCTTGAGCCAAAATTCTTATTTTAATTTGTTTTTTATTTAATAGTTCCTTTATTATTTTTAAACATTTGTGTCTTTTTTCTGTTGTAATGTCTAATGTCATATTTACTGTATCGAAAATAAAACCTAAGAATTTGCCGTACTGATTAGGTGTAAGGTTAGATTTTTCTCTATTAGTAATAAATCCCAATCTTTCTAATATATCTATTGTTGCAGTCATATTTTCTAAGCATTGTTGGTAATCTTTACCTATACAGAGATAGTCATCTAAATAAACCACTGAAATAAATCCTTTTTCTCTTAAATATGCAACAATTGGTTTCATAATTTTGGTAAAAGTTAATGGAGCTGTGCATAAGCCAAATGGTAAGACATTAAATTGATAAAGTTTTCCCTGAAAAAAGAATCTTAGGTACTTTTTGCTTTCTCTATGTATGCTGACCATGTAATAAGCATCTTTTAAATCAATGGAAAGTAAAAAATCATTTTTCTGCAAGATTTTACACACTGTTCTATAGTCTTCTAACTTAAAGTGTTCTGTAGGTATGTAAGTATTTAGCTTTTTTAAATTCAAAATAAATCTGAAGGATCCATTTGATTTTTTAATGATAAATATTGGTGAACAGAACTGATCCTCATGAAATTGACAAACTTCTATAGCTTTTAGATTTATAAGCTTTTTGATTTCTGATGATATTTGAATAACCTCTTGTGCAGAAAATTTCTCATTTAATGGAATGTTGGTTTGGTGTGGTTTTGTTTCAAAGGGAATCTTGTAACCTAAGACCCAATCTAGAATAGTTGGATCATTGGTTATCTGCTTCCACCTACTAAAATGTAGGTGAAGCCTGCCCACCTGATGGTTCACTTCCTGCGCTGATCCTTCTTCTCTGGTGGCCTCCTGTATGCCTGTCGTGGTGCCTGCTGTCCTCGGTGATGCCCCCCCCCCCCCCTTTTCTTCGCCTCGCCTCGAGGAGGGCCCCGCCAGTTTAAAGATCTATTTTGTGCACCGCTGAAACTTGGTCCTGATGGTTGGATGTTGGTTGGTCGAGGAGTGAATTTCTTCACCTGAGGTATTTTCAACTCTTCTCCTGACTTTTGGACTGATTTCGCAGTCTTTATTTGGTCTGCAAGGTTATCACCAAAAAGAAAATTTCCTGGTTCTGATTGAACAAGGAATTCTTTCATATCTTTATTTGTAGCCGATAGCAAGAGAGATCTCCGTCCCCTGGTATCCATGAAAAGCGAGTCACATAACAGACGTGATGCATCATTTAACTTCTTAATACACTCGAGCTTTTGATCTTTCATGCTCAATTGAAGCGCAGAGCCCAGACACGACAGGGCTGTTGCAATCTGTTGCTGTCTTTTATAAATGATCTGGTCTCTCTTCCTTGCAACATCATTTACTGCTGCATTAACCTCTGGATTCAATTTCGGTGGTTTCATTATCTCAAAATTTGTGAATGGTGGGTTGTCAGTTTGTATTTTCTCCTTATCCTCCTTATCTAGGCCTTTTTTAACTATAACTGTCCAACGTTCTACAATTTGTTTATGTAGGTTCTCCCCTTTTGCCTCTGTTTGAGGAACCATGCCGAGTATCTCTAATACATTGTCCTCTAACTGTTCTTCCTCCTCAAGAATAGGTTCTTCTTCGCAGTCAATGATTTCATTGAATGTTTCAGGATCTATGTCCTCTGGAGCCTGAGGATCATTCTCCTTATTTTCAGGTGATTGACTAATTGGGCTTGCCACAATGTCTGAAACACAGGTGAAAGCATAAGGCATGCTGAAAGTGAAGGAATGTAGGTACACACTATCCACTCTGTAGCACTGTCCTATCAGTATGATTAGGCACTTGTACATGTAGAACACTAGTCTAGCACATTAATAACCTTGTAGGAACCCTCAGAACCTCCCTTGAAGGTTACGTGCTATAGTAGGCAAGCACTGAACATTATTATAACCTCGTAAGTCCCCGCAGGACTTCCCTTGAAGGTTAAACTAAACACAACCGTGTATGCCCCCGCGAGGCATCCCAGAGGTAGTTTATATGTTCATAATAAGGCGATCGTTGACCATATGCGCCCCCGCAGAGCGCCCTGTAGGTCCGCCATTTTGTTGCACTCGTAAATTTTACTTAGGAAAATTACGTATGTACGTAATTCAGATATATTTATATATATGTTACGAGTATTTACAGTTAAATGTAACATAAAAAGATGACTTTTGATCTTATTACTGCAAAATATCCACTTCTTGTAAAATAAAAGATACCTACAAGTTTTTCAAACATGATTACCTTCGTCACTCGAATCAGAGTCCGAGTTTATTTTTCTAATTTTATACTCCAACTTCTTAATTTTCTTCAATAAACGTTCACGAGATTTATCTGCATGCTTTCTTTTCCCCATTTTTGAAGTAAATCACACTTAAAACAAAAAATAAAAGGAAAAGATTTTTTCCTATGCGACGCGTAGTTGACATAAAGAACGAATGAACCATAGAGTTACAGACTAGTGAGGGGCACGCGTACTAGTGATGTTCGCTCTTCGCTTTGAATATGTGGCGCATAATCGACTTAACGGACGGGACTACACTATCATCTCTCATCATACGAGGAGGAGACCACAATGTAGCATAATTACAATCACGGCAACTATACCTCTGGGGTGATTATCCTAGATATACCCTACAAGCACGATCGCGATAACGTAAACGTTTGAATAATGTCAAATCGTATGGAAAAGTTTTTTTTTTTTTGTATTCTTTATTGGTTTATAGAGGGTTTGATCAATATGACCACGTCACCCTCATAGGGGCATTCTACAACTATCTACGCTTAATACCTAAGTATACAATTTTGTACAATTTTTTGGCTGTCCTGGACAAGGGAGCAGCTAAGATACTGTTATACATACCAACATTTATAGAGTAAAAACCATTTTCTATGAGATAGTTACTCCTCTCAACCTCGTTCCGGACACATTCTGCCAAAATATGAGTGGTATCCTCTACCTTATCACATTCAGAACAATTGGGCGAATCACTCTTTCTCATTAAAAAGGAGAAGCTATTCAATGGAACATGTCCCGAGCGTAGTCTGAAAGCAGTAACAATCTCATTTCGATGCATATCTGTACTCACAAACCAAGGATGGCGGGAAAGACTGTTTTGAATGGTTCTATACCAAATTCCCTTACTTAGTGACCTCTCATCAAAGTATTCTTTCCATAATTCTAAACATTGGTAGTGAACTCGATACAAGAGGTCACCAAATAAGGGAAAACATTCCACAGATACTCCATCTGTGATAGCCTCTTTTGCGAAACAATCCAATGTGGGATGGTACCCATTGAAGAACAATTCTTTTGTCTTGTACCTTACTAATAGAGTCCAAAATTTTATAGGCTATCGGTGTACCTCGACAATTCGAGGTGCACCGAGCCAGGTGTTGCATAGCACTTCTAGAATCAGTCAGTATTACATAATTTCCTGATTCGAATGACTCAATGTATGAAATAGCTTCTGAGATCGCTAGTAGTTTGACATGCATTATTGATATTTTAGCAGATGATCTAAACTTCATCGATGCTTTCGTTTGCGGATCAAATACAGCCCATCCCGACTCGTTACCTTCCCGTGACCCATCAGTATAGACTGAGTAAAAATGTAAATAATTAGCCTTGAGATACTGATCACAAATTTCATGAATGTTGCTACATCTATACTGATGCTTCGGCTTGTCTATGACATCTATACAAGGTTTAACTATATTGGATAGGTCCACACTGCTAACCCATGTGTTCAAAGAAAATCTTTCCAATTGCTGCGATGAAAGCATAGGGTAGTCACTAAGAAATTCATGTACCGTCACTAATAGTGGCTTTTTTTTTCGTCTCCAATATAAACTCTGACATGACTTGGCAAGACTGCTTATCAAGATAAATATTTTACTATCCCGGAACGAATTCACCTTCAACAACCAATATTTGCCAGCAAGGAAGTACCTGCGTACATATAAAGGTTGCAGGTGCAGTTCACACTCCATCACGTGTATCGCAGTGGTCCTTATAAAACCTCCAATAACGCGCATACACTGATTCTGTATTCTGTCCAATTTAACTAGGTTACTCTTGTACCCGCTATCATATAAAAAGTTGCCATAGTCCAATCTCGAACGAATAATAGAAACATATAATAGCCTCAAGTGATATGGATGTACGCCCCACCCAGACCCAGCAAGAACTTGAAATATTCTTAAAGATTTTAAACATTTTCCGGCTAATTCCCCAATATGTTTTTTCCACCTAAGCGAGCGGTCCAGCCACAACCCTAAGTACTTTATATTATCTACTACTTGAAGTGATGTGCCATTTACTAACAGATTAATACATTCTCTTTTATATCCTCTCTTAAAAACGCATACTTTACTCTTTGAAGATGAAATTTCTAAGCCAATGTCTGAAAGCAATTTAACTAAAATATTTAATGAATTTTGTACAAGATTAACAACTTCTTGTATGTTCTTATTTACTGAATAAAGCACAAAATCGTCCGCGTACTGAGATATCAAAACTCCACTACTTATAATACTTTCACAGATGTTTGAAGTTACTATATTAAAAAGCAACGGTGATAACGGGTCACCTTGGGCTAATCCACAGCCAGTAGTTCGACACATGTAAACGTTATCTACTAATAACTTCAATCTTCTTTCTTTTAAAGAATACCATAAATATTGACATATTTTAGCTCCCACCCCAATACGGTCCATCATTTGCATTAATGAAATGATATTTACTTTATTATATGCATTATCTATATCTAAGAAACATCCTATTGTCGTCTTATTTTCTGTAAAACCAGTTTGAATATGAGAAACTAAATTAACTAAATTGTCCATTGTAGATCGACTTTTTCTAAAACCCGTAGTATATGAAGATAAGATGTTATTTTTTTCGATGAACCATTCTATTCGATTATTTAAAATACTGTGGAATATTTTACACAAACACGACAACATTGATATCGGTCTGAGTGCCGACTGAAACTGCGGATCGCGCCCAGGCTTAGGTATTGGGATGACTGAGATATCACGCCACTGATTGGGTACAAAACCGGTTGAAAGCGAACCATTATACATCGATAACAAAATATATTTGCCGTTCTCAGGTAGGTATTTAATCATCGAGTACGAAATATTATTACAACAACGGGAGATGTGTCCTTAGAGCGAATACTCCAGTAACTCCAATAATATTGTACTCCAATAATATTAAGTTCCTGTTTCGTAATTGGCGTCTCTAATTTCGAGTTATGAGAAACAAACGACGGGTCGTAAGGAAGTGCATAGTCGGGAGTAAGGCTACGAAGTAGATTAGTGGCTCGCTCGCCCTCAACATGCTGCCTAGCACTTCTACGTCCTTTAAACCACCTCATTTTATGCCACATATGACTTTGAGAAGTTGTTCCGTCTACTGAACTGCAGAGATCCTTCCAACCTTTATCCCTTGCTTTGCGTACTAACTTTTGTGACTCACATATCTTTTTATTGAGAAGCGATAGGTTATTCGGTGAAGGATTACGTCTAAAGGTTGAGAGGGCCAATCTACGCTTCGCAACTGATTTAGATAGGTCCGCATTCCAGTAGGGTTTGGGAAAAAAGACGTTATCAGGGTCCATGTTAAATTTGATCAAAGGAATATGAACGTCTGCAGCTAAATTTAAACACTCAATAAAATTATCATAGTCGGCTTGAAAATTGCCTGACTGCTCAAACTTAATAAATAATTTTTCAAGTAAGCTTTTGTAACTATCCCAATCCGCATTTTTTAAATTCCGGCGATAAGTATTTCTAGGTACAACCTTGAAATTGGTCGTTATATTAATCATTAAGTGGTCACTTCCAAGGGTTTCATTCATAATGTTCCAGTTAAATGTCAAAGCTAAATCAGAGGAGACTAACGTTATATCGGGCGCGGACTGTTGAAGTTGGTTATTAGCAAACCTAACACGGGTGGATTTGCCGTTACAAAACCGTTATCTGAAATAGCGTCGCAGATTTGAGATCCTCTTAAATCGGTCTTATAAGACCAATTGGTGTGGTGCCCGTTAAAATCTCCTAAAACAAGACTTTTTTTGTTTACTAAAGAAAAAACTGAATCCCAATCTTGCTGGCTGGTACGCACAGAAGGTGCGCAATAGACAGCAATAATATGTCCGATTTCACTACAATTAACTACTGTAACACACAAAAGTTCAATACCCTGGTTTGTGGTTTGAACGTCACAGATACATGAATGAATCGACCTATGTACAAAAATAGCAACCCCACCATAACCATCGTCCCTATCTTTGCGGTAAATATTATAGTTTGTCAAATTGAGATGGCTATCAGGCTCCAACCAGGTTTCACTAACGGCGGCAATGTGGACTTTCTCCTGTGACAAAATATTTTCAAATGTAACTAACTTCGGCCTTAAACTCTGCGCATTCCATTGTAGTATAGTCAATTTTAAATTTTTCCTGTTATTATTCATGATTCACGAAAAAAAATTCTAACGTCTGTTTAATTATAGGCCAATCTGAAATGTTATCTACCACAACTAAAATTATCCATTCGACGCAACACTTTATAATACTTGTAACCTTAGTTAAAATAGATGTATTTTTCAAGAACATTATTTCTTTCAGTCTTTTTATTAATTCTTCAAACTTCACTTCTCTTTCTCTTTTTTCTTCAACTTCCTCGATAATCACCTCCGATTTATTGGTGTTCTGTGGCTCTGGATTTAAAAAGAAATCATATTCAGATCGATTAGTTTCCTTACGTTTCCCTTGTTTTTTGGACGCTGATTGAGGCGCTTGTTTGATCTGTTCCCTTTTGTGTATTTGTGCTTTTGTCGATATGGTTTCAACATAAGGTGCAAATTCACGGTGCGACGATGTCGTATCTTCTACAAGTGGAGGTTTAGACACTAACGCAGAAAACGGTTTGATCGACGATACCTTAGGGGCAACATCTACTGGTGAACTTGGTGCTACATAAATTGTAAGAGCCTTTCTATACGTGCAATTAAATTCCGCCATAATGTCTCTTAATCTTTTTTCCTTGAGGAATGCTGGGCAACCTTTGTACAAAGCCATGTGTGCACCATCACAATTGACACATTTAAATGACGTAGTATCGCAGTTATTATGGTTTTCGCCGCACTTCGGACAGACCACTTTATTTGATGGACACCTCTTAGTCGGATGACCCAACTTCCAGCACTGCGTGCACTGTGATACCGGAAAGATGTATGGATCCACTCTAATTCTCAAACCTTCCACAGATATATATGGTGGTAAAAAGGAACCCTTAAAGCATAAACGAACGGCTTCACTTCGTGTCCAGCCTTCTTTTGAATTACGTCGGTTTAGTCGGAATATTGACACTAAATTGGCTGGTTTAGGGCACGCGATTGTATTTTGTATCTCCTCGTCGGTTAAATCTAAATCCACATCTCTTATAACACCATATGATAGACTCTTTTCCATAGCCCGTTGTATACGCCAGCCCTTCTCAAGAAATTGTTTACAGCTTTCTAATCTCTCGGCGCTGATTTCATTCTGCATATCAAGACGGACTTTGAATGGATTTATATATTTCACCCTAAGAATATCCGTAATGCCGTTGTCTTTCAACAATCTGGCCAAAGCAAATTGTTTAGGCAATTGTTCACTATATGATATGTATATCTCTATTTTATCTATATCAAGCTTGTACTTCTTTTTTTCCTTCTTTTTTTTTAAAAGTTTTGTTTCACTGTAATGTCACCAGAATGTGCTTATCCAATTTCGATACACGAGTAAGTATTAAATCTCTGATTAAGGTCTTCGTATCCGGCCTTTCAAAGTCAAAGACCGGTCAAAGTGGCGACGCTTGGGGGAGGCCTATGTCCAGCAGTGGACGTCTTTCGGCCGATATGATGATGATGGTGATCCAGCCTTTCTAAAGAACATCATCAATACTATGTGTGTTTATCCTTCTAGAGCGTATAACTCTGTAGTATACAATATAAGTTTTTAAGCTGACATGGTCACAATCATTAGAATTAATATTTGTTTCGGGATATTTACCATGTATATTTTGATTTTGATTGAGAGCTCGATATTTCGTTCTCGTGATCATGGCGCTTGTAACGGTGCCGAAATATCGAGCTCTCAATCAAAATCAAAATATACATGGTAAATATCCCGAAACAAATATTAATTCTAATGATTGTGACCATGTCAGCTTAAAAACTTATATTGCGAACCGGTACGGGCCGGAAAGTGTTAAATTAGTGAAACATCTAGAACGCGCGCGGAAAAAGTGTGAAGGTTTGGAAGAGTCGTTGACTTTTCTAAAGAAATGTCGGGACGCGGACGTTATACCCGTATGTGTACGGTTAAAACCGCGAAATGACATTTACGGATCCGCGAGTGTTCTGCGGTACGCGAGTGTGAAATTGTTGCGCAAGGTGATCCGTAATGCCGGATACCAACTCGATAAATGCCGAAGGGAGTTATATTATTTACATCTGGAGTGCAGTGCTCTAATGTCACCCAGTGATTTTGACTTTTGTGACCGGATTACTTACCTACAAGCACAAAGATCTCGTGAGTTGGATGCTTTAAAGAAAGAACGTAAGTTTAATTCACTGTTGAATAAACATAAGCCAATTAGCACCTACTACGACAACTCACAAGTAACACGAACGGTTGTTAATTTATCTGCAAAAGTTTTATCACACTGTGCACTCTCCTCGAGAAGGGATTGAATTTTGTCCCCACTCCAAAACGCATTCCTTTCGAACAAGTAATTGGAAGTATTGAGGAGGTGATAAAACGTAATAGGATACCCGCGTGTGATGCCGATATATTAAGGCAGGATGCCGCCGTAGCATTGCGTCACGCTAAACCTCCTCAATCGAATATCACCACCGATGAACTAATCGCTCTACGGGACCTAAGAAATGATCAAAACATATTAGTTCTAAAAGCGGACAAAGGAAATGCTACTGTGGTCATGAACGTCACTGAATATGACAGTAAGATCCGGAGTCTATTAAGTGATGTGAATACCTACAAAAGAGTGGACTACAATCCTACAGCTAGAACCAACCGAGCTACTATAAAGGTAATAAAAGAATGTGAACATGCTCTTGGACATGACACTGCTCAGTACCTTCTCCGTCCCAGAAATGTCCAACCCCCAAAATTATATGGCTTACCAAAAGTACATAAGCTAAATATTCCGTTGCGGCCCATAGTCAGCCAAATAGACTCGCCCACATATGAGCTGGCGAAGCATGTGGCCAGGGTTTTACAGCCAATAGTCGGGAAATCATCGTCCTTCGTGAAAGACTCGCGTCATTTTGTGGATATCCTGCAGTCTACCAAAGTGGAAGACGACGAAGTTATGGTCAGTTTTGACGTTGAGTCTTTGTTTACCAATGTTCCTGTGGCGGATTGTATGGAGGTTATAAAGGTGAAACTGCAGCAAAATAATATCCCTGCTGAGTATGGAATTCTACTTCATCATTGCTTGTTTGCGTCTTACTTTATATATCAAGGCGAATACTACCTTCAGGTTGATGGTGTAGCCATGGGAAGTCCAGTGGCACCCATAACAGCTAATATATGGATGGAGTATTTTGAAGAGTTAGCAATCTCAACTGCATCGACGTCACTTAGACTATGGAAAAGATACGTTGATGATGTGTATGCCATAGTTAAAGGGGACGAGCGTGATGTTCAAGGCTGCCTTCAACACCTGAACGGCATACATGAGAAAATTCGTTTTACCTGCGAAATGGAACAAAACAGGACTATCGCCTTTCTGGACGTAACAATAAAACTACGCGAGGACGGTTCTCTAAGCCACTCGGTTTACAGGAAACCTACTCATACTGACCGGTATCTACACGGGGACTCACACCATCATCCACGGCATCTAAATTCTGTAGTGACGTCACTCACTAAACGTGCTTATGATCTTTGCGACGACGATCATATTACTGGTGAACTAGCATATGTAAAACAAGTCCTACAGAGGAATGGATACGGGATGAAGATCTTGCCACATGATCGGGGATCATCAAATAAACAATTGAAGTACAAGGTCGAGAGACAACCAGCATTTTTGCCATACGTGAAGGGAGTGACAGACAAAGTCGCAAACATTCTTAGTAAGTACTGCATAAAAACTATTTTCACTCCTTTCAAGAAAGTATCCCAAATGTTGCGTTCGCCTAAAGATGACTTTCCCTTGGAAAAGCCTGGAGTTTATAAGATTATCTGCAGTTGTGGGCAATCATATATTGGACAGACGAAGCAAACTGTTGCTTGCCGAATCAAAGAACACATTAGGGCAGTGAAAAATAACGATCCCCAAAAATCGGCCATAGCAGAACATCTTCTCGAATCAGGGCCAAACCACTGGATCGATTTACATGACCCACAGGTTATCTCGACTGAACGCCATTACATACCTAGAATGGTACGGGAAGCAATTGAAATAACCAAGTGCAGAAACTTCAATAGGGACGACGGTTTTCAATTGTCGAGAGCCTGGAATCCAGTGGTTCAACTATGTAAAGGTCGTAAAACTACTGAACGAGTGTCAAAAGTGGATACAGTGAGCATCGTCTGTCGTGAACAGTGTCGAGTAACTAGTGAAACTATTACTACCAGAACTTTGGTAGTAGCGGCATCGTGCGTGAAAAACGAGTGAGGAAGAGGGTAGACAGATATGTCAGCTCGTAAATATCACCCACCCGCAAAGACTTTAGTTCTCGTGATCATGGCGCTTGTAACGGTGCCGAAATATCGAGCTCTCAATCAAAATCAAAATATACATGGTAAATATCCCGAAACAAATATTAATTCTGTAGTATACAATTAAATTAGCATCAGAAATAGCATTTCTCGTTTGCGAGATTTAATTTCAACCAAATAAGAAATTCTAAAGTTGAAGTAGCTCTCTCGTTCCCTTTGATCTCTATTAAAACTGACATCTAACTTTATCCAAGATCAATGACATGTTTTCTATTTTCAGCATGTTTTTACTATCCCACTTTTTTATGACTACACATCTCACGCTGAAAGTATTTTTTTTGCTTTGATTCGTTATCCTAAAGCTTAACTATTATTTAAAAGTAAAAATGTTTCTAGCAACACGAAATGTATTCATTCACTCCCTCGGATTTCGAAAGGAAACTCCCTATTATTATGTTTTACTGAAGGTTTTACCTTTTTACGTATTTGGGCCCTCCATCCCACTTACCCTGAGAGTAGTAACGTCCTTCCCTACATGGCTTTACACAGGATACCTATATAACATCCCTTTGCCCTTTTAGCACAGGACGCGATGTAAATAAAATTATGTCATTTCAATGTAGATTATAAGGTTGATCTCGTTAATTCATCGTAGGATGCCTGTGAACTGTTCTGTTCGGCCTTTAGAATACAAAGGACGTGACCACTCAATCAAAGTTGTGTAAACTTTTGGGTCAAACGAAATACGAAAATGTGCCGAATAGATAAACTATTGGGTTCGAATGGAAGCTGCTGGCTACTTCTTCAACCGATACGTTAGGACCTCATATCGAGATGGAAGAAATTACTACAAAGTTATAAGTAGATATAGGTACCATCGATGTGTTACCAACATATGTATCTTGAAACAAACTAGGTATTCACTCACAAAAGTGATTGTTTAAAATTTTAGCTTAACAGTATACATATTCAAATCTCAAATTGTCATAACAACTATCCAAATTCTATTGTTTTCTTTGGTAGTGAATAGAGTAAAATAGTAATAAGTCATTCGCCATGAAAAGCATTGTCAATGAAAAACATGGTGACATTGTTTTAGGAGAAAACTGAAAAGCTAGGTTCAATTTACGAATTGAAGCTATCTAAATAATCCTCTTTTGTTGCCAGTTCAATCTAAAAGCATGTAGTTTTAAAAACAGGAAAGGTTTTTTTGCACACAGACTTCACAGCTAAAAACGATATACTCAACAAAGTGCAAATATTTTCAGCTTATGTGGTAGCAAGAAAATTCGTATTCAAATTGGTGTTATTTCTAAAACAACCTGCATACTACACATACAGCGATATTGCTTTTTCCTTTTTCCTTAAATTCCTTTTGTATTGTTATACTATTATTTATGGGGGTACACGTTATTTTTTTCGGAAGTAGGAAGGGGATTCGATTTGTAGTAAACGAGAATTCAAATAAAAATAGATCCAAATCGACTGTTGTCAGTTTGAGAACTTGTAAGGCATCTTGTGATTGGGTGTTTCGTATTTCCTCAGCAACTCCACACAATTAAATGGAAAACGTTTATATAACAGCGATGGAATTTTAATTTACCAAGAATAGCAAAGTTTGGATTTGATTGATCTTTCTTTTTTAAGTGGCATTTTCTTGGCACCGATGAAAATAGATTTAATAGGTAGCACCGTACTTTTCTGAGAAATGATTTATTTTATTGTGTTCACAAATCTAATGAATTATTAGATTTGTGTACTTAAATAGCTTTTTTTCTACGTCATTGAACAACCAAACACAAACACAAACTGAAACCTTATAATAAAATGATAACAGAAATGATAAACAGTTTTTTATAAAATGGAGGATACTTTTTTTCATCTTGCCACGATTTACATAGTAAAAGTGTGCAGTACAGGAAGTCTATAATGTATTACAAAACCTATACTCCAGCCCTTTTGAAGATAAAATTTCAAATCAACAACACATGATTTAAACTAATAAAACAATTTTATACAAAATGTTGTGTTTGTTGTACATTTAACTGAGTTAGTACAAATGAAAGACGGTTTGATAACATAAAATATCCAATGTTATAAGCCTCGAAGAGATTAGAGTTAATTTAAAAATAAAAATGTTGTTCACACCTGCTGTCAGCTAATTGAGCTGTCAGTGCTTTGTTAGTAAATATTGTACCTTCATGTTGGCTAGAGTATAAATGACATTCTATCAGCAATAATGATGATTGAAATGTGACAATTGTATACGATTGACATTGTATGAATGGTACCTATCAACAGGATTGACCACAGAACAGAAAAAACTGGGATTGACAAACACAACACTTTGAGAGCGATTGTCACTTGTCTATCCCTCTGGAATACCTCTAAGTATCCAGATGCCCTCGACAAGAGGCGACAGCGATTGGAAAAAAATATCAAACGCTATCGAAATGTCAAGTGATCAATCCTTTACATGTTTGCATTTCAACCACCGCCATCGAATGACACTTTTATGTAGCCCCAGAATCTATCGAAACTCGTATTTATCCCATCCAGTTGGAAACAAAAGACCTGCACCACTCTTGCACGGCGGGACACACGGGAACATCAGCCTCTGCACCGCTTTGCTGCTGGCATCTGCGCGTTAGCCTTGCAAGCCAACAGGGACCTTACCTGGAGAGATATGCAGCATATTGGTAAGTTTCAATATATATTCGAGATTTCCGACATTGTTCTCGTAATAAAGAATCGTCGACCACATCATCGCTTACCATCAGGTGAGATAGTGGTCTATATCTATACTATAATAATAATATTTTAAAGAGGAAAGATTTTTTTGTTTGTTTGTACCGAATAGGCTCCGGAACTACTGGACCGATTTTGAAAATTCTTTCACCAGTAGAAAGCTACATTATTCCTGAGTGACAAAGGCTATTTTTAATCCCGAAAACGGGTCATGTGGGGTAGGCTTAATGTTCCTGTCGTTCCCGCACAAGAATTGACATAGCCATAGTCGTATTGTTGCTTGCCATTTCACAACATATAAAACGCTATAAAAAATAAAAAAAGAATCTTGAATAATACCAGTCAGTTACTGCCCATTGCTGACAAAGGCGTCTTCATCTTCTTCTTTCTGGAAAAGAATCTTGAACAATAATTTTTATTCCACGTTATTATTTATACATAGTACCAATATAATGCACAGTCACATAAGCTAGTATTGAATACTTGCTAAAGATAATAAAACGATACCTATAGGAGTTCGAGTAGGTAAATGATTGTAATGAATAAGGAAATGAGCAAAGGAAAAAAGTATCGAAATACCTCTGATTTAATCGGCGTATTGATATAAGAGACAAGGAGCCGTACATTTAGCTGTTTGTTGATAACATGGGTTATGAGGATAAAAATAAATTGTTTTATGAATTCTTTTACATATGAAGTACTTTATATAGAAGGTAAGGTTTAGGTAGAAGGAAGGCTTTATGTATAAGTGTTCGCGCCGTTTCGTTGGCGCTTCTTTATTTTAGGTATAGTTTTATTCTACCCGCATTTTACTTTATATTTTTTACTTTTCGCTGCTTGGTTTTGTACTGAGGTAGAATATGACCGACATCGCCGCCGCGTGGTCGTGTCTGTGCCGCTTTTTCTGTTTATCCACAATTTTGGATTAAAACCGCCCCTTGAGGTTGTTTCGTGCCGTACACAACCCTCATATCGTCCTCATCGTCAAGAAGACCGAGAAGAGCGCATCAAGGTCGCAGCAGCACTGGCACCTGGATCGAGGCCCCGAGCTGGACTGCCCACCGTGGTGCTAAGGTTGGTCAATTTTCTATCCTTAGTTGCGAAATCAGCAGCCTTTCTCAATCTTGTGTTCTTTCCCCCTTTCTTAATTAAATAAAACCTATGGAGATACAACCACTAGCCAGCTAGTACCCACCCGCGCCATCATTTTTTTTTGGCCAACGAGCCGCACCTTACATTATTTCTCGGCCTTTAACCGAGTATCACATTTTTATATCCCGCTATTTGTGTTGCCGCTTAGTTTTCAAAACTAGTTCCTATTTTTCCGCTTAGTTTTAAAACTATTTTTCTTACCGCTTAGTTACAAAGGTAATTTACCTGCTGTAATTACCTACCCGCTATAATTTATTATTTATCGTGTTCCATTTCTTAACGGACAAATTGCATTACTTTTAGTAAGTACCTAAACGTATTTATATTGCATTTTGTCAAAAGTCTTTAAGCTAATTAACGACGGTACGTATATAAGAACGTGTTATCACCGGCCGTTCCGTTCCGAGCGTTCCTTTGTTCTCGAAGTCTATGTTGCAGTCAGTAACGCTATTTCGGGTATTTTATAACTTGAATATTTTTTAACAAAATCTCATCATGCCTGCGAGTTCTACGGAAGGAGATAAGCTTAATTTAACCATTAAAAGGCTCGTAGGGAAACGCGATGAAGTTTATGCTAGGCTTCAGAGAATTTATGACTCAAGATATGAAATGATTTCGGACCCTAGTAAGGTAGAGAATTTTCTATGTAGTATGGTCTCCATTGATACTATGCGCGACGAATTCATAAAAATTGTCGATGAATTTAATACGTTGAATTTGATGTTGGATCCAGATTTCATACCTAACTATCAAAGTTTGTCTACATTTGAGGACTTATACTGTCGTTGCAAATATGAAGCCAACAAAATAGTTGCTGGCCGGGATATACCCAAAGTTGAAAAATCGTCTTCCAGTAACAGTTATAAAAAATCAAATTTGAATCTGCCCAAATTAGAGTTAGTCAGTTTTGCCGGTTTACCCGCAAATTGGTCGACTTTTTATGAAACATTTAGGACTACTATACACGAGAATACTGATCTTACTAATAACGAACGTATTCAATATTTGATGGGACAGTTATCGGGCCGGGCACTTTCTACTGTGTCAGGAATTACACCGAACGCTGACAATTATACTTTGATATGGACCACGCTGGTCAACAAATATGAAGACAAACGTTATTTAGCCACCGCGTATTTGGATCAAATGTTTGAATTCAAATCTTTTTCCGTTGCTAACACTAAGAATTTAGACTCGTTTTTAGAACATTTTGCGTCTGCCGTGTCGAGTTTAAAAACGTTAAAACTTAGCAACTTGTCCGATTTTATTCTTCTTTATTTCGCTTTAAAGAAAATAGACCCGGAGACCGCTCGCGCTTTTGAAATGTTTAAGCGAGAGACTGCTTTGCCTAGCTACGAGGACTTGATCACTTTTCTGCGTGAACAATCGAAAATATTAGACCGCACTTCGGCAAACGCTACGACGAAACGCGTCGGTACCGACATGAACAAAAATGTTTCTAAGTCTACCCACTCCTTTGTAGGTACTAGCGCGCCGGTGCAGATAAAGGATAAAAATAAATCTTGTCCGTTTTGCGAGTTGGAAAATCATTTCAACTTGTTTAAATGTTTTAAATATCAAAAATTACCGCTGGATGATAAATTTAATTTTATTAAAACTCGAAATGGATGCACGAACTGCCTCAGTTTGTCCCATAATAACGTAGCTTGTAAGTCGGAAGTACGTTGCCGCTATTGCAATTGTAGGCACCACTCGCTGTTATGTAGAAAACAACAGCTGACTCCTCCTGCGCCCGGCGTAGCGCCCGCGCATAATAATGTTATCCCGCCGGCGCCGACATCTACCGCCCCGCAGGTACATGTTGCTTTATCAGCACTATCGACGCCTCCTCCGCTACAAAATAACATTTCGTTGTGCAATTTTAATAACCGCCGAGATAATAATATTACCTGTCTTTTAGGCACGGTTCAAGTTTTAATACCTGACTCTGCGGGTGTGTTGCACAATGTTCGCGCCCTTATTGATCCCGGATCGCAAAACAATTTTATTACAACGACATGCTTAGCAAAACTTAACGTAAATTTTAATCGAATAACGCGCGCTGTTGTAAAGGGGATCGGTTCATCGCCTAATCCGATTAAGGGTTCCGTCAGCGTAAATTTGTTTTCGAACGATAAAAATATTTTACTCACGCTGGACTCTTACGTCATTGATAAAATTACGGATAATTTGCCTTCTGCTCGTATCGAGCCCGCTTCGCTCGGTTATTTAAACCACGTTCAGTTAGCTGACAGTAGTTTCCATTCACCTGGGGAAATTGACATCCTCATCGGTGCACCGCAGTTTGCCGAAATTTTGCTCTCGGGACGCGTAAATGGTCCGCCCGGGTTACCTACCGGTATACAAACGATTTTTGGTTACATAATCGTAGGAAATTGTCCTATTAGTAATCCGTCTACTGAGTTCGTTTCTTTGTGCTCGTTTGTACAGAATGAACCTCCGTTATCAAATATGCTAGAAAGGTTCTGGCAGCTCGAAGAAGTAGCGCCCGAGCGCCCGCTGAACGCCGCATCTAGGGAGTGCGAGAAGCTGTTTGTCTCAGGCGTGTCACGTGATGACACAGGACGTTATAGTGTAGCGTTACCTTTTGCGCGCGACCCTTCTGAGCTCGGTGACTCATACAAAACTGCTATGCGTCGTTATATGTACTTGGAGCGTAAGTTAACCGCTTCTCCAGAGTTTCGTTTGGAATATGATGCGATTATTAAGGGATACCTATCGAAGGGTTATATCTCGTTACTTGATGATGCTGGTTCGCTACCTACGGGTTTTTATATACCACATCATGCCGTTGTTAGGCAAGATAAAGTAACTACAAAGGTGCGAATGGTTATGGACGCCAGCGCCAAAACTGATTCAGGTAAATCACTCAATGATTTGTTATATCAGGGTGAGAATTTACAAAACGATTTGTTTTTAATTTTACTCGATTGCCGCTTATATCCCGTGGCTTTTACCAGTGACATACATCAGATGTTTTTACAGGTTTTAGTTAACGAGGATCACAGAATGTTTCAAAAATTTTTATACCGCTTTGATAGTACTTTACCGCTTGATACCTATCAATTTAACCGCGTTTGCTTTGGATTGCGCTGTAGTCCTTTCCTCGCCATGCGAGTTTTAAGACAACTTTGTGATGACGTACGCGCATCTTACCCGCGCGCCGCAGATGTTGTTGTGCATAATTGTTACATGGACGATATTTGTTACTCCGTTCCCACCGTCCAGGACTCCTTACGGCTCAGAGATGAGCTGTTAGGATTGTTTACGGCCGGGGGCTTTAGCCTTATGAAATGGTCCAGTAACTCAGCAGAGTTACTCGAATCATTGCCTGATACCCACCGCTATTCTTCAAAAGTAAATTTCGATGAGCCTAATCAAAGTCTAAAGGTTCTTGGCCTTGAATGGTCTCCTACCACAGATGTTTTTTCCTTTTCTGTCGCTCTTGACAACCGTCCATGTACCAAACGCAACATCTTATCGGTTATTGCTCGCCAGTTTGATGTTTTAGGTTTAATCGCGCCAACTATTCTTTACGCGAAATTAATCTTACAGAAGCTCTTTGTTCTCAAGCTGGATTGGGACGACAAGCCGCCCCAGAATGTAATGGTTCTCTGGGAGAATTATCTTCGCGAACTGCCCGCATTACGGGACTTAAAGATAAACCGTCATCTTGAGGTGTTTAGGAATGACCTCGTCACTATTATCGCATTTTCCGACGCGAGTGAACGAGCATACGGAGCCGCCGTATATGTTAAAGTTCAGCAAGATCCCCACTCCCCAGCGGTTGTTAACCTGGTGTGCGCGAAATCCAAAGTCGCTCCTCTCAAAACGATATCGGTTGCCAGACTTGAGCTCTGTGGCATTTTACTTATGTCTAAACTAGTGCAACGAGTTATGAACACTTATAAACCGCGTCATAATATTGAAAATATATTTTGTTTCACCGACTCAATGGTCGCATTACATTGGATTCATTCTGATCCTCAAACTTTGAAAACATTCGTCGCTACGCGTGTTACAAAAATTTTAGATTGCCTTCCCGCGGAACATTTCTTTCACGTTCCCGGTACCGACAACCCTAGCGACTGCTTATCGCGAGGTTTGTCTCCGAAGCAATTGTTGTCGCACCCGATGTGGTTCAGTGGACCATCATGGCTTCAACAGAGCGTCGACACGTGGCCTGTTACCTCTGTCGACACTAGTGCCATCGATGTACGGTTGCCGGAAACCAAAGTGGTTTCATTACCGGTTGTAGCAGATGTAGGTGTAGACCCGCATCCACTTCTTACATTGTCGCATCGCGTATCTAAGTGGACGGTACTACTTCATTCCGTTATTTACGTTTACAAGTTTTTAGGTAAACTGCCGCGATCCAAATCTATTACCGCATCGGATGCGATTTTTGCTGAAAAGATCTTAATTACCGCTTTACAAGAATTTTACTTTTCTGACGAAATTGCACGTTTAAGAGCAAACAAAAATTGTCGCACAGCGTTAAGACGCCTCTCCCCCTTTATTGATAGTGAGGGCTTATTGAGAGTCGGAGGTCGACTCCGTAACGCTGATTTGACCGATGAACAGCGGCATCCTTTGCTGCTTCCGCATAAAGACCGCATCACCGATTTGGTCGTGTCGCACTATCATCGCCGCAACTGTCATACTGGTCCGGTGGCTCTTATGTCAATTTTGCGGCAAAGTTATTGGATACTGTCTTGTCGTAATGTCGTACGTCGTATCGTGCATAAATGCAATTTCTGTTTCCGCGCTAAACCCAAGGCCGTGCATCCCTTCATGGGGGACTTACCCGCGTGCCGCGTAACTGAAGCTAAAGCCTTTACACGCACGGCTGTCGATTACGCGGGTCCTATTAGTATTATCCCGCAACGTAAACGTGGCGTTCGTTCTATTAAGGCATATCTATGCATTTTCGTGTGCTTAGTCACTCGCGCTGTTCATGTCGAGTTGACTACCGATCTTAGTACGAGTACATTTCTCTCAGCGTTTAAACGTTTTCTAGCCAGACGGGGTGCTGTGCAAACTATGTACTCTGACGCAGGAACCGTCTTCGTCGGTGCGAAGAACGCTCTTTCGGACATCTACGCTCTAGTCAATTCTGATGAGTATAAAACCGCGTTCTCTACCGAGTTGGCTGAACATAAAATAACGTGGAAAATCAATCCGCCGCGCACTCCACATTTCGGTGGACATTACGAGATATTTGTTAAGGGCTTCAAAACTCATTTATATAGCGTTATAGGTTCTCAATTGCTGACCTACGAAGAGATGTTAACTGTTTTAACACAAATTGAATGCGTTTTGAATTCGCGTCCGCTCACGCCCCTTAGCGAAGATCCGTCTGAGCTAAGCGCATTGACTCCATCGCACTTCCTGATGTCTACGCCGCTAAAGAGTTTACCCGCTTGCGATGCTACCGGTGATGACACTAGTTTAAAGAAACGATACGCTTTATTAGATCAATTGGTGCAATCATTCGCAAAACGATGGAAACGTGAATATCTTCACCTTTTGCAATCCAGAGGGAAATGGAACACTCATTCAGATCCTATAAAGATAGGTAGCGTCGTGGTTGTAGTTACTGATAACGTTGGACCTCTATCTTGGCCATTAGGTATAATTCTTGAAATCTATCCCGGCAAAGACGGGATCAGTAGAGTCACTCTTGTTAAGACGGCGACAGGGATCTATAAGAGACCTGCCGTCCGCCTCTGCCCTCTACCTTCGCAATAGCGCCTCTCCCGCTCCCCGGCTTATAGTTTAGTGTATTTTTAAAACCGATGGTTTTAAGGCCGGGGGCATGTTCGCGCCGTTTCGTTGGCGCTTCTTTATTTTAGGTATAGTTTTATTCTACCCGCTTTTTACTTTATATTTTTTACTTTTCGCTGCTTGGTTTTGTACTGAGGTAGAATATGACCGACATCGCCGCCGCGTGGTCGTGTCTGTGCCGCTTTTTCTGTTTATCCACAATTTTGGATTAAAACCGCCCCTTGAGGTTGTTTCGTGCCGTACACAACCCTCATATCGTCCTCATCGTCAAGAAGACCGAGAAGAGCGCATCAAGGTCGCAGCAGCACTGGCACCTGGATCGAGGCCCCGAGCTGGACTGCCCACCGTGGTGCTAAGGTTGGTCAATTTTCTATCCTTAGTTGCGAAATCAGCAGCCTTTCTCAATCTTGTGTTCTTTCCCCCTTTCTTAATTAAATAAAACCTATGGAGATACAACCACTAGCCAGCTAGTACCCACCCGCGCCATCAATAAGTGATCAAACACATGTTTCATTCACTATTCGAACTAGGTTGTAATGCATCCATCCATGTGCATAATTATCTTGGTAAATGTATACAACATGATTGTTTTGAAACACACTAGAGCTTCCAAGGTACTGCACTAGCTCACCACAAGACCTCTAATATCAAAAGCCCCACTTGCCCTCTCCAGGCATAGTGCCCGGGTTTCAATTATGTATGAATAGAACACCATTCCATTGTGTCACGAATCGACTAAGGACTTAGACTCACGGACAGTGCCGATTTATTCTCAGGTCATCTTGTTAGAGACAAACTATGGCACCTAACAGATAATTCAGAATAATTTGATGTTAAATAACCCAGCATGGGTTGTATACATTTATTCATACGATATTCTAACTCGATAGGACAGCAACAAGAAAAGTTATATACCACTTTCAATGTAGATTAACTTAATGTTCATAAAAACGAAGGTTACGACGAATAAATCTGCGATAAGTGTGACAGATTGAGTTATAAAAAAATTATAGCCTTATTGACTCTCAGCTTTAAAACCTAACAACCGATTTCACATAATACTAAAAGCCGATAAACCGAAAAGGGCAATAAGCGTGTTCTTCAGTTTTTCACAGATTTCGCAATACCAATAATGTGTACAACAAATAATAAAATATAAAGTACGTGGACGTAAAACCAATGATCTGTGCGGGTTTCTAACCCGCCCTAGCAATAATTCTCGCGATCCTTTAGTTGGCAATTTTCTTTACGGCTTTCCGCGTTATTTTCGACCTTCGACTTTGGCAGCACGACGAATGGCCGATCCTTGTTATTGTTACTACGACATCGTTAAATAAGAAACGATCAAATATTTCAGTATCCTTAATAATAGATCTATTTATATTACCCTTTGAGCGTTGGTTGTAAAAAAATAATACCTCTTCGGAATCATTGATCTAGTGCAGTGATGGGCAAAGTACGGCCCGCAGGCCAGCTCCGGCCCACCAAAGCATTTAATCCAGCCCGCCGACGCGACGGTCCTTCGACATGAATGTCTGCCAGTATGTCTTATATGTAATGAAGCAGGAATTTAAAGGTAACCTTGCTCGCCATTTTAACACCAATCATGCTAGAACCAAATATTTTATGCTTTGATGAATGATACACAAAAAAACGTGAATGCGGAAAACCAAAAGCAAAACACTGTTAAAAAGGCTGGCTGTTGGCTGGATATGTTATATGGTTAAAAGTTTTAACACAAAATGCATTTTTTGCTATAATTCTGAATATTTTTAACTTTCTGGCCCCCCATTAAGTAAGTTTGCCCACCACTGGTCTAGTGGGTGCAAACACGACTACCAGTATTCTGGGTCGAATTATAATTATGTTGAAAATGAGTTACTGGGTTTTCCATCAAAATTTACTCACTAGCAACGTGGAGTCTAGGTTTGTATACAACTAGCGGTTCCCTGCGGCTTCGCACCCGTAGATCACCCAACAGGACTCGTTTTCGGGATTAAAATATAGCCTAAGTCACTCAGGAACAATGCAGCTTTCTATTGGTGAAAGAATTTTTTAAATCGGTCCAGTAGTTTCGAAACCTATTCGGTACAAACAAACAAAAAAATCTTTCCTCTTTATAACATTATATATATATATATATACTATAGATTAAGATCAATAACCTCGCCCCGTGTATGTATTATATCTTAAAAATATCTTGCGAAATTTGACCATGTGGGGGTGTTCAGTACACTTTTTCAAACCTCTCGGTGAATACAGGTCCAAAATAAATACATTTTTGTAATAAAGTTTATTCTTTATTTATATCTTATAAAAGGGTTGAAATCTATTTCGGATATCCCACATTTTATTGGATTAGACTCGTTAGGTATGGAAGGAAAGGTACAAAAAGGTTACGTTAAGAGATTGCTGAGTTCCTTTCACATGTGACATCACAAAGGCTTTTCACATATTTCTATGAAAATCATAATAATATCTTCGCCAACGGAATTTCTGTCACGGTGGTCAATCTCAACTGAGATTATCCAAACTATTCGGGAGATATTATAGCGCACAAGCGTGTGTGCAAACACTGGTGCACTTTCCTCTTTTACTCTCAAAGTCCAATAGGACGGCAATCCAACACTGCCGGGGAGATTTCAGGCGCAGAACCAAGAGTTTTACATGCTTCCCGAGGCACGGGTATATCACACCACCAAGCTCCAAAATCCAGGTTAGGCTGCTACTGAGTAGTTCGTAATGAAAACATCCAATAACACGTTTTGCATGAACTGAAAATCAAAACCATGGAGGACCTTAGTACAATGCTCGATGACCTCACCCAAGGTGATGTTGAATGCCCATGTTGCACCCACTCCTATCAAGGTCCGAGACTACACTCGAGGTTCTGGTCGACTATGTCTACCTGGGACAAACAATCCAGTTGGGAAGGGTCAACTTCGAGAAAAAGGTCAACCGTGGAATCCGACTCGGCTGGGCGGCGTTCGAGAAGTTGCGCGGTAACTTCTAGTGTTAAAGTCTATGACCAGTGCGTGTTGCCAGTGATCACCTATGGCTCTGAGACGTGGTCGCAAACAATGGGCCTCATCAGAAAGCTTACAGTACCCAAAGGGCAAAAGAGAGGGCTATGCTCGGCGTTTCTTTGCGTGATCGAAAAAATCAAACCCAGGATACCAATGTCGGCAGTGGCACTTGTCACGAGAACAACGGAGCCGTTAAAAAGCTCCATGAAAATATTTCAGTATTGAATGATGCTTTAATTAATTTTGCATTTTACTTCGTAAATATATTTATTTGTGCATATTCAAAAATGTAATAATGTTTATTCAGATTTAATTACGCCTAGAATTACTGAACCATATTATTTTCCATTAACGATATTGCAAAACTAACATAGTCTACGAAAATACGTGTGTTTTACGTGCTCTCTTTATTAAAGCTTTGTCGAACGCATTACAATCATTTATGTATGAGGCTTTGTTTATAAGCTGATTCCAACGTTTTTTTGATGTCGCTTTGATGTTTTTTGTACCTACTCCATTTAAAGCTCTGTTCATCTGGATGATCCCCGTTTAGAGCCAAATTGTCTCGAGAGTTCTACCTAAACAGTTCTATAATTCTGTTAAAATAACTTTTGTTTCGTAAGGCCTATTCAATGCCAAAGTTTTAGAATGTCCACGAGTTCCAAGACAAGTTAGACCGAAGTGGGTATTTTACATAACGTTGTTTGAAAACTGCTTTTGTTTTGTTTGACATGCTATTTTGGTAAGGATCTCTTACCTGGGTAACAGTTTCCTGAATATTTCGTTACTACGTATAAAAACAATTCTCGCTAAATGTTGTTCTGAAACTGGGTTTAAATTAACCATAACTGAGAGTTAGTAGGTATGTACACTAATGGACCACACCACTTATTAAAACCACGCAGAAACTCAACAATATTTATATCATATTTTAAACTATTTATATTGCTGTGCCCTAGCAGGTTTCATGTATGAAACCTTTATATTTGTAACAACTTTGTAAACTACATGAATGCAATAAATGATTGTGATTATCAAATCAATACGTTTCCACTATTCATTAGGTTTGGGGGGGGTTTGCTTTAATCGCCACGCTTGGCAGGTGGATTGGCGATCGCAGTTTGTTGTTAAAGTGCACAGAGAACGCTGCTGCCCATTCTCTGGTGTGTTCCTTAGTCGCCTCTTATGACACCCACGGGAAGATATGATATGGTGGAATTATTTACATCCGTCACCATACGGAACCATTCGTTCGTTCACAAAGATCCATGCGATCTTATGCACACTCAGTGGCAATCAATAATATTATCATTCGGCACAGAATCAGTGGTACAGTACAACTATTTTCTTAATATCCCTCGGCGATCATCGAATACAAACGAATACGCCTCTTCCATATTCATCAATTATTAGATTTATCCTGTATACAATTTTTAATTCAGAACTAAATACGTTGTTTTGTTTTGTTTTGATTTCCGTGTGAAATATATAGAGCTGTAAAAATAGCAGCTACTTTAAAATAAATTACATTGTGTTTTAAGAGTATGAACAACTCTTTATACTTCCAAGTTGATTGAAAGCGTCCGGTTTCCATTACACACACTACAATCCGAGTACAATCCGACGAATCACGAAACACGAAGTTTGCCAAAGAAAATGTTTGTACTGTACACCCTTAATGACCTATTTACCAATAAACGCTAAGCTGATTGGTAAACTAAGACCATTGAACGCGTAATATCAATCTTATCTAGTACTTAGACTTAGTCTAAACAGTATTAAACTAACAATAGAATAGGAGAACTAACGCTTGACTTAGCGCTAATAGAATCTGTGACTTGCAAGTTACTTGAATAGATCCAATTAGGTTTCGGAATTGTTGGGATATATCGCATTGTTCAAATTGTATCTTCGTAATTGTGTATTGGGTTAGAATCATTTTTTTTTATTATTGTTTCCGTGGTGGAAAATCCTCATTGGATGTCCTCCGCCCTGGGGGGCGCGGAGGGGTCTGTCAGACTCCTACTGATTAAAAACCACCCCGGTGTTCCATATCACACCTACGCCGGGGGTCGCGGGAACAACGATACTGCCGCAACCCCGGGCTAGTGCCGGCCTCTATCATAATATTACAGTAGCAAATTAATGACACAACTGGATAAGTCGAATTCACTCCTGGGTTACACCACTTTGTTTACTCCATAAAGATACCGAACTCCACAAATTTTAATTTAAACTCAAAACTTGGTACATTTCCGATGTTAATTGCCCGATAAGGTCCTAATAGAGACTCCCAAACTTTAGCAATGATGATTTTTAATTGCTTCTTAAACGCTGAACATTGTACCTTTACCCATTATTAACCGCACCAAGAACAAAATAAGTGATATTATGTACTACGCAGCCTTTTAGTATCACTATCGGAGTTTGCCAGTTTATGCTAATGGAGTCGGAAAAGCGTTCACACACATTACCATACATAACCATTCGCATCTGTGTGCGGTACATTTATTACACCAAGTCCACTGTCATATTAATTTCAGTAAAACAACGATTGTATGGCCGTCATTAAGTAAAATATCTAGTATTCCGACTAGTGCTGGGACAATTTAGTCCCAAATGTATCTTGAGCGAAATTCTTGTACTAGTATAAGATCCCACTGCAAAAAGCTACAGGAATTTTGTTTTTGATAAAACTTGTTCTTTTTTATTGTTATTAAAATACATTACTGCAGGGTTGCCTGGCCGCAGCTAGCCGCAACTAGTATTTTTTTTCTTTTCAAGTTTGCTTTACACTTGGAATTTCTTCTGTATCGTGGATGCGTATGCAGTATCAACTAGCCTAGCTCTCAGTTAGACTCATCATTCATGGGTTGCCAGGTTTAGCAGGTATCCGACGTTTGGCTCCTAGACTGGAGCGGGCGGGGGCTGCCCTCAAGCGGCTGCTACCCAATCTAGGGGGTCCAAACGCCTCCTGCCGGAGGCTCTACGCGGGGGTCTTGCGGTCCATGGTCCTTTACGGGGCACCGGTTTGGGCGTGTTCCCTGAGGCGGCGACCAGCCCGCCGGTTGAACGCGTCCCAAAGGGTCGTGGCCATCCGGCTAGTCCGGGGATACCGCACGGTCTCCGGTGAGGCGGCGAGCCTCCTTGCCGAATTGCCGCCATGGGATCTGGAAGCAAAAGTCCTCGCGCAAATATGGGAGTGGCGCGAGGAGGCAAAATGCCGGGGAGAAAACCCCGATGCCGCGACAAATCGCGGCTCGGCGGACAGAGCTCCGACAAGATCTCATGGCGACATGGAGAGGGCGATTGTCGCAACCCAGCGCTGGGCACGCCACAATTGCGGCGGTAAGGCCCCTCTTTGAGGAGTGGCTTAAGAGGCGTCACGGCGTCCTCACCTTCCGCCTGACGCAGGTCCTCACCGGACATGGCTGTTTCGGGAGGTTCCTGTTCCGGATAAGGCGGGAGGAAACGCCCGGGTGTCACCATTGTGTGGACCGCCTGGAGGACACGGTGGAGCATACGGTGGAGATCTGCCCCGCTTGGGCGGAGCACCGCCGTGTCCTCATGGAGGCGATCGGCGGTGGCGACCTCTCGCGTCCGTCCTTGGTGCAGGCCACGGTACGGAGCAAGAGGGCATGGGAAGCTGTCTCCTCCTTCTGCGAAACAGTAATGCTCGCAAAGGAGGAGGCGGAACGCGTGAGGGAGACGCAAAGGAGACGCCCTCACGCCCCTAGCCATCGCAGGAGACGCCCCGGGCGTCGGGAGTCGCAGGCCGATTCCCGGCCACCATAGGCGCGGGCTTGCGGACGGAAAGTAATGGGTAGCTCGCCGTCCGATAAGGACCAAGCCCGAGTTTACGGCGCGTAGTGTTCCACGCGCGCCTCAAAGAGATGTCAGCAAAAGGGACGGGGTCCGGTAGGGCCGATGCCTGTCTGGGTCGCGGATAAATTTGAAAGAGAGTTACCGCGGCCCTGGCACAAGCAACTGGAGGAACACGGGTGGGTTTTAGTCAGTAAAAGTCTGACACGCCCTCCCGCTTCACCCAGACCGGGAGAAGTCATTGGATGATTTACAAAACAAAAAAAAAAAAAACAAAAAAGGTTTAGCAGGTAAACTGGCAACCCACAGATTGCGTCTAACAGAGCTGGCAACCTTAGTTTTTCCTATTTTCTACACTACTTTCTTTCAAATGGCTGGATTGGATTCACTTGAAAAATTTATATATTGGGGGGTTAACTAGAAAACTTAAATTTCAATATATTTAATTAAGGTTATTGTAGTTAGATATTTCCAGGCAACCCGGCAACAATATTTTGTACTGTCAAGTATCATTCATGAAAAAAAATGTACCAGCAGATTTTCGCAGTGGGATCTTGGGCTATAACGTCAACAGTTGCATGTCATTGTAGGTTTATACTCGTACGGATGCACGGAGCGAAATGTGTTTTCAGCTTATTGCATTTTGGCCCATCTCTCGAATGAAGTGATGTCTACATTCGAATGGAGTTTGCTTTGCATGTAAAAAAACAGAGCGTATATCTGCATTTATTTATTTGAAATTAATTAATAATTATGTCTAATGTACATTATTTACAAACTAATAATAGAACTAAAATAAGAAAAACTAATATGTACAATTACGGGGCGTCAAAAAATTCGTCCACATCGCTGTCAACAGGAAAAGGGCCCAGAAGGCTGGCAGCATTGCCACGTTGGATGGCAATGCTGATTCTTTGGCCAAAAAAAACGCCAGCCCTCTGGTCACGTGAAGAGTCGACCAACCGCTTGGCGATATCCCGAAATAATAGGTGTGCACTCGGACCCCATGGCCCTAGTGTTTCAACCCCAAACGGCTCAAAAACATAATTACCAATTAAGTTGTTGTATTTTCGCCGTTTGAGGTTTTCAGCACCTGCAGCAGCCGCCCCAGCGCAGCCCACCGTGCTAGGAAGATGGGATGGTGCAAGGGTGTTGACGCAAGTTGCATCCCACACCAAAGACCTACCCAACTTCCATGGCATTATGGTCATACCATCTGGTCTCTTCCCATCGACACGTGCCAGGCCATTGGATTCTAAGACAGCTGGCACCCCGGCGGTGGCAAGAGCACGACGGATGAGATCATTAATGCTAGCGTGCCGCGCAATCCGACCTGCACTCTTATTTATTTATTTATTTATTTATGTATTCTTTATTGTACACCAGAAAATACAGTAACAAAAGAAACTTAAAACAAAAAATATACAACGGGCGGCCTTATCGCATTCCGCGATCTCTTCCAGGCAACCTGCACTCTTACTACAGGAAAGGCCATGATGTCCGAGGCAGTCGACTGCTTCACCGCATTGGCAGCGATGTGGAGCCCCACAAGGAGCGCCCAATCGCAGACATGTAGCGAGTCGGAAGGTTGTGTCACCTAGCATAGTGCCTATGTTAGGTGACGGAAGTGCCTGAAGCCAGAGGCCCGACTCCCACTCACCCACAGCCAGCAGGCGGGCACGCTCAGCAGTATTGGTAGAGGTATTAATAAGGTTATTCCGTACCAACCTGCAGAGCGGCTCATCCCACTGTCTCTGGGAAAATGGGTTTTCGGGCCGATCCGTATCCGAGCAAGCCACTTTCCAGGCGTCCTCTGCGTCGGTCAAGCACGGCATTTCTGAGTCAACCAGGGAAAGAGCTAAAATTTTCTTGGTTAGCTTTTCAGTGCTGTGGACAGAAGACAGGAACACAGGTAAGCTTACACTAGAAATTTTGCGGACGCCGAGGCCACCAAAACGAATTGGTAGGGTGGCTTGCAGCCACGCTCGGTCGTCCAAGGCCACATTAAGAATGGATGTTAATGTGTTGCGAATGATTTTGTCAATTTTGTCTCAAAGTTGTGGTTTCTTCCAAAGAGGAGAAGAACGGAGAAAATACATAAAATTTGGACCGAAACAACAATATCTGATAAGGGTGAATGCCGAATGTAAATTAATTTTGGAGAGTCTATCCGAAATATCATTAAAATGTTTGATTTTGTTATCGATGAAAGATGAAAAACTTTCTTCTAAATAAAATAGGGGAACCTAGGAGGGTCAGGGAACTTTTTTCTAAGATTTTGATTTGCAGAGCTATTGCATTAAATTTATCTAAAGTCGATTGTCTGTCGGTAACGTCAGAGAGGTAAATTTCGCACTTTGAGGGGTTAAGTTCTAGCCCAATGGATTTAAATTTATGTTTGAGGAGTTGCAGGTCATTCAAAACGGTGTCAACATCACCTCCTAGCGTTCCATCATCTAAATACCACACGTTTAATTTTGAATTTAGTTGTTGGATTATGGGATGAATAGCCAAACTGAAAATAACAGGCCCGAGAGAGTCACCTTGTTGGCAATCAACTGCAGATTCCAAAATGTTGTCCTTATACAATAATTTTGATGGATGCCTATAACATTGCCACATAAAACCATAAATTTCGGGGAGTTTTTTTTGACTTTAGCCAACAAAGTGTCCCTGTTCACGGAGTTGAATGCGTTTTTGACGTCAACCTTGAGAATGACCTCACCTTTTTTGGAGTCAAGAAACGAGGATAAGGCATGAATGGCAGCCTCACAGCCCACTCTGGAACCAAAACCAAGTTGAAGGGGCTGGAACTTAGTTTGCAAGCGATTCACTATACATCTTGCAACATATTTTGGCTGCCAAACGCCTGTAGGTGCAACCGACAGCAATGGGACGAATGCCACCGTCCTTCTTGCATAGGGCACACAGGTTAGCCCCATACAAGACATCGACGACGGCATCGTTCACGCCGCCGGAGAGCATTAAGTTGATCAAAACCGCAAGAGCGACTCACCAGCTTCCCCGGCGCCTGAACTCAACAAATCTTTCAAATGCTGTGGAGTCAGGCCGTCGAGGCCGCCGGCAGAACCGCTCCGGAAAGTGCTCACGGCTGCGATCAACTGCGGGGCTGTAATTTGGAAAATTGATGAATCCTGAACGAGGGGGTCGGGATGAACGGGCGGGTCGGGGAAGGTGAGACCGTCCGCAGGCGCTGGGTGTTTACTCTCTAGAGCTGCAAGAGTCTCCGGAGAGTAAGGCGTCACCACATCACTGCTGAACAGAAGTCTGGCCGCCCCCCTTATGCCACCCTCACTTAACTAAGATTCTACATGAGCGTATATTGAAAATTAAGGATTTTATAACATCCAAAATTCTGGTACTACATGTAAAAGCTTTTAAAACTGTTCTGCTTTTAGACTATATGCGTTACTATGAGATTTTTTGATTTCATTTTTATGTTTGGAACAAAGTTTTTCTTTTCTTTTTTGCTTAACCCATACATAAATTCGTCTACGTCTCATAAATTCGTTTCTTACATTGATATTAGATGGTTAAAAGGCTGGTTTTAGAACTATACGTATGTCATCTTCTTTAGCTGGGTATGGAAGCCTGTCGAGCCCCTTATTGCGTAATACACTAAATCACAGTTTTCATCACAACCGAAAGGAGTTCCTCCAGAAGACATGTGACATCCACCAATCCGTGGTGGAATACAGCCCATTCCCTCTCACAGAGAGTAGGCCTGCACGCACAACGGACCAAATGGGAGTCTAATTGCGAAAAAGGGGGTCCATTTTTCCTACCCTAAGCTGCCGGAGTCAATTACTAAAAATTACGGCATCCAAATCATCTTTATTCAGCATTCCTCCAATATTACCCACATATGCAATAATTTTTTCTTTCCCCAGTTGGATGTCGGATCGTGTCCAGGAGTCAACTACTTGGAGCATATGCAGGCGCGGGTGTCGTTATCGGCTGCAAGAAGAGGTGACCTGCGCATCGTATTGACCTCGCCTGCCGGAACAAAGGTCACTCTGCTTGCACCCAGGTATGTATACGGTATGGTTGGTAGGTGAGAAACACTTAAGATGAAAGCAAACCAACATTGCCTGTTTTACGTAAAAAATAGTATATGTTTGCTGGCATGCAGCTGTTGGGTTTTTGTTCCAAAAATTTTAGGAGAGAAACAACAAAGTTAATTTCCAGTAGGAGGCACTTTGAAAATAAAATCGCTATCTAATCTTCACGTTCAGTTGAAATAAACATTGGATATTCTTGAGGTTAATCGTGTGAGAGTAGGGATTTGAGAGATTTTAGGAAACAACTGATTTTTTAAACCCAGATAAAATTAAACATAAAACGACTTCCTTTTGATCTTCGTGTTATTAATTCATAAATTCTTCACATTTTGGAGTTAGTAGACCATCGAAAGACCAAGTCTTAAACTATAATAAAATATCCAAGGCATCTTTGGATGTCAAACAAAGTACAAATAGTTAGCTCTTCTTAACCCTCTATAGCAACAATGTCCAGTTCGTTCGTAAATGTCGTTGCTATGTAGACGGAGCTCGGCAGTAATTGAGGTATAATGGCTCCAGTACACAATGGCTCTCACATTGGCAGCTTTATTGCGGCCATTGAACGCGCAAGATATAGCTATGAAGGATATACAAGGTGAATGTTTGAGATGTACGGTGAAATCTGGACCTGTGCGGTAGTCAATGTCATTGAAGGACCATTTCATTTTTGTTGGTAGTATGTGCATCGGATTCCCGCAGCCTTAAGCCTTCAGTCCACCTCAAGGGAGGCCTTCTAACGCAACGCTGTGTCTGCCGGTTCGCGGTCACTACTCCCGAACTTTTCGGCCCATAGACCATCCGTTTAGTTATGCGAGACGCACAGGACGGATCAGTGTGGCGACGCTTGGGGGAGGCCTTTGTCCAGAAGTGGACGTCTTTCGTCTGAAATGATGATGATGTTAGTATGTCCCACTGCTTGGCCTCCTACTGTTCCTTTCAAACCAC
This sequence comes from Anorthoa munda, assembly GCA_945859665.1. Taxonomy (NCBI): domain Eukaryota; kingdom Metazoa; phylum Arthropoda; class Insecta; order Lepidoptera; family Noctuidae; genus Anorthoa; species Anorthoa munda. The sequence goes on from OX243908.1 coordinate 21,015,848, forward strand.
TCTGGGTATGACTGCCCCACAAAAATAATCAGATAAATCGTCACACTTAATTCGTTACGGTCGCCTTCGACGGGGATTTCCTCCTTGATTGTCCTCCTGTTGATTGACAGCAGCGAGCCAATTTCGCGTAAGGCAATAACTAGAACCTAGAACTGTATGAAGTATAGAAAAGAGGTCAAAGGAAACCCTAAGCTAAATTACAAAGAACATATCAAGGCAACTCTCAAAATGTGGATGGCATTTCCTTCGACTTTCGTCCTAAAACAATGTCAATTGCGAGGCTTATCGAGAAAATTGGTCAAAAATGCTAACTGGTGTTTCTTGCGAAAAGGTCAGTTTCAATTTCTGGCTAAACCAGGTGGTATTCCGAACAATCTAGTTTTCTCAAAACCTCTCTACCTACTCCGAATTTTGCCCTGAATTCTGTCTCTGTAATGCCTATCAAAGCCAGTGTTTGCATTGAAGCCAAACGTTTATCGAACGGCTACGACGAGTCGTTTGTCAAAGCATGAAGTGGCGTTTAGGTAGACGGATAATAGGTATTATTTAGTAGTAGCTAAGTTCATACGCCATATTCAAAGGGTAATATGCCGTAAAATAATACAGCGCTGTTTTTTCACACAAACATTAACATTTTATTTCCTAATATGTACAGTTTGTTGTTACCTAGTAATTACGTGTCCTAAGTACCAGTAAATGTATTTTTTTTCTCATAAGTCTTTCAAATCATGCATTGAAAAAGACCTCAACGTTTTACCAAATAAAACAGTTTTTAAAATTCTTATTCTAAATATACATTAATATTAAAACATTTTCGTTATTGTCCAGAGTTAGCCTACTGTTAAAACATTGGCTACACTCTCAAAGCTAATGCACGGCGCTATGAGGTTCTGTGACATGGAACGACGTGACCGCAAATACAAAATGCGCCATCTATTCAGTTTAAAATAGACGCGATAATGTTTTGCTATACGTCATTATTTATCTTTTAGTTGCCAGGGGGGTGACCATAAGCTCTTAGAGTAAGGTTATTTTGAGTGTGTGTAAGGGACAGATGTATACGACTTGTATACATCTGTCACTTACTCGATCTCAAAATAACCTTACTTTAGAGCTTATGGTCACCCCCCTGTGCACGATCTTATGTGATCGTGGATGACGTTATTAATTCTAAAATGTAAGAAAACCTAAAATCAAAATCAAAATCAAGGTATTTATTTCAAGTAAACTGTAAAAGTACTTTTGAATTGTCAAACAAAAAATTAATAAAAAGATGACTCTAGTTGCAAATTCGCAAGCGTCTTTAGGTCTCAATGGAGAAGAATTTGCAAGAAACTCCCCGGACACTCTTTTCCATCAGTTTTAATTACAAGTTTCTGGTTACATCATTCTTGTTGAAAAAATACATATATGTGAGAACGATGTAAAAAGACGTGTACGTAAAAGCGTCTAGAGTAATAAATAAATTAAAAAAAAAGCACTTTAACAGGCCGAGACAGCTAAGTTATGACCAATCCCAACTGATGGCGCCCGTTCACGAACATGACGCATGGATCGGCACCACTAAGCTCAACCATCATGAAGGGAACCGAATGATCCAACACATGTGCCACCATCAGAGAGAAATTAGAGAGAGCATGACACACTCAACTGCCAGGGCACACAGAAGTCAACGAACGACACATAGGTACAGTGAATGGTAGATTTATCTACAGTCAGAACATAGTACTCACACATGTGCTGTGCAATTATATAATACTAAAAGAAATTGAGTTTATACAATACAAAAATGTTCATACAGTCTTCAGCAGGCCCAACAATACTTCGATACTTTTCTGCCCATCACTAATTGTTCTTGCGCCCTAGTGGCTGCGGAGCAGGACCAGCATTGAGCCAAGCATTTTTATCAGCGATGTAATCCCCCAACTTATAATATGCTTGCCTACATAGTGTGCGTTTTATACAAGTCTTAAATTTCGTCTCATTTAGTTGTAGAATGTGGGGAGGAATTTTATTGTAACATTGTATACAGTACTCCATAAAAGATGATGCTACTTTAGCCAGCCTGAAACCTGGTTGAATTAGTTGGTCCCTATTTCTAGTAACATAATTATGTCTGTCGCCGTTTTTACTAAAAAGATGTAATTTTTTTCTAACATACATGATGTTTTCATAAATATATTGACAAGGTACCGTCATGATGTTAATGTTCTTAAACAGTTCCCTTAGAGAATCGCGCCGGCAAAGATTGTATATCGCTCTGATGGCCCGTTTTTGCAGAATAAAAATTGACTCAATGTCTGCAGCCCTTCCCCATAATAAGATACCGTAAGACATTATACTATGAAAATAACTAAAATAGACTAACCTCGCGGTATGGACATCAGTAAACTGACGTATTTTTCTAACAGCATAAGCTGCTGAGCTTAGCCACTCCGCAAGTGATATTAAATGAGGCCCCCATTGTAACCTCGAAACTAGTGTGATCCCCAGAAAAACCGTTTTATGGACGAATTCTAGCTTCTCCTTGTTTAATATAATGTCACAATCATTACTTTTGACATTCGGCAAGACAAATTTTATGCACTTAGTCTTTTTAGCATTTAAAACTAGATTATTAGCTGTGAACCAATTTTGAACCTGTCGCAAGACGGTATTTACGTTGTCAACGTTACTCATACGTCTATTTATCTTAAAAATCAACGAAGTGTCATCAGCAAATAACACCATGTTTAGATTGTTTTTCAATAGATGAGGTAAATCGTTAATGTAGACTAGAAACAAGAAAGGACCCAAAATTGAACCCTGGGGTACCCCCATTTTCACGGTTAACCCCGACGAATTGATACCATTTATTTGAACTAATTGCTGTCTATCATTTAAATAAGATTTAACTAAACTCAACGCTGATTAGCCTAGCCCGTAATGCTCAAGTTTCAAAAGTAATGTTTCATGATTAACGCAATCAAATGCTTTCGACAGGTCGCAGAAGACCCCTATGGCATCTTGTGCCTCTTCCCACGCTTCAAAGATGTGTTTTAATAAGGTGACACAAGCGTCAGTCGTACAACGGCCTTTGGTAAAACCATACTGTTTATTGTGTAGGATGTTATTCATATTAAAATGAATGAGCATCTGATTAAGCATTATCTTTTCAAACATCTTGCTGAAAACCGGCAGCATCGATACTGGTCTATAATTATTTGTGTCTTTACTGTTCCCGGATTTAAAAAGTGGTATAACCTTACTATGTTTCATTAGATCCGGAAAGACTCCTTGATCTACACACAAATTAAAAATGAAAGCTAAGTTCGGCGCTATAGTCTGAATAATGGAGGTACAAACTTTGATGGACATTCCCCATAGATCTTCGGTCAATTTGATCTTGATTTGCTTAAAAGCTTTTATTACTGTTATTGGGTTTACATGTGAAAAGTTAAATTCTGTCGGGCAGGCTGAAACGTTAGTTTTTAATAAACCAGAAGCAAGTGAGGGCGAAGAATTTAGGGTTTCAGTAGTTTTAATTGGGATGCTGGTAAAGAAATCCACAAATTCTTGTGCAACTTTTTTGTTATCTCTAATAAGTCCATGTGTAGTTTCAAGCGTGTAATCAGTATTATTTATTTTGTTCCTGTTCGTTTCATTGTTTATAATTTTCCAAACTGTCTTGATTTTATTTTCTGCGGTTTTAACTTTATTGCCAATGTATAAAGCCTTAGCTACTTTACACGTATTTCTAAAAAAAAAAAAAAAAATAGCAACATACTTGTTAAAAGTTTCAGTGTTAATATAAGGCTTAAGGCCATAGAGCTCGTAAAGTCTTTCCCTACTTTTCCTGAGTTCTTCAGTCGCCCAGTCACTGAATAAAAACTTAGGGCATACAGTTTTAGTTTTTTTCCTAAAAGTATTATTGAACTCCTTTTTGATTACTGAGAAAACTTTTTTATATAGAATATTACCATCATTCACTGTGAGGTCTTTCACTTAGCTTACTAATTAAACTGCTGTTAAACTGATTTAATTTACCGGATGTTATTGGTCTGGATTGAATCTGCACTTGTTGAATTGGTATGTTGGACTCAAAGGTTACCAGTAGCCCACTATGATCCGAAGGCAGACAATTTATAATGGCTTTGTCTAAGTAGTCGCAGCAACAAAATACATTATCAATACATGTAGCAGAAGTCACAGTTGTTCGTGTTGGTTCCATAAACACATGTGACAAATTAAATGATTTGAAGAGATTTAATAATCTACTGCTATCTGAATTACTCTCTAAAATATTTATATTAAAATCACCACAGATTATGATTAGTTTATTTCCAGTTGCAAGTTTTGCCAAAACATCTTCCATCACTGACTCAAATATAGAGTAGTTACCATAATTGGGGGGTCTGTAAACGCACACTATAACATGGTTATCCAGCTCAACGCATGACAGTTCAACACTATGTTCAACTGACAGATCTACAATATCTTTACGAGGTTTTGATTTAATACCATTTTAATTAATATAAGTGAACCTCCACGCAACATAATATTTCTATTAAAACAACTGCCCACGGTATAATTTTCATAATTAATTAGCATTGTATGATCTTTCAGCCAATGCTCAGTAAAACATAATCGAAACCGTTTTTTTATATTCTTATCTTTGGAATGGTAATACTGGAGTAGTTTGACTGTGGGATCAGTTGGCACCGAAAATTATCGCAAAATTAATGTGACAAATTGTCAAGTGTGTGAAAATTAATGCGATTGGTTGCATGAGCTGTCAACAGACGATCGCATCGCTTGACTTGCGTTTAATTTTTGATAAGAGAGAAATGCCAGTAATTTCACTAGAATTTTAGTTGCAAAAACTGAGAGAGTCTTAAAACATTGACTTATACTTATACATGAAAATATAGGATCTGTTTTTAGACTGGAAATGACAAGTAAGCAATATTCATTTGCTTAATTAGCCAAAAATATTCCGTGTCGCTTCTTCACTTCTTAACTTTGTTCTGGCTGCACAATTAATCATGTACAGTGTGTTGTTAGTTGTTCAGTTTATTAAAGCCGACACAAGACGCTAACTAGCACTCGCACTGGGTATAATAAGACGGTTAATTTTCTGGCAGGCCGCACGACTCGTCCCGCGCCGGCTTCAACGCGTGGCCTTTCATGTCCGTGCACATGTGGGGCGAGTCTCCGCTGGGCTTCTGGCGGCTAGAAGTCACCAACGAGGGACGATATATGGGTGAGTAAACTGTCATTATACAGGTTGCATGTTGTCAACAGGGTCGAAATTGCTTAAGGGATCTTTGTACTAATTCAATCATCATGCTAACCTTAGATTTAAATATATATACCTACAAACTGTATAGGTACGAATCATGAATAACAGAAACTCTGACTTCAATCCACAAAGTTTTTATGACCACATTTATAACGAATGGATTGTCACAAAAGTCGGCGGTCTGGAAATTTTAAAGGCCCAAGAAAGGCTTAAGACGACAGCTCAAGAGATTGTTTATTCAGCTCAGCTACTTATCATTCTATTGAGCGAAAAGATTTTCAGTTTTCACTAATCCTCGGTAGCTGTAGAATAAAATGTGAATCAATATCTGTTTGTTCAATTCCACGTCATAGGGCGAGCAACGTTGCAAGATTGGTCTTTAACTTTGTATGGAACTAGTACGCCGGCAGCTAAAAACGATCCCATACCGTTCCGGAATCCAATTATACGCAACAAGGGCAACGCAACGCGACCCATAGTGGTGCAGGCGGGCCGCAAAAACAATAGAGGGAAGCCGGTGCCGATTGTGCCGACGTATACGGTGGGGCTGGTGAAGCGAAAAAAGAATAAGAATTCCAAGAATCCGAATAGGAACTCCCAGAAGTCGAAACAGAGTCGGCCGGCGACGCGGTCGCCGATAGAGAGTACGACGGCGAAGGTGACGACGTCAACAGCTGCCGACCTGAGTTTGAACCTGCGTGCGGATATGGGGGATCCGTTAGCAGATGCGCGTCGTCGCAAGATGTCCAGCCTCTTCGAGCTGTATCCCATGATCCAGCGCATATATCTCGCGCCACTGCAAGCCCACGGTACCGCCCTGCATGTCGTGTCCGTGTTTTGCCCCGGCCATTTTATTTTCGCCACTAAGTTCAACCTGCACGTCAATTATCCTTGTTCCAAAATCCGCCGTTCTTTGCATGTCGTGTGTTTGCATTGTTTACATTTTATTTTGCATCGAAACTTTATTTAATGAAACAGTTTGAATTGAATTTGTGTTCGATTAAGTAATTATATCTGTTTCGTACGTGAAGTAGACAGTGACTATTAATATCGTTTGTGTGATTTTTGAGTTTAGTTTTGTTTTACTGTCGATCAAGCCCAATTTTATAATATTGCTCATATTAGATTCACGCTTTGTGTATAACTGCGTAATAACAACATTTAGAGCTTTAATTAAAAAAGCTCAAGTGACGTAAGTGCGCACTAAGAAATTATTTTTGAAATTTCTACAGATTGTAAGTTGGACGCGTGAAATTTTAGGTTTATGCTGTTGGTTGATAAAAAGAATTCATGTATTTATTGGTTGTTGAAAAATCCACCCGTAAGGGGGTAAAAATGGGGTTGAAAGTTTGTATGAAATTTCTACAGTTTGTAAGTCGGACACGTGAAATTTCAGGTTTATGCTGTTGGTTGATAAAAAGAATGCATGTATTTATTGGTTGTTGAAAAATTCACCCGTAAGGGGGTAAAAATGGGGTTGAAAGTTTGTATGAAATTTCTACAGTTTGTAAATTTGTCACTTGAAATTTTACAATTACGCTCTTGATTGATAAAAAGAATTCATGTATTTATTGTTTTTTGGAAGTTCAACCCGTGACGGAGTGAATGTTTGTTTGAAATTTCTACAGTTTGTAAAGGGGACATGAGAAATTTTACTTTTACGCTCTTGGTTTATAAAAGAGAAATCGTTTATTTATTGGTTTTTATAAATTCCACCCGTAAGGGATAAAAAAGGGGTAGAAAATTCGTATGAAATTTGTACAGTTTGTAAATTGGACACGTGAAATTTTATAAAATTGCTCTTGATTGATAAAAAGAATTCATGTATTTATTGGTTTTTGGAAATTCCACCCTTAGGGGAGGGGGGGGGGGGTAAAAGGGGGTTGAAAATTTGTATGAAATTTGTACAGTTTGTAAGTTGGACACGTGAAATTTTAGATTTTTGCTCTTGATTGATAAAAAAAATTCATGTATTTATTGGTTTTTGGAAATTCTACCCCTAAGGTGATAAAATAGGGGTTGAGACTTTATGTGAATTTTCTTTGGTTTGGAAATTGTTGGTCGCTCTTGGTTACTAAAAACACAATGACTTATTTTTTTTTCGCTTATTCTATCCCTAAGAGAGTGAAAAGGGAGTTGAAAGTTGCTACGCTTTTAAGGGTGACACGTGAAATTAAAGATCTACATACGGTTTTGGTTGATAAAAAGAATTTATGTATTTATTGGTTTTTGGCATCCCTTAAGGTGGTAAAAAGCTGGAAATTTATTGGGCTTATATATATGCAACTTGGCATTGTTAATCCTAGGTTTAGCCATAGTTCGGGCTTTTAAAGTAACATGTGGTGTATTTCTTTGTTCCAGTAACGTAGAGACCTATATATAACTGTACAATATATGGAACACTGCATTGTCCTCACAATATTGTTATATCTACCGTGTTCAAACGTTCGGACCTATGTCAATAACTGGACAATGCCGATGAACCGCATTATTGTTTTAAACACTAGTGTATCACTGTGTAAATACTGGATTAAGTAGGAACCATTAAAGCAAAGCTAATCCAGCAGATAACCTCACCTAAACATAAAAATAATAATACATAAAAATAATTTCTGTCAGTTACGCACAGGAAGACGCTGGCAGAAGCTAGTAAAATATTTAATAGAAATTCTATTCTCAATTCAAAGAAATACGTTGTACTTAACCTAAATATCTTTCAGCGTGGGCTTAAGCTTAACGTAAATTAAGCAATATAAAAGAATCCTCATTTTTTTATTGTCTAAGAGTATTCCAACTAAAAATAAATGACGTTGTCTTCATAACACTTCAAACTGTAATCAAAGACCATTTACTATACAGTAAAACAAATAAATAAAATTTTATTCGCGAACAAAATGTGTTTCTTACAAAATTACAGAAAGTAAAAAGCCGTTTACACACGTTTGCACAGAATGCAAATCTTTGCTTTTGACTAAAAATAACAATTGTCAAATATTGGTGTGAATGGGGTCTTGGGTCTTAAGTGCGGTGCGATTGGAAAATAAATTAGTTAATTAGATATTTCACGAAACAATATGTTGGTAATATAGCGGTATTTACTTAATATATTCCTTAATGCCTAATCGAAGAAGGTGAAAACAACTTGCAGCCTGATTGCCCCAACCAATAACCCTTCATTTTGACGCTACAATAAAGTTCTTGGCTTGATATGCGTCTTCTTGACAACAAAAATAATACAATGTCACAATCGCAACATTCTTCAAGTTTATAAAGCAGGGTGCAGATTTGCTGCAACCTCGGTTATAACAAGTATCCCAAACGCATACAGTTAACCGCACGTTCAAGTAGGTAACGACTTGGGGTTAACAGGAAGTTGACTTCATAGCGGCTTCGTAGTTCACAAATCACATCACATCATCAGCCTATTAATGTTCCCACTGCTGGGACACAGGCCTCCTCTCTGTGAGAGGAGATGGGCCGTAATCCACCACGCGGGTCTAGTGCGGGTTGGTGGATGTCACATGTCTTCGAATTTATCCTCCACCGTTTTGAGAGCAGTGGTGATGAAATAATTTACACAAAGTAAAGCGCATGTCTGGGCTCGAACCCACGACCTACAACTTTTAAGTCGCGCCCTATACCACTGGGCCACCACTGCTCTCAGTCGTACGTAGTTCAACTCGTACTAAATGACGCGCGAATGTCGACATGATACTCGATCGCAGAAAATAATATACTTTTCTATAAGGCAGAACAACAGTAGAAAAACGCGGCGATCAGAAAGGCAGTCGCTCTATATAAAATGCTGGTATTCAGCTTCATCCGATCTGACAGAAGCGGACCCCAGAATTGTTGAGATAAGGCAAGGCAGATTGATTTAGTCCACAGACCATAAAATAGAACCCCAGACCGTAACAAGCAGACATGTTGTGGCCAAGTCAATCCGCTGTACCGTAACTGCCCATCGGTTCGACTAATTGGCTAATGTATCCTTGCTGCGGGCATTAGATTTGTAATGCAACATATTGTGTTATCAGCCTAATTTAACGATCGATTCGATTCGCCAATTAGTACGGTTGCTTGTACATTTAAATGCTTCAATTATGCGTGGAACTGACAGTTTTCCTATAACCGAAATACTACGAATACGAAAAGCAAACACCTGTTGTTCCCTTTTTTTATTATAGTTCACAAAACTGACGTACAATCACACGAGAAAAAAAAGGTCCAACAGAAAAAGTCTGATTGACATCGACTAGATGTGATTCTTACATAAACATATTCACTTAATAGTAAAAACACTTAAAATTTAGGAAATGTATAAAAAGTAATTATAAATTAAAACAATACCAAAATTAAATTTAATACTATTAAAAAATCAAATCAAGTTAATATGCAATTATTCGCAATGAAACTAAAATTAAACCAAAGTACAATTAAAACAAATCAAAATAAAATAAAAAACAAAATAAAATTAATATAAAATAAAACACAATGAAATTACAAATCAATCAAAATTAAATCAGATTAAAACAAAAATAGAATCATATTACTACAGTCAACAAAAAAATTTAAATTAAAATCAATAAAAATCAAATTCCCTTGACACCTATTCACCAAAAATTAACAACTATGTTGTGGCAAGCCCTTTTCTACAGCATTGTTACTAATAGATGAATATATAAGTAGAAAATATGTATGAAATCAGACCTATTTACACATCATATCACGTATTCCCCGAAGCAAACACAGGGAGCTGGCATATTTTGCCAAATATGTTGAAGTGCAGCCTATTGACATTAACCGGGCATATCCAATCTCCAGGCTGCTACTGAATATATACTGAAAACCCAATAATACTGCCCGTCCCGAAAATCAAAGACCTTATGTTCTTTCTTCTATGGCTGGCTCTCTTCTTCTTTTATGACTTCAGAAGCATTTGCGACCACTAGAACACAGAGGCAATATTTAAATGTTCATCATCATCATCCTCCACAGCCCAACTTCGCCCACTTCTGAGCATAGGCATCTCTCTTCTTGTACCAGACCCCACATTCCTGTGCCAGTCTCATCCAGGTCCTACCCGCGATGGCAACAATGTCATCTGCCCATCTTGCCGCTGGACGACCGATACTTCTTCTTCCAGTCCTTGGACCACTCAGTCAGTAGTAGTTGCCACTCATTCACCGTTTTACTCCACCTATCGTCACCACGCCTTACCTGGTGTCCTTCCTAGCTTCATTTGAGTTCCGAAATTCTTTTTCCGAAGTCGAAAACCTTCGTTCACCAAGCATGAAACGCTCCATGGCTCTCTGTGCAACTCAAAGCCTGTACACAGCACCGTAAGTCATGGTAGGCAGAACGCACTGGTTATAGAGGCGGTTCTTCAGACATTTTGGAATCTTGACTTACTTAAGAATATCATCCAATTTTCTAAAAGTGGCCCATCTGAGCTGTATTCTTTTAATACCTCCGTTTGTTGATGTTCTTTGCCAAATACTTTAGTGTGATATCATGAATCGCATAAAAAACCGCAATTTTTCAGAAGTTTCAATTGCCAAGAAAAACCGAAAGCGCCAAATAAACTAATTTATTCAAGTTGACACGAAAACAATTTTCCGCTCATTTACCTGAGGTTATTTTCCACGTTGTCTCCTACAGACTTACAACCCCCATGAGAATCGATTCCGTACGTTAGTAATTTATTTTAAGCCAATGTTTGCAAGTTAAAACTCAAATAAAACAAGACATTTTACCGTGAAAATTTTATAAAAACATAGCCTCAATAATTAAAATATCAGATTACTTGCCATCATACATAGGTTTCCTAGAGCTCGTCAGAAAATATTATGAATCACATACAAAAAAATAGATGTGTATCAACCTCGAATAGAAATTATCTTGAATTGTAATGTGATAGGTACTCAATTTTCATTGGTACGAAATAATGTCATTTATGTTGAAATATACGAGACACCTTTGAGAAAAGATAGTGTGGGCCTCTGAGTCGAATGATAAATGCTACACTACACTAAAATTACAGCTGTTATGATTTATTTCTGTCTCGAAGATTAATAGCCCTAGATTATTTATTAGGTAGGAAAACTGGTGCGATTGTATCTAGGTTAATATCCTCACGCGATTGAGAAATTTTCGACCCTCACCACTACAGGTACAGTTTACAGTTTGAACTCATCAAGACTAAGGCTGCTACAGAGACCATAAATTATTTGTGGAGGTAGACATAAAAAATATGTTTTAAAATATTTTCAATGATAAACCCTATTTGTTGATAAACAAATTATAAAAATAATTATATAACAATTTTACAAAAAAAGTTTTGCGACTTTGCCACCTTCTAGGCGATTTCTAAAATTAAACTATCCTACATTAAACAATTGCCTACTTTGTACTGAACATGGCGACATGGAAACCAAAACTTCAAAATGCTGAGTTTATATCTCTGTTGGAACTGTTTTCCATTTAAATTCTATTAGATATCTGCTAAAAATTTGCGGCACCTCATGCGGTAACTCCGCATTTACAGAGCAGAGTTCCATTACACTCTTAAATTTAACTCGTCAAGACATTGCCACCCGCGACTTTTGCGATAAAACCTGGTATTTATACTTAAATTCCTTCATATACAATATAGACGGTTTTTACGTTATTTGATAAACGAGATACGATGATGAAACGAGAATTTTTATGGAGATTGTTGCTCTCTTTAGTGTGCATTCAAAGATATTTACTGGCACGAACGGTAGCAAGGACCTGAGGAGTCTGAGGGCTTTGTCTCAAATTTTCATGCGTATATCAACTAATCTTCTAAGATAGTATCTCTAAGAAAATGTATAATTAAGTTTCTTGGTAATTTGTCAAGGATTTGTTTGCTCAATGTGTTTTTTAAGGTTTTTTTGAACTAAAGTGTGCGACCAAATATTCAGGTTAATTATAGTGATTTACTCAAAATAAAACCAATCATATTAATTATTATTGTTTAGGTAATAAAGAGAATGACACCAATAAAGTATCTTTCCGTTCGACCTAGATTTTTGGATCATGGTGGATTTGAACGAAAACATTTTATTCAGTTAAATGATATGAAAAGTGTCTGTTTGTAACAAAATGTAAAATCTTAAAGATGGTTTCATTCGTAAGTACTTTGAAATTAAAATGGTAAGGTTTGGAGATTGTTATTTTGAACAACTTGATGTAGTCCTTTTAGTAAAACGATAATTTAAATCTTTCAGTAATAATAGAAGGTTATTAAAGGTAGTCTGTAATTTTAGTTCTGATTTTATATTTTTTTAGAAATGTGATTTATTTTTAAGATAACCACTATTTTAATACCAGACTTAACTTTTTAGAGTATCTAATAGAATTTTACTTATCCTATCAAAGTATCTATCAAAAGAAGTCTTCAAGTGTCCATATTCGAGTAAAAACTCCTAGAGACTGATTTTCTTTTCAGAACTAAAATTTTTTTTTGTTACTAGATACACGAAGACAGTCCTCCCGAGACGGTCGACTCAGGCAACGCGGGACAATACACGGGCAACGCGTCGGGTTGCGCAACACTCGCGCCACAGTCGCTGCACTGCCTAGGTTTGTGCCTATTCATCATCATGTTAATGTCAGCGGCCGACGCGTTGAACATAGAATCCTTTAGTGTCAGTTCCCAACGCAGACAGCCGCATAGAGTAAGTAATCGCGATTGTGCACTAACTGCTAGCATAAGGTTAGAGTCAAGACGCGCCTGGCTGGGGGCGCGGCCGCCGCGCGCGCCCTGCTTGCGACGCCTAACACCGACCTCTGTCACCCCGCTGGGGCCCTAGTACTGCGCCTGAGGCATTGTGATTTTAGTTAAATTTACCGGGTTTATATATAAGTACAAGCTGTTATTATTGATATGTTTGTTTTAAAGTTACGTTAGCTGCTGTCCGAACACAATTTGGGAAGTAGAGCTGTCGTTTGTGCACCGATTTTGTCTGGCTTCACCTCACTAAATGTTTTTTTACAAGCCAATATATATTAAATATTGCAATGACTTTGTAGGGACAAATTTAACCAAACATGACAACGGTGCCTGCTTATTAAAAATGACGTGATTTTTTCGATCCTAGATATTAATGCAGCTAATAAAATGTGACACGTGCCGTTGAATAGAACACAGCTATATAAAACTTTAGATAGAAGAATAGAAAAATAATATGACAGTTAAACTATTCAAACATTGATATCTGAAACGTTGCTTTGATTCTCGGAATTATCTTCCAAAAAGACCAGGCGAACAGCTTTCAAAAGCTATGGAAGTTTAGCGGTAATTAAAGCCAATGGTAGGCAATGCGACTATACAGGCAGCTATTCCTCATTCAGCTTTGACAGTATTGAATGCTGTTTGGCTATTGACTCAGTCTTAATCCTGACATGTTTGACTGATTACTTATTAATGGTCTGTTTATTCAATTCGCAGCAATTATATAGACGGATAGGCACCTCATTTTAATCAGTATCAATTCAGATTTTTGGATATTTTCGAATTCATCGAAAGACTGCTTGACGTTTGCCGTCCTTTTCACGACTTATTAATACTTTCCAAAATGATCCGACTACGTTCATTACATTAGGATAATGAACCCGGTTCAAACGCCATTTCTGGGTTTAAACCCACCGCTTGCCGATACAGGGTGAAACAGAAATGGGTTGTCAAATTTTAAAAATTGCTTCTACCCATGGAAGTCAACAAATTTCTTCAAGGAAGCCATAGTAAATACGTAAAAAAAACACATCCCATATTAATTATGATTTTTGGAATCCCAGCTGATTGATAACTTAGTATGGAAAGCCCAATTAATTTTTTGGGTATTGACTATTGATTCCCTTGGACAAATTGTTCATTTTCATGGCCAGAATGGTATAAATATAGATGGACAATCAACCTGTTTTAACACCGATCATTAGGTTTAAACCTATCTCTAGTCCATCTCTGGATTCGACCACCTTACTTTATAATCAGTTTCTACAAATAGAATCGCCTATATATTTGCCTCAACTAATGTCAATCTACATTCTAAGCTTAGGTAATTCTTTCAGCGATTGTCGGAATGCCAAAATGTAAAGGATTGGTCACCTGAAATTTTGTTAGCACTTGACAATCCCATACATTTCTGACATTACACCAATCGTTTTTTTTTTTTGGAAGAATGTCACTTATCTAAAGCCTCTAATGTGTTCAATGAACCAGACAATATCGGCGTGCGATCGACTACACTAATATAGAATGTTTACCAATAGTTAGCGAATAATGTCGCGTCGTGTACCTACATAGACTCGTACTTAAGGTTTACGTACTGTTCGTTAAGGATATTGTACTAGTTAACAGATGCTAATGTTATTTTGTCAAGTTCAAACGTTGGAAAAATTAAACAAACAGTGTCGGAAGGACATAAGGACCAGAAGGAAAGACCAAAAGTTTTGTTCCTACATCATAATAATGAATTTCAGATATTTTTCTAAGATCAAAGTATCCACTTACTCCTGAAAAGCTATATGTATCTGATGTGAAATATTATGCTAGTTTTTGTGATTGGTTGACCAATACTTACAACAATGGTCAATCAAGTCAATTGTTACTTACTTGCTGAAAAAAGGCTTTAGTAATGTAAACTAAATGCAAAACAATTGTTTTGATGTCTGGGCTTGGCATTTTAACACTCCTCCCTAAAAAGAATATTTTTCTTTGGGAAAATAAACATCAAAATCGCAAATGGACAGCTAACATAAAATAAATGTATTTCTCTAGGTGTTACGATATTAAGTATGTTCATTTGTATAAACCATCACTTTATTGGCAAAAATATTAATGAAGAGCTAGTGAACAAGTGCAATTACGTATAATAATGTATAATTACGATATCAAGTCGATAACGTCCATTTTTCACGAGTAATTGCAAAGTGTAAGTGAGAATGAGCGAACAATGTATAAAGTTTTCTTAAAATCAATACGATATTGTATCTATGTGGTGTTAACTTAAGCCCATTTTATGTACTTATTTTTCAATTTGACGTAAATTTTACTCATTTTAATGTTCCTTTTTGGACCTTGCATTATTCACAGTACATTTTTTGTTATGATCAAATTATCGATAGTTCACTTTGCAGCTTCACTATTCACTAAAACGTATCGATCTATGTTGAACTATGAAAATGATACCAAATGTTAGCGCATTTACGTAGCCCTTCACGTGTTATAACATAATTTATTTATTAATGAATATATTTAGATATTATAATAAAGTAATGGAATAAATTTATTTTAGAAGTAAATCAAGTTATGATTTAATTTAGGCAGCGTTTTGACGAAATTTTCCTGTTAATTGCTTTATCCCTACTGTTATTTTTAATATTCACATGTAAGTGAATTATTGCATTATTTTGTGAATAAAAATTTCTCAAACCTCATGTTCCAGAGCTATTTGCAGCTAATTATATTTTTTTTTCATCTACAATTCTACAAATGTAATGAAATAGTTTCCTAGTAAATGCAAAATACCTATATTTATATCTATTATGATGAAAAAATCGCCTTTACGTATGTTTGAACAGGAATACATATCTGTTATAATAAGTTTCATGTTTAAATTTGTCCGTTTTCTCATCTGCGTGTTTGTCGTAGCATAGGTACTAGGAGTTGTCACGGCATCAATCGTGTTTTTAAAGCGTTTAGACACGTCGGAAATATGATTATGATTTCAATCTAACATTGACTGAAATCATAATATCGTCAGTTATTGTAAGGGGATTAAACGAAAATATTACTTTTTTGTGTTTCACTATTCTTTTTGCCTTTGTTCGTATCGAATGCATTAATTTAAAGCCGATTATCGCTATGAATTTGCCTTTTTTTCATAATTTGGTTCGCTTTTATATAGTGGAAAATGTACTCGATACTTTTTAGAGGTTTTCCAAGAAATCTGTTTTTTATATGAAGGAAAGTATGCTACGACAATCACTTGGTACATAAAATGAATGTAGTTTTCATGTATTTGGACGTAACTTGTAGGTTTAACATAATTGCATATTGTGGTTGTGATCATAGCAAAGATTGCCAATCCATATAGCATAGAACAATATAAAGATAATTGTAAATAATAAGTAGGTATGTATCGATATAAATAAATTTGGAGACTTGTACAAATTTGCTCACAAACCTGTAAATTGAAAACGACTGAACGTTCATGATTTCTCATCGACTGGTAGTAAAATTATCGTAATTTTAATATAAAAGATAAGTATCTAGAATACTTCTCCATCACCACTTCCAACACTTCATTTTCTACAGATTCCAAGTCGAAAACAATATTGGTCTACTGTAACTATCGCTCGATGGACTAGAAATCATCAAAAAGGCTCATTTTTATAATAGTTGTGTAAAATGTAAAATTGTTCACCGATTTTGAAGTTAAGTAGCAGCCCAATGAACTGTATCTATTAATGTAAATGTTGAAGCATAATTTGTATATATTGAATCTAATGTGAACGGGAAATAATAAAAACAATCTTTTATTACAAAATTTACTCAGGTTTTCATTTGACGTCAACATTGTAATAGTGTCTTGTCTCTGATAGTAGATTTAAGCAGTTAGTCGCATTACGTGTTGTTATAAGAAAACAAACTGTGTTTCATTAGATTTATTTTGTTTATTTTTATTATTTTTGTTTATTGCATGTTTCGCTTTGCTTAGACTAAGCTTGCTTTACTCTGTGAGCACTTGCAAACCACGCTTAATTAATTTCACATGTCAATTTAGTTCTGCACTCTCACAATTTCGTTAAACATTTTTTAATTTGTTCTCACCTCTCATTTCGTCACATGAAATTAAACTTTATTTTCTGTCTGATTTCATTTAATTTTGTGCACGTCTCTTTGCATGTCTACTTCTATTTTAACATTCGTTTGTTTTCGTAAACTGTATGATTCGACAAAGTATGTATGACCAAAATTATTTGAGATCAGTGACAAGATTCTATGTTACCTTTCCTAAGTTTTCCTAAACTTGCTTCCCTCTCTGTGAACTGGCATCGAGGCTCGCTCGGACGCGCATCAGCATCATTCGACAAGAGATCGCAAGCTGCATGGACGCTGGAAAGGTGCTGGGTGGTGAAGGACTCTCTCTCTGTTGTTTCATGTAATTAAATATCTCTGTTCTCTTTCTTTCACTAGAGTGCGCGAAGGGCTTGCATTTGTACTCCGGTCGATGCTACAAACGTTGTCCAGACGGTACGTATGCCAGTGAGATAACGAGGGAAAGGAGCTCAAGAAGACGTAATTTGACTTACTATTCGGAAGGGGCTATAATGAAAAGACAGGACGGCGACGCCCCTAAGCAGACCGCGTTAGAAGCTTTAGATATGGAGACTGCAGCTAACGAGAGCGACGCTAAGCCTCCACTCACGTGTCTGCCGTGTCACTACACATGCGCCACGTGCGTGGGCCCTCACAAAAATCAATGTTTGTCGTGTTTAAACGACGCTCAACTCTTCAACTTAACCGACACCGAACCTAAGTACTACTGTTACCAGAACACGGTCGTGTCGCAAATAAAGGACGCTAATTGGCATTATAGGCTGAACGTTGCTCTTGTTGTTGTCTTGTTCGTCGTCAGTTCTGCCTGTTTGTACTTCATGTTATCATGTGTCGCACGAAGGTACTGTTGCGGCGGATATTACAAACCAAATGTAGTCTATAACAAATTGGCTGTAGACGATAAATTACAGAGTGCGATGGAGGTCGAGGAAGAGATACATAAGGCTTTAAAGGATTTTAGCGAGAGCGAGTCAGATGACGATTTGAATTTATAGCAATTGTTAACATTCCAACCTAAGTATTATGAACTCATCGAACATGTGAACGTTAGTGATTAGGAGATTCCAAAACAGATGCAGGGCTCGTGTTGTGATATTAATCATTCGGTTGTCACAATGTCTTAGTTGTAGAGTGTTAGTATTAGTTCAATGAGATTTAATTCGTACAAACATTGAGGTTATTTTGAAATTATTCCAAAGAGCTGTTACAACTCTTGAACGTTTTCTATAAATTCTGTTCCTTTGCCCTTTCCCGGTTTTTTGGCATTCAGTTCTTTATGAATTTCGGTTGTGTCTATTTTTATTTGTATTTTTATATTAGTTCTTTCTTTTCTTAATTAATTTAGAGTAGATACCTATGAAGTAAATTAGAGTATTATGAAACATTCCATTCCAAAAATAATGATATAATCTTATGATCCTTAAAATTATTTTCGATCCCAATGGCCTTCGGACATCAGGGAGGGCATGAGGGCGTTTTTATTATTTCTAAAAGGGGCTACAATTCACCCCGTCAAGTTGGCGATATTTCGTAAATTGAAGTAATTTAATTTGCTCAAAATCTTACTTATTTCTCTTTATTTTCTTTTTTTAATTTAGTTTTTAAGGCTTGAGATTCACTCAAAGAGACTCAAAATAATTTTAATATTGATTTTTTGTTTTATATTTTAGTTTACGATGACGTCATTTTAATCGCATAATATTATCTTAGGTGTATTTGCTCAAGATGCCATGCTGTTTGTGTGTACCATACCGTTTGGTGCAGTGTAA
Source organism: Anorthoa munda (assembly GCA_945859665.1). NCBI lineage: Eukaryota > Metazoa > Arthropoda > Insecta > Lepidoptera > Noctuidae > Anorthoa > Anorthoa munda. The sequence goes on from OX243908.1 coordinate 21,034,767, forward strand.
ATATTTGTATGTAAATAAATGAGTTCCTATTTTCATATGCTGTTTTATTAAAATGCTTTCTACATCTTTTATAAAACAACATAATGCATGTGGAGTGGATGTTTGGATCAACTACGCTTAAAGTGAAGTTGGTAAAGTAAATATGAATATAAATTATTTGAATAAAAGAGTGCATCAAAAATAATCGAAAAGATGGTTTACCTTATCAAAGAACACATCGACGTACGAACATAAGCATAAAAATCCTTTGCACAATAATTATTAAAAATAAAAGTTGCAAAACGTAAGATAAGAACAGTGAGTACTTATTTACTTGCTTGGCGATACCTGGGTTCAAAAAGGTAACTTCAAGCTAAACGGCATTAGATACATACCGACCACGACATGGTTAAATTTTAGAATTGGTCATAAAAGCCTTTTTGTTATTTAAATAACATAGATAAGGCCACTTTTTCCTATGTAATTATTCTAAAAAGAAACGCCGTAACAAAATGGGAGGTCAAGTATAATAAAAACTCTTACAAAAAACAACACAACCCAGATGATGTATTCTCTTAGCCCTCACGACCATTATTACGGAGATCCCTCGAAAATAAACCGCGTCCATCGAACGATCAATAAACGTAATGTATTGGGTAATATAAGCCCTCACGAAGGTGCCGGTATCAAACCAAGCTACCCTATACTGAGACGGTACTTGTAACTGCTACAACGACGCTTTTACGGGACTATCTAATACAAATATTGGGCTATAGAATGTCTTTGAAGTATCCTGGCTAGCAATAATACCTAGACTGTTTGTTTTATGAAGAGAGGAATAAAGGTAAGTCTATTAGGTAGCTCAGTAGAGCAAAATATGGTATCGGAGTTCAATATTTCGTAAATCAGATAGAATTGGTAATCTTAATGTATTGGGTAATTAAAACCAAAATACCTACCTAGTCTGTTTATTTTATGAAGAGAGGAATAAAGGTAAGACATATGTAACTCAGTAGAACATAAGATAATCTCCGAGTCCAATAGTACGGTAGACAGATAGAATTAGTATTGGCAACGTATTGTGTAATATAAGCCCTCACGAAGATGCCAGTATCAAACCAAGATACCCTATATTGAGACGGTACATCTAAGTGCTGCAACGACGCTTTTAGAGGACTACCCTTTACAAATATTTGGGTATGAATATGTCCTTTAGGTGCTGTGGCTAGCACTAATGGCAATGACTAGTCTATTTATTTTATGAAGAGAAGAAACTCAGTAGAACAAAAGATAGATGGTAAAGACTGGTTTCTGAATCTTCTTACTAGATATAATCTATCTATCTATTTTCTATATATAAAAATGAATCCCTATTTCCGTTGGTCACGACATCACGCGTGAACGGCTGGACCGATTTCGTTTATTCTTTTTTTGTTGTGTTTCTTATTATTAGGTTCTTATGAACAAAAAAAATATTTATGGCAAAACAACGTTTGCCGGGTCAGCTAGTAATATTATAAATGTGAAAGTTTAGATGATTATTACTCAATCACGCCAGAATGGCTGAACGGATCTGGATGAAATTTGGCACAGAGATAGATTATTGTCTGGAATAGCATATAGGCTAGGGCCGGCTTTTCATCCCGGTATAATGTTAATTTGGATGGGATCAAACAATACTTTTCACACGGGCGAAGCCACTGACAGAAGCTAATTGAGTATATGGATTAATAATTTGATAAATCCTAAAATAAATAAAAGTTTGACAGATTTTGCTAAATAAGAGTTTTTATTTTTTATTTGTGATGGGTTTGCTCTTGACTCTAGTCTAGGTCAGAGGTGACAGAGACAGAGTCGACGATGGAGTGAGCTTACCCAGAAGAAGCCTGTTCACACTAACTTTGAAGAGATTCGGTTTGAAGGCGTTTGGAAACACAGACGCAGGTAGTGAGTTCCATTCATTCACTGCGCGCATTATGAAGGCTGTTTGGAAGCGCTTGGTGCGAATTGGTGGAATGGCAACAAGGTAAGGATGGTAACTTGCAGTGCATCTAGATGTCCGATGATAGAAGGGGGGTGGTGGGATGAGGTCGTGGCGTTCTTGAGTACTCTCACCTAAGTACAGTCTGTAGAAGACCGACAGCAGGCAACCTTGCGGCGATGAGCCAAGCTGTGAAGCTTGGCATCCGCCAGTTCAACATCGCCAATGAGCCTCTAGGCTCTGCGTTCCACCGAGTCAAGCGCGGCAAGCTGATACGTAGCTGAGCCGTCCCAAAGGTGGCTGCAACACTCCATGCATTATCGGACTTGCGCTTTGTATAGGATTAAAAGCTGTCCAGGCGTAAAGTATCGCTTCACTCTATTTAGGATGCCCAGTTTTTTGGCCGCAATTTGGGCTTTGTACTCAATGGAGGCGCCGAAGTTGAGACTGGATGTCAACTCCATGCCTAGGAGCACGAGCCGATCAGTCACAGGAACAGACGTATCCCGAAAAGTAGGAGTATGATCGAGAAGACTCCTTTTAGCGGCAAAAAGACACGCCTGTATTTTGGTGGCGTTAAAGGAGACCAGATTGTCATCACCCCACTGGGAGACAAGGCTTAAAGTCTAATCTGGCCGCTCCACCATAGTCTCTCTCAAGGAACGAACTTCTTCCACGCCGGTTTTTACGCTGGACAGGGATCTCTCTGAAACAGTACTTTCATCTGCGTACCTAACAATACCAGGCTGAAGTAGGTCATTGATGTGCAGGAGGAAAAGATTTTGCCAAAGTTTGCCAGATTTTGCCAAATACTCAGCTTTAAATTCTTCATTCAGTAATCGAGAATAAGTCCAACAGTGCGTAAATCAGTATACCTTAAGATGGAATAGTTTTTTGAAAAAGACTTGAGTATTCATTAATAGTAATGAAAAGAAAATGTATTGCGTAAATAAATGATAACAAGATCCTATCTTGGGTTGTGAATAAAGGCTGAAACTGGGCGGTCATAGTCTCAAATTCAAATTCATTTATTTGCCAGAATGTAGGTTTACAAAGAATGATCTTTAATCTATGACGGTCCCTTTACATTCTACCATTAAATATGGTATTTAATTTCAGCTTGTACTATCACCTAAACTTATCCTTACTAAATTAAGAAAATTTACAGTACTAACTATTCTCTTTAATGTCTAGACCAGACAGTGTAGGTGTGTAGCGCAGCGCAGCCGCTGCAAAACGGTGCGTAGCACACTGTAGCATCGTGTAGTGTCTCGTAGCACAGCGTAGTGCCGCGTAGCATTACGTAGCGCTGTGTAGCATTTTGTAGCACAACGTAGCTCTGTTTTTTACAAGCTTTTATTTAAGGGCCTACATACGCTTTAGTGCCGTAAAACGGTAACTTACTAAGAAAAGAAACTTACTTAAAAAGAAAGTAACGACTAAGAAAAAAAATAAAAAAACAATATCATTGATTCATGTACATAATTTTGAACACAAGGTTTTTTCGTGTAACTATTATTTTTGCTTTAAAAAAATAATTATCAACACGATATTTTTTCGCAACTTTTGGAAACTCCTCCAAAAAAACTTGGTTGTTTAAAAATATTTTTACACTGAAAAATTGATGGCTGGAATTTCTTCAATTGAATATGAAATAATAATTTGCAAACAAAACTGTTCAAAAGGAGGTTCAATATTGATATTTTGTCATCGAGCTGGCGCACGGCCAGTACTGCGTTAACAATGGGGCTTATATATCGTCTTAACTTGCAATGTATCAAGTGCAGTGTGTTGTGTGTTGTGTTGTATGTATCTTGTTCGGGTCAGATCTTGCAACTGTATTTTAAAGCAGTTATACTCCACCGATTAAGATGAAATTTTGCATACACGTTTAGTTTGGATGACAATGCATGGTTAACTAAGTGACGTCATTCTAAATCCAATATGGTGGACGGCCTAAGATGGCGGACTAGTTATTTTTGTGCACTGCCATGATATGGGTATCAAATGAAAGGGTTTGCTAATATTTTTAATGTATATTTTTATTTATAGTAAAATTGTAGATCAAATATCATCCACTTCTGGCCTTAATAGACATAGTTAAGTAACAAGTACACGTATTTTATTGGTTTCTCTAAGTTGTTTGTTAAGAGACGTACAACTGATTGAATATTGATGTAAAACAAGCACCAATAATGCAAGTGATTAAAAAGTCCCTTCTAGCAAACAACAAAATACATCGGCGTTTTACCACCGTGCCGTTGTCACGAGGTGACTCAAGATTCATTCCAAAATACCAATAATTACACAGAGGGGAGAAAAATAATATCATTCCACCCTCACACATCGCTTATATAGTACTTATGTACCGATTCCCTACCGCCTAAAGTGCAATAATACCGTCCATTGCGCGGTTCAATTTATTATACCGCTTAAGTGGATCGCATTTTCATTAAAATAAAAAATAAGAAACACTCCCCACGAACTGTTCGTTTCTTTAGTTCTTTTTAATGTTGTGAATTTCGCAAACTTCCAACTTTGTCCGACTCCAAACTTAATTCCTATCTAATGAGGCTTAATTTTCCTTTCAGAAATTCTGAACATTTTTTGTATCAGAAAGTATCACCGCTAATTGGATACAATCTCCCAGAAAGTTGATAACAAAAATAATATCGTAAGAAAAACGTGCGAACATTATACCGAAGATGTCGTAAATAATATAAAGGGAGGTATAATTAGATCCGATCCTTCCACATCCCTTCCGTCTCATTTAATACCAATAATCGAATGAGGATTGGTTTCAAATATCCCGCGCGTTCTAAAAACGTGTCAACCGCGTGACCTAATTCTTTTTCCTCATATAAAATGATAGTAAGTGAGTCGGGGCGTGTCGGTACATCACAGCTCACTTTGATAACGTTAACAGCTCGTAAACTGTGTTTGTCCACTGGGTTACGCCTCTACTGAGTTATAAAACAAACCATGTGAACCTATCTTACCGTTTTATAGTCAGAGGCTTTTACGTTTTTTTATAGACTATTGACTGGTCGACTGGGAAAACTAAGCGAACGATCCAATCTCTTGATATCGCGAGATCTTTTCAAATACAACTGAAGTCTGCAAGTCAAAATGGATAGGATTCGTAGTGGAATATCGTTATGGTTGTTTGTGAAAAGGATTATTTTCATACGAACCTGCAAATGAACGGTTTGTTAAACTTGAAAAATATTTTTTCGCTTTAAAAATACGAGTTGATTTACGGTATGCTACGTTTCAAGGATGGGAGTGCATTAAAGAGCACCAACGATTGATGGATACTTAGCAACGTACGATGTACCCTGGTCAGACAGCTCCGTTTGCAACTTTAGTTACTTTTAATCATGGTGTAAACGTTTATTTTCAATCATCAAGATTAAATAGAAATAAAATTAGAAGAATAGAATTAGATGAATTATTTTTTGCTCTGCTGTATGAAGTTCAAAATCGGGGCAAAATTTATAACTGGTAAAAACAACTGCAGTTAAGTACATACCTATATTACAATCCAGGAATGATAGCTTCAAATTAATTGGAGTGATGAAAGTAGATAGGCAAATAAAAATAAATAAATAATATCTCATCCAACTTCATGGAAACCACATTTCCAATACAAAGCATTGAATATCTCGCTCGTAAATCGTATTCATTACAGAACAAAAAAAATATATCGCTTAATGTAAATAATCAACTCGGGTCCCGCATTTCCAAAGTTCCATACAAAATATTATCTACTTATACAAATAAATAAAATCGTGTCTGTTTGTAATATCTAAATAATAGCTTTTTAGTAAATGCGTATGAATTTTTATACGGTACTTATATGGGCGCAGCCGTGAGGCACACTTTCCTGCAAACTCCTTGCGTCAGATTTCATACCTTTTTGTTTATTTTTATTTAAATTTTATCTGATGTTAATATTTATTTTGAATGTAGTACTTAAATTGTGTGTCTTTTAGTCTGTGCTAAATAAATGTATTTTCTTTCTTTCTATTTTCTTATAACAAATAAAAACTATGTTTATAAATTTTGTCTGTCTTTTCCGTGTAATTACCGAAACTTCTGCACCAATGTTGACGGGACTTTCACTGGCAGATAGCTGATGTTATAAGGAGTAATTTAGGCTTTACTTTCCTTTTATTTTGGAAAAAGAATTAGGGTTTTTGTGTAAAAATAAACAATCCCTTAACAATGTTCTATAGTTTACGGGTTTTGACGCAGACGAAGGCGCAGACTACAGAAAGTGTCCAAATAAAATCACATTAATGGCACCGAAACAATAGGAATTCATGTTGGTCGCAACAAATGAATATTGAATTGTTGTTGAAACAATAGCTTTTGAAGCGAATGATTTTCGAGTAAAGCTTCCTCGTATCGTTGATAGCTGGAGGCTGGAGGGCAACATTACAACTTTACATGTCCTCGAATTTTTGTTCTAGGACATGTCGGTTTCCTCACGATGTTTTCACCGTTTTGAGAGCAGTGGTGATGAAATAAATTACACAAAGCACGGGGTCTCATTGCTAAGAAATAAAATTTTGTTCAAATAAATCTCACTAGATGGCGCACATGTACACACAATTCAAAAGAATTGTGAGTAAAATTAACATTTTCTGGAATTGAACATAAAAGTTGTATGTTCTTGTTTAATAAACTCTCCTAAGTACAAAATAATGAAATATTGGGCTCTTAATTCACATTTCAAAGATTATTTGAACGAATCATTTAAAATTGATGGCAATAGATGGCCCATTTTTAAATTACTGAGGCATTCCACTTGATTGTTAAAATTTGCATTGTAACACATTTTGGTGTAAAAAAACTGTAAAAACGTGCAAAAAAATATAAAACTATAAACCGAACCGTCACTGTATTTAAAGAAGTACTAAAAAAGAAAAAAATATTCACGAACCTAGTAAACCCTTTTACTAGCAAGTCGCTGCTAACACCATCTATTGCCGTGAAACGGGCTCGAACGCGATTGATGTACTTACAAAAATAACAAGATTAATCAGATGAAAAACGCTAGTTACGTCGGCACGGTTTATTTGTATGGGATGAGGTATCGGTATGATAATATTATATTATCTATGTACAAAGTAAAGCACCTGCCTGGGCTCGAACCCACGACCTACACTTCTAAGTCACTTGTAAGTCGTGGCCGATACCACTGGGCCACCACTGCTCCACCACTGCATCGTCATCACTTCAGCTGAAATATAGATTGACAGCTCACTTCCCCTAAATTATTACGGTGAGATTGATACAGAATAGTACATAGTATAGTACTACTGTATATTAGGAGTGAAATCTCAGAAATACCGGTGCGGCGCCAGAAGCCTTATTGCGTAATGAATTCGGAAAGAGCAAAGGGCAAAGAGTATTCAAAATCGACCAATCACATAGACGGAAATTCATCTCGCATTTGTTAGGTCGATTTTTTAGGGTTCCGTACCCAAAGGGTAAAAACGGGACCCTATTACTGAGACTTCGCTGTCCGTCTGTCTGTCTGTCTGTCTGTCTGTCACCAGGCTGTATCTCATGAACCGTGATAGTTAGACAGTTGAAATTTTCACAAATGATGTATTCCTGTTGCCGCTATAACAACAAATACTAAAAACAGTATAAAATTAATATTTAAGGGGGCTCCCATACAACAAACGTGATATTTTTGCCGTTTTTTGCTCGATATTAATAACGACAACAGGTAGACGCTTGAAATATTCACAGAATATTTAGTTGTATGTTCTCTTCAAAAAATAATAATTATTAAATTAAAATAAAATAAATTAAGGGGGGCTCCCATACAACAAACGTGATTTTTTTGCAGTGTTTTGCGATAATGGTACGGAACCCTTCGGTTTTTTATACTCTTTGCCCTTTGCTCTTTCTAAATTCACTACGCAATAAGGCTGCAGAGATCGCGTCAAATACTTCAATTGCTACAAGAGCAAGATTCCTTTTCGGCCCCGCCCAAGCAGCACACATAGCTCTGTATAGTCGCTGGACAACACAGTTTTTGAAATCTCCAGGCTGTTATACCTTCTGTACAAGGGCTGTATATCCGGTTACTCAGCTCTTATAATGCTTGATTTGGCCCCAAATTAACCAGCCCTGAGCATTATAGTAGCTTGTTAATAGTGTCGAGCATTCTAAGAGCTGTACATGGGATGTATAATGGCGTAGACAGCTACCATTACGCCACTATCCAGCTCCTTTAATTCTCTTAGACAGCCAACAGATGGATGGCTTAGTAACGGTTATTGTTAAATCTACAAAAAAATATTATAGCAACAAAAAACAATTTTAACAGTGTGCACACTGCGAAGCGTTACGTCAAGGCGGTCTTATAATTTCTGTGGACAAATAATAATTTCTAATTTAAGGCAAGTTATTTAACACGTTTGTTTTGTATGTCTATTGGTAAATTGTTCTGCGGGTGCCACTTTACTGTCAATATATATAGGTAATATTATCAAATATTACACGCGGCATCGAAATAATATAGTTTTACTAAAATATTATACAAAATAAATACGGTGTACGAATTATTATGAGATTCTATTCAATATTTTCTATTTATTGAGCATTATTATCTATTTGTAACAATGAAATAAAGAGATTTTACTTTAACAGCTCTCAAATATCATGAACATCTAAAATTTATCAGTGATTTTTTCATATGTAATTAGCATGTTCAAATTAAAATGGCGTCAATTTGTTATCCAGCAATAATTCTAACTAAATTCCCTTGACCCACACTTTTCTGTTCAATGGCCTTATTTAAGTCCATTAATCAGCTGAAAACTGTACGCTAGCTGTACAATGGTTTTCGGTTACTCTAAAGACTGATTAGAGGAGTAAAGCGAGACTATACAACAGCGTCTTAGGGATATCTAATCTTGATAGAAAACTTTAACTCATTTCGTACTCAAGTAGCTTAGGTAGGTACTTCACTTGATTTTGTGATGCTAGTTATTCTCTCCTGCTATGCCAAACTATCGAACCATTAAAATTGTATTTTATTCACGTACGACAATTTAGAGGTTATGCCAAAATTGATGTTATCATAGCACTACTAACCTATGTTTCTTCAATAGAGGCTGTTCGATAGAGGCTGTAAAATAGCTAATATATACACTACAAGCTTTGGAAATAAAGTGAAGTAAGATTTCACTAATATACAGCTAATGCAGTTCTTAAATGCTTTTAATCAACTACTATTAAGCTCATTGTGGTAGAATTATAATAGAATTAATGTACACCGTAAAAAAGCCAATGGCAAAATTTGATTCTCTAATACAGCTCACAGCTTAGAAGAGGCTTTATCGCGCTAAATAGCCGTTTATAATCTTTGGTCTTCTTAACCAGCTAGTAGCATTATACGTAGCCAACGGCTGCACACTAGTTCTTTCAAATTCTACTAAGATGCATTTTGTTCATTTTTTCTCCATTGTACAGCCATTAGTCAGCTGTGCTGTATAGTAGCGTAAAGGTCCCCTCATAAAGCCTTCAAGAATCATCTTATCCGCTAGTACAGCTACATAAGAGCCTTTGGCTGTAATATAGCTGGTTTGTGGATTAATTTTCGCTAATGTGCTGCTTGGGCGCTGCGTTCGGGTCGGGCGGTCAGTATTTGTGCATTATTGCATTGCAAATATATGAGTATGTGTGTAAAGTTTCACACATATTTAGCACTTTGTCACTGTCCACCTAAAATGAGAGGCATTTTCAAGCAGCAGCTTATCATACAATCATGTTTATGTAGAAAAATATACATGCTTACGTCTTTTTCATAACATGACTGTCATGTCTATCCCTTTATAGGATAGCTCATACCAAGTGGTCAGTAAATTGGACAGTGACTACAAATTCGTCACGAGATATAACAAATTCGCGCCTTTTTTCAAGATGGCCTATGAATTACTGGCCACCGTGCACCCGCGGAAAAGAAGCGCTAATTTGTTACATCGCGCGACGCACTTGAACGCTGTAATGACGGGGCCGAGTGTGTGCTCTAACGCAGGTCGTAAATGTTCATACGGTTCAATATACAAATAAAAATCTATGAGATAACGGCCTTGAAGTGACTGTCCAGTTTACTGGTCACTTAGTATGAGCCGTCTTATAAGAATTAAAAAGTGTGGTAAAATTGACATCATGGGCATCAAATTAGAATCTAGTTAACTAGTGGGTAGTTTACATGGGTAGATAGGTGAACAAATCAAATTCTTATCAGGCAGGATGTACGGAACTGGAATTAGCTATAAATTGCGAGGGCGACTGCATTTGAATACGGTTATCACAGCCCAAATGTACTAAATGCTCCTTAGGTTTCCATGGCAGCATGGCACTCATACGCTCTACAAACTCATCAGGATTTGAAAACATTTTTGATAATTAATTATATTATTATCAAGTTTCAACATGAAGGAAACAATCGTGAGGAAACCTGGACTTATGTAGTTAATGTAAGCCTGAAATAGCCAAGTCAGAGACTTGTGGGGTTCCCAGAAGTGGCTTAATTAACTATTCAGGACTCAACAAACAAACATTTTTATTTAAAAGATAAATGACTTGATATTGATCTAGTGGTCTAAGCATGCTTTAGTTAAACTGATAATAACGCTAAAAATATGTAAATATTACAAACATCAACATGACAAATTCTAAATTGTACAGGTTTATTAGACCAAATATGTAGAGAACATAGCCATTAAGTATATAGAACACAACATATCAATTGACCCTTGTTTATACTAATAGACAAGGGTAGATTGATACATACACGCCTAGATACTTAGTCTACAGTCTGTGTGGATTAGACTTGGGCGAATAACATACGAAGCGGTCGAGTGAAACGCAGTCGACCGGTCCAAATCTTGAACCTCTGCGGTAATCCGTCCAGTCTTGGTACTGGATCTTGATCCGCTAGACCGCGTACCGCTGCGGGAAGCAACGCCATGACACCCCGTGTTATTTCGTCTTATCTCACTGACCTGTTTTCAAAGTATACACAGGCAAACTTCTGATCCGATCAACAAAGCGGTGTGTATTACTGCAGCTTACAACTAGTTCGCTCACTTAGTTACTGTATCCTGGCTTAGCCTTCTGATATAATTGCTGATAGCAGATATCGACTTTGTGTACATTTGTTTTGTACGTTTTACAAAGCAGTTTTAGAGAGCAATAGGGGAAATTAAAATGCATCTACAGTCAGTTTATAGTATATTTCGAAATGTGCTGAATCTATATTGTACGGATTGTTTTGTATTTTATGTTTTTGGAAATAATAAATTCTGAGGGCAAACGTAAACAACTGTGAGACTTGCTAGAAACGAAGTGGACTTGAGGCCCAATCAGACATTGACAGGATGTATGACGATTAACAGATTCATATTGAAATTATAGATAGTTATTTACATATATACAGAAACTCATGCCTTTTTATCATGGGGGTAGGCAGAAACTACAGAACTTCATCTGTTACGATCCTTACGTCATACCATTTGAACATACACGAACGCCTCTGCTGTTAGGATTACACAACTGTCCTTTCTGAAGAACATCGCAAATAAAAACTGTTTATATCATCAGAAAAACTTACCATCATATCTCTTGTATCCTGCTATGCATGATACATTCATTCTGGATTCCTAATTAAAATATCATCATAGAAACCCTTAATCTCTTACATCAAGTGGAATCCAGGCTCGTTGCCAGTTCCCTCTTCAAAATAACCGATCTGATATGTTATTATACTCTTGCAACGGTATTTTATAATAAAAACTTCACATTAAAGCTTGCCCCGATATATTATATCTCTTGCCAGAAACGGTAGCCAAACGTCTTGTGTGTGCAGTTTTTATCGCTTTTTGCTTCGTTTAGCAGAAATCACTGCGAAGATTCAACGTGACATAAAAATATTTTATTGAATCTGTAGATTGTTTAGTTTTAGTTCTTTGGTATAAACTTTGGAGAAAGATTGAGTTTTAAAAGTTATGGTGAAATAGTAGTTTCAAGTTTTCAGAATACTTAATCTATCTACACACCTAAGCCCGGTGGCCTAACCCTTATTTTGAGACGATATTGTGGCTTGCGCCCGCGCGTAGGCCCAGTATCCACCAAAGCGGAGAGGAGATAAGAGGAGAGGAGAAAATCAGATTTCGTTATTTCCACATCTCCTCTACGCTTAGCTTCGGTGGAAATGGATCAAGTGGAGGGAAGATTTAGAAATAAAGACATCTGATTGACTTCTCTCGTCTCCTCTCCTCTTCGCTCTGGTGGATACCGGGCCTTACCCAGTGGCACGCCTCTCCGCTCATTCAGTTGCCCATTCACTAATTGTGAACGCTACATACCCTGGCTGTCGTGCTGCCGGCAAAATTGTATGACTCGCAACTTCTAAAGGCGCCGGGTCCACCCGCATGCTCTTACTCGCCGGGTCCGTGCCGGATGGCTGGCGGCCCCGGTGTGTAGACAGCTTTACGTTTTTAGATAACGTTCGAATTACAAGATGAACTAACTATACCACTACAGTAGAGTTACTGAATTTTTAGGCACTTTCGATGTGATTTGAATTTACTAACTTGTCTTATGTACGTCTTAACAGTATGCCATATCTTTTGTAGGAGTTAGGTCTGTTCGGTGACTGCCACTTCACGTATTTGGATTTCGTGTCAGTGTAGTACCTAAGTAGTCAAAATATTACCTACAATATAAAAAATAAAGAAAACTTTTATATTCGTCTTGAAATGATCGATCCCTTTAATTCCTATGTAGCTTGATGTAGGTACAAAAGAAAGATCCTTGGCAAGTTTTTGGCTAAATAAATACCCATCCATATCCAAATGAAATACATACTATAATATTATAAATGCGGAAGTAACTAAGTCTATCTGTCTGTTACCTTTTCACGCTTAAACAGCTAAACCTATTTAGATAAAATTCGGTATGGAGATAATTTGAGATCCTGGGAAGGACATAGGATAGTTTGTATCCCGCCCCGTTGTAGTCCTTAAGGGGGTAGAAAGGTGGTAGAAATATGTATGGTCACGGGGTCTCATTGCTAAGAAAGAAAATTTGGTTCAAATAAATCTCACTAGATGGCGCGATATGCACCTCGGTATCCACCTATCTGTTATTGAATGTGCGTAAAATTAACATTTTCTGGAATTGAACACAAAAATTGTATGTTCTTGTTTAATCAACTCTCAAGTACAAAATTATGGAATATTCGGCTCTTAATTCACATTTCAAAGATTATTAGACGGATCATTTAAAATTGATGCCAATAGATAGCACATTTTTAAATTTCTGAGGCATTCCACTCGATTGTTAAAGTTTTCATTTTAACTCATTTTGGTGCAAAAAAACTGTAAAAACGTGCAAATAAATACTAGAAAACAAACCTTCACTGTATTTAAAGAAAAAAAAATATTCACGAACCTAATAAACCTTTTTACTTGCAAATCGCTGCTAACACCATCTATCTATCACCGTGAAACAGAACCGAATGCGTTCGATGTACAAAAAATTGCCAGAATAAGCAGTCGAAAAACGTTAGTTACGTCGGCACGGTTTCTTTGTATGGGATGAGGTATCTGTATGCTAGTATTATATTATCTGTGGTATGGTGAATTGGTAAACCAATAATTTCTCAAGTAAGGCTATTCGAAATACTAATGCTACGCAGACAAAGTCGGCGGCAAAAGCTAGTATTAGTGTAAATCTATTTATAAAAAAGCTGACGGTTTTTAGATAGATGATGGATTACTCCGATGCTAAAGATAAACAAAACTTCGTTCATCGTGACTGTACCAAAAAATTTTTCTTACAATTTCAAAATCATGCTTATTTTATTTATTTACCAACAGTATAATTCCTTGATGGATTTAAACTCCAATTTGCCACGTCATCGTGCTCTTGATTTTTCCAAATTTTCTTGTGCCATCTCTGGAGAATTATTTTAGAAATAAGACAAAGGAATAAGGCAAAATTCTTTGTTTTTTCTCCAAGGTTCATTCTCTCAAGGCAATACGAGGCCACGAATTTTATTCTGGCAATTTATGTACCATACGTAAATAGTTGCCAAAAGATTCAAGATATTGGGATGCGTAATGTTGCTTGGGAGCAGGCTTGATAATAAAGAAAATAAACTACCTTGCTATTGAGTATATATCTACCTAATCTTATGCCTATTATACGCAATCTTAAACTGATAGTAAACTGAAGTCGCTATTAGATACAAAACTAAGTTTTTGTAGGAAAAAAAACATTAGAAAAGCGTTCTTCTGTCCCGTCACGTTATGACTCAAATTTTGTGTATATGTCATGGATCAAGTGAATTATCAGTGTACAATGTATAATGCCCGGGCAGTATGAATCAATTCAAGTCGGTTAAGTTACTTTATACCCTGAACATAATAAAAAAACTATTTAAAAATAACAAAAAAACCCGACTGCTTAAAAAGTGAACTAAAAAGACATAAACTTCTGCTGCTCTAACTGCTTTCTTCCTAACATATTAATGTCTTCTTCTTACGTACAGTACATAATGAACTTGACGTTATTGCTCTTGCTTATTATTATGGAAAATCTTGTTCGTTATATTTGAATAGAACATGTGCATGACGCATTCTCATCCATAATCAGGATTCTTTTCATAAGCGGAGTTTATATCTTTCTTAATAAGATCATCTTTCGGGATAGCTAATTGGAAAGAAACGTGACTTGTTAGGTACGTTATTATACAGTACGTCTTTTAGGTTCTGTTTTTACAAATTAGATAATTTATCAACCGCTTGAGTTTTTTATAATGTTCAAACTCAGCACAGAATGGGGAGGATCTAAACCTACGATCTAAAGTACGAGTTGACAAGCACGCCATTCTGAAAAAAATAGAAAAACAATCAAAAAAGTTGTGACAACTGGCAACACAGTAACTGTGCAAGTAAGTACGACTACCTAGAACGAAGACATTAAATTGTCCAGTAGTTGTATGATATTTAGTTAAAGATATATGATACTGGTTTCTAATCAATTCAAACTCTGGCGTAACCTGTTGGTAAACTTGACCACCAAATCTGTTCGTTGGTAACACTGGGATTACTCACTACTTGCAGGTGCCAAAAGTTGTCTGCCCACTGCACCGTACCAAACGATGGCCATATTGGCGGGGATATGAACGAACATAACACATAGGCACTGAAAGAAACATGACACGGACTACTATGCTTACTAGAACGTATGAAAAGCGTATTAACACTCACCTGCCTTTTTCCTACCATCTTATATCTCCAAACTTTGAAGTTATTTGGACTGAATTTATTGCTGTTGCTCATTATTGTAGAATCTCTCATTCATTATATTTGAATATAACATACCAAATTCTGTAATACAAACTCGTAACTACTTCTGAGAACAAGGTACCTCATATGTATCGTAATAATAGGACAATGTATTCTCATGCGTAATCAGGATTCTTTTCATAAGTTGAGTTTATATCTTTCTTAATAAGAAGAACTTTCTGGATAGCTAATTGGAAATAAACGTGACTTGTTAGGTAAGTTTTTACATTGAAAAGATCTTTTAGGTTCTGCTTTGACAAATTAGATTATATCAACAATTGGGTTTTTTATAATGTCTAAACGTAACACATAATTTAATATTATATGAGCTGTGTTGGCACTGAGGATGCCACAGTACTGGCTGACAAGACCGCCAAACTATTCCAAAGCAATTCAGTTCCTGAAAACCAGGATCATAGGTTCTGAAACATAGAAACTGTGCAAGTAGGTACGACTGCCTACAACGAAGATATTAATTGTCCAGTAGTTTTATGATATTTCATCATCATCATCATATCAGCCGAAAGACGTCCACTGCTGGCCATAGGCCTCCCCCAAGCGTCGCCACATTGACCGGTCCCGTGCGTCTAGCAACCAGCGGATCCCCGCAATCTTCACCAGGTCAGGATATTTATGTGGGATTGTGGACTCAGAGTAAAACAACTTCTTATATAACTGATTCTCACTTTATTTAATTTAATATTTCTAGCACACGTCTTTGCGTTTTAACGTCTGTCGCCATCTTGCCATCTCTCGTACATCCTCTCTCTCCCTCACTCTCGATACATCCATCCCTTTCACTAATACTTACATTCCGTATCCTACATTTATGTAAAGATAATTATAGGATACTGGTTTCTAATCAATTCAACCTCTGGCATAACCTGTTGATAAACCTGACCACCAAATCTGTTCGTTGGTAACACTGGGATTACTTACTACTAACAGGTGCCATAAGGTGTCTGCCCACTACACCGTACCATACCATGGCCGTATTGGCCATGCTATGAACGTATCACGGTATCAGGCACTGAAAGAGACATGACACGGATGCCTACTAGAACGTATCAAACGGTTGAATGCCGTAATAACTGAAACAATTAAAAAGTCATTAAGTCTCGCGTGTATCCACGTTTCGGGCACTCAAGGGGTTAATTAACAATTTGTTGACGCTGCTGCGTTGGTCGGTGATAAAACGGTCTGTTCGGACAGTTGATACTAACAATATTTTTTTGACTGACACGTTCCAAGTACGGTCATGATACGGTGTAGTAGGCAGACTCCCTTAAGCTCAGCAAGATAAAGCTTCATACGCGTCCACCAAAATATTTAACCAGTTTAAATCCGGGACGGGATCAGCGTTCGGGTGTAAGTAGACGGCACAGCCCTCAAAAATCTTTAGAATGTCGAAAGCGACATGCAACGCCATCTATCAGATGAGGGACGAACTTAGGATGATTCCACTGTGCAGAATTTTTGTAGAAGTGTAACTGTATTTTTTTAGACCTTATTTTTGTTATGTATTTGCAGTTGATAAATTATAGTTTCTTGGTCGACGAACAATAGACGACGATTGAATAGACGACGAAAGATATAGGTAAATAGGTATATCAAGAAAAGGGCAGGTACAAGATGATGATGAAATAAGAAAGAAAAACAATATTTCTATCTCAATATTATCCATACCTACTAAACAGCCAAATAAAATCAATAACTAGTAACCAGATAGAGAATTCCTTCCACAAGTATCTAACTTTATCTCAGTAGGTACGCAGTCTGCAAACATCAGTAGAAGATTTGCTGAACCTGAAGATAAATTACAGGCTCAAGCATTCTACAACATCAAAACTAAGCAAGATTGAAGACGCAAAGCCACATAGTTGCCATAACATCTTCACTGATTGTTCAACACAATTTAAATCTAAGATTAAACTAAATGCCAGCAATTTTCCGCTAGAGTTACTCCACAACTATTGTAGTCTAAGTTAAAGTCTAGTTAGATTGATTTTAAACTGAAGAGGAAATGCTTTGCTTGATGTTAGGCACACGTTAACCAAGTTAGTTGTAGTAATTATTCGAGAATTTAACCCAAGTTTGGGCCTTTGAATGTTAAGTACGGATAGCTAATGACCTTTGGAACATTACGAGGCATTATGTATGCGTATGGAGTCTTGATGGAACTATTTAGGAAGGTATCTAACTACGCCTGCATAAACTAAAGTTTGGCTGCCAGAATTAGCAAATTATCCTATTCTGGAAGTGGGTAGGTAAGGGTGCGGTCTCTCCGAGGGCTACTTACTCTACATCCATACTATTGAACAGTTACCAGGGGTTTCTAAGTCAAGGATGAATAGGTTAGTTATAGGCAAGCGTAGGTACTTCACCGTCGACCACATCATCGCTTACCATCAGCTGAGAAAGTGGCCAAACGTGAACCTACCGTTAATAATAAAAATATTATTATCCTGAATTATCGCGCACAGACGGAAATCCACATTGCGTCTTTTATAACTCATGTCATTGTTAGATTTTTTACGCTATTTTCCCTTTGTCTTGCTGAATACATTACGCAATAAGGCTGTTGGTTTTATTTTTATGAGTAGATAACTTTCATGGTTGAATAGATTTTTATTATTTGCCAAATAATGCAACGACATATAGTATGGACTAATAAAAATAACGAATAACTTTTTAAACTGATAAAAATAATTATGTACAAGCGCGTATACAAATAGCACAGGGGAAGAACTCATTCACTGTCACTGGATTAGTAGAGAAAATAAAGTGTTTTTCAATAAGGGCGGGTAGATGTTGAAATGAAATAAAACGTGTGTGTGAGGTATTAAAAGAAAATCTTTTTATTTGAAAGGCCCATTTGTGCCATTATTTGTGGAATATGATATCGTTCAAATGCCCACCTCGGCTATTTACAGTGGCACGGATCCGAGTGGTCCAATTTGCAATGACTCTTCTGCATAGATCCGAAACTTAAGCGATGGCCTGTGTTATGTTCACTTTTAGGGCATCGTTCGATTGTGGTTTGTTTGCATAGACCTGCGATTTCAAGAAAACCCACAAGAAAAAGACTAGCGGGGTCAAATCGCAAGACCTTGGTGGCCAATTCACATCACCCATGCGAGAGATAACATCACTCATGCAGAATGTCAATCGTGGGGTCCACTGTGTGGAACGTAGCATCGTCTTTCAGGAACCACATGTCGCTCACAGGTCCATATAGTTCAAAATAAACTATAAAAAAATTGGTTATCATCGTTCTGTAGCGCTCGCCGTTGACGGTGACCGCCTCACCAGAATTATTTTCAAAAAAGTACAAACCAATGACGCCACCGGCCCAAAATCCACATCAAACGGTAACTTTTTGAGAACCCATTATCACCTGATGAACTAGATGGGTAGATTTCGTCCCATGCACGGCAATTCTGCTTGATAACACAGCCATTCATCAAAAATGCGCTTCGTCGCTAAAGATGATTTTTCGGACAAAATTGGGGTCCTCTTCAAAACGAGTACTCGTACGTCTCAAACGTGGTCATTACGTCAATGTCCCCTCTATGACCGGTCATCATATGTAATTGGGGCATTCATGGTCAACTAAGGTTGTTAACGAGCTAGAACGGTCGTCAGGTATTATTTGTTGGCCTATCTACTATTACTACACTGTTTTTAGCGTAATAATATAAACCAAGTTTAAAATATGATGCGATAGACACAGCATGCAAAAGTAGTAGTTACTAGCTGTTGCCCGCGGATTCGCTCCCGTGGACCACTCCACAGGACCCGTTTTCTGGGTAAAAAAATAGCTTATGTCACTCAAGAATAATGTAGCTTTCTATTGGCGAAAGATCTTTTTAAATCGGTCCATTAGTTTCGGAGCCTATTCGGTACAAACAAACAAAGACACAAAAATATCATTCCTCTTTATAATATTATTATATATAGTATAGATGTAAAGAATTAATATAAAAGAAAATGAAAAAATATGTAAATAATTAATATTGTTTGTACCATCATCGTCATTTCAGCCGAAAGACGTCCGCTGCTCTCTCCATTGCCCTTTAGGTGACATTAAGCCTTCTGATGAGGCCAATTGTGAGCGACCACGTCTCTGACCCGTAAGTAATCACTGACAACACACACTGGTCATAGACTTTCGTCTTGAGAGACTTTGGTAAGTTGTACGAGAAGATACCACGCAACACGCGAACGCTGCCCAGCCGAATCGAATTTGATGGTTGACCTCTTTCTCGAAGTTGGGCCTACCTAACTGGATTGTTTGTTTATATCAATAAAAGTATGTAGTGATCCAATTGCCAGAATTCTTTTACTGGCAGATCTACACTGTCATTGTAGATGTTGTTGATGTTTTTCCGCGGAAAAATGCGTGGCCACGGTAGCGAAACTGCTGGAAAAAATGTAATTAATTTGATTATCTACTTATAGGTACAGTTAAGGGTCAAAAGTGCAGTCACACTTTACCAAAACAGCAGTGGCAATTTTTTTTAGGCAGCAGAATTTTTACTTTTCACGGTTAGTAGATATAAACTATACTTTAATTTCTATACAACATCAGTTGTGGATAATTTAACTTCTTTTAGGAAACTAGCCATTTGAGTTTTGGAAGAGTAAGACTGCACTTTTGACCCTTCACTGTAACTACCGTATATAAGTTATACCTAAAAGTCAACTTGTAAACAAAATAAATATCCAAGTAGGTAAGGACAATTTAGAAATTATCATTTCCTCGAATTTTGTAGCCGTGTTCCTGTGAGCTTGAGAGGGCATTATTTATGGAGCCCTCAGTGATCCTATTAGGGAGGCCGCCTGCTGAGCGAGCGTCACCGGGAATTTGTCACCATGTCACTTTTTATGTCCTGTCAAAAACGCGCCGAAATGCCGTCAGATCTTCTTATGAATAAAAATAATGAGAAAGATTGGCCGATTTCTTTGTTGAGGTTGGTAAAATGGAGTAGCGGTGGATTCAGTGGTAGCGGCCTCGTCTTGAAAGGTGTGAGTCGAACCCAACCAGGCCCTAATTACTCGTTGTGTAAATAATTTTTCATCACCGCTGCCCTCAAAACGGTGAAGGTAAACATCATCGTGTGGAAACTAATGTCCTAGCCAGTTTATAGTAAACGCCCTTTACAAAGAGGAGGCAATGTGTCCCAGCAGAGGGAACATTATAGGCTGAATAGTAAGCATCTTATTTTTGCTATGCTATGAGCCTATATGGCTTTATCACTTACTTTAAGCAGTACAAAAGCCGATAAGTTTCTCTATTTTCACACGGGTAAAATATTTCCTGGAGAGCATTATTTGCGATTGTACTCGTATGTTATTTTGAGGTACGAAAGATTGGTCTCTAAATATTCAGACTTTCACAATAAAAAAGACCACCACCAATGACCTGGTTACGAACACTTAAGGCGCAGATACCCCTCAGTAGCTAATTTAAAAATGAGAATTACGTCTAAACGGATAATGGTAATTTGAAAAAAAAAATATGTGTGCCATTTAAACCATTTTCTTAACAATATAATCAATGAAAATTTTGAGTTATATTCGTATAACATAATGTAATGAATTTGTTAAGTTATGTCTAAAACGTACAAAAAATCTTAAATCGCACCAATACTGCCGGCCGTATTTTAAAGAAATTGTCTCCATCTCAAAGAAAATTTAATTATCTACATTTTGATCTGAGGCTTTTTTTAAGTCATTGAATAATAAGAAAAGTATAAAAACTACTGAATTTTGGGTCACGCGGGTGTGAAACGAGTGCGCGTTTTGTTCCCTCAAGGTCATTGGCGACTGTCGTCGTCTTAAGAATGACATGATCATAAGCAACACAACAGAAGGGACAACGCGCTACCGTACGGTGTGGCTTAGAAGTACTAGGAGGGCTGACCCCAAATATGCTGGGTCAATAGGCAGAAAAAAGGACAACAACAGACAAAAAAAGAAATACTGCCTACCTTAATAGAATCTTTGATAAATATAGGTATCATACTATTTTGGCGCACATTAAAGACACATTAAGGCCTCCTTGAAATCAGGAAAAAGAAAGAAAATGTCCACCCGCCAGTACTCCAACATCAACTACGCTATTTAAAAATTAATGATACACGCAGTACCGAAATAAAAACACTCCAATTTGCTCGATAATTACACACAGCTAAAGAAAACGAAGTAAAAAATATTCCAGGAACTTTAGCCGAACATTTTACGTGTATACGCTACCTAATTTCGTTTCACCATATCCCCTAAAAGTTGGGAGCAATTACGGAGTTGTGTTTTGGTAGCAACTTTATTTAAAAAAAAAACTCCCTTTAAACAAGTGACGTTAATTGACTAGGAGTAAGGAACTCAAGTTATTTATTATACCGGCCTTATACCGCGGCACTGGGTATATAGGTACTCGTAACAGTGATTTCTGAACGGTGCCGAGATGTTTGGAACGGTTTGTAGTGATGCGGAAAAGCTGTTCTTATTCTGTTTTCTTTAAAAGTAATTAAGATATCTCCAGGAAAAACTTTTGCTTCTAAAATGGGAAAGAGAACCTACTTTATTTACTTTTTAAACTTTCCACATCAGAGACTTTTGGAATGTAACAAAAGTTTAGGTATTACCTCCTGCTAAAAGTAGGTAATGTTAACCACAATTGGTAAACTAGGTCCTCATTTAGTTCTCATATTCTCTGAGCGCAACATGAATGGAAATTATTTATTTCATTTTGGAAACATTTTAAGATCAAAAGAAATCTCTTTTGATCTTAAAATGATTTTACTGGAAATGTATTCTCTAATAATAGAGCTTTTCCATATGGAATTTCTCAGTAACAGCCCGGTGTTAAACAGAGGTATCTGGTGAAGTTTGGGTGTAGTACATGTAGGTAAACCCTGCCTAATCCTTCGAGGATTACTGGCCTGATGTTATGATAATTTAATAATAATAATATGTGATGACGATAACCTCGTGAAAGCTGAGAAAGGGAAACAAATCAAGTATCTCGACTCAGTACACGAGGTTGTCGACATGTGGAATGTGGACTCGGCGATCATTGTGCCGATTGACGTTACGGCTAACGGCCTGATGACCAATAGCCTCGATGACTATCTGTCGAGGCTGTCATTGCGCGGTTGGATCCGGGGCCTGATACAGAAGGCAGTCCTCCTTAATACGGCTCGCATTGTGAGGAGCTTCCTGTCTCTAGAGCCCTTACCACCGGTAGCTTCAACCTTCGGCTTCGATACCGGTTGAAGGTACAAATAATAAGTTACAATTGTATAATTGTAGTCTCTAATAGGTCTAACTAATAGTATACTGCATATACTGTGTATACTGCTTGTATCTGATATTGGAAGTAACTAATCGATACCGAAAACTTTAATTGGGGTCCGTTGTTCGCTCGCTTTCGATTCTTTGGTCTAGTTTAACTGCTGTGCAAGTGTTCAGGTACCTAGTACCGATTAATTGAGATTAGTTGAATGTAACGAATTTTCTTTGAACAATAGTTTGTAACAATGTAGTTTTATTCCCTATCATTAAGTAGATATTAGGTACCCGTTTCTGGCAGGTTGACGGTCCAGGGATCTAATAAATTTAACAGCCCTCTCGTTTATAAATATTTGAAGATGATGTATACACGCTACAAGACGTAACAATCACGCCTTTTTTTGATTTGTCAAACAGGTCGGTTACATTATTCAAATTTTTAATTGCGTTTGACAAGGAAAGAGAAGACAATTTTTTTTCTAAAAGAATGTCATTCACACAAAATTGATGGCATAGAAATCTTCAACCAAATTACTGATATTTTTAATATTTTTACAGCAGCTGTTAAAAGCGTCGATATAATTTGTTTTTTTTTTTTTTTGTTTTGCTCTTGACTAGTCTAGGTCAGAGGTGACCGAGACAGAGTTGACGATAGAGTGAGCTTACCCAGAAGAAGCCTGTTCACACTAACATTGAAGATTCGGGTTGAAGACGTTCGGAAACACAGACGCAGGTAGTGAAATGGTGAACAGGATGGCCATACAAGTCCTAGACATAACATCAGTTTCTCTGGGACTCTGGGCAAAGCTTAACCACTCGTCTTAAAAAAGGCTGGTGACAACTAAGGGTTATATTAAGAAAACTGGTATATGTTTCATAATATACTATTAATTATTCTTTGGAGTTTTGTTTTCTCTGGTATCCCAAACCCTTTTTGTTTCATAGTTCGGTTCTAACATATTCTCGAAAGCGCTCAATTATACCTTCATCGTATATCTTAGGTGATCAAGTACTACCTAGAACGAATTGTATCCGAGATCTGGGGGTATATCATGATTCTAAGCTTACGTTTGAATTTCATGTCAATGCCATAGTCGCTAAAGCATCTAAAGCACTAGGTTTCATAATGCGGCTATCCAAGTGCTTTACTCAAGCCAAAACTTTAAAAATACTTTACTGTACTTTTGTTAGAAGCAACTTGGAATATGCGTCTGAAATCTGGAATCCATGTTATCACAAGTACATTGATCGTATAGAAAGCATTCAGTAAAGGTTCATCAAGTATTTATGTTATCATCAGAAAGTGCCCTACCGTTCTGAAGATTTAATTCTATCAATAACGCCGATATTCTATCCAAATTTTATTTTAACGTTCCCGGAAGGTCGAAGCGGTGGTACGCACCGTTGCGTGTTCCATCTACCTCTACGAATTACAGGCAGAATTCATTTATAGTGCGTGCAAGTAGAGGCTTTAATGACTTATGTAAGCGGCATGATTTTGATCCTTTCTTGACAGGTGTGTCCTCAGCCAGAAAGTGCCTGAGCCTTAGCTTTTTTAATTAGATTTTGTATGCTCAGGTTTTTATCATTGAAAGAAATTTAAAATGTTAATTTAGTTTGAGCTTGAATGTTATACTGTTTTCTTTTCTTTTTTGGTAGCTGTGTTGTGTTGTTCACACTCTTTCTTTTTAATCTATTTTTATAAGTGACTAGCTGTTGCCCGCGGCTTCGCTCCCGTGGACCACACCACAGGACCCGTTTTCGGGATAAAAAAATAGCCTATGTCACTCAGGAATAATGTAGCTTTCTATTGGTGAAAGAATTTTTCAAATCGGTCCAGTAGTTTCGGAGCCTATTCGGTACAAACAAACAAACAAACAAAAAAATCTTTCCTCTTTATAATATTAGTATAGATGACTTTTAATTGGCTGTCAGTCTCACGTACTATTTGTTATTCTGTTTGTTTTAGCTGTAAGTCGTCCATAATTGATAAATAAATAAATAAATAATTTTAATTGTCTGTTTCCTTGTCTGTAGATACCAGTTAATAGAAGCCGACTCCGTCTCCACCGTACGGGCAGGGCGTTTGTGCCCTTGCGTGCTTGCCTGTACCGAAGGGTTCATGCATTTTACAACGGATCCGTACATTATGTTCAACGGCCTGAGTTATGCTACGAGAACTGCACCATTATACCGTCAACACATCTGATAACCCGAGGCCAAACCGAAGCCAACCGTAATTAAGAACAACCCAAGACTTATGACGAAGACCTTCCTTAAATATCTTCCACACTGTTTCATTTGTTTTAAAGTTATTGCTAAAGGCAGTTCAGTAACCCATTAAGTCCCTATCGTAACGAAACGAGTCTATTATTAGAATTCATAGTTATTGGAGGTAATACTATTACAGATAACTCGATCGGGGGTCTATTGGGACGTACTTGGGAGTTAGCAACAAAGGGTAATAAAGGGCCGTCTGGTAACTGTTCCGTAGCATTCGAAAGTCACATCCTAACGGTATTCATGTTGGCAACTCAATTAAAAAGTTAAGTCTACCTGACTGAAGTTGGACTGACTAGGAAAGTAAATTAGGATGTAGCAGCTAAAAGTATCGTTTTGCTAGAGTTGTAGTGCATGCTAATTCTGGAATTGACTAAAGGATGTATCATTTTCGGCCATGAGATGTACATTTATCAAAAAAGTGGAAAAAATCCCACGAATTCAGGAAAAATATTCTTTCATGAATTTAAGCCTGATTTCTTGCATACAAAAAGTAATAGTTTTTCAATTATTGCCATAATCTATTCAACATGGCGTCTCTCATAGTTGTCATTTCGATTTCGTTCTGAAATCATGTCACATCAAAGCATAAATAAAGTAGATGTTAAATATGAAAGGTGAGTGTTCTTGTACTAGTAAAAATAACTATTATTTTCAAAAACATCTTTTTGGACTAATATAAAAGCAAGTGTGACGATTTCATCGTTAAAAAAAACTTTTTAACAAAAAAACAAACCGACTTCCAAAAAGTTTTTTTGGAAGTCGGTTTGTTTTTTTGTTAAAAGTTTTTTTTTCTTTATCTCTTTTTAGTTTTGATAGGTAATTCCAATTGCCATAAAATTCATATATAGCCAAAGTACATCTCATGACGATTCCAATAAGCCCATACACGGCTAGGATACATTGTTTTATTTCGGAGTACCAGTGCCTACCTGCCGGCTTTATCATCAGATCAGTTCGATGGTACCATTTTCATCAGCACTATGTATTCATAAGTATTTGCTTCATCATAGTCGTTAAACTATTCGAGATATATTATAACCCATGACATACTTATCATTAAGGAATTCTATTGGCTTATCTGTGGTCTTCTTCACCAGTTCCACTTCACCAAATGTTACTTTTTGAGTGCAGATGATTGCATTGTTGATAAAAATACCAAAATCGCTATATGTATGCCTATAATATTTGAGGAGTTCCTTCGATTTCTCCAAGATTCCATCATCAGATCCTGACCTGATGCCTATGGGACCAACTGGGAAGAAAACAAAAGAAGAATTTTCAAAATCGGTTCAGGCGTCTTACAGTAATCGGGGAACATACATAAAAAAAAAATAATTAAAGATTCCGACGAATTGAGAACCTCCTCCTTTTTTGTAGTCGGTTAAAAATATATCTATTTTACTCCACTGAAGTGTACTTCTGAACGAATAATTCAAAATGACTTTTTGTTTGACTACTGAGTGTAAAAATTTATTTACAAAGATACAAGTATATACAATGTATAAAATACTTAATTAACTAAGACTACAAACATAAACACTTAAACCAAAAACTACTCACTTACCTAATCTAAAATATGGCGTCGAAAAACTCCTCCACATCGTTGTCCACTGGTAATGTGCCCAAAAGACTGGCAGCATTGCCACGTTGTATGGCAATGCTTATTCTTTGACCAAGGTAAAAGCCAGCCCTTGGGTCACGCGAAGTGTCAACTAAGCGTTTGGAAAGATCTTTAAACAAAGCGTGAGCACTCGGACCCCACGGACCAAGAGTTTCAACCCCAAACGGCTCGAAAATATAACTACCGATGAGGGTATCATATTTCCGCCACTTGATGTTCTCTGCAGCCGCAGCGGCAGCGCCAGCACAGCACGACGACCTAGGAAGATGGGATGGCGCAATAGTATCGACACAAGTAGCACACATTTGACTGAGTGTCACATCACTTTCTAGGTTACTTATACGTCAAAACGAAGAACTGTCATGGCTGTCAAATAGCTGTCACGATAAACGTCAAACATTATTATTTTTAATGTACCTAAAAAACGTTGGATATTGTGGAAAAATGTTACTTTATTCTATGCAGGGGTTAGTTTCCCAGCTTTCCTTAAAGGTACAGGTTATGACCGGCGTCCCATACAAAAATGAAACATCTCCTTTAGAATTATGTCAGTACTTAAGTATTTAAGAATTTTGATCCTAAACTTATTGGTTGTTAAACTCTCATTCATATAACAAGTCATAGGTGATTTAAAAGGAACTTTAGCCACTGGCGTGAAAGTATTTTTACTTTTCAAGCTACTAGGCCTCATGGCGGTCAATAGTTGGATAATGATTCGGGGATTAAGGCTTGCCAGAATGCCAGACCAGATTGTGATTTATTTTTGGCATTTTATCTGAATTACCGCTGATCCTGTAAAAAACTGACATTCAGTTGAATCCGGTAAAACTGGGTGCCGATCCCAACGTATGGAAAAAAGCAAGGCAGGAACTGATCTTCAAAGAATCCACCTCTTTTACTCACATACCACGTCAATTAAGGCATTTTAAAACTTATACCTAAGTGCTTAATTAAAAATTATCTAAGGTTTTTTTGGTACAATCCCACCGCACTATTCCCAAACCACTGATTGCAACTCCTGAAAGCCAGAATCAATAGTGGCGACCACCAGAAAAGCGCCGAGGCAATGAAGCTCGACGAAGTCACGGAGAATGAATTTAACTGTCTTGGATCCCGCAACGAAATCAATCAGAAAAGATTAACGGAAGAGTATGAAGAGAAGTGGAAATAAAAATTTCCACTTCTCTTTATATCAACCAAGAGGACAGTACAAACAAAGGCAATTGGTACAAAGGGTCGTTTACACCACCTATTCCAAGCATCACGGATAAAAATTATCATTAATATTAATGGGTCCTAACTATGCGAGCTGTTATACTTCTATCTTACCTCCACAATCGTTTAAATGAGTAGTACATCATACACCTTGCCAATACTGGTTTTAGATTTCAGGCTTTTAACAACCCGAAACGACAAATGACAGCCGGTACCAACGGCTTAACGTGCTTTCCGAGGCATGGAGGAGTCTGGGTATGTCAAGAAAAGTCACCCATCCATGGGCCGATCTCGGCAAGAATTGCTTAACCTCGGAGATCAATCCGTGAAGCTGTTATTATATTGTTCATACCAAACATCAATAAATGACAATCCACCCAAAAGACAACATTACCTAAATATTTATCTAAAATATTAAACCCCACTGTCTAAAACCAGCCAATACATCACACAGTGTTTCACAGTGCAGCCAAGTTCGTTCGTAACATTAGCAGTACATAACGAAAAGCATCTTCATTTTCCAGGAATACATGATGTCTAAAACCAGCCAATACATCACACAGTGTTTCACAGTGCAGCCAAGTTCGTTCGTAACATTAGCAGTACATAACGAAAAGAATCTTCATTTTCCAGGAATACATGATGTATCGGTCGTACGAGGTTGCATCGCATGATAAACGAGGGCAAATAGGCAACTAAGTAGGTAGGTATTTTGTTCATTCAAAGTTTAATGTGTGAAGTGACGAATTATAGGATACATCGTATAATAATATAGTTGAATAGTAAAGTAGTGTAAGTAAAGGGTAATGGAGAGTGATGCTCAGAGTTTCCTTGCGTGATTGAATCAGAAATATAGGAATCCGCAAGAGAACCAGGGTTACCGACATAGCCCGAAGAATTTCCAAACTTAAGTGGCAGTGGGCAGGGCAAATTGCTCGCAGAACGGATGGCCGATGGGGCAGAAAAGTTCTGGAGTGGCGACCACGAACCAGCAAACGTTGCGTTTGACCTAGTGAAGGTTGCGGGGATCCTCTGAATGCAAGACGCACGTAACCGGTCAATGTGGCAACGCTTGGGGGAGGCCTATGTTCAGCAGCGGACGTCTTTCGGCTGATACGAAGAGTAAAGTAGTTACACCCAATCTACTCGTAATAACCGATATTTCTAACAGGTACGGCTCGAGTACCTTGACAAATGGTTAATTCTAACATTGACGACTCTGGAATCTTTGACAAATAATAAGGCCTTATATTTAGTGTATAGATATATTTTGC
This sequence comes from Anorthoa munda, assembly GCA_945859665.1. Lineage (NCBI taxonomy): Eukaryota > Metazoa > Arthropoda > Insecta > Lepidoptera > Noctuidae > Anorthoa > Anorthoa munda. Next base: position 21,063,798 of record OX243908.1, read on the forward strand.
AATAAAGCTTGTTTATAACATTAGCGGCACATAACGAAAAGAACCATTGTTTTGCTGGCGGCACACAGGAAGTGTCTCTGCTACGTGGTTGCATCGCGTGTTGAGCGAGGAGAAATATGGATTAGTAGACAATATAGAAATTAGCAAGTATTTGCGGGTTTGTGATGTGAAGAATTATAGACATACCTTAATAATTCAACATATAGTGCCGATGGTTGCGAGACCACCACCACACCACCAGAAAATTAGGTACCTACCTACTGTTGGGTGCTCCAGATCTGACAAGCGTTACTTCTAATTAGAGAATTCCTCACAAATAAAATAATGCGTTGCCTTTAGTGTATGCTTAGGCATCTTCTGCAGGAAAGTTGGCTAATAATATGAGCATTAAAGGTACATATCGAGAAGAAATACATAATGTGTCTCTCCTACGTGATCCCCTAGAACAGTACAACCTAACAACCGGTATTTTCTAACATTGATTCGAGAATCTCTGACAATTATGTACTTAACGTTGTCTTCAGTGTATGCTTAGACATCCTCTGCTAACGTTAGCGGTACACAACGAGAAAACTCGTCTTTTTGCTGGCGACACATATGATATAGGAAGAACGAGGAAGAACCGATTTTTTTCCTGTTGGACAAATCAGTTAGACACCACGAAAAGGAACCGGATGTATCTCCCTACGTGGTTGCATCGCGTGCTAAACCAGTGGATATGATAGGAAACTAAATCCCAGGTATGCTTTTCATTCAAAGCTTAATTTGTTGATGTGCCGAGTAAGAGAATACGTAATCTACTAGTTAATCACCGATGTTTGCAAGACTCGCAGGAGGCGAGTGTCGTCATATAATTAGGTATTTCAGATATAACAGCTGTTATTTTCACATTTATGACTCGAGACTCTTTGATAATAAAGCATCGACATTTTGTGTCTTTAGTGGCATGATGTTTACTAATATCTTCTGCAGGACAACTGGTTCATAACATTAGCGGTACATAATGAAAAGAACCATATCGTCACATTTTAGTGTGGGCACACATGATGTTTCCCTCCTACGTGGTTGCATCGGGTGCCTTACGATATAAGGAAGTAGGAAACTGTGTTGATGTAGTGATGTGACAAATTACACTAAAGGTAATTAAGTGACTAATATGAAATATCAAGCTTTTGATTAATGACACAATTATTATTTCAGGTGTTTGGGTATTTTAGGGCTCCCTGGACCTCACAATTGTTAGTTTTACGTGACTACGGCCAAGCCAAAAGGAAGGGTTATGATTTTAATATTTCCTACTAGAGGATGCCTGACATATTACTCAGAAATCGTTGACAGATAGTAAAGTGTCGGTTTAGTGTCATCATTATCATCGTCAGCCATTTAAAGTTCCCACTGCTGGGACAAGCCTCATGTCTTTGATATAGTGTATCCTGTATAAATAGCACAATGTTTATTTTGATGGACAAACATGTATCTCTTCTACGTGAATGCATAGCGTGTTAAGCACCCGTTTGAGTGCTGGAGTGAATATAGGAAACTATGCTGTTCATGGCTCACACCAGTGACGAAATAAATTACTAACATTGGTAATTGAATTATGTCGTAAATCTTGCGGTCTTTGATCACATAATTATTTTATGGGTATTTATACCGCTATATACTTACGAGTATGTCTTTTGGCAAAATGATATCGTAAGCTCTGAGCAATGACAGTAAATTGTTTTTTTTTTATCTGCACTGTCACTATCTTGTAGGTTAATTTAGCGAATTTTTAGCGAGGTTAATTTGTAGATGTCAAATGTCTCTCATGAAACAACTCAAGTCGTTAGCTATAATATATACTATATATAATCTTATAATAATAATAAGCCATTTATTTCCAAACACATAAAATATTACAACTATTACAATCACTAACATCTAATCCATTTCATGCAGAAATAAATTTTCTCTCTATAACAATAACAAATATTATATTTATAGACCCTATGATTCCATTATATCTACATTAAAATCAATCCAATCGATTCCATTAAAATGTCACATTCAATATAAACAAACAACTAAGGCCCGATACCCCAATACTCCGACAACCCGCAACCGAGGCACAAAAAGGGCGGCCCGACAGCTTTTGTATAGAAAATATGTCAAACCATTTCCACTCCCCAGTCGAAAGCCATCCAGACCACTGAAATTCGGCCCCCAGTTGGGACTGAGTTATGAAGTTATGGGTAACTTCTATATGATATCAATTATGACAAATACAATTGTTATTAATTAATAATAAATAGTTGATAAAAGTTTCAATTTACAATAAATACAATTCATAATAACATCATCTTTATGCATTTCAATCAATCAAGTTCATCAAAATGTCTAACAATACAAATCAATCATTTCAATATAGACTACAATTACGATCCATACAATAACCAATTAATAAATACAAAAATAATGCATAAAAATAAATTTGATTATAACACTATGAATAAATAATTTACTATTATAGCCACATTATAATATAAATTTCTAAAATGTCACATTTAATTTAAACAATTATGTCAAACAATTTTATATATCAATTTTCGACTGGCAAAAATTTAATCAATTAATAAAAATGTTTCGTAAAATTTCAATTAATAAAATAAAAATGATCAATAATTTAATTAATTTAAATTGGCAAAACTACAATTAATAAATAATATATCTGTCCTGCGACTCGTACTTAGAAAAGTTTTAAAAAAGCGAGGCAATGTTTTTATTATTTTCGGCGGTTTTTCAATGGTTAAGGTACCTATTTGTATACCTTTGCAAATAAGTTACGACAGAACCAAGAGTTAAAAAACATGCAAATGAGTATTTCAAACACAGGATAATTTCAAAAACGGACCTAACCATAGACTGGATTCATTATCGTCATCAGCCTTTTAATGTATCCACTGCTGCGGCACAGGCCTCATCTCAGTGAGAGAGGGAATGGGCTTTAATTCACCACGCGGGCCGGTGCGGATTGGTGGATGTCATGTCTTCGAATTTTTGGTTCTAGGACATGCCGGTGTCCTCACTATGGTTTCCTACACCATTTTAGAGCAGAGGTGATGAAATAATTTACTACAAATAGTCGTGACTGAGGGAGGCCTATTTCCAACAGTGGACGTCTTTCGGCTGAAATTATGATGATGATGATGATGAGTCGTGACTGAAGCGGTTTTTTTCTGTCCTTGATTCAGTGAGACACCTTTTTTTTTTTTTTTTTTTCACTGGCGGTTGAATTAGAAAGTAACATCAATTGATTGACAGAAAATATCAATTGATTGACAGAAAAATATTACATTATCTTAAGCGAGTTCCACCTAAATCTTCGCCTATTTTTCAGTAGTATCAAGTACTGTAGCAAAACCTCCTCCGTCAAGTGTTCTGAGCTTTCGACGGACGTGAAACATGATGTATCTGCGGGACGTGAATGCATAGCGTTCGTGCCAAGCGGCCGTTCCAGACTCATGCTTATCGCTTGAACTTACACTACGTTTCTGCATCATTTCATTTTCGTGAAGTATTTCTTGAATGTTAGTTTTAGTTTTCCTTTGTTTTAATAGATAGTTCATTCGTAATTTGAAGAATTTTGTGCAAAATCCGAAACATCTTTTTGTGGCGAATTATTTAGGCTTTTATTTTTCAAAACACAGACACACCTTTTGGGCTTCGCCGCAGTGAAGTAAAAATATCGAGTGTTGCAAAATATATAGAAGAAAACCTAAAGGAACCTCGAATAATAGGTTCTTCAAATAGATCATTCAAATTAATTTAAAACTTGAAATGTATGTATTAGATATTCGTGGGTAAAAACATTCTTTAAAATAATATCTAAAGTTTAAAACAGAAATCCCATTTTCAAAACACTTAATATACCAACTCGAGTAATAAAATAACATCTTAGTTTAGTAGTGCTGTTAGAAATGCCACTTGTTCTAGATCGGCAGGTAACTAAGACCTGAGCAAAGCCGGAGCTTAGTACAATGCGATTTAATTAAACTATACCCGACGTACATATTGCACCTGGCGCATGACATTAATGGCTAGTTAGAGAGATCTGCTATTACCTTAGTTAGTTAAATGATCAGTTGAAATGGTGGTTCTCGATGGGGGAGTCTGCTGTTTATAAAGTAAGAACTAAGTACCTAGTGGTAATTTGGTTCAATGTCTTCAACAAAAGACAAGAGTGTGTTTTCGGAATTTTCATTTCTGATTATATCTGTAGTTGTTACAATGGCGTTTGTTACATTACTACTTCCTACTACTGTTATAAACGTAAAAGTTTGAGAGGATGGATAGGTGTTTTTTACTTTTTTACGCAAAAATTACTGAACGGATTCACCAGAATAACACATAGGCTATAATTTATAAAGATATTGGGAGAATCAATAACGCGGGCGGAGCCGCGGGCGGCAGCTTGTTTACTAAAATTATTCCTTTCCTTTCTCATTATATATTCTCTATTTATTATATGGTATATTATTTATGTGTGTATTTTATTATATTTATGTCTAAGTAATATTATTTATGATATTTTCTTCTTTGACAGCCCTCTATCCATCTCCTCGTTCAGTCCATCCAAAGGTTGCCCGTACGAATTATCCTATGCGATAAGACCGCTCATTGTACACTCGTTTTTATAAATAATTGACCCGTATTATTATGTGATGTACAATGAACTATATAATAAATAATAATAAGAAATTGTATACTAACTGGGTATATTTCAAATAGCTACAAAAGAGAAACAGAAGCTTCCGTTTATAGATAATGTGGGTTACCACTTAAGTAAATTGTATACGTGTTAAGTCGAATTTACATTTAAATACGATGGAATACTCGAAATTATATCTGTAAAAGGTTGTCCCACACAAGGAATTTCTGCATGTATCGTGGCTGCGTTTACAAACATTGAAACTCACATACACAAGAATCCCAGATCCGGATCGAAATCGAACCCGCAAAACGCAGCGCACCAGCTGATCGCTCAATTACTACGCCAACCGTCATTAAATCAATTTAATTTTAAATAACGAAAGACGCAGCGTTGGAAGGTTTCCCTCTAGCAGGAGCGATGACCTGGTCAAGACCGCGGGTGTCCGGAGGATGCGAAACGCACAGGACCGATCAGTGTGACGACGCTTGGGGGTCGACTATGTCCAGCAGTGGACGTCTTTCGGCTGAAATGATGATGAATTATAACCTAATTACTCAAACACAAAGGAAAATTAAACATTACCAAAATTGTCTTTAAAGCAGGAAAAAAATATTGTCGACGACTGAAGTTTCATAAAGCATAGATTTATTTATAAAGACTTGGATACCCGAGGTGCTAGCCCGTATTGTGTCCATCACAGAATAACTTATATAAAAGATACACAAAGAAGCGTGATTTCGTGCAAACCAACTTTAAACGGATATTAAAAATGTCGGTGAAATTGTTATCAAATTCTCAATATGTCTGGCGAAGCTGGAAGATCTAGTACGAAATATATTATGAAAAATGTTTCGCTTAACGTTCCTTTGTGCTCAAATAGGTATCTTTGAATGTATTCACTGTGAAATATGGACGATACGAAATGTTTTTAATGCAGCATAGACAGTGGTTGAACTACTATTTTTATTTTCAAATTGTTAAAATTTATCATACAAAAAAATAAAATTCAAGTGTCTGTATGTAACATCAAAATAATAACGTTTTATTGAATGTGAAAGTATATACGGTACTAATAGCAAACGAAATCTTGGGCAACAGCTAGTCAAACATAATAGAAAATGGCACCCATAGTATTTTTTATTTATTTTTGTTATTCATAGACTCGCGTTTGACGACTGTCTCACCTGATGGTAAGCGATTTGTGGTCGAAGGTGAAGCACCTTGCCTAGAATTTCACTCTAGACTTAAAGATAAAAGCAAGGAGTAAAGCCCACTTTTTCTTATGTACCTCAACTTTTGTGTAGAGACAGGGATAAGAAAGAAATCACATATTGGTTCTAAATATTGAATACTCAAGTAAATCCCATAAAAACACAAATAAGATCAAATACTTTCATAAAAAAAAATACATTGACGAGCAATTTCCTGTTATATATCTTTAATTCTCTTTGTATAGATATAGGTACCTACCTACCTACAGCCACTCAGAGTATAGAGGTATCATACATACATAAAAACACGCCCATTTCGCCAGAAATTACAGAACGCCACCTGCTACGATCTGTACACACTCCTTTTGCTTCATTTTCGTTCATACGTCTAGTCATACACGCTATCTGGTTATGAGTACTGCGCATCTGGACTTTCTGAAGGGATGTCCAATAAGATCCGTGTAACTCCTTCTAGGGTCTCTCTCCTGACGTTTCTACGCACGATTGCCTTGTAAATCATATATTATAAAATCGATCCATTTCTTTTACAGAACCCTGCTTCTGCAGCGGTTAAAACAAACGATTGTGCGAAAAACAAATAAACGTGCGAGAATCCTAGCTATTTGCAGTCAACAGTTACTGACGGATTCGTTCCTGCGTTTAGGTAGCAGAATTTATTGGCTCCGAAGTAAGGCGGCATCTGCCGCGGTCTAGTTCTCATATATATGTAAGAGCGGGAGTACTCAGGGTTCTCAAATGATAATGATCAGACATCTTGTAAAACACTTTTTATTACTCACACCAATAGTAAGTCACACAAATTAATTTTATAAGTGCACAGTTCAAAATACAATTAAATCCCGAGTTCTTTAGACTAGAACTAGCCTATTTATACGTTTAAACAAATGACAAGACGTCACACAGCAACAACTACCGGTGATATTCGTTTATCAATTAATTTTAGATTTACTTTTGTAAAAATACAGTATTTGTGTACAATATTCGATTAGTAATTAATAACACTTTTTACAAATATTCTGTATAGATTTAGCTACCAATTATTTTATTTGAATGAACTAACAGTCAGTGATCTACCTTCCATTTTTGATTTCTAAAATATTACTAAATAAAAACAAATCGTACATTAACAATACTTAATTCGTGTTTCCGCCGAGTTATCTGCCTTTTTGACGTTTGATTTCGTCTGTGGTACCATTTTCATTTACCAGCGCTATCATATATAAGACGTAGACATATTCGGATTCATGAGTAGGTATATCGATGATGGTTAAAATAATTATTGGGTTGATTGGATCAGATCTAACAATGATAACTTTATGTTGTTGATTTTGTTATTTTTTTTTGTTGTTGTTTTTTGTTTGTTGTTGATGTTAGTTGTTGTTGTTTTTTTGTTGTTTTGTTTGTATGTGTTTTGTTTTTTGTTTTGTGTGTGATTTGTGTATTGATGTTTTTGTATGTTTTTTTATGTATTTTATGTTGCGTTTAATCTTCCAATCTGCCTAGCCTTTTCCCAACCAGGTTGGGGTCGGCTTCCAGTCTAACCGGATACAGCAGAGTTCCAGTATTTCACATGGAGTGACTGTCTATCTGACCTCTACAACCAAGTTACTGGGCAACGTGATACAGGCGAAACCCCTTAGCAAGACTGATGTCAGATGTATACGAAAAGACAGAAGCTGACTTTATTAATTACTACGATGAACAAAATTACGTTACATTAGTTAGTAATATTCACAGCTAGGTAGGTACTAGTACTTTGATTTCATACAATACTACTTCAGCCGTGGCTGACATCACTCAACAATCGGATCATTGGCTGCGAGTCGACCGAAACAAATGAAAATACGCGGATCCCAGTCGAGTGCTCTCAATACTCTTTTATACATAGTTGAGTTTAAAACTGATATCGGAAGCTATCAGTATGTTGCTTTTAGTTATTAAGGAAATTCTAGGGTAAAAATACGAGCAAATTATACAGAACAACTTTGGTATTAAATACCTACTACAAGTTTTTCAAACAGTGTTGTAAATGGTGTTGAAATAAAATAAATTTTAAAACGTAATGCGCCTGCCTTGAACCACGACTTACGACTCGTACGTTGGACCCGTAACCACCTCACAAAACGGGGAAAGGAAAACATCGTGAGGAGAAGTATGAACTAAAAATTTTATAGCATGTGTCCTCTGCATACCTGCACTAGACCCATGTATTATGTTCCATTCTATCTCACTGAGAGGAGGCTTGTGTCCCAGCTGTGGACAAATTATAAGTAGATTATGCTTTTTTAAATGCTCCTTGGACTTGGAGGTTTGGGTGTCCAAAAAGTCGACTAAGAGATAACGTTAGATGTTGGGCTGTAGCAAATCTAACCTCCACCACACATTTACTGAGGAACACGGTTCATAAACCTAGTAGCAGTCCTAAAATCATGCTGGAACAAAAGTGGTGTTAAGAAAACATAACACAACTGTTAATGCAATGATACAGTACAAATAAGAAGTCCATTTTATTATTCTCGCACCAGCAGTTTCAGCCGTGAATTTGTTGCGCCGCCTGCACGAAGCTGGTCCAGCTTTCTGGTCACGTTCACCGCAAATGCGGTCCTCGTTTCAGAAAAATACATTTACTGCTACCTTGAATGTACTCATGTTATCATTAGGAGCTTTGCTGCAACAGTGCTACAAATGAAAATAATGTCTTTGTAATACACCGATCCGCCTCTGTTTTTCTCATAAAACACAAATTAGTTTATATTTAGGTAGCTTTAACTTGGTAAAAGATATGAATTCCATCAGGACGTACCCACATATCACATTACATCTATAATTGCGTTAGTTCTTCTAAATATAGTTACAATCTATCTCGAGTGCCATCAGAAATTATTTAAATCATAAACTTAACAGTTCAAATCAAGTTACATGTTATGCAACTGGTTTTGCAACCGCCAATTAGTATTTTTTTCTTTTATATTGTCCTACTGCTGGGTAAAGGTCTTGACAAAGCCTGCCAATCTTCCCGGTGTTTTGCCTTCTCCGGCCAGTCACTCGTAAACGCTTTTAAGTCGTCACGTCAGCGTTTCCTAGGCCTCCCTCGGCGACGCCAGCGACACCCGTCTCCTGGTTGTCATTCTTATGATATTTATTTCTGGCCGAAGATGCGTTAAAATTGGTGTTGCAATATGGAAATTTCGACGTTCATAACTTTCAAATTATGAGCATATTTGAAAGTTCTTTTTATTTTTATTTTATTTTATTCGTATTTCAATTATTATTATTAATTAATGTTATTACTTTTACTTTTTGTTTCCATACAGGTCTAGATAATGATGCAACAAATTGTTTTTTTTTATATTTACGTACACCGTGAAACAGTGGAGTAATTGCCATATACGTTTGTATGGAAGATTGACCGAGTATTACCCTTATAGAGCTCTTATCTTAATTTTGCCTGTTTGAGAATCTGTTTAAAACAGGCATATCAGCGGATTGAAACTCGGTATAAATATATTATTATATGATAGATACATCCTTGCTCTAGTAAAATTAGTATCTCCCAACACGTTGGATCACAATTTTTACTATCAAAAATTATTCTGAAACAGGATCGATGTCAAAAACATTTTCAGTTTGATATCCTAATTACATCACAAAACAAATTGAAACCGCATGTACTGATAAGTAATTGTATTTAGGAGAGAAATTAGTATCTAGATTTTGAGGTCAACAGGTTTTTTTTAAAATAAACTTCAATATTGTATCACAGCACGTCAAAGAGCACATTTATTTTAGAGTCATAGACTGTATTGTTATATTTTAGAGTCCTGCAAAACTTCAGTGGGACTTGAATTGTGTCAATTTTTTATTAATATTTAACTCGTGTTGAACATGAGGGGTTCTACAGCTTCGAATAACCCAGTCTTAACTTCCAGCCTATTTTTCAGCAGATCAAAATCGGACATCTCAAAAATAATATGTTACATGATTGGATCAATATTTTAATTAGTTTATATAGCAATTTTTTAAATTATACAAACGGACAGTTTTTGATTAATATGTACTCGTTAACTTAGCAAGATTTACAAACAGCAATATCAAATTAATTAGCATTTTATGAACTCGCAGTCTACTGCCAACAAAGGAAAATTAAAAATCTACATCTTCTAATAAAGTTGATCTCTTGTACACACTTTATATCCGAGATCCCACCGCAAAAATCTGAAGGTGCTTTGATAAATCTTGATTTTTATGAATGATACTTGATAGTAGAATAGATTACTGCAGGGTTGCATGGCCGCATCTAGCCTGGCATAAGGAATTTTGTATTTTTTTTTAAAGTTAGGTATTACACTAGGAGTTTCTGTATCGTGGATTATTATCAGTCAACTCTCAGTTAATCGCAATTTATAAGTAGCCAGATATAAAGAGGAAAAAAAAGAACAAATAAAAATAATAAAAAGCGGTATAAACAGGCAAACTGAACCCAGAGGCTGTGGATAACTGAGAGTTGGCTATCTTTTTTTTCCTAATTTCTACATCACTGTCTTTCAAATTCCATTGGATTCACTTAACACTTATACACACCAATTGTTTCAGTTAACTGCAATTTTAAGTGTTGCAAATAATAAAGCAACTTATCTACTACACAAAAATCGCAAACACAAATAGGCCAATAGACAAAAAATCGGCAATTAAAAACAAAATCCCTTTTATCTCTAATATTTTGAAAACGGTTAAGTTTAGGGTATGGTGTTCCATAGTCGAATCAGTCAGGAATAATGGGAACTACAACCTCTTAAAGTATCTAGGTCGACTGTAGCCCTGTATATCAGTCTGGGATTAATTATTTACCAAACGTTATTTACAACCTTTTTAGTTAAGATAGATGCCAGGCAAACTTACAGCAATCTTTGCTACTATCATGTATCATGCATGGAAATTAAGTTCATCACCATCATCAGCCTTTTAATTTTTCCACTGCTGGAACATAGGCCTCTTCTCTGTGAGAGGGAATAGGCCGTAGTCCGTAATCTACCACGCGGGCCCAGTGCGGGTTGGTGGATGTCAAATGTCTTTGAAGTTTTGGTTCTAGGACATGTCGGTTTCCTGACGATGTTTTCCTTCATCGTTTTCAGAGCAGTGGTGATGAAATAATATACACAAAGTAAAGCGCCTGTCTGGGTTTGAACCCACGACCTACAACTTATAAGTCTTGGCCTTTACCACTGGGCCACTACTGCGCCCTGAAAATTAAGTTAGGTATAATAACCAAAAATTAAAATTAGCTCCTGTTTTTTGCAGTGGGTTCTTAGGCTATTATAAGATCATACAGAGAGTTCGTTAGTCTAATACCTAGATAAGAACAATCGGCTTCATTTTATCGAGTAATTTGTTGAATTTCTAATTAGTAATAAGAGCTTTTGATTTTACGTAGACCTATGTTATTAGACGATTCATTAAGGCCGAACTTCGTTATGAAAACTGAGCCTATAATTATGTCTGTAAAAGCCCAATCTGTATAAACAAGGTTTTTGGGTAAACAAAATCTTCTCGGGTTTTACAAATACGAGAGTTGACTTTCATTTATCTTATTATTGGTTTATCTATTACAATATACATGAGTTGATAACTGGCGTGCGTGTTGTCGTGTGAATATAAATGAAGCAGAGTATGTAAGGATCGTAGCAGGTGAGGTTCTGTAGTTTCTGCCTACCCTCGTGGGAAAAACTGTGTGTCGTTCTGGACATCTACACTGATGTTATAAAGAGAAAAGATTTGATTGTTTGTAATGGATGAACTCCAAAACTACTTAACTGATTGAGAGACTGAAGAGAACTACGAATTCCCCCTAACTAGAGTCATTAATGACCGGATACCCAAGCAATTCATTATTGGCAAAAATACAGAATCCAACTACGCGAGGATAACCGCTGCGAGGGGCTACGCCCCGATGAGCTACGGATCTTCACAGACAGATCCAAAAAAGGTGTTGCACGGGTGCAGGAGTCTTCTCAGAGAATTTAAATATCCACTTAGCCACACCACTAGGGGTCCACGACACGGTGTTCCAGGTCGAATGCTTGGGCATTTCCATGGTGGCATGACCCGCCCTAGCCAGGGAGGTAAAGGATTTCCCTATACGCATACTTTCGGACAGCATGGCCGTCCTGCAAGCACTAAACAGCCACACAGTTAACTCCGGGCTGATATATGAGTGTCACCAGTGCCTGAACAAGGTCTGTATGCACAATAAAGTAACCATTCAATTGATTAAGGGACACAGTGATTCCCGAAGGAACGATGCTGGGGATGTGCTTGCCCGAAGGGGTTCTAGTATGGCACCAGTGGGACCGGAGCCCATCGTGCCACTACCTTTCGGGAACCTACACTACGCGGTCTGGTAAGAAAGTAAACCAAAGATCACCTCAACAAGCCAGGATTGACCATAGCGAAAGTAGGCAGGCCAAGGAGGCACTGCCCTCCATCGGCGGCAGTTTCACGAAAAAGGCCCTACGACTAACTAAGCCACAGTTGCGTGTAATCACGGCCATAACAACTGGACACGGGACTTTTGATAAGCATCTTTTTGTCATAGGAATCACGGACAGCCCACTCTGCAGAGCATGCATGGTGTAAGATTAGACAGCAGGACAGCTGCTCCTAAGCTGCCCTGTAATCGCATGTTACAGGGCCAAATAGTTCAGTGACCCAGGTACTCTACAGGAGATAGTTAGCAACACCAAGGCGCTGCTAGCTTTCCTCGAGGAGCTGGGGTGGACCAAATAAAGAAATCTATTCCGTCCCGTACGCAAAATACGCGCTTGGTCGTGGAGTTGCGAACACCAGCCCGTCGAAACTAAACTAAAACTTTAGCTGATTTAAAAAATTCTTTCACCAGTACAAAACTACATTATGCCTTAGTGCTACTGAAGGCTACTATTTATCCGGACAAAAATACAGGTTCTGTGGAGTGGCCCCGGGAGAGAAGCCTTTCTTGATTATATTCTGCAGAAATTATTTCTCACTTAATTATGAATAAGATGCTGAATAGCTAATACGATCTGTCGAAGTTGAACTGTATTTGTATACTAATTTCTGAAGACACCCAGTTCAAGATGTATACCGGTTTGACATTTCCGAAACGTCGTGAAAGCATTGACGTCCTTGTTTTGCATTTGTTTTGAGCTATCAGTTAGTACAAGAAGGCAACCCTCGATATTAAGATTATTTGGTGCACAAGAGGGTCGACAACATTATCAATCAGTAGCAATGTCGCCTCATAAAATATCTACTATTTCGGCAACCAACAACGCCATTGTACGGGTTAATTGGTATCGGGTCATTGGAACTAAATTATTATTACTACATTGGAGTATTTACAGTTGGCAAAATAAAACGATATATATTTGGAACTGTTCACTGAAATACGAGCATTTTGCGTTGCTCGTGACAGAGAATAGGTTGATAATAATAATCTAATTATGCTAACGATGTGCATACATTTTAATAGCTATTTTGGACAAATGTTTCCGTAACATGACGTCACAATAAAATAATATGGAACAGAGTAATAGAGTAATGTTATCTCTAACTGATATTACAGGAACGTTGTTAGCATAATTAGAACTGAAATTATTCGGTCACTATCTTCTGTCCATGATTTGGCCCGTGTGGATGGCGAAAATACAACCAGGAAAAAACGAATACAGTAATTTGATTTGATAAGAGCAACTGATACTGGTTTGCATACTTTGACCTAAAATGATTGGCAACTAGCTTCAGCCCACAGATTCACCCGCGTGAATATCGGAAATTATCCAAAGGGAACGTAATACATACCGATATTCACGTCGTCAAGGGCGTTCTGACGTGTCCGCTCTTTGCTTGGAGTTTTTCGTCCAAAGTTGGATATGCAAGTAACATGAATCAAGTCATATGACTTGCATATCAACATGAGGTCACATAACAGATCAGCAAATCTGAGCTCGCGATCACAATGAGGAGCCAAGGAATGCAGTCGCTGGGGCCGACACCGGCTAGATGGCATCATTACTACCGATATAAAGTATGGGGCGTAAAAATTATGTACCAATCTAAATCATGTCTCTTGTGTATTTATCCAAATCCTTTTAGCAGTTGAGGTGTGATTCTTTAAAAAACATCCAAACATATGGCATATTAATATCAGTACCTTAGCACCCACATTCAACAATGTAATAATCCTACATTATTTACATTTGCATATCAGGCAATAAATCCGTTTTTTCAGCGTATATTATTTAACACACACTCTAGTTTTTGCAGTGCTGGTTTAGTGCAGGATAAGCCTAAAACACGTTGAATCCGAACTCCGTAGTTAGGTTTACATTTGCAAAAATCCTATCCGTTGCAGTAACCTCCAAAGGATATTCTATTTTGAATAGAGTAACTACTAAGAGTAACAACTAAGAGTGTTAGTTACATTGATGTATTATCAATGGTTATTTAGTTCAATAAAATACCAAATCGATGCACAAAGATGACATACATACACACATAAACTCACGCCTTTCCCCATGGCAAGCAGAAATTACAAAACGCCACAAAGAGAGAGCCCGAAGGGATGTATCCTGAGTAGAAAAATGATAATTATATTTAGTCCCGACAATAATATTGGACCAGTATTTTTTGCTTTATCAAATAAATATAAACTGACCAAGATAAAGCGCATCAAAGTTCAGGAGTGGGTGCTTGTTACGTCACTTTGTCAATATAAAGTGTAGCACTCCGTGACGTCACACGATACTTCGACGCACTGTATCGTAATTTTTAGTTTATTTGGCAAAAGAAAAAATATGTGTTCAATATATTTAGGTTATCTAACTGACGGACTAAATAGTTTTTTTTTGTAAACTCTCCCTATTGTGTGAGTTTGTTCCTATGTGTTGGGTAATAAACATGTAGTCGTTCTCTTTGAAAAAATCTTTCACCATTTAAAGGTATTCTAGATTGTGGTGCTATACATTATTATGACCCAGGCAAAGCCGGGGCGGGCCACTAATCCTTATATAATTCATCAGGTCATACATCAGGTCCAGTTGAAAACCAGCGTCAGGCACTAATTGTCTGGCATTTTAGCTGAACTGAGCCTTTTAGAGTAGTCAGACAGGCAACGCCGACCTCATCTAGTTTAAAAAAATATGATCGGCATGTAAAAGTGTTTGTACAAATCAACTTACAGAAATAAAATCATTTATCATTTTTGGCGCAGCCGTGAGGCACAATTTTCTGCTAACTTCTTAGACTTGTTTTTTCCTACTCCTCCGTTATTCTTTTCTGATTAATTTCGTTGCGGGATCCAAGACAGTTAAATTCATTCTCCGGGACTTCGTCGAGCTTCATTGCCTCGGCGCTTTTCTGGTGGTCGCCACTGTTGATTCTGGCTTTCAGGAGTTGCAGTGGTTTGGGAATAGTGCGGTGGGTTTGTCCCAAAAAAAAAAAAAAAATAACTTCTTAGACTTCACTTTTTTTATTTGTTTGTATTTTATCTGATGTATAATATTATGTTGTGTGTCTTTTAGTCTGTGCCAAATAAATGTATTTTCTTTCTTTCTTTTTTTTTATTATTTAGCTTAGGACCAGAACATAGGATTGTTTAACAACATCATCACATCGGATCACATGGCATTTTGCTAAATCCAGGAGAGGCAGGAGAAGTCCGCAGGAGATTTTGAAGGATGGTGAGGTATTGTCAGGTCAACGTTGTGCGGAGGAGTTTGCGAAGTATTTTTACTCGGTCTATAGGGCAGAGCCACCTGTGTTGGATGTAGACGCGGCTATAGAGAAAGCAGGTAGTGGGAACGGAGCGGCACGAGTGCACTTAGACCAATTGCAGTTGGTGGACGTATGTCGCGCGCTTCGAGACCTGAAGCCGAAACGTTCCGCAGGCCCTGACGGCATTCCGCCTTACATATTTAAGGATTGTAGGTCAGTGCTAGCTAAGCCGCTTCTTCACATTTATAACAGGTGTCTAGAAGCTGCCGTATTCCTGGAGAGATGGAAAGTGACTCGCGTTGTTCCTGTTCCTAAGGGGGGGTCAGGAGAATCTGTGGATGGGTATAGGCCAGTTGCAGTATTGTCGACGCCGGCAAAAGAACTGGAAACTGCCGTCCACAAGATTATTTATCAACAGGTTAGCGCACAGCTCACAGACGCTCAGCATGGTTTTCGACCGGGAAGGAGTACCACCAGTAATCTTCTCTGCCACATGGCTCATCTGGTACCCACAGTGGATAATGGGGGCAAGCTGATGCTGCTTACTTCGATTTTCGAAAAGCATTTGACTTAGTCGATAATGACATGTTGCTTGCAAAGTTAGCTGGTGTTGGTTTCACCCCACATTCACTCCAGTTTTTTGCCAGCTACTTAAGAGATACGAGACAGTACGTGGAATATGCGGGACACGTGTCAGATCCGTATTTCACGAGGTCTGGTGTGAGTCAGGGCAGTAACCTTGGACCTTTGGGGTTCCTCCTGGTGGTTAACGACCTACCAGAAGTAGTCCAAGACGCTCACTGTTTGTTGTTTGCCGGCGACCTCAAATTGTCCCTCATAGTAGAAAGAGGCGAGGACTGTGACAAGCTACAAAGGGATATTGACAGGGTAGTGAGCTGGAGCAGAGAAAATCTGTTGCAGTTCAAAATTTCGAAATGTGTGACAATTACTTTTTCTCGTGCACACAATCCCATCGTGCATGACTATCATATTGATGGCTTGCCTATGACACGGGTCACGAAAGTCAAGGACTTGGGGGTAAGTTTTAACACCAGCTTGACATTTCGTGATCACGTTATGCGTTGCTGCAAGAAAGCATATAGAAATTTAGGCTTTATGCTTCGTACGGTCCGAGGGTTCACGAATATGAAAGCCATTATAGCTTTATATAATGCATTGGTTAGGAGCCAGCTAGAATGTAACGCAGTCATCTGGTCTCCACATGAAGCTAAATATAGTCTCATGCTGGAGAAGGTACAAAACAAATTTATTAGATATTTGTATATGAAGTAATAAGGTGTTTACCCATTTTATCCCTTAATGTATCCTACTTTATTTATTTTAGGTATGGTAGGATACAATGAGTTGAGGGTTAGGAGGGAACTGGCACTCACCTCATATATTTTCAAAATATTGAGAGGGAAGGTGCATAATGCAACTGTTTTAGGACAAGTGTGTCTGTGTGTTCCGGACAGGTACGTGTGGCGACGCCGGCGGCCGAACTTGCTAGTTGAGCCGCGCAGTCGAACCAACCTTTTAAGAGAGGCGCCGCTGACGCGTGCACACCGCACGCTCAACCTTGTGGCTGTTGAGACGGATCTATTCTGCTGTACTCTGGGTGAATTCACAAGGAGTGCATTGTTTAAAATTTGTTATAAATAAAATAAGTTTAGATATCTAATGTTATCAAATAGATTAGGTTTAATGTAGGATGTGAAGTAACTTAGGATAAGCACATTTATCGTATTGGGTGTAATCCTGTAAAGATGTATGTGTTATGGTTGAAATAAATAAATAAATAAATAAACATGTTACACGATCATCATCACATCACTCACCTTCGGTTTGCCGACGATATAGTGGTTATGGCTGAGACCATGGAGGACCTCAGTACAATGCTCAAAGACCTCAGCAGAGCTTCCGAAAGAATGGGTCTTAGGATGAACATGGACAAAACCGAGGTTAGGTTGAATGCCCATGAAACACCCACTCCTATCAAGGTCGGAGACTCTACACTCGAAGTTGTGGGCGACTATGTCTACCTGGGACAAA
The DNA here is from genome assembly GCA_945859665.1 of Anorthoa munda. Taxonomy (NCBI): domain Eukaryota; kingdom Metazoa; phylum Arthropoda; class Insecta; order Lepidoptera; family Noctuidae; genus Anorthoa; species Anorthoa munda. Next base: position 21,081,525 of record OX243908.1, read on the forward strand.
CGATCCAGTTGGGTAGGGCCAACTTCGAGAAAGAGTTCAACCGTCAAATCCGACTCGGCTGGGCATCGTTCGGGAAGTTGCGCGGTATCTTCTCGTCTTCTCAACTTACCACAGTGTCTCAAGACAAAAGTCTATGACCAGTGTGTGTTGCCAGTGATGACATATGGCTCTGAAACGTGGTCGCTTACAATGGGCCTCATCAGAAAGCTTAAAGTCACTCAAACGGCAATGGAGAGGGCTATGCTTGCAGTTTCCTTGCGTGATCGAATCAGAAATGTAGAGATCCGCAAGAGGACCAGGGTTACCGACATAGCCCGAAGAATTGCCAAACTCAAGTGGCAGATGGCAGGGCACATTGCTCGCAGAACGGATGGCCGATGGGGCAGAAAGGTTCTGGAGTGGCGACCTTAAACCGGAAGACGTTGCGTTGGAAGGCCTTCCACCAGGTGGAGCGATGACCTGGTGAAGGTTGCGGGGAACCGCTGGTTGCGAGACGCACGTGACCGGTCAATGTGGCGACGCTTGGTGGAGGCCTATGTCCAGCAGTGGACGTCTTTTTGCTGATATGATGATGATGTTACACGAGTAAAACCGCGGACAAAAGCTAATCAGACATGACTCTGATAGTAACGAGAAAAATCGAAACAAAACTCGATTCAATCTCTAATTATTTTAATTAATATTTTATTACACGATTTAACGATTAATACACGAAATCTGCGCGGACATAGTCGCTGGCAAAACTTAGTTTTTTCTTTTCAATGATAAACGAAATCTTTTCAAAAGAAAAAGGTCAAATGTATTTTTGAACGCCTTCTAGATATTCAAGATTTATTTAAACTAAACGAAGTTCGTCTTCACTGAGCAACTATGACCTTTAAGCAAATAAATACTTATACATATATATTTTTGTTTTCTGAAAATCAAATTCGTTTAATTCAGGAGTGACTTGTTTTAAAAGAACCCTGATAGAGCATCTTAAATGAAAACTTAGTTTGTGGAGTCAATTTTCTCGCTCAATCAAAATTCAAATGAAGTTTACACAAAATGAATGACTTAATTTCCTTTGCAATATCATTTCAAGTGAAACTTAACGAGCTTCAAATCGATGAAATGCCTTTCATGTAAATTCAGTATTAAGTAATGCAAAATGAACATGTATTTTTAATCACTTATTATTATTAATGGTACTGAATGCCCGAAGGAGCAAATAAAAAGACTTCGAGAGCTACAAAGTAAAATACAAAAGATTATAAAATCGTATTAAAGTTGTTGGTACACCGGGTGATCATTAGGCTGGGATGTACCTCTAACTACATACCTGCCGACTCGGTAAAAATAATCGCATCAATAACCCACTGGGATACTTAGCTTCTAACGACATTTTAATGCGATATTTCGTATCCGCATAATATATTGGTGAGACGACTTTTTTTGTAAACACTTTCGAGTTTGGCATCGACAACAGACTTCATTATAATTACTCGTCGAAATGGTAAATCACATTTGGAATAATATCGAAACGAAAATACTTTAGTAAAGGTATTTTATACAACATTTTGCTTATTGAAATAATACTTTTTTAATCCCCGAAAGGTTAACAACAGTTTACCGATTAGGCCCAATTTAGAAAAGACCAAATTTCAATTATTATTTTCGGTAAAATATGATTTGAACTTCTTAGGTTAACTTACCATCATTTTGGAAGCCTATCTAGTTCAGAATTTTCTAACTCTATATAACGCCTTTCAGATCCAGAACTTATTCATAATCTTATCAAAATATCTTGCTCACACCGTTTAAGTTTTAATTACTTGAACATACCGCGGCTGCCAATAAAATCTAAGTTGCTGACATTATTCCGAACATGATACGACTTAATCTTGTCACACAATGAAAACTATGTCAAAGTGTCGGAAGGAGCCCATTGATCGTCTCATTTCCTGAAGAACATCGTAAATCCCCGCCAAAGAATATAAACCGTACAGAAGCGTCGCTGAAATTAGTCCGGTTATACAGTATAAGCTGCTGAGCTGACAGTTGAGAGCCCCTGTGAGTCTTGTGACTGTTAACTCGCATAGCAGCAGCTTGGTTCGCTCCGAAAGGTCATACGATGAGAATTACTAACACTACACTATCAAGTAACTTCTACAAGAGCTGCAGTCTTGAATGTGGGGGATGACGAGCTACTGACCAACTCGCATGATGTGCAATGCCAGTTGGTCAGTGCATTCAGCAACTGACTAGACTAGCTCGCATGCTTACTCACTCTGTGTAACCAATCTGAAACTATGGCTAGTCGAGTGAGTACTCACTGTACGTGAAACCTTTCTGAGTCTACGTATATTTTCGCTCGTTCTACGAAATTGATCTTCTGCACCTATCTATTGTGTGTCCTCGACTACACACGAGATCCGATCGGTCGGATGTATGTTCCCTGTTTATTATGATGTATTCCTCATGTGCCTTAATTTGCTGAGTCTTGTTACAACTTCATTCTCGGAGTCTAGATCTTGGGATTGAAAAGAAATAAGTTCATTGGTATAAAAAACTGGTTTTTGGAAATGTTTTTTGCTTTACGGACTTAGTTTGAACACAAACTTGTTGTTGAAAAGTGGCTCTACAGAATATTATAGAATTGATTGAATGACTAACAGGGTTGCGATTATTTGTCATCTAAAGTCTAGCTTCCTTTTCTTTATGAGGGATACAAAAGAAGTAAGATAAAATGCGAGATACATCAAACTACCACTGGTTCTCTAATACCCAATATGCCCAAGTAAACCCTAATAGGTATTAGGTCAGTTTTAAGACTGACAGACATAGCTCCCCTTACACGGATCTTTTTAGCCAAGAATTATCCCTAGACTTATACACCAGAGAGACTTCTTTCAGTGAATTTGTGACCGCAATAGAAATAATTATATTGTCATGAATTATTCATAATTCCGAACGTCCCTCTATCATTCGTAAGTAGCTTGTTACGATACTTGAGAAAAGTGGTCAGAAAGGAATCCTTGAAGACGGATAAGGGTTCCGTCGGACATATTATCATGTATGCATTGCTTTGGTTGTAATATTTGTCTCGTTTCGTTACCTTTCTTCTTCTTCTTTCGTGTCGAATAACTTAAACTATAGTTTCAATCATTCAGATTTTGTTTGACCAGAGGCCCTAGACAAGTGACATTCTATCATCAAAAGCGTGGCGATAGCGATTGACAAACAGTCAAAATTGTATGGGATTGACAAGCGGTATCGAAAAATCACGAGATAATTCCTTTACATTATGATATTTAGACTATCGCCTTTGCTGACATCGAATGCCACTTGTCCAGAGCCTCAGTATGTACTCGTAGCTACTCGGACAGCTCTGTCATTTGCCACGGGCAAATCCTGAAAGGTGGAGGTGGTCGGGTATGAAGGGCATCAACCATTACCTTTTATAACGACTGATATAAATCTGTAAATGTATAAATGAATATATTCATTTGAACGCAATAAAATTTCGCGGTCGTAGGAGTAGTTTTGAGTATGAATATGAAGTTATAAGAGTAAGGGAAGGGCAAACGAAAGGCTGGACCCTGAGTCTGAGATGAGGACTAATAAAGATGAATGCAAGATTCGCTTTTACCAGAGGTTTCACCCGAATGAAAGTCAAAAACTATACCAAAGGAACTTATTACCCGGATAAAAAGTATTCTCTGTGTTAATCTTGGGTACAAACAACATCTCTGTGTGTGCGAGGTTCTGGACTGGAGAGGGCTAAGCACTGATATAAATCTAAAAAGATGACATGATTGTGTGTACTTCGCGTATCAAAACATCAAAATACCCGGTTTTTTGATGTTGACTATTTCAATATTTCGTTTTTTTTTTCCAATTAGGTACATTTAAACATTTAGTGTTATATATTTTTGAAATCACCTTATAAAACCCTTTATTTTGATATCCCACACGATGGGTTAGGAGGAAAAAAAACTGTTGCCCCCCACAATTATGGCCCCCGAAAGCCGCCATTTTCCTATTTTACAATTTAAATATAGCCAGTGACACTCGCAAGACAAATCGATTGACGTAAGAAACATCAAAATCGTCCAACGCGTTTGGTCCCTAGAACGCCACATAGGAACTAACATACGTAGACAGATAAATATATTACCCTCCTTCGGCAGTCGAGTAAAAACGGAGTAAAATTACGATCAACGATCGTAATTTGAGCTTTTCATTTAGCATTATCGGCACCGGAAATCCACCGAAATCTAGAAAAAAGCCTTATTATGCCATATAGAGCAGTAAAGACAATATAGACATAGTTGGCCGAGGCATTGAAAATGTTTTCTTTCATTGGTAAGTAAATTTGTTTTTTAAATTGTGTGTGATAAAGTGGCACGCTTGGTTTTCATACAGATGGAGGGATTTGCGTTATCTAGTTAGATTTATGTCTGTGGGGCGAGGCATCAACGTCGATGGCGATTACATCACTCACCTTCGATTTGCCGACGATATAGTGGTCTTGGCTGAGACTATAGAGGATCTCAATGCAATGCTCGATGACCTCAATAGAACTCCCGAAAGAGATTCTAAATCCATGTTTTTGCGTCAAAGAGTAACATAAATTCCATCCATCCTCACAAACTTTTATGTTAGTGTATTATAAGTAGTAGGATAGGGTAATGATAATGATTTAAGTAAATGCTAATAAAGCAAGATTTAAATTCAATAGTAGAAGTGCCCGCGAACTCGCCATACCTTTACCTAAATACACCAGACTAGGTAAAGTGACCAATAAAATTCCATTAAACTAACATCAATAACAATAGGGTTCCCATTATGCTCTTACAGCAGAACTGTTTGCCCGTTTAGAACCAGGTCACGGGGAACAGTTTGCATAATACGACAGGGATTACGAAGAATGAGTAGAAACAAAAATATAGCGAATTAATGTAAATTGCCGCTCCCCGTATCGCTTGCGGGCAATGCCGCGGCGCGAGCTAGTCGCGATTTAAACTGCCATCAATCTTGTGGTGTTTGTGAAGATAGTCGATTCTGAGAAATTGGATGCTTAGGTCTTGTCTGGATTATCGTTAGAGAAATGGGGCTTTGAATGAAAAGGTTTTTATTAAGATAGGTTTTTGAATAGGTATTCCAATATCTGACTGATCTGATCTTTCTGATATATATTTCTGAATTATGTTTGATTTGAATAACAATGTTTCTCATAGGTTCAAGAACAAGTAAAACTAGCTTTTCTAGCGGTTTCACACGCGTAGGTATCGTGAATTATCCTGCGGTATCCAAATACCGCGATCAAAAAGTATCTAAGTCTAGTTTACCTGTGTTCCAAACATAAAAATTCATTCAACCATTGAGGCCGATGAAATATTTACATTTCTTTTTAGACTTACTCATGAGTACATTATTTTGTTTTCAGTGACAATGATAAAAGTGTACCTACTTCAAACCATACACCATTGTGCAATCAGTTGAAACATTGTTTTACCATTGTACAGTCAATGGTCATAAGTGCAGTCGTACTCTACCAAAACTAAAGTGTCTAAAGATTTTTTGTAGGTGAAGGTTTCAGTCCACGAATAGAACCTTACCTTACTTTTATACCTTAGATTCTATGCTTTAGATTAAAACAGGCATGAAATATTGGCCTTCTTCTGTAAAGAAATTTTAGACACTTTAGTTTTGGTAGAGTACAACTGCACTTTTGACCCTTGACTGTACAAAACAGGGTTCGATTCAAACTGTTGACCCACAATCTAAATACTGAATAATGACGAAAAATAAAATGCATACCACTTAGAGTGCTTCAATATTTTCTAGAACTACTTCTTATTATCGTCCTAAATACACTAACCAAAATTTTACAAGAAATGTGCACAATTTATCATACTTGCATCAATTTTTGTTATGGTCTCTAAATCTTTACGATGGATGGAATAATGTATGGTGTAACGTTCTGGTACGTAATGGACCATCAAATTGTCACTTCCGCCATAAGATTTTCAGCTACATTAAGCATTATTCTTAACATCCCGAAAATATGTGGAGAACCACAAAAACGGTTTAAGAAGCATTGAAATAATGTGAACATAATAGAATAGAATTTCTCTTTATTCGAGTATCCATGACTCAACGGTTAGTAAAACTTACAACTATGTTAGTAACACAGATATTAACAAACAGACACTACAAAAACAAAACAACAAATACCAGTGGATCACCGTTGCGACAACCCATGTGAGATGGCACAACAGCGACCCACGAAAATACAGTCTAGGCGACTCGAAATCATACTTAGGATACTGTTGGAGCTGCCCCACACCCTGCGCACCATGGATGCGCACCTTTTGCGCATGGTTGTGTAGAAACAATCTACATGCGCATCCGCAAACATCCCCGACGCACTACAGAAGCGAGGCAGCCCCACCAGCATCCTAAACGCATTATTGTACTGAACGCGGAGAGCGTTGTACGATCTTTGCGTATATCTAGCCCACAGGCTGCTCGTGTAAAAGGATGTACAGTAGGCTCGAAAGAGCGTTATTTTTACCGAAAGTGAGCATCGTGCAAACCTGCGAGCCAGCATGTTCGCTCTAAAATGAGAGGTCTACTAAGCATCCTTTTCACGGTATTTAAAATTTTACATTTCACGTTCATCACCAGCTGAGCTCAGATTTAGTCAAAATCCTGTTTTTCTCAGAACTTGTTTACGTCTTGCTGTTTTTAATCAAAAGGAAGTCTTACAAGTTTCACTTTACTAAGTGTCCGTTAATAAAACAAAGTTTCAATCTACTTTAAAATTAATTGCTTTCAGTGACAGATTCAAAGCCAATCAGAATTTCTATCGAAAAACGATTTAGTTAGCTTAATCCTCTCGCAATTCGCAACTATGCCTACCTATACAATAGCTGTACTGGCACAAAACACTTTCAACAGTCACGCGTCCGAGCCGTTAATGAACCGATCAATCAGTAGTTTCTTGATTACTCTATTTGTGACACATCTCTATTTGTGTACCTCGAGATTACAAAGGCTTCAAGGCTTCTTTACAAAGGTTGAACTTTTTCCATTGTATTAGGGTTAGCGTAGATTGAGTTGCAAAATTCTCGACCATGTTTCTCGCGGTTGCGACTGCGACTGCTCGATTCTCGACTTTTTTTTTTTTTTTTTTTTTGGTTTTTTTTTTTTTTTTTTGGGTGGGAAATCATCCAATGACTTCTCCCACTCTGGGTTAAGCGGGAGGGCGTGTCAGACTTTTACTGACTAAAACCCACCCGTGTTCCTTCAGTTGCTTGAGCCAGGGCCGCGGTAACTCTTTTTCAAATTTATCCGCGACCCAGGCAGGCATCGGCCCTAGCGGACCCCGTCAATTTGCTGACATCTCTTTGAGGCGCGCGTGGAACACTACGCGCCGTCGACTCGGGCCTGGTCCTTATCGGACGGCGAGCTACCCATTACTCGCCGCCCGCAAGCCCGCGCCTACGGTGGCCGGGAATCTGCTTGTGACTCCCGACGCCCAGGGCGTCTCCTGCGGTGGTTTGGGGCATGAGGGCGCCTCCGTTGCCTCTCCCTCACGCGTTCTGCCTCCTCCTTCGCGAGCATTACTGCTTCGCAGAAGGAGGTGATAGCTTCCCATTCCCTCTCGCTCCGTACCATGGCCTGAACCAGGGCTGGACGCGAGAGGTCGCCACCGCCGATCGCCTCCACGAGGACACGGCGTTGCTCCACCCAAGCAGGACAGACCTCCACCGTATGTTCTACCGTGTCCTCCGGGCGATCTTCACAATGGTGACACCCGGGCGTTTCCTCCCGCCTTATCCTGAACAGGAACCTCCCGAAGCAGCCATGTCCGGTGAGGACCTGCGTCAGGCGGAAGGTGAGGACGCCGTGACGCCTCTCAAGCCACTCCTCAAAGAGGGGCATTATCGCCACAATTGTGGCGTGCCCAGCGCTGGGTTGCGACAGTCGCCCTCTCCATGTCGCCATGAGATCCTGCCGGAGCTCTGTCCGCCAAGCCGTGATTTGTCGCAGCAACGGAGTTTCGCCCCGACATTTCGCCTCCTCGCGCCATTCCCATATCTGCGCGAGGATTTTTGCCTCTAGATCCCATGGCGGCAATCCAGCAAGGAGGCTCGCCGCCTCGCCGGAGACCGTGCGGTATCCCCGGACCAGCCGGATGGCCATGACCCTTTGGGACGCGTTCAACCGGCGTGCTGGTCGCCGCCTCAGGGAACGCGCCCATACTGGTGCCCCATAAAGGGCCATGGATCGCACGGCCCCCGCGTAAAGCCTCCGGCAGGAGGCGTTTGGACCCCCTAGATTGGGCAGAAGCCGCTTGAGGGCAGCCCCGGCCCTCTCCAGTCTGGGAGCCAAACGTCGGAAATGCTCCTCGAAATTCCACCGGCTGTCGAGGACGAGTCCCAGGTACTTCATCGTCGACCCGACGCCGATGTGAACCCCTCCTACCGTTATTTGGGATCCCGGCGGTGGTGCGTTCCAAGGACCGTGAAAACACATGGCCTCAGACTTGTGCAGGGCCACCTCGAGTCCCAATTGCTGGATCCTCTCGACGATTGTCGCAACCCCACGTGTCGCGTTTTCAGCCGCCGCCTGGTGCGAACTCCCCTGTGCCAGGACCAGCGTGTCGTCAGCGTAGCAAACCACGCTGACGCCACTGGGGAGATCGGCGCGCAGCACCCAGTCGTACCCGATGTCCCACAGATGCGGCCCCAGGACCGATCCCTGTGGGACACCGCACGACATCTCTCGCCGATTCCATTCTCCCTGGTGACCGGGGTAGATGACGGCCCTGTCCGTCATATAGGCCTCGACCACGCGACAGAGGTAGGGCGGCATCCGGTGATAACGAAGTGCCTCCCTTATGCAGCTCCATGGCAGGGTGTTGAATGCATTGGCGATATCTAGAGACACCGCCAAGACGACCCCACCCCGGGCCACTGCGTCCCCCGTCGTGAGGGCTCGCACGCGCATGATGGCGTCCACCGTAGAGCGCCCTCTGCGGAAACCAAACTGGCTCTCTGCCAGATCCGGCCCCACCCGCATCAGCTGCCCGACGAGGCGGTCTGCAATGACTCTTTCAAAGAGCTTGCCCACCTCATCGAGCAGCACGATGGGCCGGTAAGCGGATGGAGAGTCCGCAGGGCGCCCCGGCTTCTTAATGAGGACCAGTTTCCCCGTCTTCCAACGAAGTGGGTACTGGCCCCTCTCCAAACATGCGCTAAAGAGCCCCCTTAGTCGAGGCCCGAGAGCCTCCAAGGCCAGGACCCAGGCTTTTCCAGGTAAGCCATCTGGTCCTGGGGCGGTATTTTTAGCATTCAGCCTGCGTACCGCCACTCTCAGCTCTACCTCGGTCACCTCCGAAGCATCGTCGTCGTCGTCGGCAGTGTGGTCCGCATTAGGCGCCGCAGGAGGCGGAGCCATGGGCGGGGGAGTATGATCCCCTCGCGAAGGGAACAGAGTGCTCACCACGCCCTCTACGAGCTGCGGCCGGAGACTCTGCGTCAGCGGGGGAGCCCATGGGCGGAGTTTATCCCGCACCATTTTATAGGGGCGACCCCACGGATCCCTGTTTAGAGTCTCCAGCGATTCCTCACGGGCCAGACCCTTGGCCCGCTTGATTTCCGCTCGGAGGGTGGTTCTCGCCGCTCTTCGATTCTCGACCTGCGAATCAAACCCAAGTTTTTTTGGGTTAATCCTTTAGGAATTTTTCAATGGTAACCCGGAAATTGAAAACTAGTGGAGTGAGACCAAAATGCCTCATTAAACACGTTAAGGCTTTGGTCCTGCGCTTGATCTCTTTCCAGTCGTGTCAAATTGTAGTCCCATTCTTGGACTATGAAAACAAAGCCCTCTCTGTTTGCGCATGCACTTGTGCACTATGTTTGCCGCGCCTATGGCTAGTTTCTGCTATGATTGGACGCCGTGACTGAAATTCGACATAGAACTATATTTTAATGAATTTTCAATGAAAAACTGATCCAGCATTTTTCTGCCCTATTTGCACAGACCCTAAAGGAACAAATTGAACAGTATTAAAAAAACCAATTACAAGTTTGTCTGATAGAACACAGATTATTGACTATCTCCAGGCTAATCTTGCATACAGGATCAACGGAAAAGTGTATTACACTGGTGTATTCCCTTTGTACGTGCAAAAGACTAGTTTCAATTTAATCCCCGTTTGTGAGGACAAGAATAATGCAAAATAGTTAATGCAATCTGTTCGTCTGATCGTCTCTATTCGTTTTTAGATTGGCAGTGATCGGATGTTGTTGACTTACGCTGGACTTACGTTGCAGTTGCTAGGTTGCCTATACAGATTTTAGTCGTCGTTTTAGTACCGTATTCTTGGAAATTATTATTTATTATAAATGAATATTCCTATCGAGTTCTAAAGGAAATTTCTGAATACAATATTTATTTAAGGGCTCACTAATTTTCTTACATTTAACGTTTTGTTCAAAACCAGTGTCGAAACATAATTATCTTTCTTTTTAAAAGTACCTGCGTATTCCCGAGTCCTCTAAACCTTTTGTCCTTACACCTTACAAATATGAACAAGAAATTAATTAGGTCCCTCGAGCGTGCCGTAAGGACTGTGCAAAGTGCCCTATCACAGATGCGTAGAATTCCCAGTAGAGGTCTAATGGACGACGGTTATAAACTACATAGATGGGTAGGTATCATAAATTACAACATAAGGACTCAGACGACATTCGGGTTTAATTTGGAAATTAATTCAGGTACATCAATAGTTTGAAAATTACATCTATTCCCTAACATATTTTATTCTTCCAGACCTAACATTTCCAATTTTCAACTTGTAAGCTGCCAAAAATATAGGCATAGGTAACATAAAAATAATTAATACGACGCACTAACAAACCGCGTACCTAATTGCAATCCGGCGTTACCCAGGTATACGCGTTGTGGTCCCGAATGGGCATCAACTCAGCCTGGTTTATTATTATATAATTATGCTGCGGTTGGTAGACAGGTATCGCCAGGCGCCGCGCCAATATGCCGCGGTGTTAAATAATGTATGTGACATTAGTGGGTGATATTCAAACGTTATGCTTGTGGTCATCCGTTCTGCAGTGGTTTTTAGTAAATCCACTTTTTGTTAATTATGTTCAAATCCCGTTGAAAGCACGTCACTTTTGCGACGCCTAATAGTCTCGACCCCTAGTCCATTGGCACTTGAACTGGATTTTGTGCCTGATCAAGTCCAGACACCGGTCTGCTGCAGTTGTTCTTGGTGGCAATCATCCCAATGCCAGTTCCACCGACCTGGTAATGTAACCCAGACCCCAGACTCAGCAGCATTAATTGACGAATGTTATGACTGCTGAGGCTTCGGTTTTGGGTAATTGTATACCTGTTATCCCCGAAGAGCTTTTCTCTCAACAATCCAGTGACATCGATAATCTTATAATATTGGTATGTGGTATTCCTGTTTCCTCGGCAGAGAGCAATGCCGCACAATGGTCTGAAAATCGAGCTCCATACTCATAGAAACTTAAAGTCAGGAATAAAAAATTAAAAAGAATCGTAATGTGTCTGATATACCTCTGTAATGTCAACAAAAAATGTTTTGTGTTTTTTTTTGTGTGGGAGAAAACTATAGTTGATTACCAAGATTTAAAAAAAAAATTGGGTATTACAAACTTTTATATTAATTACATTATAAAAACTTGACACAATTATCAAAAATTATTATTTTGTATTTATGTAAATAAATAAAAAAAATACAAACTATTATTGACCTGGGAATCGAACCTTCCTCACGCTAGTGCGCGTGAGGAAGGTTCGATCCCCAGGTCAGTGTTGACTTTACCCTGTACTTAGTACTTACCAAGGTCAGCTTCTGGATAGGTTTGTGTTTAACTTGAAGTGGCTGGGGTGGTGACCGCGCCAGGGTAAGCAATACTTACCAAGGTCAGTCTTGGGATGGGTGACCACTTTTTTTTTGGATCGCTTGTTTATGGATAGGTGACTCCGCCAGGGTAAGCAACACTAACCAAGGTCACTCTTTAGATGGGTGACCACTTCTTTTTCTTTTGTCGCGACCTTATCCCAATTACTTGGAGTCGTTCCTCCTTCCTTCTTCCCCAATGTGCTGAGCTGGCGTCCACTTGCAACCCAAATGGTGGAGATGGTTCGCCATCTCTGGCCTGGCCAGATAAGGTGAGATTCCATTTGCTACATAAAATGAGATCCTAGGCCCAAGGCTTTCACTGTGTTGTGAAGACAGTTTTATCGTTGGACGACTATTGTTTCAAGATGGTTCAACTGTTTCGTGACGATAGTATCTCAGATTGTACTGTAAAATTATCATGGACCACGGTTAATCCTGTCATAGTGCGTGGTTTATGGTATGTGAACAGTTTCGATTATTACATTACCTTTTTAAACTTTGAACACGACGATATGTGCCTTCAAGAAATGGTAGGAAGAAAAAAGAATTAAAAACACAACTTTGCTCATTTTATTATTCATAAAATGCCTTTCTCTCTTGACAATCTACCTTTTTAGGGCTCCGTACCCAAAGGGTAAAAACGGGACCCTATTACTAAGACTCCATTGTCCGTCTTTTTATTTTTATTTAACGATAGTCTCGCGTTTGACCTCTATCTCGCCTGATTGTAAGCGAAGATTTGGTCAACGGTGAAGCACACTTGCCTAGAAGTAACCTTTAGTTATTAGTTGTTGGTATTAGAATGGAATAAATCGCTATAACAACAAATACTAAAAACAAAATAAAATAAATATTTAAATGGGGCTCCCAACGTGAATTTTTTTTTTGCCGTTTGTTGCGATAGTGGTAGTGGGACCTTTCGTGTGTGAGTCAGGCTCGCACCTGGCCGGTTTTTTTTTTGATAACGTGTGAAAGTTTCTTTAAATTGCCGATACTGACGAGAAGACCTTAATTATTTGTTGCAAACTCTTTACTAATTAATAGTTTTCATAACTCTCTTTTAAGTTTGCCTTGCTAAGTTTTATGGACGAGCTGAGATGAGAACAGAAGTGATTATTCTTTTTAGGTTCTTCTTATTTTTTTGTGAAGTCTTTAGAAGTTTTAATTTTTAACTCTTAATTGGATACAAATTGGCATTGTTATAAATAACTGTCTGTCTTTGACTTTTTCTGAGACCCTTTTTTAATACCTAATAAGCACGAAATATTCTAAATGAGATGATCAGATTAGCCAGCAACGGTAATCAGGGATAGGGATGGGTAGATTAAACTGTTGCTCATAGCCGAAACACAGTATTTCGAGTAGAAAAGAAATTTCGTCATGATTAAATTTTGTTTTACCAACCGTACCCAATCATACAAGGCATAAGATAAATCCTCCATTGTACCAAAGTGAATGAAAATAAAAATAAACTTGTACCTATTTATACGTACCTGTTACCTAGCTCTTTTCTGCACGCGGTTCCGCCCACATGAGCTACAGGAAACCATCCCAAGGAAACATACTCCCGGGATAAAAGGTATTATCCAAGGTCCAATCTATTCCTACCTATACCAAAATTCATCAAGATCGGTTCAGGGGTTTAAGCGTGAAAACGTTACAAACAGCCAGATAGGCTGAGTTACTTTCGCATAATTATGGAAGCTTGAATACTATGGATGAACCTTCAAACAAACTGACTAGTCACAACTTCTTATTCACACCACCACCGCATAAACTTTTAATTGAATATCAAGGGTTCATATCCTCCCATATATCCATAAAGTTACTCTATGAGTGAATTAATCCATTAGAAGGGAAGCACCTGATGCGTGGCATCCAACTTCCGAGTGTCACCTCACCAGAAGTAATTTAGTGATGAATTATGCTAGGCCTGCCTTTACAGACCCAAGCTGTACATGTCCAGTATAATCTGACCTGGTATTGTATAGGCTTTATTTACAGTGTGAAGTAAATTTGCAGTATACTTGTAACACAGATACTAATATGGCAAATCGAGTTTTTGAAAATGTACTTATAGCTTAACATGACATTATCAAGTAATTATATTTTTTTAACCTGACCTTGCATTTACGGGAAGCCCTAGCAACGTGAGGTCAGCTTGTACAGGAAATGCATGTGTTGGTATGTCCAAGTGCGTAGTATTTACGTAACTATCAAATATAGTGATGTATTAGACATATTTTTAAAGAGGACAGTAAATAAAGTCGAACCAGTATTCTGTCATAATGTAGATTTCTGAAAAAAAATATGATTTGATCACTATTTGATAAGTAGTTTCGGAGAAATGCGTGGACAAACATACATACAAACAAAGATAAAGATAAGCGACATATGTGTTTAGAAGCCCATACAGAGTAACATATGTGAATAATGTGCAATTCCAACAATATTACAAACATACTTGTTGAAGCCTTTTCCATTTTCTAAAAAGCAAACCCCCAAGGTTGATTGTTGGTTCCCATTACACAAAATTAAAACTTTTCCTGGTAGATCTCACAGGAATTTTCCATAGTGTAGAAAAAATGCGAGTTTCTTTCTTTTATGTAGATTTTTCTACGCAAACTTTAATCGTTGTCTGTCGCTCCGTAGAGACGTTGTGGACTAGTTAAGTAAGTGGGCAAGTACACTGGCCCGGTAACGTTCCCACGAGGTAAGCTGGGTTGTTAAACCTCTAGCAAGACGATCGTATGGAAATATTACGAAAGGAAAATGATAGGCCTGGATGTTAAAGGATTGCGCTTCTCAAAGCAGACAATGTCAACTCGAAACCTAGTAATGTGGAAAGTGCCAATCTGACTCTTAACTACTTACTAGCTGACTACCTACTTGGACACTACTAGGTAAATGAATAAAAACGTGGTAAACAAGAAAACTGACTGCCATAATTCTCAAATGGACAACCGTTGTGTTCGGACTGCAATAACCTGAGTACCTAGACCAAGAGTCATTCTGTCAACCATGGTGATTGTCGAAGTGCCAAAATGTAAGGGATTGGTCACGGTGAAAATACGATAGCGTTTGGTAATCCGTTTCTTTTTTATCATTTTACCGGCTTCATGACACATCTCCGAGCTGCTCTGACAAAACCTAATAACACTGTCTGAACTGTGTTTTAACCCAGGTTTAGGAGAATCTAGTATTCGCTAAAACCTAGGGGCGTACTCAATGTTTAACGTAAAGTAGTAAAGTTCGGAGACACTCAAGCCGGCAATTCCGCCGCACTTAGATCGTATGTAGAGTGCCATACATATCTTAACAACTCAGGATCGGACGTGCTATTCACGGGTAGGACTGTTAACCACTCAACGGTCCGGAACCTAATCTGATCCGCACTGTCTCGTCAACAGTTTGTATTTACCATGTGTTCGAAGATAAGCTACTTACTGCTATGTTACGTCTAGAATACGTAGGTATAGACTCATCATCACCAAATTTAAGCCGAAAGACGTCCGTTGCTGAACATAGGCCACCCACAAGTGTTGCCACATTGACCGCTCCCGTGCATCTCCCATCCAGCGAATTCGGTCATCGGTACACCTAGTGTTTATAAATTATGGTGGGGCAACCCGAACCACCAAAAGTTCTAGTAGGTAATTAATTAAACAATAGTTGATTTTTAAGATAGAAAAATGTAAATGATTTTCTAATATTGCTCCATCTTTTAATTTTACACATGTCAGCATGTTGGCTAAAACAAAGTCGATTTTTAAGGTAGCTTGGTAAATTTGTACGTGACATTCCCATGGTCCGCGCGGGTCGCTCTCTCTATCACTCTATAGCTCTCAGTACGAAAATGAAAATATTTTATTTGTATAATCTAGCTGGTATTTTTATACTTATGCCACGATGTCTTATGGAGTTTCACAGGTCATACGATGTCGCGGCTGAAGGTTGGAGGCCGCGGCGGGAGAGGAGTTTAGTTTAGAGATTGCGGTGCGCCGCTCTCCCTACCTTCCGCGGCCCGGACGGGGTCGCCAGCATCTGATGGTGGACGCGGTGGGGCCGCAGGGGGGAAGGAGTGTCAGTATTACGTTAGCCGCTCTCCCTATCCCCTGCGGCCGAAAATGGTAGGTGGCAGGGCTATTGACCATGACCCGACACAGGGGCACCAAGGGTGCCATACACGGGGTCGTCTGGCGCCCATGTGCTGATTGGTCCCTGGGGTAGTCACGGCGTACAGTGTATTCTGGTGCGCCGGTGATGGGGGGTACTCCCCCGAGGAGGGTCCGGTGACGGACAGCCGCGGCGGGTTCGCGGTGAGTGCTAACGCGTGCCCGTGTTCCCGCCATAAGCGGCACAGGAGGGACACCGTGGAGTTTTAGTGGGTTAGAGTCCCACATAACTACACTATCTCCCCGTGGTAGTGCAGTATGCATGAGCATTTCTCAAAGAACAAAAAAAAAAAATACGAAAATTGCTCTATCTTTAAGGGTGTGGTGATTGCACCCCTTATGTGGGGTGTTTTAATCGATAAAATTAAGTGTATTTTACGGCCAAGCTTTATTACTACAAGTCCGGACAGATTGTAATATATACGTATTAAACAGCTTGAGAATCGTAACTTTTATACCACTCTGCTCGACAAGATTTT
Source organism: Anorthoa munda (assembly GCA_945859665.1). Taxonomy (NCBI): domain Eukaryota; kingdom Metazoa; phylum Arthropoda; class Insecta; order Lepidoptera; family Noctuidae; genus Anorthoa; species Anorthoa munda. The sequence goes on from OX243908.1 coordinate 21,098,129, forward strand.
GACACATGACATACCAGCTGAGTCGACAGGTTGTTGCAAATTACGTCATGAAATTCAGGAATTTACTTGAACTTTCAACATTCGAATTTATTCGGAAAAATAAGTTTACGCAGCTATTTTACACAGTTAATTCGTAATAAATATCTTTATTAACATGTTGAGGTCGGTTAAACCGCGTCAGTCTACTGCAAAATGTGTACAAAATACGAAATACTACACCTTTCCAAACGGTAGACAATTTAGATTTGCTCAAAATATGTGCATAAACAACCTTTTCTTTCCTTGCTGAAAAGATGCAAATGGACAAAATAAAGATGTACTTATTTTATTTGCATCCTTAAATACCTATTTTTTTTATACCTATTCTTTGGCTTTGTTTTTTTTGTGCTGTCCATTCACCCGTCCATAATCGATTAAAAATTGCATTCAGCCTAATCAATTAAGTGTATCAAACGATTATTTTAAATTATTTCGATCGACTCGGTTTAAATAAATGAGTGATTATCAAAAATGTATTGTTTTAAAATTAGAACTAACCCGTTTATAGTCATAAAATATAATAATAACATGTTATCTTTTCTCAAACATGCTTGGAAATTTGGGATAATCGCTCATTAATCAAGTCGAAAGCATAAAAATCGATTGCTGAAATCGTTTTGGCACACAACTATTACATAAAAAAAAGCAATATAATTGACGTGTTGGAAATTTTGAATAAATATAGTAGTGGTAATGAATTTTACGTATTATTGGACCGGTGTTTGTTAATTACGTTAAAATTTGGGCTTCTTCTTGTTGTTTATTATATTTAGAGACATAATTGTCATATTTGTAATCATTTTTACATGTGGGTGGGTGATATTTGTGTAAAATAAAAATGTAAACAAACACGATTGGCGCGAAACTTCGACTTTGAATAACAAATAACTTCATTACCACTAATTTTTATTTTGAAATATGAATGAATTCGTCAAATAATCATACGATGAGCAAACTAGAGATGGGCTTTAACGTTGAAAAAAAATAACACTGCTAAATGCTAAAAATAATTAACAGTTAAAATTAGCAGTTATTTTTAGCAACTGCTAAATTTTGAACACAAGCGATTTTTAACATAATTAATTCTAGTTTCCTTCATACTTTTAACAGACTTAGGATTGTCCACTTTTTCTGTTGGCGTATTTAAAATGAGAATCAATTTATTTACAACGATTTCTTTTTTTATAGCTGTTTTTTTTTGTTTTCATAATTTTTGTTTAATAATCATCATACAAACTACTATTGCAATTAAAAAGTATTAGTTTTAAAAAGTAAATAACAATACACAAAGTCAATTTAAATTAAACTCACAACACTCATTACCTACTCATTACATATATAAGAAACACGTCAATATACTTCGTAATCGTAACGAAGATCAGTCTTTATTTAACACTCACAAGTTAAATTTAACATTTCCGAACTCAGTTAGCATTTAGCAGTTAGCACTTAGCAGTTAAATAAATCGAATCGACTAAATAACAATCTGTCTGTCTCAACACTGAACTGACTGAACACAAAATTAACAGTTTACTTTTCGTTTTTTGGTTTTGGTTCCTTAATTGAGACGTAACACCATGGTGTCCTTTCCTTACCTTTGTTTTACTTGAACAATTACCAAAAATATTGCTAAACATCTGTTCGGAAGATATGTGTAGAAACTTAGAAAGTCTTCGCAGCTGTAGATTTTTTACAATTTCTTGAACCCTGCCATAAATTTTATTACGCTCTACTACAAAAAATACCCCCGTCGTGTTAGCGAGTTGTCACTGTTAAATTTAGCAGTTAAATCAGAATTTATTTAACAAGTGTTGACACTAAAAATATTTAGCAGTGCTAATTTAGCAGCTTATTAATTTTAGACCCATCTCTAGAGCAAACCACTACCCCTGTTGTGGACTTTGGGTGCTCAAAATATGCATTTTTTATGTTTTATAGCCTCGACCATCACTGTCATCAAAATGGCGATTATCGTATTAACACACTTGTATCTAAAAAGGTAAATTAATAAAATTGCGCGCTTAATCTAAAAAAAATATTGGCGCTAACATGTAAGCTTTTTATTCAAATGTTTTAATTAACGCCCCCAAATGAGTTTCTTTAGGTATCTTAATCAATAATCACGTTATTAATTAGGATGTCGTATGACCTTAATCTGGGGTCCAGAATGAACCACTGCTGAGCCAGCGGAGGTATGCTTTTCGCGCAAATTGTACCCCGTCTGAACTATACGGTTAAGTAACATCCCAAAAGAAAACAAAAGATGTTGGATTCAAATCCTGTTGTCTAACAGTGTGTGCAATTAGAATACTATCCGGCTATCAGCAAAATGAAATACAGCGAGTATATTTTCTAGCAAACCAACCTTGTTTTTTCTTTCATCCCATTCCGCCATTGGATTATTAGTTCTAATATCGGCTTTCACTCCATGCAGCCGAGATTTACCTACATATAAATACACTGCGCCGTTAGCAATTCACCAACAAAATCGCTCAATTTTAAGCGTATTTTCAAATACGAGTACGACTCAAAATTCTTTTATATTTGTGGCTCACATAACGAACGTTTATGTACAAAGCTATACAATAACATTTAATTAAAAGCCTTCGAATTAAGTTTTACTGGTTATACTGCCACAAAACGGCGTATCCCGTGTCATTAAATAGTTGGTGCGAAATAAAACAGAAAATGTTGGCCATGTTGGCGTGGTCACAGATTCTGCTGTGTGGTCGCACGCTGTGGTCGCACATGTCTCATGTGGTCGTAAAATGTCCGTTTGTCGAGCCACATTCGCATACAGTGTCGCTCGTCATACGAATATATACAATTGGGAAAGCAAATTGGAACATTCGGTTCCGGTCATTTATTGTTAAATGAATGAATTCATGTTTATGTAACATGAATTTTGGTCGTTTAAAATTAGTGTAGCTTTTAATTTAAAATTAAATGTTTCGTGCGCAAATTGTCGTGTTTGTAGCTGCAATTATACGGGCGTTTTAAATTTTTATTACATCACTTCATTTTTACTTGCTCGTGATTTGATTGTGTGTTCAAACTTTATCGTTGTTTCATTGGCTATTATCGAAGCTGTGATAACTTCATTTATAAATGCAACGAGCATCAACTATGTCTGATACAGCGAATGAAGAAGTAAAAGACACAAATCTCTTAGGAGTTACAATAGATCAACATTTATACTGGAAGGCACATATTAAAAATATTAATAAAAATATATCCAGTGCTTGCTACGCATTGTCAGTTCTGGCAGAAACTACAAATCCAAGGGTAAGGGTATACTTGTTTTGGAAATGTATACCCACTGTTAACTTATGGTGTCTTATATTGGGGGAACTCGACAAACGTACAATCCACATTAATTCTCCAGAAGAAATGTCTTAAGACAATAGCATGAATAGTACTGAATCATTAAGGGATGTCTTCAGAACGGAGGGTTGCCTGACACTGACTAGTATTTATATACTGGAATTTATTTGTTAAAAATAATATGCAATATTTTAATTTCAAATTAAATTCAAAAAGAATCATTCGGAAACAATATAAAAATGACATTAATTTACCGGTTATTAACAAAAATTATGATGAAATTGAATATTATAAAATTATCTTTGTTACTGCTATTGATGTGTACAATAAATAATCGCCATTGAGCAATTAAATGGAAATACGTTTCAAAATAAATTGTTTTTTTTTTTTAATTTATAATGTATTTTACGAGTATAATGTGCATGAGTTTTTTGATAAAAAATAATATTTGTATTATATACACTATTGCATATCCAAGGATAGACTGTTGAAACTGAAAATGTAATGTTTATTAATAAGAACTTAATGTACATATAAATAAATATATCTTTATCTTTAAACTTTCTAATTCGAAAATATTTTATTTAGATTAGTTAAGGTTCTGATAGAATGATTTGTTTGAGCTATATGTACAGTATTGGTACAGAAAAGTCAGTAGTAGATGGATAACCTTTGGATTATCATTGAAAAAACCCCTGTGTACGTTATATCCTGCACCCTGTACATTATTACCCGGTCTTCGTTGTTTTCTATCTGCATTTCCAACCTCTTTAGGAACATATTCACAAAGCTACTCTTATATTATGGAACTCAAAGCCGTGTCCCAATATCGGCATCAATCACGGATAGATCCACTTTGAAATTTTCACCATCTTAAAGGCAATTTAATTATCTACGTTTTGATCTAATCCATAAATAATAAAAGCCTTATTATTTATGGAATAATAAGGAAAGTACAAAACGCTACTAAACTTTGGGTCGCACAGGTGTGAAACGAGTGCGCATTTTTTTCCTTATAGGTCGTTGGCGACTATCGTCGTCTTAAACATATAATGAGATGCCATTCGGATTTACTTTTTACACCTATACCTCTTTAGGGAAATTCTTGGTTTGTTTTTTTATGTGATACATTAATAAATCTAAAGAAAAAAAACAATTACTACTATTAGCAAATACACTATTGACTCTTGTTACGTATGCCTAGGAATCTGCTGACATTGCGGACACTAAGTATTCATAGACCTTGAAGAAGGTGCAGTTACCTTGAAGCCGACACCCGTAGCTAGCTAGGCATTTGCTGACACAGAAACTACGTAGCGTCAATATAGGAAGTTACTGACGATGCAATTACCTTGAAACCGATGCAGCCATGACGTCAAGGAATCAATCAATACCGAACCAATATTTAAGAACATTTCTTGTAAGAAGTAGGCATTCCATATTCCTACTTCGAGTAGGATGGATACTCGTAGGCTAGTTAGTTGTAGTTAGTCTATTTAGTTATTGTAACCATTCCATGTCCTAACATCGGCTTGGAATTGACATTTGTAGGTTATCTAGTTGTAGTTAGTAGTTGTTGTTGTGTTGGAATGGACATTTTTAGGATAATTAATTATAATTAACTTTAATAATTAAAAGTTAAGAATAATTTCTGGAATTTTTCCAATCCCCCGGTTGTGGTAAACGTAATTCTCTTAAAGCACTAAGACAACATTTGAAAAAACAAACCAATCCATTTCAGCATGCCCTCAAAGTAAACAAAGGTACATAAAATAAATGGGGGTGGTTTAATACCACTAATCGACTACATAAAATGGAATGCATTTCAGAATGAAATCGTAAACAACTCGAATCGATTGCTGTGTTTTAGCCAAGAGCTCTAAGTACACTATGGGATTAGATTTTTATTATTCACGCCGATAAATGATTTTAGGCTAGATACGTGTATGTTTTATTCAGAACGTTTTAACCTTTTCAAATTCGAATAAACAGACTCTAGAGAGTAGGTTAATAATTTAGGGACTATTTATCAACCTATCAGCAGTATGATATAGTATAAAAAAATGTTTAAATAATAAAAATAACAGTTCTATGCTGCCTCTTGTTCTTTTCGAGTTGATAGAAAACTCGACCCAGAGGCCAGAGGCTTTAGGTATATTAGGACCAGGCTCAGTGTCCTCTAAAGTGCAGGTGTATGGACATTTAGGGCACGCCAGCATGTGTGTGATATTCTGCATATGGTCACCGCACTCACAATGTGTATCAGACGGGTCAGGTTTTATGCTATTGTTTCGTAAACCTTAACCTGTTTTTGTTTTATATACCCAGATGAAACATGAGACGTCAGTGCCTCATTTTTGGTTGTGACATTTATTTATCTAGATAGACGTCATCGACTGGGCCATACTTCGTCGTGGTGCCCCAGTGGCTAAGACCTCGCCCCTCTTGCTTGAGGTCGTGAGTTCAAATCCGGGCAAGTAACAATGTGACTTATTCAATTTCATATATATTTTCTAAGTTTATCTTGGTCATCACAGGCAACGGTGAAAGAAAACATCGTGAGGAAACCTGGACTTATAAAGTTAATATAAGTCTGAAATAGCCAAGTCAAAAGCTTGTGGGGTTCCCAGAGGTGGCTTAATTAACTCTGACACCCGAGGTATAGGCACCTCCTCCCACGAAAAAGAAAGAAGAAGATCTAGGTAGAACACATCATGACACATCATCACGAGATTTATATTCATGTTAGACGAAGATCTACTCATTTCATTCTCGCTAGCCAATCTCACAGATGAATATTTTGGTTAGTCTCTGTCGGAGACTATTATTACAGTCGAGTACATATTTGAAAGTCAAAAATTGAAGTGACATCAAAAGACCTAAATATCGAAGTCCAGAGTATCGAATGTCCTAAATGTCGATATTGAAACACTTTTTAGTTAGTTCTGACACTTTAAAGTTGCTTCTACAACTTCTGCGGCGTTGTGGGAGTGCAACCCATTCGACATACGTAACAAAGGATAGGCAACCATGCTTTGTTAACCATGTCTATGCTTTATTACAGCAGGCGGGGGCTGCCCTCCCTTCGCGCCTCCAGTTTTTATATACACCCTAGGAGTACTAGCCATAAGACTACCTGCCGGTTTCCCAGCTCAGAATTATCGGGCTGTTAACGTAATCGAGGATTAATCGCCTGTTAATTCTACTTTCAGTTTCTCAACATCCAAGTGTGACAAGTGGTTGACAATTTGTCACATTTGAGTAAAATCTCGAATTAACCACATGTTACAGCAGTTTTGGGTTTCTGAGCACCTTTTTCAATGTTAATCTCTTGTCAACGAGCCTAATTTATAATTGTTGGAAATTGGTCGATTATTCGCGGATTAAAATTAATATTATGACTTTAAAGGCTTATATTACGATAAAAAGATAATAGGGGTCGGCGAAAACTATGGTATGGGTTGAGTTATAAAAAATATGTTTAATAAATCAATTATAGTTGATTACCAAGATCTAAAAAAAAATAGCATATTACAAACTTTTAAATTAATTACATTATAAAAACTTGACACAATTATAAAAAATTGTTATTTTGTATTTATTTAAATAAATAAAAATAAAAAGAACTGTTACTGACCTGGGAATCGAACCTTCCTCACGCTAGTGCGCGTGAGGAAGGTTCGATCCCCAGGTCAGTGTTGACTATACCCTGTACTTTTTAGTTTACTGTTTGTGTATAACTTGAAGCGGCTGGGGTGGTGACCGCGCCAGGGTAAGCAACACTTAACAAGGTCAGTCTTGGGATGAGTGACCACTTTTTTTTGGATCGCTTGTTTATGGATAGGTGACTCCGCCAGGGTAAGCAACACTAACCAAGGTCAGTCTTTGGATGGGTGACCACTTTTTTTTGGATCGCATGTTTATGGATAGGTGACTCCGCCAGGGTAAGCAACACTAACCAAGGTCAGTCTTTGGATGGGTGACCATCGCCACAAAATTTTTGATCACCCATCCTAAAGTCACCCCGTTAGGTTAAACAACATCTAACAAGATCACCCATCAAAAAACAAGCGAACCCAAAAAAAGTGGTCACCCATCCAAACAGTGACCTTGGTAAGTGTTGCTTACCCTGGCAGGGTCACCCATCCAAAAACAAGCGAACCAAAAAAAAGTGGTCACCCATCCCAAGACTGACCTTGGCAAGTGTTGCTTACCCTGGCGGGGTCAGCCATCCAAAACAAACGAACCAAAAAAAAGCGGTCACCCATCCAAAGAATAACCTTGGTAAGTGTTGCTTAACCTGTGTGGGTGGGGTCACCTATCTAAAAACAAGCAACCCAAAAAAAAAAGTGGTTACCCATCCAAAAATCGACCTTGGTAAGGTTTGCTTAACTTGGCGGCTACACCAACCCAGCCTCTCAAGATAAAATACTATTTAAAGTTACTGATTACGTTATAGTAATGAATGAATACCAGCTAGGGTAGCCAACCGAAATAAATTAAAGTCGATTATTTAATGTAACAAGCGATTACGTAATTTCTCGATGATGAAGTGTTGAGAAACTCGCTGACAACTGACGGCTGGTTAATTTGTGACAAATTGTCAGCTGATTTGAGATGTGACGTTGACTTCAGAAACTGGCCCTACGTGCAGTCGACTTGCCCCAATTCAGTTTTGGAACAGATTCGACCTATTTTAACTTGTTAACTATTAAATAAGCTTCATTCGTGTTTTTAACGTAAATATAACGAACTTAAGTGTATAGATGTTGACATTTTGAACTTAGGTATAAAATTTTTCGATATTTTTAACATTGAAATTTTACCCGTAGGTATTTTAATTTTCGAGGTTCAAATATGTACCCTTACAATCTTACTACAACTGTTTTATTTTTGCTTTGTCATGTCTTAATCTTACTTCCCAAACCTGTAAAACGATCGATGGTCATACAAAATGGTGAGTGGTCTTTAGCTCGATGTTTGGCCAAGGGCTATCTCGCAAAGCTTCGCCACATCAACCAATTAGAAAGCGCTCAAAACGTCTCCGTCTCAAGCATAATGTCTTGTACGTGTTCACGTGTGTTCTTGAATTGTTTGGAGACCACTTTGAACCGTAAGTAATAGGAACATGGAACATAATGCTTAACCTATCACACGAACATGGCTTCTGGTGCAAGAGCAGTCATTTACTGATGTAGAAGGATTTTGTAAGTCACGTTTCTAGGAGTGAAATTCGCACATCCACTAGGCAAGATAAAAGTTTCGCTGTTATGACTTTCAATTTGTATCAGAAACAGGTATGTATCAACCTGTATTCTTATCAGTAGTAGTAGAAACCTTGGCTCAATTTTTAGATACTCTTCGATTTTGTCCGGTGTCTTGTCTAGCGTAAGTCCTTAAATATGACCAGTTACGACGCAGTTCAAAAAATCTTAAAAGATTATTATGATCTTCTCTGGTTACCTCACCAGCACCACAAAATTTTCAGTACCCTACTATCTGGAAAAGTTTTAGTGAAACGACTCTAGAAAAGATTAGCTCACTACGGCTTACATTAAGGCGTTTGTGTACTCGTTTCGTGATTATTTGTTAGAAAATATTCGGCATTGTTTCTATAATCTTAGACAGAGAGGCATACAGTTATCATCATCATGATGATGATGACACAGAGAGGCATACCGTTTTATGTGTGTGCAGAATTGCCTGATAACAAGCATTGACATAAGTGTGTAGGTAAACGTCCTAAGTTGCATAAACAAGATTGTTTGATAGTTAGGTTAGGTAAGCCACGTGTATGCCACACGTGGCACATAACTTAGCTACGTGAAACTACTATTTGCTTTAGCAATATGAACTTTACTTGAGATTAATTGAGTTGTTGTGTTGCACTGAAATTAATATAAGTTGATTAATATTCAAGTTATGTGCAACAGTTATTTGTCAATGTGAGGGTACCTCCTTGATTATGTGTAATTGTGTATTCTAGAATAGTCGTATTACTTTTTGTGACATAGTTATTGACATCGGCATATCTTGATATCGGCCAATCATTCATTCTATGTAGTGTTTTTCGGCAAAACGTGATGTCTGTAAATAATGGTATCGTCGTAATAGTTTTTTCGTATTACCATTCAACGGTGAACCATGCTTTCTGTAGACACTTATATCGTTCAACGGTAATTTTATATACCGTACAGGACTCCACCAATCTTTTTTTTCTCTTTTGGGGTTCTTTTTTACAAGAATTACGGCAAAATATTGACTTATTGGCAAAGAGTCACCTAAAGGCCGATACAGACATTGCAAGGCATGCGCAGCGCACGGCGCTCATCGCATGCTTTGCAATATGTAGATGATCATATTGATGGAGAAGCATGTGCTACGACAAATCAATTCAAAGCAAAAGGCGTGGGTTGCGAGGCGTGCGCGGCGCATGCCTCGCAATGTCTGTACCCGCCTTGAGGTAGGTACATAATTTTGCAGTTCGGATTAATATTGACACACATCGTCAAATGCACGAAAATATCAATGAAATAGACTTTATTTGTTTATTGTATCTTTAGCTGTTGTACTTTAGCACGGGAATAGCGGTCATTGACCCACCTGCATTATTGACATCAAATAAATAAGAACAGAGTCGTTTTAAATAATAATTTATCGTATCGTAGCACAGCATTTTTTTACTAACGACAAACGCATACATACTTTATTAGAGGAAAACTTTTTTCTTAGTTTATTACAAAAAAAAAACCGGCCAAGTGCGAGTCGGACTCGCACACGAAGGGTTCCGTACCATTATCGCAAAACACTGCAAAAAATCACGTTAGTTGTATGGGAGCCCCCCTTAATTTATTTTATTTTAATTTATTAATTATTATTTTTTGAAGTAAATATTACACTAAACATTCTGTGAATATTTCAGGCGTCTAACTGTTGCCGTTATTAATATCGAGCAAAAAACGGCAATAATATCACATTTGTTGTATGGGAGCCCCCCTTTAATATTTACTTTATACTGTTTTTAGTATTTGTTGTTATAGCGGCAACAGAAATACATATTCTGTGAAAATGTCAACTGTCTAGCTAACACGGTTCATGAGATACAGCCTGGAGACAGACGGACAGACAGACAGACAGACAGACAGACGGATCGCGAAGTCTTAGTAATAGGGTCCCGTTTTTACCCTTTGGGTACGGAACCCTAAAAAAAAAACAAAACAACTCAACAATATCAAAAGAGGACATCTGTCTTTGAAGCCTGTGGTCATCGGATACGCTGAACCGAACACATTTCAAAAACAGGTCAAGCTTAGGTCCTTCAGCCGTTCACGAGAGCAATTCCTCTTTTTTATGTGAGCATTGGCGACAGTGACAAATCGTCGCGGAACTGTTCAACGTTCATCTGTCTCTTGACTTATTTCACGAATGAGTGCCGAAGCCTGCCGAACCTTTACGAAGTGACCTTAATCAAGTTGTGACAATAGTTATGACGTTGTAGCATGAGAACAGCGATCATTGACCCACCAACATTTATTGAGATTCGTATTTTTTTTAAACCCAAATACCTTAATCTTAATACTTCTTAATACTTTTTACTCATGAAAAACGATATTAAGTTTATTTTTCAGGTTACAAAGAGATATTGGAAACGGGCAATGACAGCTATTGCCATCCTAAAAGAAAACAACTATACTACGGCCACTTCTTTCGTACGATATAAAGTTGTAATACACTTGTGTTACGCATAAACTGAAACTATATACTTATTATTTTATGACTATAGTGTACTCTGAGCTTAGATTGGTCTTCGATTTGGGACACTGATTTAGTGTCAGAGGTTTATTATTTTCTTACTGTAGCTCCAACCGTTTGGCGTTTGGCGTGTGACAGACGACGGACAGACGGACAGACCGACGGACACGTGAGTGTAAGCAATCGGGTTCCGTTTGAACCCTTCGGGTACGGTACCCTAAAAACAGGTAAGCTTACAAAGAGTGTTTTATCCAATATTTTTATTTGATTTAAACGTGTGATTTTGGTACCTGTAAATATTTTTGGTATTGTACGTACTCTTAACGGTTTTGGGAAAATACCTGCACAAATAATCATTTTTTGTTTGCTTAAAATCGTGTAATTCGAGGCAATAATAACAGCCGCAAAGGTCGATTTTCAAAGGTAAATCTACTTTTGCCGAGGAGGTCGGTTCGTGGATGGGTGACAATCCATTACTCTGCCTTGGAAATAATGTTAAGCCATTGGCCCCAGCTGTCAATTATAGATATTTGACAGCCACTACACAGTAGTCAGAAGCTATGAAAAAAATCACCAGTGTTGCCATGAGGAATCGTGTGGTAACATAATAATCCAAAAAGACTAGGCAGATTGAGGCCCAAAGTCATAAATGTATGTTTACCTATAAACATAGACAAATCTACGTGATCCCAAACCATGATTCTCATCTCTAATTTCAAATCACACACCGAAATCGAATAGCCCAGCCCTACAGCAAAAAGTCGACGGCCTTAAAATGGCTTACCCTTAGCCCTTCTCTAGATTAAGTAGGACGATCCGATTTAAGACGGACCCGTTGTGATCCAAGATCCGTTGGCCCGATAGAGGACGTCCGATGTGCGTCTATGATGTACTGGATTTGGATCGATGCCACGGTGTTTATCTAACCCCGTGGTTCCAAACCTTTTTTGACCGTCCCCTCTTTTATTTTTTGTTGTTAGCAAGAAGTTTAGGAGAGAATTTAACTGTGTTGGTACTAAAATTAACTTAAATCATAATTATGTTGTTTAAAGGATTTTTTTTTCTACACTTCTAGTGTAGAAAAAAATATACGGTGTTGATCTAAAAATCATAATAATTAAAAAAAAAAAATTCGATAGCCACGAAAATTTACGTCAAAAGTCACGAGAATTAATGTCATAGAAAACAAATCACTTCTGATAAAAACTTTAAATCAGTTTGCATCAATGTTATTTTTGAGTTGAAAATTTGCAATTTGCCTGTTCTTAAATTACCCCAGGCTGGATAAAATTTTCGTTTTTCCTGAAGTATCCTAGCATGAGGGTCGGTTTCTTAGTAGCCCGACACCATGTACAGATTTTAAATTAATATAATATTTTGTTATTAAATAGACTCGCAGAAGGGATGGCCGTTGGGGCCGAAAAGTTCTAGAGTGGCGACGCAGACGCAGCGTTGGAAGGCCTAGGTGGAGCGAGGATCTGGTCAAGGCTGCGGGTGTCCGGCGGATGCGAAACGCACAGGACCGATCTGTGTGGCGACGCTTGGGGGTGGACTATGTCTGGCAGTGGACGTCTTTCGGCTGAAATGATTTTTAAATAGGACAAATGACAGATAGTCACAACGGGGCCTTTCGCGGACCATATTTTACCGCTTGTGGACCAGGTTGTGAACCAATGATTTAACCAGTCATAGCTGCTGGTTCAGCCAATTTTTGAGTAATTGCTTTTTGATAGTTGTACGGATTATCTGTACGTGAGATTAAGGTTAGGATTTAGTTTTAGTGTCTGACTGGCACCAAAACTTATCCTCATCGGTTAATGGTCTGGCCATGACACAGCAAAAATATGGTTTAGGTACAAAATAGTCTCAACTTTCGGAAATGGTTCACTGAGTGCGTATTGATGTTAATGAAAGGCTTCAAAGACAAACTTGACGTGGGACAACGATGCAACAACAAATTTTATACGATTATTTCCATGGATGAATATTTAAAATCGTGTCGCATTGTCTGGTAGTGTCTCTCTTGCTTGCTAGCCCTTTAAAATTACAGATCGAACATATTTTGTAAATTGTTTAGTGTTCATTTCCCAGATGATCGAAGTTGCCATTTGGGCATTTATTTGATAATTGGATTTTTCTATAGCATATTATATTAAAAGGTCTAAGTTACACTTAGTGCTAGTAGATTTGGCACTAACACTTTATGTAACGTTACTTAAGGTCGATTTCTGATTTCAATATTTGGCTTCAAGAACGTCAAAGTCATACATAAGTGCCAAATGTTGACAGGTTTTCAGGCTAAACTACAGTTTGAGAAATCATCAACTTGAAATACTTTATTTAGAAATCGGGGGTGTCACCTAAAACAGCGATGAATATGGTGTTCAAAACAATAACGTATTTGTTCAATAGGTACAGGGCACTGACATTCGGCAATTTAAACTACGATTTGTTTCGCAAAAGCCATAATCATGCAAATTGGCAAGAAGTACCAGGAACCCACACATACTTAGGAAGTCCCAAACTACTAAGAAGTTACCATCAATATAATGTTGTCTATCCAATATTGTTATAGTGTTTAACAAAAGGGATATATGTATAGTTAGGCACGTGTAAACTAACTGAAGCTTTTATATCGGGTGCGTTACACTTAATCCTGTTATCTGAAGTCCATTAACCGGAACTTATATAACAAACAAATGGGCTTGGCTTGGATTACGGTTAAATTTAACTTTGTACCATGGACATGGTTACATACATTTTCATTAATTGTTGGGTAACAGTACTGAGGGTTCAAAATTTATTGCGTATTTTACTTTCGACGGCCTTCTCCAGTATCGCCATCTACTTTGCTTTCAATTTAAACTAAACTGGATTGCATACCCTTAAAATAAGAATAGATGGACCACAGTCCATCAGCCCATAACCAATTATGTTTGAATTTAGAATTAGTGATACTATCTTAAAACAAATAACTATGTGTCATCCAGTCCATAGTACAAATTCCATTAAGTATTTCGACCTTTACTTATTGCAAATGGTCACTTAAAAATCAATTTATAAACATAGTAATCACTAAAGTCGATAGCACTTATCTTAAATTATAAATGCAAGTTTTAATAAAACTTGTTTGAAAAATGTGTATATTTTTCACACAAGAAAAGTAAATATTCTCAGTACGTTTATTCAATGTCGTTACGTTTTATGATAGTTTAGTAATGCAAGATTTGATATAAAAGGTACCCAAAATTCTTAGTTTTTGGCAAATTACCCTAGCAACACAACAAGATTACCTAAAACATTACTTTTGTAACAGATAATAGAATACTAGCATTTTTTACAAAGATATCATAACATTCTGACTCGGTTTGGATAAGGGGTAAAAAAGCTCATATATCCAAATAAATAAAAACAGGTGAGCGTGCAATACCGTGTAATACAGGCAATAACGCGTTTGTAAATAAATATCCACCGTCTTTTATGAAAATTTATGTTGCTCCTTTTTGCGTATGGTCCTTTATGCGATATAACTCCAGTTCATTTGCCAGGTTTCAGTTTTGTTACTGTAATGTGGGGTAGAACAATCTTTTATTATAGTGTAACAGTAACATATATCTTCTAAATTAATTATTAGATCCTATGAAACCATAAGTTGACAGGTTGGTATTAGTTTCTGAGTTGAGTAGAACGTGTCAATCATTTCTTTGATATTTTCAGGCGAAAGTAGAGTTTTACAAAAGCTCAACTTCAAATTAAGAATTCAGAAATCGTGGGTCCGCCTTTGTATTTACCTAGGTTGTGAGAGGGAGATAGATGCCGCAGTGACAGTAACTGGAGAAGTCATTACTCCCCAATAAAATACATGTCCGCGCAAATGTGCGCTATCACAAGTTTTAACCATAACCACAGTAAGAATTGTCACAGGTCGTCAATTTCTATTTGTAAACGGCGACACTCACTGATAGTTTGCATGCAAAGTATTGAAAATATGTCTTTAGAACTGGTTGACCTAGCGTCTCTGTGTTCTGTGGTGATACTGTACGAACGTGAAGTAGCAAACAACATAACGTAACTTTACACCTTTATTCCCGTAGTGTTAGGCAGAGATGCATCTCTAATGCCCCCACATTTTACCATTTATATTAAAGTCCCATATAATAGGGGGTGAGCCTATCGACATTGTGTGGTTGCTACTGACAAATTCCAGATGGAAAAACCCAATATCACTTTGCCCGACCAGGGAATTAAACCTAAGACCTCATACTCAGCTGGAACGCTTGTTACTACTACACCAACAAAGCAGCCAACAACAAACAACAATATCTTACTAATACTATAAATGCGATGATTAAGATGAATGGATAGATATATGTTTGTTAGTCAATCACGCCAGAACAGCTGAACAGATCTAAATGAAATTTGGCACAGAGATATATTGACACATAGGATACTTTCTATCCCGGTAATATATTCCTTTGAGATAATTTTCGACATTCACGCGGGCGAAGCCGCCGCCGGCACAAGCTAGTTATATTAATACATGCGAAAGTTTGGCTAGATTTATGTTCGTTATTCAATCACGCCAGAACGGCTAAACGGATCTGGATTAAATTTGCCACAGAGGTAGATTATAGTCTCCAGACTATATTCTACCTTACTTACTTTTCATCGCGGCAAAATGTACGGTTTTCGTGGGACAATACCCGACTTACACGCGGGCGAAGCCGCTGGCAGAAGTTATTATTAAATAAATAATAAAGTCTATAGCTGATGGTAGCTGCCTGTCATGAAAAGTCATTCAAGAAAAGGGATTGTCTCGAATCAATTATTCAGATTATTTTCACACCAATCTAATCCATGAAAGTTTCAAGAGCCGCTATTTCAATACCGTGACAATACTAAAGTGGTATAATCAAGATTAATAACTTCTGTTCGGTAGGCTGACTCGAAGGAGTTAGAGAGAGATTGATAACTTTTGTTAGAGTTTTCAGCAGTTCAGCAATATTATTATTTTGGGTTTGTGAAACAAAAAAAGGTTTCAAAATTATTGTTCAACTTTGGCTGTCGTGGCCTATCAGGTGTTTAATTTCTTCGCATAAAAAGCATCCTGTGACATTCAGTAATAGTGGAGTTTTATTTCTGAGAAAAAAATTGTGTAATTGTATCAATAGTTCCACCATTACCTTTTACAAACATACAATGAGTAAATAGGGTACATCGTCGCTTACCATCAGATGAGTTAAGTGCGAACATATCATATGGCTTGTTCTTTCCTCAAAAGACCATTTCAGACATTAGTCTACATGGTCTTCACATTATGATCTAACCAAGATTTTGTCTGGACTTTAAAAGAGACTATGACCTCTGAGTTTGTTTCGGCCTTTCTTCTCAGAGTAGTCAGACAGGAAACGCCGACCTCATCTAGTTTTAAAAAAAATATTCGACATGTAAAAGTGTTTGTATAAACCAATTTACAGAAATAAAATCATTTATCATTTATCAATAATAATAAAAAAATACAGGAACAAACCATAAGAAATTAGGATGAACCTCATGTCTGAATCCCTTCTGAGACATGGTTGTCTCTGTATATGATCCCTTGCTAGGTCATACATTACGTTTAGATGAGAGATGAATAGAATAAAAGAACGTTAGTATTAAACCACTACAGTATTGTCCCAAAGGTATTTAAAAAGAAAATGAGCATAATGGACTGATGGTGTGGAAAATGAAGTGAGTGACGCGGCCCTTGTTGGCTGTAACGAGGACGCCTGGCTGACTTGAGAGCCCAACGTGAACTTATTATTATGATTTGAAATTAATGTGTGGCGGAAACTGCTGAATTGCAGAATGTGCGGTTGCACCGAACAGTCTCCTTCCTAAAGTTTGCGAGTAAGGGTATTTCTTTCTCTTTCACGTAAAATCTACTGAACGGGTTTTGATGATACGTTACAAACTTTAATTTTACTTTTTTATATAGATTTATACATCAAAATAACACATATGTATGGTAAAATTTATAAAGATATTGGGGGTAGTACAAATTCAACGCAGGCGGAGCTGTGGGTGGCAGCTATTCTTTCATATAAATTCATCAGCCATCATCTCTCTCATTCACAGTAATAATTCTGAAATTCGTTGTTATTTCAACATTAAAATGCTCTAACAAAATATTCACTATTAGAGACCCACTTCAAAATAAACATAAAGTTTGCTGAAGCATAAAATTAACTTGATTTATTTAGTGCTGATGATTCAAAGTGAGCATTGGAACGTGAACTAATAATGTTTATTTCTACTCTTATTTATCTATGAAAACGTTAGACTCTTTTGTTAACGCCATTAACGCGGTCTCTTCTCTATCCAAATATTACTTTAATATTTTCTTAAACGTTTGTAGATCTGTAAAGTATCTATTCATTTATAGTCATAAGAAAATTTGTGTTTTTAGGACTCAAGTTTGTGGTTGACTATTTTGAATAAATATTATTTAATGACGAAGTTTAGTTTTCGCGAGTCGTTTATAATGAAGAATACAACGACCCCTTTAGAGGTTTTCAGTCAAACACACTTTGTATAACTAGGGAAAAAAGAAAAAAAAGTTGAAGAGTTTATTACAGTAACATAAAATTGAATTCAATAGACCGAATGATTGATGTTAATTTTCTTTATGGCAACTTCTTGAGAATTGAACTTAAGTTTAATAAATTTTCAGCAATTCACTGAATTATCCTGTAATTTGCATTAGAAATATATATTTAAAAGTTGGTTATTGTTTCCAAAAGTCTTCGGAAAAGTTATAGGGCCATCTTAGTATGGAAACCATACCCATGGCGTAGGTGCACAAACGAAATTTGGCAGAATTCAAAGTCAAAGTCAAATATATTTATTTCAATTAGGCCAATAAGCGGCACTTTTGAACGTCAAAAATTAAATGTTATAAAAAAATGTACAAGTAATAAAAATTGACTCTACCGAAATTGAATGAAATTTAGTATGCAGGGGATTTTGGGGGCGATACACCGATCTAACTAGGTTTAATTTTTAGAAAACGTCGTTTTCTCTATTTTCACCCGAGCAGAGTTCTGTCGCCCAGGTACTAACAATATTGTGAGTCACGGGAACGTCGTTAACAATATAAAATTATCGTATTACAGGGTGAGTTTTTCAAGTGGACCAAACCCAAAACTATGAATAAAGCTATAAACACGGAAAGGAGTCTCGGGGCCGTTTTGATAAAAACTAAATCTACACTACGGAATTTTTGAAAACTAATATTCTTAGCTAGGAATCGAACTCATTGATTTTGAAAAAATAAACACGCTGATTATTTCACGATTCGATAGTGTCACTAATAAGGATCAAATTCTGGAAATTAATTATATGCGGCAAACTTAAGGAAATACCTCAATTTAACAAAATGTACAGACGAAAAATAAAATACTCTGAAACCGTTTTTTACAACTTCTCTACATTTTGCTCCATCGATTTTAAATCAAATAAAATATGCAATGAAAGATCACATTATTCTATTTACTAGGAGGGATCAAAAAGTAGTGAGAATGACATACTCCTTGGTAAGAAAAAAATTAAATACTGGCAGGCATAGCTCAGATACATATTTGTTATATTAATAAAGAAAAAAAAAATCGATTCTCTTTTGTTTTTTTTCTAAATGTAGTCATTTGTTTGATTCGTGTCGGAACGTGTTCTCGAAAATGGAGAAAAACTAAGTGCGAGCCGTTATTAAATACCTCTGTTTAAAAAAGTTAACGACGCAAGAGATTCATTGCGATTTGGAGGCAACATTAGGAGAGTCTGCTCCGCCGTATTCCACTGTCGCAAGGTGGGCTTGTCAATTTCGATTAGGGAGAACGAGCACGGAAGACGATCATCGTTGCGGCCGTCCATCGACGTCAGTCACCCAAGAAAATGTTGTGAAAGTCAAGAAAATTGTATTGAGCGATCGAAGAGTTACCATCCGATACTTAATTCAAGAAACGGGCATTTCATATGGAAGTATTCAATCCATATTTAAACAATCTTTGAATATGAGAAAAGTCTCCGCAAGATGGGTGCCGGGAATGTTAATCGACAGTCAGAAACATAATCCACTTGACATTTCGAAGATATTGTTGGACAAGTTTCAAGAAGATTCTGAAAACTTTTTGTCTCGTTTCGTAAAAATGGACGAAACATGGGTCCGTCATTTTGATCCCGAGACAAAACAGCAATCTTCGCAATGGAAACGGCCATCATCACCTACCCCTTAGAAGTTTCGTGTCGTGGCATCGGCTGGCAAGGTTATGGCCTCAATATTTTGGAACTCAGAAGGGATATTGTTGATTGATTACCTGTAGCGTGGAACCACTATTACAGGTCAATATTATGCAGCTAAATTCCCAAGTTGAGGAATGCCATCAAAGAGAAAAGGAGAGGGAAACTTCGAAGGGGCGTGCTGTTTCATCACGACAACGCACCCGCGCACAGGTCGGCAGTTGCGATGGCTGCCATTCAGCAAGCTTGCTTCGAATTGGTTGACCACCCCCCTTATATTCACCAGATCTGGCGGCTAGCAACTTTTATCTGTTCCCCAAATTGAAAAAATACTTCAGGGGAAACAGGTACGAAGACTATATAACGAGGTGATGGATGCCATGGAGAGCTTTTTGCAAGACCAAGACAAAACTTTTTTTCTGAAGGGTATTGAAGGCTTGGAAAAGCGCTAGACTCGGTGTGTAGAGAGACTCGGAAACTATGTACAAAAATAAATTATTAAATTATCAATAGTCATTATATTCTATCTCATTCTCACTACTTTTTGATCCCTCCTCGTAGTTTAAAACTATATTGGTTGACCTTTGAAACGTGGGCTTTTACATACGGCCCTAAGCACACGGATGGAATGGCAAAGGATTCGGTTAGTGTGCGCTGATCGGTGGTAAAATCGTCTGCCTTTCTGTCCCGGTGTACGGAGGCCTTAATAAATCCAGGCCGCGAAACTAAATATCACTTGGATCAACCCAGGATCTTATGCTCACTGCACTTGCGACCACTAAACTAACGAGGCAGCCTATACAACAGCGATGCATAAAAGGTGAAATGTGGGTATACCTACCGTAAAACGGGGTAAATAGAAACGCAGGGGTCAATGGGAACAAAACTTTTGAAGGGAATTTTCATGTTATTTTAAATTTTTTGCAGCATTTTAGTAGGTACTACAATTAAATAATTATTAAAAAAACGATGCTTTGTTTAAAACCATAAAGTGGTATCAAAGCTAAAATCCTAATCAAAGTTTTGTTCCCATTCATCCTTGCATTTCCTATTTACCCCATTTTACCCGGTACTTTAGAAGACATCCCTCTAACCCTTCAGGCGACGGTCATGTTATCTTAGAAAATGTTTATATTGATTGACGAAAGAAAATAAACCCCTCTAAAAGGTCACGGGGATACGGTTCCCTACAAAAACCCTCTTTATAGCATACAGAACGCTAGTAGTTAGTGCCAGACTATAGAACAGGTATAGATGAGGCATTATAGCATTTTACGGCCACTTTTTGCCTATCGGCGATTTTTAAGGCTATAGCGATCTATTTCATATCATCCCTAGAATAATTTGTCGATAAAGTTCTTGAATATTATGCATAGAGTCTCGGTGAGGTCTGATGTTGATCGGTAGGTAAACATGTAATTTTATATGGACGTTCTATATGAATAGTTTATCATCCTTATATCGAGTTGGATGGGCTATCAAATACAATTTTATTTCGGTTAAGAGATTTTTTGATGAGACGGGGAGGTCGTGAAAAGTCTAGAGATAAGTATATCTTATGTATTTATCGTACAGTAACATTTTCGATTTTCCTACAGAAGCTAGTTTTGACAAATTATGGTTGGTAAATGGATGAGATCCAGGTGTGCAGGACGACGTAGGTCAATAAGTTAGATCTAAGTAACTTTGAGGTATTACTTGTTTAGTATTTACATAGATATTTTAGTCTTTAGTTTGAGCCAGAGCCAGATTAATTACGTTGTTAGTTATAATTATGTTTGAATTGCTTATTCACTTTACATTCATGGTACTTTTCTAGAATATCGATTAGTTCCCACGGGAAAGTTTTGTTAATGGTTTTAGCCATGGGTTTAGGACCTTAATGAGTCGTACGGGTTTATGATTCGACCGTAATTAAGATCTATTGTATACAATATTGTAAAAATAAGTTTAGTAATGTTTTATAGTTGTCGGAATGGTCGATATTATAGCGAGCATTGTTGACCGTACCCTGCTAATGGTTATGTTTTTATAGCAGGCATTTCCTGGACCCAAAAGTAATTGCGTACCATTCTGTAGATTATGAATAGTGTAGTAAGTAAAAGAATATTCCATTGAATATGAGCCGAAGCCGACGGCTCCTATAAAAAGGTCCGTGCGGCTCTGTAACGACACAGTTGGCAATCGGCAACAGAGCTCTCAACAATATATAAGCTTCAAGATACAGTAAGCCAAGAAAACAAAGTGTTTCACTCTCTCCACCAATCCCAGTCAACAGTTAATGTACACATAAGCGTGCACATTTAATGGTCCTTCGAGCCGGATACTGTGGATAGAGCGAACGAAGATCGTGAAGAACGTATTATTGAGAATATAGAAGAAATCGGTTGCAAGAATGCCGGTTACACGCTCAGAGAAAAAAGGCCGCAAGCAACCTACAGAACATACTCCGGAAACAGGCACGGCCTCTACAGTCACAGGGAATATCGCCGCAGAGACGACCGTACATACAGCCACCCCGATCTCCGCGATGACAGTGACATCCGCCATGCCCTCATCCGCGACCGCCGCGACCTACGCCAAAGCACCCTCTGTCACTGCTGTGACTCGGAAGCAATCGATGAAGCCGCCTGCCGCTGTCACCGACAGTAAAACAGGAACCTCAACTGTAAAAAGAGGCATCGCTGGTCTGCCTGAGCCGTGCGGACCACAGAACCCTCGCAGCCCCAGCAAGAGAGGTAGAGGGGAGGGATCTACTTCCAGCAAAACTAAGGCGTACAAGATAGCCAAGGCTAAGGAAGAATTGCTGCGCCTTCAAGTTGAACTAGCCGCAGCGCGTCTAGCTACACTAAAAACAGAAGACACAGAGGAAGAAGGAGATGATGTCTCCGTATACTCGGAAACAGAAGCAGATGCACGAGTAGACACCTGGCTGGACAACCAAGTCCCTCCACCTATCCTAGCCATCATGGACCACCCGCGCCCACCGCCACTCGCAGCCTTACAACCCAAAATAACAACCACTACAGAAGGGATAGAAGATCCTGAAGCTCTCCGCCGCAGCCGGGAGAACTCTTCGAATCACCAGTCGGGACCGGCGGGAGCCTACTCAAATCCGCAGTCAGACATCGCACAGCTGGCTGAAGCAATCACGCGCGCAGTCAAGGCCGGTCAACGTCCAAAAAACATCGAACTCCCGGTATTTAGCGGCTCTCACGAGGAATGGCTGCCATTTCGTACGGCCTACTACGAAACCGAGAACTTGTTCTCATCTATAGAGAACATCAACCGTCTGCGGCAGAATTTGAAAGAGCAAGCCAGAGAAGCTGTAAAAAGCCTACTTATAACCACCACGCATTCAGGGTATATCATGAAGACTTTGAAGATGAGGTTTGGAAGACCGGAGTCAATCGCGATGGCTGAAATGGACACGCTTCGAACATTGCCACGCATAAACGAGTGAGGGACATCTGTATATTCTCAACCCGGGTGACTAATGCCGTAGCCACGCTAAGAGCTTTGAATTGCGTCTACTATCTATACAACCCAGAAGTCGCAAAAACAATGATAGAGAAGCTGACTCCAACCCAGCGGTACAAGTACTATGATTTTGCAGCAACTCAGCCGAAGGAAGAACCAGACCTTTTGAAATTCGAGATGTTCTTAAAGAGAGAAGCAGAATTATGCGGACCGTACGCACAACCAGAACAAATGAACACGCCAGTCCCACAATCTACGAGTCAACAGAGGCGTCCACAAAAGGTGCATACAGCGACGATAGAAAAGTCAAATAAGCCAAAATGTCCTGTATGCGAAAACACAGGACATACAGCAGCGGACTGCCAGCAATTCAAAGAAGCCGACGAAAATTCAAGATGGGACATAGCAAAGGCCCGACGCCTGTGTTTTAGGTGCCTTCGATACAGAAGCAGAACTCATAGCTGTCGTCCAAAGACGAGTGGCAGCAACAGCTGCAAATACTATCATAATAAAATGCTGCATCATGTCAAGAAGACAGAAGAAGCGGAAAACAGCGAAGTTAAAATTGAGTCTGCGGAAACAATTAACTCAGCTTGGACAGCCACGAAGAAGCAGTCCTACCTGAAGATCCTGCCAGTGCAAGTGACTGGCCCGGCGGGAAAAATAGACACATTTGCGCTCCTAGGTGACGGGTCAACAGTAACTTTGATTGACGACAGCATAGCCGGCCGCATCGGCCTCCAAGGACCCGTCGACCCACTCACTACACATAGAAGCTATAAATCAAATGAAGACTGCTGAAACCACTTCAAGAAGAGTTACCTTCACCTTAAGAGGACCCAACAAACATGAAGAACGAATCGAAGCTCGAACAGTAAAGAACTTGAAGGTGTCGCCACAACAAATCTCAAGCCATCAGCTGTTAGAGTGTGAGCATTTACGGGATATGAGTGATATTCTGACGTATGAGAACGCCAAGCCCAGAATCCTGATAGGCCAGGACAACTGGCACCTTCTGCTAGCTTCCAAGATTAAGAAATGGAACAGAAATCAACCAGTAGCGTCACTTACTCCTCTTGGTTGGGTTTTACACGGAAGCTACACAAGAACATTGGGACGTGCCGTCAACTTTGTAAACCACTTGGCGGAGCCAACATCTGAAGATGAGCTTCATGAAATGATGAAGCAATACTTTGCCATGGACGCGCTGTGTATAAACCCGAAGAAACCGAAGTCTGATCATGAAGAACAAGCTCTGCGCATCTTAGAAGAGAATACTGTACATACAGCAGAGGGAAGATATGAAACGGTACTTCTGTGGAAGAAAAAAGATGTCGCACTCCCAGACAATTATAACAACTCCTTGAGGCGGCTCTTCAGCATTGAATAGAAGCTCGACCGCGACGCACGCCTTAAAAAGAAATACTCCGAACAGACGGAGGATTTAATTACTAAGGGTTACGCCGAGCTTGCACCTGCAGTAAAAGAAGAGAAAAAGACATGGTACTTACCCCACTTCGCCGTGGTAAATCCCATGAAGCCAGAAAAGCTACGCGTAGTTCACGACGCCGCAGCCAAAACAAGAGGGGTTTTCCTGAATGACTTGCTCCTTAAAGGGCCAGATCTTCTTCAGTCACTACCGGGCGTCGTCATGAGGTTCAGAGAACACGCTATTGCAATAACTGGCGACATCAAGGAAATGTTTATGCAGGTGAAGCTTAGAAAGGAAGACAGGGATGCCCTCAGATATCTCTGGCGTGGGGACCGCCGAGACAATAGTCCACCGGAAGAATACAGTATGACTTCATTAATCTTCGGAGCATCGAGTTCGCCTTCAACAGTCATTTATGTAAAGAACCTGAATGCGAAGAAACATGAAGTAACTCACCCCAAAGCCACGGCTGCGATAGTCAGGAAACAATACGTTGACGACTACTTGGATAGCTTCAGAAGCCATGATGACGCTGTACGCACGATGCGTACAGCGTGGTGTACGTGAAGTACACAAAACAGCAGGATTCGAACTCAAGCAGTGGAAATCAAACTCAGCAGCCCTCCTGAAAGCCCTAGGTGAAGAAGAACAGTCAGAAGAGATGGAGCTTTATAAAACAGAAGAGAAGGTAGAGCGAGTGCTGGGATTGATGTGGAAACCTAGAAAAGATGAACTCACTTTCAACCTCAACCTCGTCCGGATACCAACAGACCTCGTCAATGGGAAAACGCCAACGAAGAGAGAAGCCCTAAGAATAGTCATGTCGCTCTTCAACCCGCTTGGCTTCGCCTCTCCAGTGACCATAAGAGCGAAACAGATCCTTCAGGAAATATGGCGAACTAAATACGGGACTACATCGGACAACGAGATTAATAGCGACCTCGCGGCACACTAGGAGAGGATGGTGCGATCTGTAAAGACGGCGCTGGCAGCCACCCTGCACGAGCGGCACCCTACGGAAGAGGTCCTATCAACCTTGCTAACAGAAGCGGAGTACACATTCAACAGCAGGCCACTCACACACGTTTCAGTGAATGCAGAGGACCCGGAGGCACTCACTCCAAACCACTTCCTACTCGGTGGACCAGGAAGAGTGCCGACACCAGGAACCTTTAACGACAAGGACACGATCACGAAGACTAGCTGGCGCGTTGCCCAGAGGCTAGCCGACATCTTTTGGACGAGATGGTTGCGGGAATATCTGCCTGATCTCCAAAACCGGCGGGAGCCCAATGGAAGAGGAGCTACAGTAGCAAAAGGAGACTTGGTCCAGCTCACAGACAGCAATCTGCCCCGAAACGTGTGGATCCGCGGTATCGTCACTGCAACGTATCCTGGTCCCGATGGCATCGTGCGCACTGTCGACATCAAGACCAAAGGAGGTGTGCTACGAAGGCCGGTGAGGAAGCTGGTGGTTCTACCCTTGGAAGACGTCACTCCAGCACCGGGACAAGCTGTGACAAAGTCACACGGCGGGAGTAATGTGCAGGACGACGTAGGTCAATAAGTTAGATCTAAATAACTTTGAGGTGTTACTTGTTTAGTATTTACATAGATATTTTAGTCTTTAGTTTGAGCCAGTGCCAGATTAATTTCGTTGTTAGTTATAATTATGTTTGAATTGCTTATTCACTTTACATTCATGGTACTTTTCTAGAATATCGATTCGTTCCCACGGAAAAGTTTTGTTAATGGTTTTAGCCATGGGTTTAGGACCTTAATGAGTCGGACGGGTTTATGATTCGACCGTAATTAAGATCTATTGTATACAATATTGTAAAAATAAGTTTAGTAATGTTTTATAGTTATCGGAATGGTCGATATTATAGCGAGCATTGTTGACCGTACCCTGCTAATGGACCCAAAAGAATGTGGAATGTTTTTATAGCAGGCATTTCCTGGACCCAAAAGTAATTGCGTACTATTCTGTAGATTATGAATAGTGTAGTAAGTAAAAGAATATTCCATTGAATATGAGCCGAAACCGACGGCTCCTATAAAAAGGTCCGTGCGGCTCTGAAACGACACAGTTGGCAATCGGCAACAGAGCTCTCAACAATATATAAGCTTCAAGATACAGTAAGCCAAGAAAACAAAGTGTTTCACTCTCTCCACCAATCCCAGTCAACAGTTAATGTACACATAAGCGTGCACACCAGGTATTACAGGCTAGTTTACTCTAAGATATTTGAATATACTTGATCCTTAAATATTAAAGTCAAGGAGAAAAGTTGGTAGGGCTGCCAACACAAATGAAGTAATAAAAGTCCCCATTATAGATGCATATCAAAATAATAATTTTGTAGGTGCCAAATTTTTCTTTACTGCAATATTTTTGTGATGTGTAACTTAACCTCTTAAACGTCGACTGTACACCAGAAGCCCTAGACAAGTGACATTCTATCATCGAAAACGTGGCGATAGCGATTGTAAAAAAGGCAAAATTGTATGGCATTGACAAGCGATATCGAAAAATCTCATGATCGATCCTTAACATTTTGATATTTCGATTAATCACGTTAGGAATTGTTATTTCTATTGTGTCTAATAAACTAAGTTCAGTAGTACCTAAATCATAAAATTAAGCAGACTATAGACACAGTTATTTCACTAGCATTCTACTTATTCTTATACAAAAGCATTATTTCACAAATGTATGCGAATTTTAAGAGACCTCTGAGAGAAATTCGCAAGTCGGACAAAGGCGAGAAAGGAAGAATGTTATATGTCCACTTAAACTTGCACGGGGCAACCCTAGCCAAAAAATATTACATCCCCGAGCCGCGTGGTTGATAGATAAAACTAGCTGTAACTATATGAGAATATTCCCTTTTTATATTGTTCACATAAATAGTACATGCCAATTTTCGAGCTCATATAGTGTACGATGTATCTCGTACAAAAGTTTTATATTAACATAAATTGACTTTTCTTAATACCGAGCCTGAGGGTAGGTACTTTTCTGTAAATATTTACCATACGAGGTTTTTACAACGACCAGATTTAGCTGACACTTATCCATAATACATTTACATCACATCGAGGGGTCTATGTAATTTTGTGTGGTTTGTTCTTGAATGCTCCAATATTTTTTCCAAACTTGGCGACTGAATGTGTATGGTTTTGTTTATTGCAGATACGATAGTGACCATTCTCTTTTCAACTATTTCTTTCCTAAGAATATTTATTCTTTTACTCTATTGTATTAATCTTTCTATATGAGTAGATTGTGGACACTCAAATAAAATTGAGCATGTGATGTGAATACACAATATGATAGCCTTGATCTGGATTGGATTTGTCACTTATATTAACTACAAATGAGTGTAACTTGAAGTTTATTTTTTACATACATATATAAACTCACGCCTTTTTTCCATGGGCGTAGGCATAAATTACATAATGCCACCTTTTACTATGGTCCTTGCTTACTTCTTTTGCTTACTTTCTTTTTCGTTTACGTTCGTACAACTTAGGCTTTGTTTTTATTGTGGCTTTATGCCATAGCACTTAAAAGTAACCAAAAGTATATGCCATATACCGATCTTATCCGTTTTCAACTTCGATCAATGATACACTAGATGACCGGTAAGCGCTTCAAAAATGAGCCGAAAAATAAGAGCACAAAGCTTAGCTGAGCTTATTTCAAATTAGTATGGTCCAATCATTAGACGACAAAATGCCGCAGAGTTCATTAAAAAATTGTGTAAATAGTGTTTTTCATAAAGTAAAAACCAAATTAAATCGTATATATGATTCAATTACCAAATATTATGATTGTTAAACCAACGATTGCGTCGAAAACCCACTAGCTATTGCAACAAACATCGACTGTTCTGGAACTTTGCAATTTAGACTAAACATGCGTGTAAGATTTAATTTCTTTTGATGTATGTTGAGGAGCGAAGAAAGGTCATAATTTTTTTATTGCTTTTTTTACAAGCTTTGTGAATGCAACATTAAGGTTGCCCTAGTCGACGGCACGAACAATTTTGTGCGTGGGGTTAAAATGCATGCTATCTCATCCAACAACACGTGCGCAGAGATAGATGCTGTGATGAGCAGTAACAAGCTAGTTCGCTTACGAATACACACTTTTGCAAACTTGTAGCGAAATAGATGATGATTTAGGACGAAAACGAGCGCGCAAACTTTATAAACAGTCCTTTGGGAATATGGATATCATGAAAAAACTACTAAATGTATATGTTCAAAATAAAATTATTTGCATTGTTGAACTATTAGTATATCCCTGTATGGTGACTGTTTTGCAATTTTCCTTCTTCTTATGGTATTTATTTGCGCCCAAAGATGTATTAAAATTAGTGTTAAAATATGGAACTTTCGACGCTCATAACTTTCAAATTGATATATTGTTTTTATTTTGAACGTACAGCGTCAAACAGTGGAGTAATCGCTAGACTACGTTTGTATGGAAGAATGATCGACTAGGGCAAACTAACGCATTGCATTAAAGGTTGTATTTGCATTCATGTATATTTATTTCAACTAGAATTTTTAGAATTACGTAAACACAATTGGATACAGTTTTAAAGAGAAGTTTTGTATGGGATTGTGTATCTAGTGTATTTTTGATCGAAGTTTTTTAATAGGTAATTTTGTATCCACCTTATTATACAATAATCGCTTTTAGACTTTACTTAGTTTTTAAATATGATAGGTGAGTACGTGTACTTCTTCGGTTGGCA
Source organism: Anorthoa munda (assembly GCA_945859665.1). Classification (NCBI taxonomy): domain Eukaryota; kingdom Metazoa; phylum Arthropoda; class Insecta; order Lepidoptera; family Noctuidae; genus Anorthoa; species Anorthoa munda. Next base: position 21,127,202 of record OX243908.1, read on the forward strand.
CAAAATAATAAAACTTATTCCTTGCAAGACACTCTTAGTTGCTTGAAATTCTATCAACTATCTCACCTCTCTGTGACAACATCCGTAAAACAACTCCACCCCAGAGTATAATTACACTATCCCATAGTCTAACGGAAGCAGACAAAATGTTATAACAAGTTAATCATTAAACTTCAAAGCGAGAGCAGGCAGGTTAGATGTCAAACGACAACTTAGGACAAGTTACGGCATCCGCCACAAAATATGGCTTTCAGATTACTATTTCAGAACGTAGTTATTTGATGAAATAACACACATCAATGACATTACGGGTGGTTTTATATCCTTGGGGTACCTTTGAGTTGGGCTTTCAAGTTAGAAGTTTTAGTTGGAGTCGTCAACTACTGAATAAGTATGTTTTTAAAACTCTTTCCGTGTAGAGCTCATTCACTATTTCATATTTGGTAAGACGAGATCAGGATCTCGTCTCGTCAACCCCGCACCCACTACCCGCGTCGCCCGCACTAGATCCTGGTCATCATGCACAAACAATCTTAACCTTACTTCAATTATAATAAAGACGGAAAACTGTTCGTTTGTTTATTTAGGTAATCTTATGAAATACTGTCACTGATGAATGCTACGAGTACCGTCAAACGGGGTGAAAAGAAACAACATTTTGAAGGGAATTTTCACGTTATTTAAAAATTGTGTACAGCATTTTAGTAAGTACTCCAATAACAATATTAAATAATTTTATAAAAAAAATACTTTATTTAAAACCCTTAAAGGGGTATCACAGTTAAATTCTAATCAAAATTTCGTCCCCATTCACCCCTGTATTCCTATTCACCCCGTGTAATGGTACTTTTTCGTTGAGTACCATAGGCTTTTAACCCATAAAAACAAATTAAGTCTCCTGTGAACGGGAGCGATGCCCTGGGAAGAAGCTACCTTGTGATAAGCAAGATGGGCAATTGTCAGTAAGCAAAGTTAGTGATATAGCTAATTATTCTCGTTGCTAACTCTGCTAACTTGCTAATATTTGCACCATGGCATGCGTTTTGTCGACTCTCTGTTAGCTTCCTATTCGTTTTGCTGCCTGGCTACTCTTTTACCCACGTGATAAGTTATTTTCGAAATTAGAATGTAGTTATTTATAACTATAGTCGTGACAATCTAAGAAGTCGGATTTGACAGCTATAAAAATACTTACTATTAATTAAACTTGATGCTTACGAATGATCTCGTTGTTATAGTGTATGGGTAACATAGTAATTAATTAGGATTATCAATTTGGTTTTTGGCATGTAAAATAAGGAACGTCATCGGACTTCATAGTATTTCATGATTATAACTAGCTACAGATTACCTTTAACAAACTTATAAACAATTTTATCTCTTTTTAATATTCATCGTCATCAGCCTTTTTAATGTTCCCACTGCTGGGATACAGGCCTCCTCTCTGTGAGAGGGAATGGGCCGTAAACTCTAATCTCTTTGTTGATGGCTGATTAAAGACCTTACAAATACCAATAAGCCATTAGCATCTGCATAAATTCACTCAGCACATCACAACCTGCTGCAAGTTAACACCATCTCAATCTATATTCGTGAACATTGGCCAGTGCTTATATTGTGTACTGCAAACTATTGTGGTGTGGACAGAATAATAGGGCACTGCGATGTAGGGTTAGCGAGATGTACATAGTGCCGTATCTAAGCTTAAATGCCAGTATCTGAATATTGTCCGATTATAGTTTTTCATGTCATCAAAGAGTCATATGTGACTCAAGTGATTGTTTAATTATTGTGTCTGCGATATGGAAAGTGAACCTAATAAAATAGTATTTATATGAGATACTTTTAAAGTGTACTATCGGTGCGCCCGAATGGTGTCACATGCATTCCAATAGTGCATAGTACTTTCGCTTTGTTGCCGCCAGACCCGCTTTGCTTGGAAGTCTACCTGTGGGAATGGTGTGTCTAGACGTTGCCGGCGTGCCCTTCCCTGCTCTGTAATGGAGTGAATGTATGTAGGGTAGTCAAATATAGAGGCTGTGTTTGTATTGAGCAGTTACGTAGCAGGAGTCCTAAGAATGAAGCATTGGCCCGATGGGAGAATGTCATAAAATCTAATAATATAGTTTGAAATACAAATTTAAACTTATAATATAAATAAATTCAGCCCTGTGTTCGATACCCTGTTCAGGGAAAGTGATATTGGATTTTTCCATCAGGTTTTTTTTCAGTAGTAGCTCGGAATATGGGTTTTCCCCGGTTGATAGTACATCATGGAACAGGCCGTCCTCTAGGTGGACCTGGTTAAGGTTGCGGGAATCCGCTGGATACGAGACGCACGGGATAGGTCAATGTGGCGCCGCCTGGGAGAGGCCTATGTCCAGCAGAGGACGTCTTTCGGCTGAAATAATGATGATGATGATAGAGTACATCTCTGCGTAAGCATTCAAGAAATACAGATGTGATGTCTTAGTATGACTATCATCATTTAACATAAAATTAATCATTTAAAAAACAATTTTTTTTAAATTACCTTTTTTCGTATTCTTCTCAGCAAACCCTTTCATTTCATATCCATATCATGGCAGTGCACAGTAAATAATTTGTTCACCATCTTGAGCCGTACGCCATATTGGATTCAGAATGACGTCACTTAGCTAACCATGCATTGTCATCCAAATTAAACGTGTATGCAAAATTTCGTCTTAATCGGTGGAGGATAACTGCTTTAAAATTCAGTTGCAAGATTTGATCCGAACACACATACATACATTACAAGTTAAATAAAAGATTGTAAAAAATAAACGACCTAAGTAAATAAATACGATGAGAAAATAATTTCGTTTAAGGCCACAAATAAGTAGCTTGGTGAACCAAAACAAAATGTAATTTATCATCAGTTTGTTTAGGTTAGTTTTCAGTACTTCAAATAAATATAATATTTGTGAGGGATACATGTTCACAGTTTGTAACAAAGGATAATATTTTTTATCAGATTGTTTACTTTAAAATTGATTGAATAAATAGAGTAGTTTGTTTGTTGGTTTATTTTTTTGTTTTTTTTGTTTAGGAAATTATCGTTGCCAAAAAGAAATATTAAGACTATATTCTGAAGACAACATTCGTGTACTTTCGTCTTCTTCATAGTCTCAACAATAATAATCGATATTTTGTGATGTAATTCGCGTATGAGGTTTTCCCCGTTTCACACAGGAACATTATAAAATCCGCGAATACATTCCATATTCAAAACCAATAAAGCACACGCAAATCGGCAAAACACACCGTAACTACCAACATCTGACCGAAATTCCACCGCGTCAAATCAGGTCAGGTGTCAAACATAACTCATGAAAAACATGACCCTCCTACTCCTTTCAACTTCAGCGTCGGGTAAAAAGTTGACGATAAATTCGACTTTTAAATAAAAACACTACGGACAGAAAAAATACTTCGATATCATCAGATGGTGTCATCAAACTAAGAGTCGAAAATAGGAACACCAACTTCCGAAATTAAAGTTATTTTGCATTTTGTGGTGTTTTTATTTGGAAGTCAATTGTATTTTTATTTTTTATTTTTTTTTTATCATGTTTTGTGTTTAAAGAGAGTGATATTTTTTTTTTAATTTTATGCACTTAGTGTTGACAAAAAAGAAATGGTAAGCCTCAAGTAAATTCTGAGGCTAACATTCGCGTTGAAATAACTTTTGTCTACAACAAACACGAGGCTTCGATGCACACGAGAAATTCAACAACACACACTCCTAACATCTGCCCGAAGTACCGCCGCGTCAAATCAGGTCAGATGTCAAACATAAATTATGAAAAACATGCTACTCCTTGCAACTTTAGCGTCGGGTAAAAAGTTGATGAAGCCTTGCAAGAACTCGCCATCAGTCATAACCGTGTGGCTGGGACGTACGGACGTACCATTTATCAAAGGCTCAAAATCTACACGACTAGGCCTGAATTCGGACTTTTGGTTTGCAAACTATTATTGGACTGAGCTCGGTGTAAGCACTCTGCGGTGTGGCTGAAGTCAAACTTTCGAACTGCAATAACTGACTGACTGATGTTTATAAGTTTTAAATCTTAAGTCAATAGTAAAAAAAATATCAGTATGATATTAAAATTAAAATATAATTAACGTAAAGTTAACTTCTTAAAAGTCAAAACTCAGTTTACGTTAGAAAAAATCTATAAATATGAACTTTTTAAATCAAACTTTTAGCTAAGCATGCATTCTCATCCAAACCAAACATATATATCAAGCAGCTCATTCAATGGGATCACTTTTTAAATTCAGTTGCAAGGTTAACACATAAATACAAAGAACAAACTAACGAGGCACAATAACTTCATCGGCTACAACGTTCCTACGCCGTAGCTATGATTTTGCTACGTCAGCTACGCCGTAGCTACATATGCGTTTTGGTCAAAATCACATTAGAGAAACCCACACATACTATTGGCAATAAACATCGAATATTCTCAGATGTTGTTAGTATTTCTTGATCAAGCCTTTATACCGCGTTGTGGTAGACAGCTGTATAAAGAACACACTTTTTCTTCTCTTCTTAATTATGTTTATAAGGCAATATAAGCACATTGTCTTATAAAATATAAAACAATTAAGCACCTCAGCTAATGAGGAAGTTGTGCTTACATTAAACGAAGCCTCGCCCGCAACACGGAAGGAAATAATAACTTTGCGTTAAGACGTAAATGTTCCGTTTATTTTGTCCTATTACGTTTATCAAGATATTTATGGAAAATTTACGGAGAAATAAAGTGAGGAGATCGTGGCTAAGTAATAATAAAAACCCCACGGATCAAGGTTAAGCAATTCTTGTCGAGGTCGGTCCAAGATGGGTGACCATTCATTACTTACTCTCGGAAATCAAGTTAAGCCATTGGTCCCGGCTGTCACTGTAGGTCTTCGACAGTCGTTAATGGTAGTCAGAGCACAGGAAATATAACACCAACCTTGTCAAGGCTTTTATTTTGCTTGTAGAAATGCTCATGCATACTGCGCTACCACGGGGAGATAGCGCAGTTATGTGGGACTCCGACACACTAAAACTCCACGGTGTCCTCCTGTGCCGCTTATGGTGGGCACACGGGTACGCGTTAGCACTCATCCTTGAACCCGCCGTGGCCGTTCGTCACCGGATCCTCCTCTGGGGAGTACCTCCCATCACCGGCGCACCAAAACATTTCACGCCGTGACCAACCCAGGGACTAAACCTGCACATGGGCACCAGATGACCTTGTGTATGGTGGTACCCTTAGTCCTCCATTGGCGGGTCAGGTCAGTGGACCTGCCACCTTCCACTTTTCAGCCGCAGGGTATAGATGGAGCGGTCAACGCTATACCGACACTACTCCGCCTCTACGGCCCCACCGCGTCCGACGGTGGTGACCTCGTCCAGGCCACGAAAGGTAGGGAGAGCGGCTTATCGCAATACCGCAACTCCTCTCCAGCCGCGGCTTCTAAGCCTCAGCCGAGATGCCTCCGATACGACATCACAGCCGACCTCAGTAGCGATATCGCCACCTTCTTATTGGCTTCTACGTCGTCGGTTTTATCGGCAAACGCCCTTACGAGTGGCCTTTCCTAGGGTTCCTCTACGCTTCACCGTGAGGGACTAAGCCACGGCTACTGAGCCCCCTCGCCGTTACCGTGTTGAGGAGTTCAGATAAGCAGTTGTTCCATGAAAATACTAGTATTCAGCTGCCTCCGATTATACTAGAAGCCGACGCCAACATAGTTAAGAGAAGACGAGGTACATAATTATATTGATTATGTTGTTAGTACAAGATATTTATGCAAATATACGGAGAAATAATAAAAAGGAAAGCGCTTAACAGGATCAAGTTAGGACTTAAAGTTATTATGTTTCTGCTATTTTAAATTAATTTACTGGAATTTAGAATGAGGCGTTGTTCTTGACGTTTATAAATATCGTTATTGTGGGATACAATTTCTATTTCAGTTTATTATATTGCATAAAAAATTCTTCTATAATTACTTTAGAGCAAGGAACCTGAATTAAACTTTTATTTATTATTGTTAGGCTTGCATTTGACCATTATCTCCCTGATAGTAAGCAATGATGTGGTTGACGGTGGTAGTTAATAAGTTACTGCTAGGAAAGCTCCTAGCAGTAACTTATTAACTCTTTAATTAAAGACCTTAAGGTTAAAGCTATCAGGATAAACAAACCCCGCCAGAGAATGCCACTCCTTAACTGTACGCACAAAAAATATTCACAAAACATTTACAAGACAAACCAAAAGTGAATGTGATATCAAAAAACGAAACCCTTTTGTTTCAACATCCATTGCTTGCTTTCATAACTTGTTTATGCCCAAATTTATCAGTAAAACATACCTTTTACTCAAAATAACAAAAACAAAAGACTGGGTACCTAAAAATTATACATCTCCTGTCCTTCACGTAATACAACATCTTTTAAGTAATGTTTTGGCACGAAGTAGCAAGATTAGAGTATTAATGTTACCGTTATAGTAAACAAACCATACATTTTACTAAGTTACCTTGATGTTACCTAATAATGTCGCCTGATGTAGCCGAGAAATAGATGTTGTTTTCTGTTGACGCAGGTGTTAGGAATTAAGCATTTGAGCTTAAAGATTACCCGTTTAGATAAAGTCGGAATAAAACAATACTGTTTTTTTTTACTAAAACCTTGAAAAAACGGACGAACCGTTTTAGTAAAGAACTGAGTAATTTCAATCTATTGTTTCCAAGAACAATATTTCTTTAAAAGTAAGGCTTATTCGTTATGGCGCAATGTAATTTAAATTGCGTCGATAAGTGATATTATTTGCATAGGTATTTTCTAAGAAATTTTAAGGGTAAATCAATATTACAATACAAGTTTAATTCCAGTCCAATTTTGTAACCAAATCTACATCTATATATATAAAAATGAATTCCTATTTCCCTTGGTCACGGCATCACGCGTGAACGGCTGGACCGATTTCGCTTATTCTTTTTTTGTTGTGTTTGTTATTGTTAGGAGAAGGTTCTTATGAAAAAAAAAGAAAAAAAAAATGGTACCTTACCTACATAGGTAGGGTAGGGTAGCCAGGGTAGATGAATGTTTGGTGTTTTTATGGGAAACAAAGTTTGCCGGGTCAGCTTGTAATTTATAAATTAGAACCAGTGAATCAAAAACATAATTCATCTGGCGCCAATACCAAAAAAGAGAAGAAGAAAGAAAGAAGAAGAAGAGAGAATTCGTCGTTTATATATTTTTTTAGGGACATGCCACATTATGCGTTGCGTCGTCGCACATGACGTTTACAATGGATTGACGGACAAGAGACGAAGCGGGGGGAGGGTGATGGCCTGCGCTGTCGCAGCTCCAGTGCAACGACGGACAGTTTCTGCAACGCTGAACGTCAACCTCATGCGTTGCGACGTCGTGGGTCGTCGCAACGCAGGTATGGCATACAATGCGTTGATCCGTTGCCATATCTCTCTCTTTTCATAGTAAAAAAGTTAATTTCTTAACAGCAATACCCATCAGCTTAAGTAAGTACCTCTAGTTACGAAACAACACGTAAAATAAAGTACCTTCTCATATTAGTGCATATTTTCCGCCTCTTTTTGTGAAGTATGCTCTACGCTCGCTTTACGTGTATATATGCAGAAATAACTACGAAAGTGCCTGCATTTGACCTTAAGTGAGCACGAGCGCATATATGCAGCATTTACACAGGTTATTTTCTTTTGTTAGCATTTTTAAAGCGGTGAAATAGAGGTAAAGGTGTATTTTTAGGAAGAGTCATCGTTCAGCAGTGGAGGGTTAGAAGTAACTGTCGGTAGTAGTACATATAGTAGTAATAGTAATAATTGCGCCGTATTTTTGTAGAGCAATGTTGAAGGTGTATAGAAGTAGTTTTAGAAGGCTAAAGAGTCAAAGAGCAGTGGTGGCCCAGTGGTAACTTACGTGTCGTAGGTCGTGAGTTCGAACCCAGGCAGGCGCTTTACTTTGTGTTAATTATTTCATCACGACTGCTCTTAAAGCGGTGAAGGAAAACATCGTGAGGAAACCGGCATGTCCTAGAACCAAACATTGGAAGAGTTGTGACATTCACCAACACCCACTGGGCTCGCGTGGTGGATTAAGGCCCATTACCTCTCTCACAGACGAGGATGCCTGTGTCCCAGCAGTGGGAACATTATAAGGCTGATGATGAAGGCCTCATTAGTGCATTGCGTCGTCGCAACGACAACGCTGCGTCGTTTATATATTTTTTTAGGGACATGCCACATTACGTTTCCATGGATCGACGGACGAGCGTCGAAGCGGGGGGAGGGTGACGCCCTGCGCTGTCGCAGCTCCGGTGCAACGACGGACAGTTTCTGCAACGCTGAACGTCACCCTCTTGCGTTGCGACGTCGTGCGTCGTCGCAACACAGGTATGGCATACAATGCGTTGATCCGTTGCCAGGTGGCAACGCAACGCACTAATGAGGCCTTGGCTTTATTGTGTTAGTTTGAAACACAACATAACATAACACAACGCGTGTATTCCCTAAAAGTTTTGCAAAAGTTGACCTAGTATGTACTTCTACATTTCGTCCACTTACGTTAAAGATCCATGTAATTGGGGAAGCGATTTTGGCATCAATCCTGATCGAGAAAGTTATTGAGCAATTCGAGATGGAACAAGACTTTGCCCGACCCCAGAAACGAACCCCGTACCTCTAGCACATAGGTAGAGCTTGCGAACACTAGATTAATGGGATAAAATATTTTCTTGATAATTTAATTTAAATAGAAAAAACAATCATAAAAACAAATAACTTGTATGTGTATAGTAAATTCTAAAAAGAAGTGTGCTTCATTTATAAAAATCCAAGTATTTATTTATCAATAAAAATACTGTTAATTTCAATCAACTTCTTGCAATAGCATTCTAGTCATTTTAATTGAACTCAATTACAATGCAATCAATACTGAGTAAATTTAATTGTTTTGTTAAGAGTTTTTTTTAATCTATACTAATACTAATATACTAATAATATTATAAAGAGGAAGGATTTTTTTGTTTGTTTGTTTGTTTGTACCGAATAGGCTCCGAAACTACTGGACCGATTTGAAAAATTCTTTCACCAATAGATAGCTACGTTATTCCTGAGTGACATAGGCTATTTTTTTTATCCCGAAAACGGGTTCTGTGGGGTGGCCCACGGGAGCGAAGCCGCGGGGAACAGCTAGTTTAATAATAATTTTGTTGCCAATACTTTCGATATTTCTTGATAATTGAATCCATTTAATTCTTCAATTAAGTTTGGAATAAGTAATTTCAGTACACAACACAAATTACGAACATTCATTCTGAAAATAAGCTTGATTAAAATTAGATTTAATTATAAATAAGATACTTTATTGCCTTCTATCAGTTTCAGTGATTCGCTTGAAATTGAGTAATATTCTGATTTAGAAAGAAAATAAGTAAGTAAGGGGACAGTTTATACTCCTTGCTTAATTAGGCGCACGGTGCAGTGGTTCAGTGATTGACTGCTTCGCTGCGTGTTGCGGGTTCGTTTCCCGCGCGGAACAAATATTTGTATGACCTACAGATAGTTGTTCCGGCTCTAGGTGTTGTTTATGTGAGTTTATATGTTTGTAAACACACCCACGATATTATGGAAAAAATTCCTAGTGTGGCAATGTTTAAAAAAACCCGGCCAAGTGCGAGTCGGACTCGCACACGAAGGGTTCCATACCAATAACGCAAAACACTGCATAAAAATCACGTTTGTTGTATGGGAGCCCCCCTTAATTTATTTTATTAATTATTATTTTTTGAAGTAACTATTACACTAAACATTCTGTGAATATTTCAGGCGTCTACCTGTAGCCGTTATTAATATCGAGCAAAAAAAAGTAAAAATATCATGTTTGTTGTATGGGAGCCCCCCTTTAATATTTACTTTATACTGTTTTTAGTTGTTATAGCGGCAACAGAAATACATCATCTGTGAAAATTTCAACTGTCTAGCTATCACGGTTCATGAGATACAGCCTGGAGACAGACGGACAGACAGACAGACAGACAGACAGACAGACAGACGGATCGCGAAGTCTTAGTAATAGGGTCCCGTTTTTACCTTTTGGGTACGGAACCCTAAAAAAGAAAAAGCTTAAACCTTTTTAAATACATACCTAGTTAACTAAAACTAAATTAAAATGTTAACTTCTCACATGGAACGCTCTCTCATAGGTAAAATATTACGCTATATCTATAAATATTCTAAACGCATAAAATTGAGTAGATTGCTTGTCATTCATTATTTTACAGTACATTCAAACATTTCCTACCTAACTTTTTACCTATATCACGTTATCACTACAAATATTTTCGAAAAGGGAAATTATAAGTCTAGCCACAAAATTATTTATTGGACACGTGATTAAACTTCTAATTTTATAACTAAGCAACGGGAAAAAGACATAGCCTCTAATAAACTAATTCGTCTTTTTTGCAACGCCAACTAAATATTCTACAGAAAGCGTCAAGTAAAGATCATCAATTATTGTGACTTGTCCTTCTTATTTATACATTGCCACGTAATTTACTAACTCGGCCACGGATTTTATATCTTGTCACCATTTTACGTTTTACAGCTTCAACGCAATATCCTCAAAAAAATATAATTCAAGCTTCTATCGAAGAAAGAAAGAAAGCATAATTTATTATAACTTAGCATGTAAAACAATACATCATATTCTTTTATCGTGAAAATAGCCACTGCATGATTTGGCGCGAGTACGCGAGACGACAGCGACCGGCCATTTGCACCAATCAGAGAGCGCCATTCGATTCATGTGACGACGAGTTGAGTTGATCACATGTAATTGTTTATTGTCGTTCGTGCGTTCGTATTGCAATTGTTTTCGCTGTAATTAAATTAAAGTTTTCGATGAGTAATAATTAGTTATGACGTTTAAAAGTGAAAATGAAGTACCACTGTACTGTTCTGACGAGGAATTTTAAATAATATATTATATTTAAAATAATAAATGACGGTCAATGAATAAGTCCAAGAGCGAGCGTAGCGAGCTCGGGAGCTTAGGGCACCCCGACACGGACAGGTTAGGTTCGAAGGAGATGACGGGAGCTGAAGTGAGCGAGCAAAGCGAGCGAACTCAGCTCCCGTCATCTCCTTCGTGTTAGGTTACTTTAAACCCTGCATACAGAAATAGGAGCCCCGCGCAGCGGGGCTCCGTCGACTCTGTCGCATAAATACTAATCCAACTTGCACCTATTCTATATTAAAACCAAAAAATATAGTCTTTTATTTTGTCTCTCCTCAATAGCTTCTGGTAATATTAGTGGCCAATATACTATTTGATGAAATGTTTTTGCAATTTTTTTACGATCAATTAATATGGGATGAGTTACATTTTAAACGTACTGAGTTAAAAAATTAGAAGCTAAATAAATATATTTTTTGATGTCATTTAATAGTATTTTAGAAATTTACTGTTAGAATGCATGTTAAAAATTTTACACGTAAGTTACATTTTAAACGTACTGAGTTAAAAAATTAGAAGCTAAATAAATATATTTTTTGATGTCATTTAATAGTATTTTAGAAATTTACTGTTAGAATGCATGTTAAAAATTTTGATGCTAAAAAATAACCATCATGCTGAGTTGTATTTAGAGTGGTTTACATAGAAGATAACTAGTGGCTAACATAGTATTATTTAGATGCTCGTTAATTGTGGCTGACTTAGTAATTTAGAAGGCAACATACATTTTTGGGGGCGAATAATGATATTAAAAAGAAGCCTGTTTAATTAGCACCCTTTCGAAAATAGCGTACCTTTCATTAGCTTGCAAGTACAAATATTTCATTCGTTTAATAAAAATAAGTACCTAGCTACTGTATTATACATCACCGCCTCCGAACAGACACATACAATTTATATTCAAACAACAAAAATGCTGTGACGTCGCAAAATGTGGAGACGCATGTTGCCGTCAAACTGATAATTATGTCAATCTGTAACTTGACATTCGACGTCGTTGCTGCAACGTTTGGGCTACAGAGCTGGGAGACACCCCAGCGGGTACTGTTAAAGAAAGTAGAATAGGGACACTGTAACTTAAGGACTGGAGTACACATATTAAAGTAAAGTAGCCCGGTCTTAATATGTTTCATTTATACAGACCAAGGTTCTTAGTTGTGGGGCCCTTATGCTTGTAACTGCATTTAATGGATTCCCGCGGTCCTCACTAGATCTTCCTGTCCACCTCTTCGGAGGCCTACTAATGCTAACATCAGGTATTCGGTAGCAATGCCAGAACCTATCGGCGCCATTGGCAATCGAAACGAGCTGCACAGACGGTTGAAGGGCGTATATGTCCATCAGTGAATGTCCTTCCTCTGGAATGATGAGATGATCGATAGAATAACCTGTAATAGGAAGAAATTGCTGGTTTTTCTGAAGAACTCCACCAAAAATATTTGTGTATTTTCTTCTAGGCCATCCCCTCCCAGAGTTTCCTCACACGTCTGCCTTGTAAATACCTTTTGTTAGTCGCCTTTCATTCATTATCTCAACAAATATCCTTTATTGTACACCAAAATGATGATGCTTCCGAAACTTGTACTCGCTGCAATTTGCGTGGACACAACTATCATCATCATCATTTCAGCCGGAAAACGTCCACTGCTGGACATATGCTTACCCCCGGCGTCGCCTCATTGACCGATCCCGTGCGTCTCGCATACAGCGGATTCCCGTACAACTATCAATTATTTGTAATGGCCTCTCTAGTCGCAGCCGGCTTCCTTGATCTGTGGGTCGTGCAGTCAACTGTGGAAGAGATAAACATACATATATGTATGATGTATATTTATAAATGTTATGTGATGTGCAGAATTGGGGAAAGTGTCGTGGAAAATTTTGGAGTATGAAAGTGGACGAACTGGGTTGATGAAAAAAGAGGAAGGCAGTGGCTCCAACCACTACATTGCCCTCTTCTATCCCTTTCTTTGCGACCTAGACCTTTACAGGTTATTGGACACATCATCATCATCATCGTTTCAGCTGAAAGACGTTATACAAACGTTTATACAACATATCTACTTCGATGGCTGTAACAAAAGCTGTTCGCGACGAAGCGACACATAGCTTATAGTCTATATACTCACCTATATACCGTTGAAATACTTAAGTTATTTTAAGTAAGCAATGTATGTAATAGCATAGGTAAATAAAGAATTTAATTCTTTTCGATTAGGGGTCCCCTAAAAAGCGGGAGCGCAAGTAGCGCCGGGTGCGACACACTCACGCACCAATGCGTATTATTTACCTTTACATACACTACACTGTTAGGAAACACAATCTAGGTGTTCTAACTTGGATGCCCTAAGGCTATGACTGAAAAATGATACCTAACAACAGTACATAGCCAGGGACTATAGAGTTTCACCCTGAAACACTAGATACATACACATTTCTCTCAAGTAAGTGGTAAGATGAACTCGTTATAAGCGATTCAGCACTTCTAGGTAACCTAGATATCTGCCTAGGACATGTAAACAGATAGTACTCACATAGTTCTAGTACATAAAGGCCACTTGCTTGAGATAATGTGTCTGTATACATAGAACACAAGGGTTTTCGAGCGCTTGTCGGCGGGCCCGCCCGCCTTCAGGTACCTTCTGAACCTGAAGGGAAATAGATTTGCTTACTGAAGCAATACCCTCGGGGACTGGCAGGCAGGCGCTCGGATTCTCCCATAGGCCCCAGGTCCTCTGACCTTCGGGCATATCATAAAACCTGTTGGGTTTCCTGGGTCTGGCAAATATTTCCCTTTTCGGCCGCTTCCCGGCACCAAAACCACCAGAAGGGCTGGTGGTATACCCTAGTTACACACACCGTTCGATTCCTTGTTTCTTGGCCTCCCTGATCACACTTTTGTAAGGAGCCCAGCTCTGGTGACCAGGGAGATAACCACCGAAATATGTTGCCCGGCCCCGGGACATTCTCATTTTCGGACACTCCAGGGTGAATACTGACTCGAGGGTTGAACCCACGCCCACCAGAGTGGCACCATAGGGTGGCCTGTCGTGATGGCCACCGATTGATACCTGATGGTCGTGGATTCCACGGGTACCTTGAGTGCAAACTAACTTTATGTTAGAAAATAACATCTTTGACTACTCGCGCACACTTCCAGGCACCTACACGCCTGAAGGCTATAGATATAGCTATAGAAACACTAGATTCCTATAGCTTAGGGAAAGGGCTTTCGAACCCCTGCGATGAAAGTAGTGGAAAAATGTATACTTTAGCATGTAATAGCCATAAGTTCGAAAAACCGGCAGAATTTCCCTTCATAACTCATTCTTCCTGGCAGAACTCCTCGGAGGAGATAGTCAGGGACCTGGACCAAGGTCCATCGGATGGGCCATTTCAGGGTGCTTCCAACCATATGGGTCATGCCATGATCATGACGATGGGAGGGGAGGTTCTGCTGATTTATAGCATAAGTTTATAATAAAAAATTAGGTAAATAAAAAACTTGTGCGAATATGAAATCAGGGTCCTCGTGACGGTAAAGTTTAGTAGTACGATAGTGCGCATGCGCATCGAGCATTTTGTTAGCCAAATTTGTATTAGAAGAATCCACGCAACTTTATGTCACGAAGACCTTGTGAAAACATCGCAAAACGCTAAGAAGAATAAAGTCTTTTATTTCCTGGACATCATATCTTCACCCATGAACATCTGGCAGACCTCAAGCAGCTCACAGAGGCGAGAATTCTTGATGACAACTGAACAATAGGTGCAAGGGTGTCAACGCGCTGGTGCAGGAGCCTTACAACCTCCAGAATCCCTATCTACCGCCAGCGATCACGTCCACCCCGTACAAAAGCAGTAATTTCCTTTTTTACGTATTGCAGTAAATATACGAATTTATCGCCGTCAAATGCGATTGCAGCTCCAGTACTACTCGTATTTACCCGAATTATGGTGACTTGAGGTAGCAGCGCTACGGTCCCTGAGTATATATATACCGACTGCTTCGCTGCAGGAAATTTAAATCCTCAAGGGCTATGCACAGTGGGAATCGTGATAGTGGTCTTCTTAATAAATATGATTATGCTGCAAAGAGCTTACGGTACAGCATAACTTATGAATAAATATTATATTACAGCATGGAAATTATTAGTTTAGAATTCTACTAAGAATGATAGGGATTATATGATCAGGAGTTAACCGAAAGAATACCTACCTACCTAATCAATAGTTAAACTGCTGTCATTACGTCTGATCGGCTATTGTGTGAGGAAATATACGGCCAAAATTGAAACGGAAGAATTGTAATTGCATGTTGACGTCCAGACAGGATAAGGATTTAACGAAGTGACTATATCTTATCAGGTAGGGATTCTTACGCTCGGCTCCCATTTTATACTCCTATTAAATTGGTTGAGCAATGTGGATGGGGATGAACAACGCTCCCAAGGCTGCAATAATGGTGGCCACCTACTGTGCCCAAACAGTATAATTTGATGAACCGACACGAAAAGATGATGAATTTGGATGTAAGAAAACGTATGTTATTCTCATAGGTGCGCAAAGTTATAAAGTAACATAACCAATACTTTTTTTTCTTGGGGCAAGCCCACCGCACTATTCCCAAACTACTGCAACTCCTGAAAGCCAGAATCAACAGTGGTGACCACCAGAAAAGCGCCGAGGCAATGAAGCTCGACGAAGTCCCGGAGAATGAATTTAACTGTCTTGGATCCCGCAACGAAATTAATCAGAAAAGAATAACGGAGGAGTAAGAAAAAAAAACATAACCAATACTACGAGTACCAAGAGGAATGGGTAGAATTAAAAAAAAAAAAAAAAAAATATTGTCCTTTGTTTATTTTAGGTACCGTCGTGACCCACTGAACACTAATTTAAACTATACCAAAGAAAATTAAAATTTTCCAAAAATTTATGACCACCTTGCGTATGCTTCTTTTTATTCCTAGCAAGATTTTAACCATCAAAACGTAGCTAACTTCACTATACTGATTTTTTTTTTTTTTTTTTTTTATTGTTGATAGGCTTGCGCTTGACCACTATCTCACCTGATGGTAAGCGATGATGTGGTCGACGATGAAGCACGCTTGCCTAGAAGAAACCTATTCACTCTTGACTTGAAGACTCCCAGGTTGTAGCTGTCAGGAAACAGACTCCGGCAGGGAATTCCACTCCTTTGCTGTACGCATAATAAAAGTATTCCCAAAACGTTTGGTGCGTATGGGTGGGATGTCCACCATGTACCGATGACGCATCGCCGTACGTCTTGTAGTCCGATGATGGAACGGGCTAGAAGGAATTAGTTCATGCAATTCCAACGCACACTCCCCGAAATGTAACCGATAAAAAACCGAGAGGCTGGCAACTCGGCGCCGATGTTCGAGGTTCTGGAGCCTAGATTCGACCAGTACTTCATTGCCGATAAGCCTCTTGGCCCGTCTTTCGATCGACTCAAGTGCATCCAGCTGGTACTTGGCAGATCCGTCCCAGAGATGAGAGCAGTACTCCATGCATGATCGAACTTGCGCTTGATACAAGTTGAGCAACTGTTCTGGCGTGAAGTACCGTCTCACCTTCGCGAGGATCCCCAATTTTTTGGCAGCCAGCTGAGCTTTTGCCTCAATAAATGGACCAAAATTGAGTGTCGATGTCAAAGTAATGCCAAGAAGAGACTGATGACGCAAAGCATTTATTCGATGAATGGAACGCAACTTATATTGCAATACGGAAGAAACTTTGAATTGTGTGGATTAAAGACAGCTGAGGTAAGGCTGAACTTTTTAGTTTATCATGATTCATTTTTATCACTCTAAAAAGAGGCAAATAAAAATTTTGACAATCACTCCTATAAATAACTAGGTATCTATATCATAGAGAAACACAAGGCTGGCAAAGATAGGAAACAATGCCTAAGCTTCGCCTACTACATTTGCATCATTTTTTTATTCGTCCAAATTAACTATTACTAAGTGTGATGACCTTTAGCTGTAGACGACTAGACGTATATAAATAGAAACGGTTTTTATTGAGTGTGATTTAATGTACTCCACAACTTGAGAGCACGTTAGAAAATTGTGTCAATAACCAAGTGAAGTAAGGAGTCACGACGGTATTTATGTACTTTTCAATACCAAGAAATTATTATTTTCTCTCAATTTTGTGAAGAAATTCAACAAAATTTACAATGGAATATAGATTGAATAAAAATAACATGAAAAATAACCAAAAGAATCGCAAAAAAATCACTTATTCCAACAAAGGGCTGTGAAAAAGCGTGTGAGGCCACAGAAAGCCAATTTATATCAGAACTATTCTGTAATAAATTGTACTGACACGTTTTCGCTGTTCCTTTGTTATTATTGTTATTTAATAACTGTCAACGTCACTGAGCGTTATCGGAAATCTTATAAATGGACAAACTATAGCGACGTCTAAATACATGTTCGCACCTTTTTCTTCATCCAAAACTTTTCGCACTTTTTGTGGGGTCGGCTCTCCTTATCTAACGACGCCAAGACGTTCTGTCTAAGGTGTAGATTCTCCTTCATAAGCAGCTTCGGTAAGTTGGACCACCATCTCAAAGGAGGTCGTTCTTTTTTACAAGCTTTTATTTAACTTGCAGTGTCCGTACTTATGTATGTAAGTGTGTTGGGGTCAAATCTTGCAACTGAATTTTTAATGCAGTTATCCTCCACCGATTAAGAAAAAAAATTGCATACTTGACTTTGCTTTTTTGCTTTGTTTAGTTTGGATGACAAAGCAAGGTTAGCTGAGTGACTTAATTTTAAATCCAATATGGCGGACAGCCCAAGAGGGCGGTCTAGTTATTTTTTGTGCACTGCCATGATATGTGTATCAGATGAAAGGGTTTCCTGAGAAGAATACAAAAAAACCGGCCAAGTGCGAGTCGGACTCTCGCACGAAGGGTTCCGTACCATTATCGCAAAAAACGGCAAAAAAATCACGTTTGTTGTATGGCAGCCCCACTTAAATATTTATTTTATACTATTTTTAGTATATGTTGTTATAGCGGCAACAGAAATACATGATCTGTCTAGCTATCACGGTTCATGAGATACAGCCTGGTGACAGACGGACAGACGGATAGCGGAGTCTTAGTAATAGGGTCCCGTTTTTACCCTTTGGGTACGGAACCCTAAAAAGCTTGTTTTAAACAAAGATTTTTTAATGGATCATTTTATTACCTTCAGGTAGGCGCATATATGCACGACGTGCTGATCTTTCTTTCTCACACAGCAAAATGCACTATAATTAAGTTTTTTTTTATTTATTCGAAAGTCGGTATAGGTACAATGTACTTAAATCAGGTCCATATTTAACCCTTAACCGCCTACCATATCTACGTCTTACAGATCCAGACCGGCGAGCACGGCTTCTGTGTCTTGTGTCACGCATTTTATCACGGTTTTTGTTCCCAAACTGTGATAAAAATGTGTGACTCGGGCATATTACAGTAGGCCGTGCTCGCCGGTCAGTTGAGTTAATAATCGTGCATATTTTTGCGCCGGAGTTTTGTATTGACTTGTTCGTTCCTGTACCTTTTCCCCACGTCCCCCTCAGTACCGCGCAACGGTTCGTCGAGGTTGTATGTTTGAGCGTTTGCCTCAGGCGTGGGTCTGTGGTTAAGTGATTTTTTGTGAGAGACCCCTGAGGTTAAGTGATTTTTCTTTTGTGATTTTTTATTGTTTTAGTTATAATGGCTCTTGAAATGGTGGTTGGAACAAGATCTGTCAGACGACGAAAACATACTGTGACTACACGTCATTTATCTCTATATTATAATATTTAAAACTGCGCATTGCCGGTCAGATGTGGCGAATACTTAGAGACAAGGACCTTCGGGTTTAAATTATGGTCTGACAGGCAACCTCATAAACTATGAAATTCTATTCAATTTAAAATAGTGAAGCGATAATGGACCTTTAACAAAAACAAAGTGGCCAAAAGCACAGGAATAGGGACTTAAGATACGAGATTCTCTACAAAACTAAGGACCATGTGTTAACAATAAAAGTAGATACACGGACCCGGCCCGGCCGGCAAGCTGAAAACCCTTAGGCGAGGCGATGAAGGCAAAAAAGGGCTCGAAGCGTGGTTGACGGTAGCGTGGTGGTATGGGAACAAGGAAAAGGTTGGGGAAGAATGGGCAGTCGGTTTTGAGAGGCGCTAGAGGTCGGGACTTGACTCGAGGCATTGATAGAGGAAGGACGAAAGCGCGAAAGATGAAGGATTGATAATTGAGGGTCACGTAGTAAGACGGATAGAGGAAAGTGGCTACGGAATCAATAATCAAAAGTCGTGTCGTGGTAGTTATCGTGGTAACGAAATTAACTATTAAGTTAATTATAATTTAGTCTAAACTCGTATTAATATGGTGTGAGTGAGTGCCGGTATGTTTGGTAAGTTTTAATCATTATATTACATAAGTAGGGACAAATCACTAATGTACCCTTTGTTTCTAGCATGGCGAGTCCTTGTATTTATCCCCCAATCCACACTTTGGCAGATATTTGTCACTAGCATTTGGTCTAGGGAAGCGGTGAAGTCTTCTTTCACACTTTCATACCCTAATTCATCATTTATACACTAAACAATTACTCATTTGATTAAGGGCCTTTATTGATCGTTAACTGACATTACATACATGGAAGGCGGAACCGCTAATATTCATTTCTATAAAATAGGCTAAATATGGCCGCTCTTAATTGGGCACATAGGACAACCAAATGTTAGTTGTTAAAATATACTGTTTCCTATAGAAGGTCTAGCTCAGAACACTTCGCGTAATACTTGCTGTCGCTCAGATCCAGGGAGATGGGGTAGGCTTCATACGGTAGGATTCACAAAGAACCCCAAATTACATCGTCTAATGACGTCTAGGGAACGTGTCTCGTTAAAACCACTCCAAGCCAATTTGTAAAGGCAATACTAAATCGTCACTATTTAGCGAGACACGATATTGGATGGCTGCCGCTCCTAGCGGCCCCGAAAATCCACGCAATGGGCAGATTAAGGAAATGAGAAGCGACGAATAAATCCGCTCCGACGTACAGCAAGTATCTGTCGCAATAAGTTCTGCTACAGACTGAGTCTACGATACGCTTGCATTATTTTTGTATTGTCTTTGTAAAGGGTGTTATGTCGATGGAGAGCTATTTACCATAGCGCGCGTCCAATAATTCTGGTAGCATGTCTCGCTCAAATGGCAGAGGCAATTAGGCACAAAACTGACCACTGTCTTAGGACTGGGCAAGGCATGCTAGAGCATAGGGAGCTTGTACTCTTGGAGCCGCAGCAGATTCTCTCTAGAACCAGCAGTCTAGGCCCGGCAGTACACGTTACGACGTGCCTGCAGCTGAAAGGCGTTCGCACGTCACTTGAATGGGAATCTAGACTATTGTCGAGGAACTCATTAACGTAATTCAAAGTATTGTATTACTCAAAGCAAGCGTAGCGTTCCTTCCCCTGACCTTCCGTTAGGTATATAATGCACTGTGCAACCCCGTTGTCTAATTAACTTCATACATCGCTATTGTTTTACTAATATAGTCCTTATGGCTAACAGACAGAAAAGTGTGCTGGGAAGTTTGTTTCATTATTTCTTCTTACCAGCTATTACACCTAGGAAATAATGGCGGGATGGGCGCTTTTGGGGCTGTCTGTAGGAGAGTTGATATAATCAACTCCAGTCACTTCTAGAGTTAAAACTCTCTGCCAATTTAGTTACTTGTAATTGTATTAATGCTTGAATGTATAATTACTATCAGCGACCACTATTCGGTCTTTGGTTTAATACTCTATACATTAGTGTAAAGAGTTTCTCACACAAACTTTAGTTAATTATAATAATTTAGTTTATATCCCTTTAGTTACATTTATCCTTCTAAACCACTTCCAAGTTATAATCTTATAACTGTGAATTCCAAAACAAAACAAAACCATAATTTGGAATTCACGTGTACTCGGTGGAAAGGTGTCCAGGTCAGGAAGACGAACCTTACAAATTTGTGCGGCTGGATGGGGCACAGATTCTACTTCTTCAGAAGTAGCCGACCTTTTACTCTAAATCTAGGGCAGTTTAGGAAAAACGAAATTTTTATCAGCCTAGGGTCTTTTAGGAACAGTCACAATACCAAACAAAGAATGTAGCGATCTGGGGACTGACGAAATAAATAATGTGCTGATAAAAGTTGCGCGTCTGATTCCGAATGCGAAGGGCCAACTGCAGTTCAATGAAATACTCCATCACACACTGATATTTCTTCAGTTAGTGGTGACCAAGAGTTTGCATCTAAAGATGATGTTCCGTTAGTGCCGATTCGCCTAGAATGCTCAAATAAGCTGTTTTGTCGCTGTCGTGAACAACTGTAAATTTAGAGCCTGCTATATTGTTTAAATAATAATTTTAATGAGAATTAATGTTTTTTCTAAGTACCTTGTTGGTAGAATATTATGAAGAATATAAAATGAATTTCCTACTAATTAAAATATTTTTTTTGGCTCTCATATTCCAAATGTGTTAGTAAGTAAGCCCAAATAAAATAAGAGATTATGTCAATTATTAGGGGTTAAAAATGTATGAATTTTCACTTGCCTTGTTTTCTAATAAAGAGTGAATGTTCAAAACAGATTTTTTATTAATATCCCTTTCGATTTATAAAGATTGGATATTATTTTGTACTCAGAAGTTTGATAGGTGGTTGCATGACAATAATAATAATAATAATATGTGGTAGGTAGTAAAGGGTTAAACACATACCGTTAAAATTTATACCTTTACCTACTTTCAGATGGAATGTACTTTGCCTTTGTACTTATTTTGTGAATGAAGTTTTAATAAATATATGGATAGGCATATTTTTAATGATATGATCGTCGAACAAAGCAAAAAAGTCGTTCTTATATTTCGGTACAGCATTTCACCGTTTTACCAAAAGCGATATTTTTGTCCGAAAACGGAAGACAAAAAATTCGCCACAACATACATGTTTTTATTGCATTTTATTTCGCACGCACCGTAATTTAATAGATACTTTTTACTTTTACCATTTTTCAACTTGTCTATCAGCGACACTAACTTTTTGTTTGAAAGATAAACTAAAATAAATGTTGGTACTAGCCATTTTTGATAAATAATACTCTCACAGGTTTTGCTAGGAAAAAAGTAAGTAGACTTCTAGGCATCTATGATAACACTTTTTATTATATCAACAATACAGTCACTAAAAAGTTACAAGTTTTATATTAAAAGTTTTATATCAAAATAGAAGGTATTTACCTTCTATTTTGATGTAAAACGATCCATGAATTTTCCTTTTATACGAGCAAAAGTTTATTTAAAGGTATTAGTGTATTTATGATATTATGGTTAGGATATTATGTATGTCTATTTTATCTATATATATTTGTGTACACATTTTACTTAAGTAAATTTTTATGTATGCACCTGCCATGTTATCTTTCCACCCAACTGTGATTAACTGGTAGAGAATGCCTCAGGCATTAAGTCCGCCTATGTAATGTATCTGTATGTTGCATGAAGTTTAAATAAATTTAAAAAATACTATTATCTACTTACTTTATTTCATATATTAATCATCTGAGCTATTCAAGCAAAATAGATAAAACCAAGCCACAGCAATACGGAACCTACAAAGTAAAATGCATTTGAGAAAAAAAATACCTTTTTGGCGCGTTACTTATTCGCCCAGAGCAATAAAACAAACTTAAAGGTACGTACATTTTCCTTTTGAATAAAATACTAAAGGCCTTCTCTTTTGAGTATAACGGACTGGACCACGGCCCTTTGTTGCAATATTTGTTGCTGACACAAGTCACATACGGGCTTTAAAGTTAGGAATAAAATCGGTGAAGTTCGTTAGGCTCTTGGAGGAGTATAAAGTGGCATAGTTACAAAAGTTTTCAGAATTGGGTTCTGTGCTTTTTATTTCATGCTTTTTTATGAAAAAACTTTAATAATGAGACTAATTTGTTTAGCGATGATTATAGATTTAATGTGAAGAAAATAAACATCTAGTAAGTAAAATAATACTTATAATAAACTAGCTGACCCGGCAAACCTTGTTTTGCCATAAAAACACCAAACATTCATCTACCCTACCTAACCTACCCTAACTACCTACCCTACCCTACCCTACCCTACCTACCCTACTCTACCTACCCTACCTACCCTACCCTAACTACCTACCCCACCCTATCCTACCCTACCCTACCCTACCTACCCTACCCTACCCTACCCTACCTACCCTACCTACCCTACCCTACCCTACCTACCCTACCTACCCTACCTACCCTACCCTACCCCACCCTACCCTACCCTACCCTACCCTATCTCTCAAGTTGGATCAAACTGCACATGGTGTGCGAATTTTATTATAATCGGTTAAGTGGTTTAGGAGTCCATTGAGGACAAACATTGTGACACGAGATTTATATATATTAAGATTAAAGTAGGTGGCTGGCTTTTTGCGTAATTTTTCACTTGAATTTTGGTTTGAGTGATGACGGCTAATTATGAAATTACTCTGAAAATGGATCGAGAATCTAACTATAAGGGATTTTCCTGATGGTCTTAGATGGTCGATAGGCGATATCGCTCACGTATTTTTTACTGAAAATTTCAAGTGCAATTCCTTCGTTTTGCATTGCATTGTGTCCCTGTACAGTTTAAGTATGTTCTCAATGCCCCTCGGCAACTTCAACTTCACACACACAAACTTCCCACAATTACCTATTAAATGGAAACTAACTATTATTTCATTTCGTTTTCCACAAAATCGGTCATCAACTTTCACAACATGAAAATTGAGTATTTATTTTATACAGTGTTGGTTTGAATCTGTTTGATTCCGTAAAAACTGGTATTGAGCCTCTGATTTTGACATGTCTGCATCAACATATCAAAAGGTTTTGACACTGACATTGACTACTGTCAGATCGTGTACGATGCGAGTTCGGTAGTGATTTTTTAAATAATATTCATAGATTTTGTGAACAACAAAACAGCGTCAAATTCCGAGCTTTTGTTCTTGTCTGATATACTAATATCTGTCCATGTATCTTTATTTATAGGGCTATAACAATATTTTGCGAGTCTTAGGGAAACAACGGCTGGTAGGATGGTAGAATCACTTGTCAAGATCCAGCTTTTGCTTGTCCCCCCAGCGACGGCCCTGAGTCGAGGTCCGACCCCAACTGGGGTAGCCCTCAGCGTTGTCGCTTAGGTTTAGTAATTTTTTGCCTAGCTGGAGGCTATATAGCTTAGTCTCCGCAGGAAAGTCCGGTTAAGCAGCTACCCGTCATTCTGACTGAGCTGTGAGACGACCCGCAGAAGAAAAAAAAAAAAAAAAAAAAAACAACGGCTGCATAAATTATGTTACTGTTATTACTGTTTGGACCAATTATGTGGCTATTTCTGAGCGAAACGTAGCGTGCAATAAAATTGTTAAACGTTGTATCGGAACGTGGTTTAGGAATAATAATTGTGACAAACGAGAGACTAAAATATATTTTCGATAACTAAAATGATGTTATGTAGAAAGTTCAGTAAGTACCAGTTACTTCAAGACCTATGTGTGCCACAATGATTTACACATAGACAATAAATCAGACAATGCGCTAATTCGTCTTATAGCGGGTTTCCAAATTAAGAATTTAGAGTTAAGGACTTGTCAGACCAAACTTAAATATCAGATTTTTAGGCCGGGTTTCTCACCGCTAAATTATTGCAGAATTAATGTGACAAATTCTTTTAGCACGCGTTATCTGCTGTGATTGGTTGAATGAATTTTCAACAGCCAATCAAAGCAGATAACTGGCGATTTTTGTCGATTACGTTAACAGCCCGATAATCGGGTGTTGAGTCTTAAGTAGAGTTCGAACTTTGAATATTCAAATCAAAAGGCGGATATTATACTTAGCTCAGAAGTACCTAACAGACTTTAAAAAATACAATTTCCCTATCTATAGAAACCAGTAGGTACATTTAATGGTTCGGAACTGCACCACAAAACATATACACTACATAGACCATAGCCACATTTCTCCAACTAGTTCTATCTAACACACAATAGTCACTAACTTAAACCAAGCTGTTCAGCTTTGACAAATACTTCTTATTAGAGAGGAAGCTAGCAAGCTTTTGAGCAACCATATTCGTGGAAAAATTTGATAGCCGACTAGGTGCGGAATATATCTTAGAACTTTTATATATATCCAAAAATGACCCTTTTTAAGGTGATCTTCAGAGTAGTTCTATTTTAATTTTTTCCATCATGATACATGTAGTTTTACAAAGAGGGTTCAGTGGATTATTAAAAAACCGGCCAAGTGCGAGTCGGACTCGCACAAGAAGGGTTCCGTACCATTATCGCAAAACACTGCATAAAAATCACGTTTGTTGTATGGGAGCCCCCCTTAATTTATTTTATTTTAATTTATTAATTATTATTTTTTGAAGTAAATATACAACTAAACATTCTGTGAATATTTCAAGCGTCTACCTGTTGCCGTTATTAATATCGTGCAAAAAACGGCAAAAATATCACGTTTGTTGTATGGGAGCTCCCCTTTAATATTTATTTTATACTGTTTTTAGTATTTGTTGTTATAGCGGCAACAGAAATACATCATCTGTGAAAATTTCAACTGTCTAGCTATCACGGTTCATGAGATACAGCCTGGAGACAGACGGACAGACAGAGAGACAGACAGACAGACAGACGAATCACGAAGTCTTAGTAATAGGGTTCCGTTTTTACCCTTTGGGTACAGAACCCTAAAAAGCATTTATTTCTTTTGATAGTCAAAATGAGGTTTCAGGCCGTTTCAACATCAAAGGTTATCCTTTTGAGACAGATTTATTTTCATATAGAAATGGAGCAACAGACTATCGTAACTTTAAGTAAGTTATTACAGGCTAACACATAATATTAATCCTTAATGTTATGTTTGGCAATGAAATGGTTTTATTGTTAACGATAAGTGGGAAAACTTAAGTGCTTTATTATAGCTGGTCTTAATGCATAATAAACTACAAGTATTAAAAGAGCGGGTTAAGAAACATATTCTTGTACTAGTTGAGGCTTTTGAGATGTGGTATTGCAGAAGAATGTTACTCATACCATGGACAGCAAAACGCACTAATAAGTCTACTCTCAACCAGTTGAACTTCAAAAACAGGCTCGCCACGATTTGTTACCAATGAGCCCCGGATCGGGCAAAGGGTTGTTGGGTTTTCCATATGGAATTTCTCACTAGGCGCCCACTGAAATTCAGCGCTGTGCTGTGGATTCCCCACTGTACAGCAGTTATTTATTTATTTCAATAAGGCATGCCAACAACCTATTCGCAATTACATTTTATAGAAATAAATTTAGTAGATATTCCTGTGCAAACAGGTCTGATAGAGGAATGCACAGCACTCACAGGTTAGGACTACGAAATAGTTATTTAAAAAAAAATATTTAAATAAGATACAATATTAAAATTAGAATTAGATCACAATTGAAATAATATAAACTAAAATTGTATCTTGATTGAAATAAAATTAAATTAAAAATAAATATTTAAAAATCATTTAAAAAGTACTATTATGTCAAAAAAAAAAATTACCACAATGCGAATAATTATTTTCTGTCAACAAAACAAGTAAACCTATATTAAGTTAAAATAGAAATAAAACACCGATAAATTACAAAAAAAAGTTATACAATCATACGTTATAAACTAGAAAAAAAAGAAAATATCCAATAAGAGAATGTTTGAGCAATTTTGAGCAGGCAATTTAGGTTTGACTACGAATCAATCAGCGTGACCTTTGACTTAAACTTCGACAGAGAGTCAAAAAGGATGTCAATATCCTCGTTGCAAGAGCAGATCTCATTGTACGTGCTCATCAACATGTTTAAAGGAGTGGTACGCCCGAGACTCGTGCGAGCACTTTTAATGGAAGGTTTATTGCGACAACCACGTCTTGCATCTGCTGTTTTTGATGTTTTTATTTTTTCATTTGAAAGCCGTTGCTTCTTATGTGGTCCCATTTAAGAATTTCGGAGATATACAACAGAACTCTTCAATAAATAACGGCAAATCTCTCGGTTTACTGTATGTATGTTTATTGTTTACACCATTTCATAAGATAACGTCACGCTGGTATGCTCTAATCTAAAGTGGTACGCAGATGTGTACAGTTCACCCCGGTACACTCTTATTTCACCGGTTGTGTTCAAGTTTCATTTTATTCGGGTGATCTATTCTGGCATAACAGTGGGCATTATAAATATGTATCACAAGTAAAAAATGAAACATAAAAACTTCTTTTTAAACTTAAAAATGAAATATATAAAAAATCGGTACTTTTTAGGGTTCCGTTCAAAAGGAAAAAAAGGAAACCTAATAGTATCATTTAGTTGCCTGTCCGTGTATCAAGACCTTTTTCTCAGAGACGCGTAAAGATATCAAGTAATAAGGTTACTACATTAAGGTTACTACTACTTGGTTAGGTTACTGGTAGGTACTATACTAAGGTTTGCAATTTCTCGGAGCCGTGAAAAACTCAAACTGTTGTTGCCGTGAAAAATCGACGCAATCATAAGATGCGGCCGTTTATGTCGCATATTTGACACTCGCAAGGGAATCAAACGTTTAGGGTTTCGTCGACCTAGGATCTTAAAATTTGCCAAGAAGCAATTTTTATACTCGTAGCACAAGTAAAGGAAACAACCCGAAAACTATAAGTTTGTAAATACTTAAATAAATAAAAATATGATGAACTTCTGTAAAGTTACTTAAATATTTTGGTGAATGTAACTGTTTGTACGGAATGGAAATCTCGGTGTGCGAGTCCGACTCGCACTTGGGCCGATTTTGTTGCACATGATTGATTCATATCATACTGTGAGGAGGACGTACAGTGATCTTATAAAGGACCCCTTTTTAGCATGTAACCCTAACAATAACATACAAATTAGATAGGTACAGATGAACATTCAATATCAGAATTGAGATTGATTTCTAACAACGTATTCTTAGATTACCTCGCATCAGTGCGAATACCTGAGAATGTCAGATAATATCGTGGTAAAGAGATTAGTGGCTCAGCAGGTGGTTGGTGGTTGGTAGCGCAGAGTGCGGTTGACTGCATAGGGAGCCGGACGACGGTTTAGCCTGTTCATTCATGGAAGCTGTTTTATTGCTACTGAGTAAGTAGTATGTGCATCATTGCTGGGTTAGGTACAACAAAATATTAGGTATTAAGTGGAAATTGTCGGGAATTATTTTACGCGAGTATGCGACAGGCATTACATACTTCATATTTTTATAGCGTTACGTCTGTAATTTCCGAAGGTATAAGCAGAGCTACCTATCATTCAGGTTTGACCCGCGTAATATTCGGTATTTACGCGTTGGAAGCATGTTATAAGAATGAAAAGAATCCTATGTCCTTATCCAGGATTCGGTCTACCTGATGCTAAATCCGTTTAGTTATAACTTTCAAATTTATAATATAAGTAGTAGAGTATAGTTGGTAGAAATTTATGCGTTTATACTACGACTCTTTGTGTTAGATACAGACATAACACAATATTTATATATTTTTGTTAGTATGCATCAACTTTCAGCAATACTGAAAAACGTCTAAATGTGCAATGCGAGCACTTTTTGTTTGTTTGTTTGTAGAATAAAGCTGACCGGAGCTGCTTCGTTTTATTGAAGTTTAAGTTTATTTTGTGCGAGTTAAAGATAACATAAGTGTACATACAATAGATAAGCAGGGTGTTCACTATTATTTCATTTCGCACTGATATGTTTTGCCTATTGAGGCGTACAAGTATATATTTTATCATTAATTAAATCGACATTAAGTAATTATGTTTTCTCAAACATGCTTGGAAATGTGACCATTATTTTGACAACCTTCTTCGAGATAAATCGAAATTGCTGTACTGGCCAAATACATGCGCGCAGCGGCCGGCAAAAGTTGTATGAAAATCCATATCTGTCGTGTCTAGCGGCCAAATAAATTACATAGTAAACTCATATCTGTCGTGTAATTTAAAAATGGAACGATCTTTTACTCCGAAACATGGCAACCAAGGAGATAACTTATCAAAGGTTTTATTTAAATTTCGACCTGCTTGCAAATAGAACGCTGTTTTTTGAAAAAAAAAAAACAAATGGAACACTTTAACGCGGGCAAAATTATTGTTGTTCGCTTATTGTTCGTCATTGATTTTGAATTTTTGACAAAATGAGTTCTAGGTACTACTTAGTTTTAATTTCCGCGCATTATTTGAGAAAAGTACTATACAAGCCTTGGCCACAACTAGGCATTGACGGACTTACGCATGTGTGCCTCGGCTTCGCCTCGGCCCACATTTAAACGTTCGTTCATCAATGCCTCTTTTGCTGGCCGCTGCAGTAATGTACTATAATTATTTTTCTCAAACATGCTTGGAAATTTGAGCATTATTTTGACAACCTTCTTCGAGATAAATCAAAATTGCTGTACTGGCCAAATACATGCGAGCAGCGGCCAGCAAAAGTTGTATGAAAATCCATTTCTGTCGTGTCTAGCGGCCAAATAAATTACATAGTAAACTCATATCTGTCGTGTTATTTAAAAATGGACCGATCTTTTACTCCAAAACATGGCAACCAAGGAGGTAACTTATCAAAGGTTTTATTTAAATTTCGAACTGGCTTGCAAATAGAACGCTATTTATTGAAAAAAAAAAAACAAAAGAACACTTGAACGCGGGAACACTTATTGTTGTTCGTCATTGATTATGACTAAATGAGTTTTAGGAACTATTTAGTTTTAATTTCCGCGCATTATTTGAGAAAAGTACTATACAAGCCTTGGCTACAACTAGGTATTGATGGACTTACGTATGTGTGTTCGTCACGTTACAGTCTGCTCCTCTGGTCCCGAAGACGTCCTGACTAGGAGACCAATTTCTGCTTCTGGAAATAACTTCTGCTTCCTCAGTCTACTGCGTCTGCGCAAATGATTTTGGATTAGATAGGATAAGGTTTTTAGAGCCCTTGTATGGCCTCAGTGCTGATGAGTGGTAAATACCCAGAGAAAGGTCACGCTCTGCCGGTAGTACCACTTTGTAGGAGCAGGGCCCATGATGTCGCCGAATGATGTACGGCCAGTCGCGACGTGGCGCCAGCTTCGCTGTTTGATAGCAAGCTGCGTTGTTTTGAACGTTGGCCGCAACCGTGCTGAGGACGCTGGGGTGGATGGCAGGGATTCTTGCCACTATACTACCGAAAAATCTCCTATGTAGCCTCTAAACTTTGATACAGCCCATATGACTGCCAATGCTTCGCGCTTGGTGGTGGAATAATTCCGTTCCGCCTTAGTCAACAAGCGATTTGATTATTCCACGGGGTGCTCAGTTGTGCCCTCCCCTGCACCAAATAGCTGCTGGCTGTGTGGGGAGAGTGTTACTTCACCTCTATTGATGTTGGATTGCGCATCCCGGAACAATGCTCCCACAAATCTCGGCGAGTAGTCAGTTAGCTTGGGTTCTGGTCGCGAGGGCGATTGCGGCGGCGTACAGAACTCAATTAGTGGATCCATACCAATCTGCCATGTGACATTCCTCAGAAGAATTCTACAAATATCATACATTGATGACATGACAGAAGAAGTAATTTTATTCTCAACTTTATCAGTACAAGCAGACGCAAGAAATTAAGAGAAGAATGCATTGCCCGTTTTAATGAGCAACTAATTCACAAAGACTTGCTTTTACTTTTTTTATATTGTAGATGTTATCTTTGAGCTTTTTCCGATAAATATACTATTTGATTAATGTAACAATAGACGGTAAAAATATACATTGGAAAACATTACTCTTCTCTAGTTCTCAAAGATAGGTAGGTACTGTTTATTTCTTAAGGAATTTCTACCAGCAAACCGGCAAAATGGAGTATGTACGTATGTTCTTTCAGAATGTTGAATTTATTCTACAAATATTTGCTCCCCAGATCTTTGAACACTAATTACGATAATTATGTTTTTTGAACCGTGTTGCTTTACTAATTACCAAAATTTGTGTAGTACCTTCTGTTTGTAATACCTATTTATAATGTAGATTATAAGTAGATACATATCTACTTATAATCTACATTTACTTATACTTAAAGCAAGACCCAAGAGTAAATGAGCGCAGTAATTTATATTTCGACGTTTAGACATTGCATAGAATTTAAATTAGTCTACTTTCCATGAAATTGTAAAAAGTCCGACAGTCTGAAGAAAACTCTATTTACAGACATTCTATTTGTACATCATACTATTTGTAAACGCTACCTTAATGGCTCGGTAGAAAGGTTCGTGTAAATGTGCCC
Organism: Anorthoa munda; assembly: GCA_945859665.1. Lineage (NCBI taxonomy): Eukaryota > Metazoa > Arthropoda > Insecta > Lepidoptera > Noctuidae > Anorthoa > Anorthoa munda. The sequence goes on from OX243908.1 coordinate 21,158,715, forward strand.
TAAAACGTTTAAATGAGTCAGTTAGAAAAATATGCAAAAGAAGTCGACGCTACCTTTTTTATTCAGTTGTAAATCGTATTCTTGAACTTTTTAATATTGTGAAGTGTAATCTGGTTGTGAAAGTTGTCGCCGTATTTTAAAATTTCGGGCATAAAAAACTTGAGCTAAGTGATAAATTATTATTCTGGGAGGATTATAACTGGATATTTATTGTTTTATTTTGTCTGAAGGCTGGAGATATAAATAATATTTTTTTATTAAAATCTAACTAACGGATACTTTCATTGTGCGTACAGCTAAGGAGTGGAACTCCCTGACGGTATCTGTTTCTCCTGAAAACTAAAATTTTGGGGTCGTTATGTAAAGAGTGAATAAGTTATTTATATTTTACGTATAGGCAAGCGAGCTTCACCGTCAATCACATCATCGCTTAACATCAGGCGAGAAAATGGTCGAACGCGAGTCTATCAAAAAAAATAAAAAAAATAAGAAGGAATTTTAGCTGGAATGCTTAAAGTGACCTTAATCGTTATCAGCATTAGCAAGCAATATTGCATTCTAATTTTACCATCCAGCTGACGTCACTAATGCACCAACTTAGGCCATTGTGTACAGGCCTGGTTACCATTTTAAATTGCGGTTATTTCTTTTCTTGACGGAAAAAATTGCACTTTCCTTTCTACTCGCATATTTGTTTCTCAGAAATGCATACTGACGTTAAATTCCATAGTCTATTAAAAATCGCGAAAAACTTAGAATGTTATTTTCTTGGGAGCATTTTCTTCACGAAAACATGGAGTCTTATACATTTTTTATCACCGTACGAAGTTAATTTGAGCTTCTGGATATTTTGGCCTTTCAAAATGTCCATTTTAAAGGAAGAAAACTATTAGTCTAGGTAGAAAGTATAATAAAATGATAGAGGCGACTTCAAGAGGAGCTCTTAAAGCTCTTCAGATGCTTCATGAATATAAGAGCTTCATTAGGACCATTAGTGAGCTCTATTTTCATTTTACGTTGATACGTATAAGATTGTAAAAATTAAAATATTTTGGAGAAGAAAACTTGTACTTGAAGACAGATGACAGCAGTGTACCCATATCACAGAGCCATTCTTAATTTTACCAAGGAAGCAAAAAAAAATATAAATTCAAATTCTTTTTTCAGAGAATTTTGCTAATTAGTTGTTAAGCAAGTGTTGAACAGTTCAGACATGTTTATGAATCAAAAATACATACAGGCGAATATAGAACCTCCTCCTTTTGGACAGTCGGTTAAAAATAAAATACTGGTGGTATCTGACACCGACGCTCAAAAAATATTGTAACAATAAGGCGATTCACACACTGCTCCGCAATACACTGCGGGGTGCGTGGCAAGGAAGTCACTACACCGCACGTGAATGCGTTTTCTATGTGTTGCACTACGCGTGTTCTAAATGCAAAGAGAGATACTTTCAAGCAACGTAAGAAAACGCACTTCCACGCTACGCTGCGCATGCAGTGAGTGTGCAAATCGTCTAACTCGTGCACTCCCACATTTCGGCAAGTCCTATGTAATAGGAGACGAGCTTATTGCCATATATCGGGCCAGAATCCGGGCTACGACTCAGATTTAAAAAAAAGGAGAAGGTCAGTTCGGCGGAATCTTTTTTTTTTGCATGTTCCCCGATTACTCAAAATCGCCTGGACCGATTTGGAAAATTCTTCATTTGTTTGAAAGGGTATACTTCCCAAGTGATCCCATACTCATCAGATCACGATATGATGATGGAATCCTGGAGAAATCGAGGGAACTCCTCAAAAATTATAGCCATACAGTATGGCCATTTTGGTATTTTCATCAAGAATGCAAGTATTTGCACTCAGAAAGTATCATTTGGTGACGTGGAACTGATGAAAAAAACCACAGAGAGTCACTGGAACTCTTTAGTGATAAATATGTCACGAGTATAAGATGTCTCGAATAGTATACTTATAAATTAATAATTGGTTCCTATGAAAATGGTACCAACGTACTTCTTCTTCTTCGTGTCGATGATTCATTCACTAAATTTTCTTCGACCAGTATTCAGCCATGTCGATAGCCTTAGCGCTGGTCTCACAAAGGTCTTGCATGGTGCAGGTGTTTTTACATAAGGAGCAGGGCAGGAGGTTGGGCATCGTCTGTGGGGTGGTTCCGCAGTCACACTGTGGCTGACTGGAGAACCCCCATAGTACTGATCTGATGATGAATCCGGAAGGTAATCACTGGAACGCCGAAATAAAAATATGTATCCTATTCGTGTTTGGGCTTATTTGAATCGTCATGATATGTACTTTGGCTATGAATGATTTTCATGGTAATTGGAGGTACCTACCAAAACTGAAAAGAGATAAATAAAAACCTTTTTAATAAAAAATTCTTTGCCGAAGTCTAAAATAGGTACCAAAGACACCGACTTCGGAAAAGAATGTTATTTTTCGCTTTCAAGTGTTTAGTTTTGAAGAAGACGGTTTGATTTTTTTTGTAACGCGGTATACTTATTTCCTAAGAAATACCTAACTTTTTTTACAACAACCACACACTTTCTCAAGTACAAACCAACTTCTAATATTGACAATGATTCTATTACCGTTTCGTGTATTTTTAGAGCATCTTCAGACGAACCATTCCCGCGTAACAACAAATCGCTGCGATTACGTTCTCACCGCTGAGAGAACTTTGACGTTCCGAACGTTTCAATATTTTAGTGATTTGTTTTTCTAAGTTCTTTATTGCTATCGAAGTAGCACTTAAGGACTATTTTCCTAGTTTTTCTAAGAGAGTTTATTTATAAACCAATTTAGGTGATATCTTCAGAAAAGTCACATCTTTTCAGATCGTAATGTCTAAGAGGCTTTCAAGGATTCATACCGAAAATACAAGGTTTGTTTTTCACTAAATATAGAAAGGCATATCTACCTAAGTAAGTCTTTAGTGCGTGTCCATTACCTCAGGGATTTTGTCTATTAGCTTTTATCTAGAGAGTTTGTTTTATACTATTCAAAGTAGAAGTAGAACATAAAGTACTTTTGTATCATCAAGAAGAGAAGTGTTAAAACCTTTCTACTGGCAAATATCAAAAGATTTTTATTGTCTTGTATTGACAATACCTAATGAATTTATATAATATGTACTAAAGATCGACCCGGTTTCTGGAAGGAAATTATTATAGATTCGTCATTAATTTATTGCAAAGCAAGTGATGTAGACGATTATCTATGGAAAATTGCATCTAATTACAGCAGCTTACTCATATTTGTCACATTAATTTTGCGGCAATTTTCGTTCCAAAAACCGAACCTCAGTATTTCAGGATCAACTGCATTCATTTACGATGCAATCCATCGCAAAAACCTAGTGGTGACGGTAATGTTTCGAAAGCGAGAATACCGCACATAAATAACGACCATGATATACGTAGGCAGTCTGCTGAGACCCAATATTCGGGTGATTCGGGAAGCACGTCCAAGGAGGATTCATATTTCATCCCTTACACTTGGGTCCCAAGGGATGAGCGGGTAAAGGCACCCGTATATTTCCTCGAGTTTTGAAAATAGCTATCGATGATTGATATGATGTCAAGAGTTATAAGTGCTTCTGAACCGTTTATTATCATTTCATACAAGACAAAGGCATCCCCGCCTTTATTTTTATTTTTATCTGTGTTTTGCAATCTAAGTTCTATGATTCCAACTCATCTGTAGCTCGCATGAATAAAAACCGGCCAAGTGCGAGTCGGTCTCGCGCACGAAGGGTTTCGTACCATTATAACGAAAACGGCAAAATAATCACGTTTGTTGTATGGGAGCCCCACTTAAATATTTATTTTATTCTGTTTTTAGTACTTGTTGTTATAGCGGCAAAATAAATACATAATTTGTGAAAATTTTAATTGTCTAGCTATCACGGTTCATGAGATACAGCTTGGTGACAGACAGACAGACGGACCGTGGAGTCATAGTAATAGGGTCCCGTTTTTATCCTTTGGGTACGGAACCCTTAAAATAAATATTTGGGGTTAATGGTTAATTTTTAATAATTGGAGAGACACCAGATAAGAAGACATATAATCGTTTATGGTTTCGAGATCAATAAAACCGATCAGCTTCTAAGAGATTTGTATGAACACAAAGATCAACACTCAATTTTATTTGATCACACGTATCGATCGTGCAATATCGAGCAAATCCGTAGGCACCCTTAACACGAAACACTTGTCACAATGACTGTACTCTCTGATTGTGTTATCACGGAAAATAGAATAACGAAACATCGTGTAATCTCGTGATCCGTGTTTATGGAAAGATTATACCTAAGAATGAATGTGACTGATATGTTATGTTAGTACAGAGTGCTCATATAAAAAGTTTGTTTTACTTGTATTACTGTGTGTTCTCTTTTTCGTGTTCATTACTCTGTGAAAAGTATGAGTAGGTTAGTTTGAAAGTATGAGCATTTCTTGTAGTAAAAGAAGATTGCTGTGATATTAAATGGGTGTAGAAATTAATAAAATAGTTGGTAGAGTTTGTTTGGCTACCGTACGCAAATTTGTGGTATTCCAATTTATTAGAACAAGTTATTGAATACTTAAATAAACTTATAACGAGTCCATGAAAGTAATTCATTAAAACGGGTAGTAATCAGTTAATTAGTTTTAACCTTTCGTGTGGCCGTAATAATAGAAAAGCCATTGTGTCTCGCGTGGAATCTAGTCTTAAACACACGAAAGGTTAAATCAGGTGAGATAACAGTCAAACTACAAAAAATCATCTCTTACCTGAATCAATAATTGTAAAACTTATTAAATAGCTTTTGAATTAGCCCCATACTAATTAGCATCTTTCGGAACCTCATCAAAACTAATTTATAGTTTTTTTTTTTCAAAATTTATGTCTGTTAATTTTACATCTACCGCTTTTAATTTAGACCATAAACCAAGCAGACTCCATAACTTGCCGCGTGTCACCCAACTTTAGATTGGGACAAAGGGAGGAAGTATTCCGAATCGTTTTGAATCAATGTTTGTCTATTTTCACATCGTTTCAATGCTATCCGTATATTACCGTATTGTTTCTGTGTCGCCAAAGATTTTTTCGAATCCTTTGAAACTATCCGAAACAAGAAAGTGTATGATTTTTAAGTATGATAAGTTTGTAATTGATTAGAAAATATATATGTTCCAAAATGAGGTTAATTTTACGAGAAATGGTCAAGTATGAACTAAACAAATAAATTAATTTTACATTTTGTAGACGTTGGGATGTATGTTAAATCATTTTGGGGAACTTGGAACTTGGGGGGATATGGCTTCACCCATTATTTTGTTATATGTATCAGGGTTTATATTTGTCTGCCTATTAATCACTAAATCTGATTTGAATAGTTCCTATATAATATATTTCTTTTTCGTCATTGTGGTTTATTGTGCAACATACAGAATGCGTAGTCACATCTTGCATGTTGCACATACCAATTTTGTAAAGTATGAAAATATTGCAGGGTTATCTGAAATTATCTGCTGAAACTTAAACGCAAAACAAACTTTACTCTCGGAGGCCGCTGCAGCAGCTGCTGTAATTAAGTGAAAATTAGGCATACCGTTCTTTTTTTCGTTTTATCCCGAAACTCATCACGTCTGCAGAATTTCGCGAGACAATCTAAAATGGCTTTGATTTAATCAACTTTCAGCAAAAAAATCAACACTAAAAACCTTTTTTAAGGTATCAATATATCACAAACATAAGCATCAATTACGCCAACTACAACACTCTTGTGCGAGCAGTGGCTTGCTTTTATTAAAATATTAGTTAACGTTAAAATATTATATTAAACATTGATAAGTTTTCCAATATCGTAAAATAGCCATCCTGTGTACCTAGCCGTATGGGTACTTAGACTAAGTGCTGAAGTGAATGTTAGACTGATACGCCAGTATTCCCACTGTGGGACGACGAACTCTATGATAATACACTTACTGGCGCAAATAGGAGGCCACAAAAGGAAGGGTTAATTGCAGGGACGTTTATTGTGCTAGCAAGGCTATATGGAGTGTTAATATTGCGCTAGTAGAATGTAACCCCTAGGAAAATTCTGTAAAAATCTGTTCGTTAATTTATTAAAGACTGCCAGCGGCGTCACCCGCATGAATGTCAAAAATTATCCCAAGGGAACATATTCCCGAGATCAAAAGTATCCTATGTGCTATTCCAGACAAAAATCTATCTCTGTGCCAATATTGTGTTAAAGTGTTAGAAACATACAAACACACTTAAACATTCACAAACTTTCGCCTTTATAATATTTGTAGGATTTTGTGTCAGTTTAGGCCTCTAGTAAGGTTTTTATTCTAAAACTTCCTCCACTTGTCAGTCGCCATGACAATGGAAAAATACCTCGATTAATGTCAATAAATAACAAGTAATTAACTGCAAATTTTATTGAGTCCCGTGGAGGAAATTACTTAGAATAAAGGGGTTAATTTTTATGTTTTCTACTACGTTAACAAACACTGAGCCTTTAGATTTGTTTGATTCTTGTTGTTCTGAAAACCATTTATATGAATATAGAATAAAGTCATCAGCATGTACTATAATATCTACTTATTATGTACGAAATATGTTAATTTCGAAGGCATAGATGCCAATTTAAATGAGACTGTTCAGTCTAGCCAACATCTAAATAAACCCTTCACAGTAACCCTATACTATTCGTAGTAATAGACTAAAATACATTACAACATTTCATCGTCCCTCTAATTTTGCTCTCAAGTGTATCGAACAATTAATTAACCAAAATTTTCCGTACCATTACCAGACATGTACCACATGCTAATAAATTATTATTGACTACGTTTCGTACTGAGCCAATGAAGAGCGTGTTCGGGTTAATTCGATATCCTTGTTAAAAGCTATTACATACTTCTAATAGGAAGATCATTATGCGAGATTTAGTTAAGGAGAAATAACATGACCATACCAGGACAAACGGTTACCTTTCAACATTTTTGTCACTGGTGCCACTTTCAAACATCCTCTATTTTCGTCACTCCACACATCCATCTCAACATTCTGATCTCTGTTACATGCAATCTCTTTTCATCCATCTTTTTCACAGCCCAACATTCTGATCTGAAAAAATTAAACTGACTTCCAATACAAAAAAATAAGAAGCGAAAAATAACTTTCTTTATCGAAATGTGCTTCGAAAAAGAAAGTAATTTATTGCTTCTTATTGTTTTATTAAGAGAATTTTATTTATCTCTTTTTAGTTTTGGTAGGTACCTACCATTAAAAATAATTTATACCTAAAGTACAACTTCTGACAATTCTAATGCCTAAAAACAACTGGGATACATTATATTTTTTTTATTTCGGCGTTCCAGTGCCTAGCCTACCTTTCGGCTTCATCATCAGATCAGTTCAATGGTAACATTTTCATCAGCATCATTAGTTTATAAGTATTTGCTTCATCATATTCGGTTAACTATTCTAGATAGATAAACCCATGACATACTTAGCATTGAGGACTGCCAGTGGCCATCTGTGGTCTGAAGAAGACCACAGATCAATCCCACTTCACCAAATGATACTTTCTGAGAGCAAATGATTACATTGGTGATGAAAATACCAAAATCGCTATGTATGCCTATAATATTTGAGAAGTTCAATTGATTTATCTAGGATCCCATGGGGAGTATACCAAAAGAAGAATTTTCCAAAGTAGAAGTAGAAGAAGAAAGGCGTGTTTAAGTTAGCAGGAATAATACATAAAAAAAGTTGCCGGCAAATTGAGAACCTCCTCCTTTTTTTAAGTCGGTTAAAAAGGGCCCCATGCGATAACACCGGGTTAAAAAAATATTAATTTACATACCTTACCTTAACCAACGAGGAACAGAGGTATTCCCCGAACGGTAAGGCAGAGGTTTGCCTAAAGTATACCATCTTGCTAGTGATGTTAAAGTGAGCTTATTGGCACAAATCGAGAGAATAAGAAGAAATTCTTAAAACACTTTGAATGACCTGGAAATCGAACCCATGAACTCATACTCAACAGTAGCGCATGTGACTTCTAAAACAATGAGGCTTTCTGGCAGACAGATAGATTAACTTTTTGATTTTAATGGCTAAGTTTGATTTAATGAGTCTAAACTAAAAGTAATCATAAACTGCTGAAACCAATCTATCTATAAATAAAAATGTACTTGATTGCTTTCTGTTTTTCTGTGCGTTTGTGCACGCTTATCTTAGAAACGGCTTAAACAATTTGCGTGCGGTTTTTAATAGTGTATTGTGGTAAGTTTCACTTAAAATTATTTAATTATTGTTTATTTTCAATAATATCATAAAACAAAAAAGTTATATCAATTTTATTTACGACACAAACCGAACTGATTCCCTGCAATATCCTTTAAACTGACCAGGAGACTAGAGTCACGAAGTTAAAAAAAGATCCCGGAATCATGAGTGGTAATAAAAACTCTCAAACTATCAGGAGATCAGAATCATGATGAAATATATAAAAAATAACAAAATCTACAAACGCTAGTAAGTAAATATAATTTGATTCCAAATCATATATTTTAAAGTGTAGGTATTTGGCTACAGTTAAATGAATCCGAACAAAGGCAAAACTAACGGAGTAATCCAAAATGAAATACGGAAACAAAACAAAACTAAAGACGAACTGATATATTATTTTAATAATGACAATACACACTCACACATCATCGTCATTAGCCTTTTAATGTTCCCACTGCTCTTAAAAAGAGGAGGCTGGGTCCTAACAGGCCTCCTCTCTTTTAGAGCGCAGGCCTTGCCACGCGGTTTCAGTGCGGTTTGGTGTATGTCACATGTCTTCGAATTTTTGGTTCTAGGACATGCCGGTTTCTTCACGTTTTCCTTCACCGTTTTTAGAGCAGTGGTGATGAAATAATTTACATAAAGTAATGTGCCTGCTTGGGGTCGAACCAAAACTACACGTAAGTCGGGGCCGTTAACTAATTGAGTACCTACGCCAAAACGAAATACTATAAACGAAATACCCGAACAGAATGACTAAGATGAACTCAAATATTATGTTGCCGAAGCAAACTTGTTGTTGGAAAAACTCGAAGCTTCAAACTAAAAACAACCTAAAGTTTACACGAAGCTGGTTCAGTATGCAACTGAGAATTGTGAATGGTCCTACAGGAGTGATAAATATCTATTTCAAAGTTCCAGCTATGTAATAAACGCAATTTAAGGAGTGATAGTAAGGGTATGTCTCCATTGCCACCGTGAACACAATGACGTAGTGATGAATTTTACTACGAACATAGTGCTAATCTGTAAAAATCTCACCGCGGAAACATTAGTCAGGTAAAAAATAAAGTGAGCTGTGACTTCACGAAAACTTCTTCAATACATCCAAGATTAATTTGCAATACTTGCTACTTATACGATAGAGAGAAATGGAATAAGCTGAAGGAGGCCTATAACCGAGAAGGGTTTCCTATCCCTAATAATTAGAAAAAAAATAAAGTGTTCAATTGTTATTATATCTGTTTAATAAATAAAAATATTCCAGTTACCTATATGTGTTGCAAATTGTTTTAACAGAACTTTATGTGAGCAGATAGCTCATTATAAAGTGGCTAAATATCTGAAATAACTGATTCGACAACGAAAATTCTGTCACAGATAAAAAGCTATACGTTTTATTAGGATTCTTTTGCCACGGGGCATCCATGGGGATGTGCCTCTGAAAATAGACTGAAATAATCTCGTTTCTGGGTGTTGACAGAAGCAGCAAGAACAGCAGTGTAGAAACGCCCTTAGGAAGAGTTTGTTCTAAAAGGAGAAGGAACGATGCCATCGGAGTAAGAAGCGAGGAATTAGCTGAATTTTGAAACAGGTGAAGCGAGGAAACTCCAAACAAAAGTTTTGTTGAATCCTCACAAGAAAATGCCAACAACGTTTCGGCTATTTATTAGTGTACGTAATTTTTAAGCTATTCAGTTTCCACGTTTAGTGATGCAAGTTGTTATTTATTTTGTTAAATAGGATGTTTAAATCGAGTTGGCAACGTTTGCTTCCGCAACCAACATATACACAACTTACAAGTTTCGTAAAGGTTAGTTCAACAAACTTATACCTTTACACGTGTTCGTTATATCTACATTAACGATTACACAAGTTTGAAGTTTTGACCGACTTTTGTACAAGGATGTTTTTTCTTTGGAAGACTTAGATTGGACAACACATGGGATGGTTTTTATTTACATTCCACGTCCCTTTGATTTTACTAGCGAAGAATTTCCTGTAAGGCACTTGAGTTCAGTCTTTGGAATTCCTATTCTGCAAGTTTAGGACTTAGAGTTTTCGAAGCAGATTGGGACTTTTTTTAATATCTTGTATATACACATAATACATGAAGTTTAGAGACCAGCAATATTTGACCGAATTTTCGTTCAAACAATAATAAATTGTAGGTACGAACGTGTATGCAGATATCTGCAACGTGCCTACTGTTCAGCAACTAATCTGGCTATGCGGAACTCTTTATTCTAAAACTCGTTTGCTGTAAGATGGTGCAGTCTTACACAAAAACCTTTAGACCAGGGACTCTAGACAAAGTGTCATTTTAACAACGATAGCGACGCTGCGATTGGAAATATGTCAAAATAGGGATGTTTACTAAAAAATTGTTTTTTGTCCGCCAGGTAGATTAATAAAAAATATTAGACACGCGCTGGAGTGGTATTCGTGGAACCCAACGCAATATCTCTGAACATCATATTAGCTTACTGGCTGAGCACACTGGAGAATGATACCTTTTTGGAATTGCATTTGACCAATTGACGTTTATATAAGGACAATGCAGACTGTGCGTTTTTTTGACGCCACAATTTGGTCACACGGCCATGCGACCGAAGCGAGTGAACTCGCCACGCGGTCGGCTATCTTCGGGAGCGGTCGTGTGCGCGAGACATAATCGAGTTCTTTTTATGGTAAACATGTTTAAGAAAACGATCGGACTAGTCTCTAAAGTTTCGATTTTAGTTAAATCTATAGTTTGTTCTCGAACCTAGTGACCTTGTCATTGGTACAGTATTTATAGTAAGACAAGAATCCCCTAGCCACAGGAGTTTGCTTTTATAATACAATCCCAGACAATTGGTTCTAATAAGTAGTATTGTTATTTGCTGTAAGTCAAAACTCAATTGACATGGTTTGTTTACGATCTTAATTAACGTAACAGCGTAAGACAGTTTCAAGATTAGATTGGATCGAATTAACACGAGTTTTGGTTTTACTATTCGATTTTCGTCGCTCCCGCCATGTTGGATTTAACCGCCAATTATTTCGTCGTTCAATTCGTGTTCCAGTTGTGGTAAACAATTAAGTTAGTTTAGATTACAGTTTATTTTTTTTAATTATTGAAACAACGATCATAACAAGTAAAGGATTATTATTTTCGCCATATTGTATGTATTGTGATCAAATCAATGGGCTTTTATAAGTGTTCGTAATAATTATCTTCTATGTATGATAAGTTATTAAATTGTAACCAACTGTTTAATTAGATATTGACTTTCCGAAAAATAGAAGCGACTCAATCTGTAAGAGTATTCCAGTTGACCCTTTCTTGGAACTACCACGACTTAACCCCTTAGGTGACAATATCAATGTACCATTTAGTTATGTCTGTTGATCAAGGTCTCTTATTAATTTGGTTTCAAATATTATGTAGGAGGCTCAACTTGTAGGCTTGAAAGATATTTTTATATTACTATATAATACAATATGATTCAGAGATGATCCTGTTTAAGTGATTGACAGTGACACGCTGTTGTGGACTGATATATTTAATCAGAATACTTACATTGGATTTTTTTTTCTTCTTCTAATTCATTTTCTTCATTGCTGATGTGCGTATGTCCACCTTACGATCCAATAAGATATCTGTTTGGCAGTAAGCTAATTTATTGTACCAACATTAAAATATATATGGAAGTTGTATATGGAATACAATGTATAGAATATTTAACTAATAATATTATAAAGTGAGAGCCCGAATTGTGTGAGTTTGTTCTCACGTGTAAGGTAATCTCTTGTACCACATCACCTATTTGAAAAAATGTGTCACCATTTGAAAGGTACAATATTCCAGATGGTTAAAAGCTATTCATTATGATGACCCAGGTAAAGCCGGGGTGGGCCACTTGTTCATGTATAAAATACAACATTGTTTGCAGATTTCTTGGGTCTGTAAAGTTTGCAATAAATGAAATAAATTAATTAATAGCTGCACCATTTTCTTTCGCTACTCCTATTCTACACGAATCGTTCCGCTCACGTAGGGTACCTACGTGTGCGCTCCACTAACTATAGCTTTCACTTCGAAATACAATATAATTAGCCATGGATTTCTACTTTTATTAATTCAAAGTTTAATATAAATATTCTTACGATACGAGATACGACTATAAATACACCGACGCTTCTCTTTAACTAACTATAAGAAGAGAAATAATAATAATTATGGGCAATTTATTCAAAAACAGGCTTGTGTCCCAGCAGTGGGAATATTAAAAAGGCTGATGATGATGATTTATGCAAAGGTCGAGAAACTGCGCTATGATGCAAAACAGTTTGCTAATATAATATTGCAAAAATATTGCCCACTGAGGCAATTCATGTCTACTTTCAGATACACCACAGAGTAACAAGCATAAGGTAATAGGAAATATATTTGCCTGTGTGAGTGAGTTTGCGAAAAATATTTACTGTCTTGCGGAAATTAATGTAGGTACGTTCACAACATTGATTCGTCAATTGGAAACTTTACTTTATAGCGCTACGGCACCAGCGGTACTATGTCTACTGTAGGTATTACTTAAATTATTATAATACTGTAAAGCATTTTAATTTGTCATGTATTTACCAGCTCGTTTTGAATTATAACCATAAAAATAAGACATTTTTGCAAATATTGTACATCCTAGTCATTAAGTAAGAGATCAATAGTCAATTATAGCAATAGTCCACAAACGGTCAAAACCAATAGTGAATCTAAAAGTAGATTTGCTTATCTTTAGATACAATTTTGATAAAGTTCAATAAAAATAATGTCAAAATCCTATCTCTATTAAGCATATCAACTGACTGATTCGTTATTTGGCTCAGCCAAGAGATAAGACTGAGCACTCCACGTCTTCTTTTCTCCGTGCCACAATCACTGTACACAAGTAAGCCACTGCCTTACATAATATACACATATTAAAGTAATTACCACTAAGGCGATCAAAGGGATACGAGCCGGCTTCCAATAAGAACCGAGAAATTTACATAAGCATAAACACGTTTGCAATTAACAGTAATTGCGCCAAATTACGCTATAATTGGCGGATTGGGTTATTATGACAGTAGATTCGTAATAGGTGTTCGGTTCCCGGGGTGAGTTGAAATCTATACATTATGCAGTTAATGTTGTGTTATTGGAAAGAAGATTTGGAACAAAATTTCTCAATTTGGCTTGCTGTATGAGTTGCCTGAAAAAGCTTTATGCCCAAAGGACGTTCAGTTCCGTTCGGTATAGTTCAGGTATTATCGACAAGCGTTGGCCCATACTTGTTAACATGATGAGTTAGTGAAGAAGATTTTAGTATTTCTCTTTCTAGTGTCTTTGTCTGTGTGTAATAAACTTCGTTTCTGATGAAGTTCCATGTCCGTAACGTTTTTGTTTTGTTTAAGTATCATCAGCCTACAACAATCCACTGCTGGATATGAGACTCTCAATTCACACGCCATTTATCTCAAATTTTGGCAACTCTTCCAGCTGTTACCTGCCACCCTTGGAAGATCGTGACCCACCTAACCTGAGGGCGTCCCACCCTACATTTACCAATTCCTGGTCTCTAATGAAGAACACGTCTACCCCAACGCCCAACGGTCATCGGTTATACGGCTAATATGACCAGCCCATTGAGACTTCAGCTTGCTTATACTGTAAGCTACGTCGACAACTTTGGGTCTCCTCGTTCCGGATTCGATTTCTCAGTGAAACCCCAGTGAGTTTAAGTATGTAAGTAGATAATTATGTTGAACCTTAGACCTCAATGAATGAGCTTCTATGCGAACAACACTTGAAGGAAGAAATGCCTAGCGTACTTACTCTGAAGTAAATCTTAACATAAATATTTATTATTATCTATACTATAATAATAATATATTTATACTACAATATTTACTAATAATAATTTATACTATATTATAAAGAGGAAAGATTTTTTTGTTTGTTTGTACCGAATAGGCACCGAAACCACTGGACCGATTTTAAAAAATTCTTTCGCCAATAGAAAGCTACATTATTTCTTAGTGACAGAGAGTAAGACTATTTTTTAATCCCGAAAACGGGGTGGTCCACGGGAGCGAAGCCGCGGGGAACAGCTAGTAAAAAATAAAATAATACTAAATAGATAGAATATTTTTCAGTATGAGAATATTGAACACGGAATACTTCAGTTGTCTAGATTTGCGCCCATCATTATCATCATCATCATATTTCAGCCGAAGGATGTCCTCTGCTGGACATAGGCCTCCCCCAAGAGTCGCCACATCGATCGGTCTTGTGCCCGGTTGATGGCAATTTTCTTCCCTCCTTCCTCCATTCTTCATGGGACTTCTGATGTTATGTGTTATGTTTATGAGAATACTCTTTATGTGAATCATCTTTTCAACAACGTTATTATTGTACTTGAATAGGTATTAGACAAAAAATAAAACTAGAATAGTATAAAGGACCATGGGCACTTTTGTATGAACACTGGGCCCAATTTTCAAAATTGTGCAACAGTGATGAAACCTATGACATATGAAAGCTCTTGGCGTGTACTTTATTTTATTATATGGCAGCTAAGTTGAAATCCAGCGCGAAAATGGCGTTTTGGTATGTTCAATAAAATATTGTAAATGAAAAAGATAGGGTACCTCCGCCGCATCGTTGGAGCTTATTTGACGGGGAGGTGTGTCACCTACGTGGGACGTACTTGATGGCTTAAACTAGCATCGCATGTCGTGCGGTGTTCCATCGGGTACGACTGGGTGCTGAGAGGCGAACTCCAACTCGGGCGTAGACATGACATGTTACGTGGACGATACGCTGGTCACCGCCCGGGAGAGTTCGTACAAAGAGGCAGTGTTGCTGGAGACGGCTGCGGTCTCACAGGTGGTGAGCTGCATACGGCTCCCGAAGGTGGGTGGCCCTCAACAAGTCGGAGGCCATGTGTTTTCATGCCCGTCGGGGGGGGGGCTCGAATCGCTGTTGAGTCAACCATGAAGTACCTGGGATTAATGCTCGACAGCTGGTGGGATTTTGGCTTCCACTTTCTGCGGCTGGCGCCCAAGTTGTTGGGCGCGGCTGATGCGCTCTCAACGCCACCTGTAGGCGGCTCTACGTGGGGATCGTGCAATCGATGGCCCTGCATGGGGCCCTGATCTGGGCGGCAACCTGATGACCGGCAGCATCGCTGTTCTAAGAAAGCCGTAGACAGCGATGGCCGTCAGAGTCATCAGGGGGTATAGCACGATCTACTATGAGGCGGCTTGTGTACTGGCCGGATCCCCGCCCTGGGACCTGGAGGCGAATGTACTCGCGTCACTGTATCGGTGGAGCGAGGAAGCGCAGGCGCATTGCGAAGTGTCGATGCAGCGACATTTGGAGTTGCGTCGGTCTCAGCTCCGCGAGGTACTGGTGGCGATCGAAACGGTCCGTCCAGTGCTTGAGCGCTAGCTCGGGAGGAGGCACGGCTCCCTGTCGTTTCGGGTGACGCAGGTGCTCTCGGGGCATGGTTGCTTCGGCAATTACTTGTGTCGTATAAACAGGGAGCCGGACTTCCGGTGTCACCACTCCGTCGACTGCCGGGAGGATACGTTGGGGCATACGCTGGCAGAGTGTGCCGCATGGAAGGAACCGCGTCGTGCCCTCATCTCTGAAATAGGAAGTGATCTGTCGCCGCCAGCCTTATTTGAATCTGGAATCTGGACGCGATGGTATCCTTCTGTGAAACAGTCGTCTCGCAGAATGAGGCTGCGGAAAGGGAGAGGGAGATTTTATCCACTCATCCGATCCGCAGAAGACGCGCCAGGCGTCGGCGGAGGGCGGAAACGCCCTCTTACAGCCATATTAAATGGGTTTCGTAAATGGCCACCCGAAGTCGTAGCACGTAGTGTTCCACGCGCGCCCCTATTTGGCGTCGCGGGGGGAACACCTCACTTCCAACACGAGGTCGAGCACCGCAGATGCGTGCCGGCACTAGCCGGGGGTTGCACAAGGATCGTACCGAAACATAAAAATATAAAAGAAGGTAGGTTAGGCAGGGTAGGTAGACTAGGTAAGTATGGTAAGTAAGTAGGGTTGACGGGAGTGAAGCTGCGGGCACAAAAATTGTACATGACATGACGCTCCCGTCAAGCGTAGGATATTTTTATTGTATTTTTAGTCAAATAAGAGCTATTTATAATCCAAGCTACTGACTGACAGCCAACTATAATGTAATATCAAAACAAAACAGATTTTCAAAAACCCACCAAAACACCATCTTCGCGATGGAAATGAATTTAGCTGCCATATAATGAAATAAAGTATAGTTCAAGAGCTTCCATATGACATATAATTCATCACTGTTGAACAATGTTGAAAAGTGGGCCCAAAATGACGCATGGTCCTTTGCCCCTGTTTTTTAGAAGTGGTGTACAACCACTTCTAAAAAACAGGGTGTTTTATTATAGTATACCGCAAGTTATGGCGGGCAATTTAGAATCTCATTGCGCATGACTTCACCACGCGCGCATTCATAGACAATGACACTATTTTTCTACATTCATTCAATGAACCCATACGGGCCAATAAATTAAAAAGTAAAGTGTTTTGTACAAATTAAAAAGTTATTTTATGATGCAGTTGTTTGAGAATTGAAGGACTTAAAAAAAAAAAAATTAAAAAGAAAACAAAATACCATTAAAAAAAAAGTACCATTACAACAAAATGTTGTAATGGTACTTTTTTAATTTTACCTATCCACGAAAAAAAGTACGTGTTTAAACAATATTTATTTAATTCATAATTATTTGGAACATTACTTTGTGAGTGTAGATAAACTAACTAGTGAAATTCAGAATAATGACCGGAATAATAATAATCATTCAACCCTAGCTATCAAAAAGAACTGGATCATTGCACGTTTGCACGTAAAGACATTTGCCCTTAATATTCAGTGATACAATACAATAAGGAACACTGCAAACTCATCATGACTCCAGCCCTAAAACAGATTTATTTGAGGTCAAATTGCCCACAAATCTCTGTCCTAACGTTATTCCAGTCTTAAAATCATAATAGTTAGGTAACATAACATAACAGCACACATGTATTCCTTGAAGGGTTGGGCAGTGGGGCATCTATTATAGTAAACCCACATTACGCTAGTTATGATTAAGAAAAAAAGTTAAAAAAAAGTGTGCGAGCATATTGCCATCAACCGGGCACAAAGCCAGACTCCGGGCTGCTACTGAGAAATTCCAGACGGAAAACCCAATAACATTTTGCCCGAACCGGGAATCGAACCCAGGACCTGGCCAGGCTCAGCAGTTACTCTTGCGACCACTAGACAAACAAGTTTCTTAGGTAACTAACTATAACTTTAATTTAAAGTAGTAGGCATACATACAAACTAACACCACATAACATATTGACATAAAATATATTAATATACCAATTTAATTTCAAGCTTTAATTAGTACTAAAATGTTCGCTAAATTTTAGTGTCGGTTAACGCGATTCATTTGTTGGTGCAAATAGGTGCGGTCGAGCCACAGCGTGGGTTGTGGGTGGCTCGTGCTCGTGGCTCGAAGCCGGACATAACGAATGACCTGTAAAAGGCCCAGCCGAGAACTATTTTTAGATGTTTTATTTCAGGTCCATTTGTTTAATTGTGTAAAGTGTTTGACGAATACAAATAGTGATTGCTAATTAGTTAGTAATGGTACGAGCTTATGATATAAATACGAATGACCTGTAAAAGTCCCGGCCTAGAAATATTTTTACCGACTTCAAAAAAAAGGAGGTATTTAATTTGTAATGTGAGAGCAGTGGTGGCCCATTCGAACCCAGGCAGGTGCTTTACTTTGTGTAAATTATTTAATCACCACTGCTCTAAAAACAAAAAGAAGGAATTGGATTGTTGAAGGATTGGTTTTATGTCTTACCTTTGTATAAAACTAAGTCTTATTCTTTAGAAAATGCTTTACAGAAAAATACTTTATGAATTGCAAAGTATTTAGCTCCCTGCTTTTACAACTGCGCGAAGCTTATCTTGGTCTTTAAAGGATTTTTGAGTTGCAAAGAATATTAATTGTGCAACCGAGATGCATTCTTACCTTTGAACCAAATACCAACTATATTTTACACGTAAAAAATGTATAGCAGAGAAATTAAAACTGGGAAGCAGTTTTTTTAGTAAGGTGTTATTTCCACGAAATGTTGTTCGTAGAATCTTATCTCAAGTTTAAACTGTTTAATTATAATGCAAACTATTAATGAAGAGAATTTCAGCTAGTAAAGTAGAAGTTTTCTGAACTCTTCATTTATTATAAAGAGTTATTAATATAGGTATAATTATGTGCCGATTGAAGTTTTATTTATTTTTATTTGAAACCAGATAACCTGATGATGTGGTGCTGGCCGGGATTTTAAATAATCATATTCAAGGTGAAAAGTTGATAGATAACTGAGTAGGTGCCTGAAAGAACACCGAAAATATATCTGAAAAGTTTCAGATACGAGACCTTAAACCCACTTTCAGATTTCCAAAAAGATTGTGTAACGTACAGAACCAATAATTTTCACTTCATTGGGTGCAGCTCGACGCAAAATGACATAAATAGGCAAATCTGGTGAAGAAATTGACGGCAAAAACTTTGATTTGGACAGTTTTTAAAAGTTGACAGGAAAAGCCCTTACCTTAGACACAGATATTATAATACTAGCATACAAATGTCTCCTCCCATCAGAGAGTTTGTATTACAACTAGATATAACTAGCGTTTTTCGCCTAATTATACTGTTTATTTTTATTAGTACAACGATTGCGTTCGGTTCCGTTCCACGATTGCCGTTCCACGGCAATAGATAGTGTTAGCAGCGACATGCAAGTAAAAGGGTTTACTCGGTTCGTGAATATGTTTTTCTTTAAATACAGTGATGTTTCTTTTATAGTTTTTTTTTGCATGTTTTTACAGTATAGTTTCATTGCACCAAAATTGGTAACAATAGAAATTTAAACAATCGAGTTGAATGCCTCAGATATTTATATCCACGCAATCTATTGGAATCAATTTTAAATGATCCGCTCAAATAATTTTAGATTAATGAGAATTAAGAGCCTTAGTTCTGTAGGTATTCGTTCTGTAAGTATCTAAATATATTTATTTATTCGCATATCCTTGCATTGGAACGCCTTGCAGCAATTACACCAAAAGAGCATTTTTTTTTAAATTAAATTTTTGCAATACAAAACAATGGTTTTTTGTATTAACAGAGCCAATAATTTTATAAAATTGGTCCCTATTTTTCAATAGGTAATTAGGTATATATCTAATTATACCTAGTATTTAATGGGAAACAACCATTGCAATTTGGCCATATTTAAGAATAATTTAATAACAATATTAAACCAAAATGAGGTATTAATATACTATTAATTTCGAATTGAATTACACAGTTTATAATTTTGTCAATAAATTTAATTCAATAAATTAGGTTACACACATAATTATTTGTATTACCTAAATAAAATGTTACGTTTCTAACAAAATGTACAGCTAAAATTGCTCTGAAAATTACAAAGCCAGCAAACTGCGTTATTGTGTTTATATTGTTATACATAGATTGATAAATATATATCTGCCTAGCCTTTTCCTAACTATATTGGGGTCGGCTTCCAGTCTTACCGGATTTAGCTGAGTACCAGTATTTTACATGGAGCGACCGCCTATCTGACCTCCACAACCCAGTAGCTGGGTAACACGGTACGCCTTGGCAAGACTGGTATCAGATCTCAAGCTTCTGACTACCCGTAACGACTGCCATAGATTGATAAATATAATACATAATTTATACTGACTTTTGATGTGGTCAATAAGATAGCTGAATAAAATGCAACCAACTTTTTGAGTTTTTTATTAATCAGATGAGTCGTCTAGATATATTAACGTAAATGAAGCGATCGGGCTATGTAACGATCGTAGCAGCTGGAGTTCTGTAGTGTCTGCCTACTCCTGTCGGAGAAAGGCGTGATTTTATGTATGTTGTCTTCAGTAACCGGTACGCGTCGTTATTTCTTTATCCAGAAATCAAAAAAATCAAAATCAAAATCAAGGTATTTATTTCAATTAAACTTTAGAAGTACTTTTGAATTGTCAAACAAAAAATTAATAAAAAGATGACTCTAGTTGCAAATTCGCAAGCGTCTGTAGGTCTCAATGGAGAAGAATTTGCAAGAAACTCCCCGGACACTCTTTTCCATCAGTTTTAATTACAAGTTTTTGGTTACATCATTCTTGTTGAAAAAATACATATATGTGAGAACGATGTAAAAAGACGTGTACGTAAAAGCGTCTAGAGTAACAAATAATTAAAAAAAAGCACTTTAACAGGCCGAGACAGCTAAGTTATGACCAATCCCAACTGATGGCGCCCGTTCACGAACATGACGCATGGATCGGCACCACTCAGCTCAACCATCATGAAGGGAACCGAATGATCCAACACATGTGCCACCATCAGAGAGAAATTAGAGAGAGCATGACACACTCAACTGCCAGGGCACACAGAAGTCAACGAACGACATATAGGTACAGTGAATGGTAGATTTATCTACAGTCGGAACATAGTACTCACACATGTGCTGTGCAATTATATAATACTAAAAGAAATTGAGTTTATACAATACAAAAATTTGCATACAGTCTTCAGCATGTCCAACAATACTTCGATACTTTTCTGCCCATCACTAATTGTTCTTGCGCCCTAGTGGCTGCGGAGCAGGACCAGCATTGAGCCAAGCATTTTTATCAGCGATGTAATCCCCCAACTTATAATATGCTTGCCTACATAGTGTGCGTTTTATACAAGTCTTAAATTTCGTCTCATTTAGTTGTAGAATGTGGGGAGGAATTTTATTGTAACATTTTATACAGTACCCCATAAAAGATGATGCTACTTTAGCCAGCCTGAAACCTGGTTGAATTAGTTGATCCCTATTTCTAGTAACATAATTATGTCTGTCACCGTTTTTACTAAAAAGATGTAAATTCTTTCTAACATACATGATGTTTTCATAAATATATTGACAAGGTACCGTCATGATGTTAATGTTCTTAAACAGTTCCCTTAGAGAATCGCGCCGGCGAAGATTGTATATCGCTCTGATGGCTCGTTTTTGCAGAATAAAAATTGACTCAATGTCTGCAGCCCTTCCCCATAGTAAGATACCGTAAGACATTATACTATGAAAATAACTAAAATAGACTAATCTTGCGGTATCGACATCAGTAAACTGACGTATTTTTCTAACAGCATAAGCTGCCGAGCTTAGCCGCCCCGCAAGTGATATTAAATGAGGCCCCCATTGCAACCTCGAGTCTAGCGTGATCCCCAGAAAAACCGTTTTATCGACGAATTCTAGCTTCTCCTTGTTTAATAAAATGTCACAATCATTACTTTTGACATTCGGCAAGACAAATTTTATGCACTTAGTCTTTTTAGCATTTAAAACTAGATTATTAGCTGTGAACCAATTTTGAACCTGTCGCAAGACGGTATTCACATCGTCAACGTTACTCGTACGTCTATTTATCTTAAAAATCAACGAAGTGTCATCAGCAAATAACACCATGTTTAGATTGTTTTTCAATAGATGAGGTAAATCGTTAATGTAGACTAGAAACAAGAAAGGACCCAAAATTGAACCCTGGGGTACCCCCATTTTCACGGTTAACCCGGACGAATTGACACCGTTTATTTGAACTAATTGCTGTCTATCATTTAAATAAGATTTAACTAAACTCAACGCTGATTGGCCTAGCCCGTAATGCTCAAGTTTCAAAAGTAATGTTTCATGATCAACGCAATCAAATGCTTTCGACAGGTCGCAGAAAACCCCTATGGCATCTTGTGCCTCTTCCCACGCTTCAAAGATATGTTTTAATAAGGTGACACAAGCGTCAGTCGTACAACGTCCTTTGGTAAAACCATACTGTTTATCGTGTAGGATGTTATTCGTATTAAAATGAATGAGCATCTGATTTAGCATTATCTTTTCAAATATCTTGCTGAAAACCGGCAGCACCGATACTGGTCTATAATTATTTGTGTCTTTACTGTTCCCGGATTTAAAAAGTGGTATAACCTTACTATGTTTCATTAGATCCGGAAAGACTCCTTGATCTACACACAAATTAAAAATTAAAGCTAAGTACGGCGCTATAGTCTGAATAATGGAGGTACAAACTTTGATGGACATTCCCCATAGATCTTCGGTCAATTTGATCTTGATTTGCTTAAAAGCTTTTATTACTGTTATTGGGTTTACATGTGAAAAGTTAAATTCTGTCGGGCAGGCTGAAACGTTTGCGTTTAATAAACCAGAAGCAAGTGAGGGCGAAGAATTTATGGTTTCAGTAGTTTTAATTGGGATGCTGGTAAAGAAATCCACAAATTCTTGAGCAACTTTTTTGTTATCTCTAATAAGTCCATGTGTAGTTTCAAGCGTGTAATCAGTATTATTTCTTTTGTTTCTGTTCGTTTCATTGTTTATAATTTTCCAAACAGTCTTGATTTTATTTTCTGCGGTTTTAACTTTATTACCAATGTATAAAGCCTTAGCTACTTTACACGTATTTCTAAAAATTTTTGAATAAGTAGCAACATACTTGTTAAAAGTTTCAGTGTTAATATAAGGCTTAAGGCCATAGAGCTCGTAAAGTCTTTCCCTACTTTTCCTGAGTCCTTCAGTCGCCCAGTCACTGAATAAAAACTTAGGGCATACAGTTTTAGTTTTTTTCCTAAAAGAATTATTGAACTCCTTTTGGATTACTGAGAAAACTTTTTTATATAGAATATTACCATCATTCACTGTAAGGTCTTGATCACTTAGCTTACTAATTAAACTGCTGTTAAACTGATTTAATTTACCGGATGTTATTGGTCTGGATTGAATCTGCACTTGTTGAATTGGTATGTTGGACTCAAAGGTTACCAATAGCCCACTATGATCCGAAGGCAGACAATTTATAATGGCTTTGTCTAAGTAGTCGCAGCAACAAAATACATTATCAATACATGTAGCAGAAGTTACAGTTTTTCGTGTTGGTTCCATAAACACATGTGACAAATTAAATGATTTGAAGAGATTTAATAATCTACTGCTATCTGAATTACTCTCTAAAATATTTATATTAAAATCACCACAGATTATGATTAGTTTATTTCCAATTGCAAGTTTTGCCAAAACATCTTCCATCACTGACTCAAATATAGAGTAGTTACCATAATTGGGGGGTCTGTAAACGCACACTATGACATGCTTATCCAGCTCAACGCATGACAGTTCAACACTATGTTCAACTGATAGATCTACAATATCTTTACGAGGTTTTGATTTAATACCATTTTTAATTAATATAAGTGAACCTCCACGTAACATAATATTTCTATTAAAACAACTACCCACGGTATGATTTTCATAATTAATTAGCATTGTATGATCTTTCAGCCAATGCTCAGTAAAACAAACAATTTCAAACATTGTTTTTTCCAAAAACAGTTCTATTTCCAATTGCTTCGCAGAAAAACCTTGAATATTTTGATGGAATAATTTCAAGGAATTCTGCTTAGCCCCTTTTTTTAAATTAACTAAGTGAGAGCAAGAAGGTACCTTCTTGATGGTGGATGTACTAGTAACTATTTCGTTGTTGGTACCCTCCCTTGTCCTACAAACTAGTTTAAACTATAAATATTAATAGCAGAAGTGCTAACGTTATTAAACTTATTGACTACCTGTATATTAGTATTACTACTAATATCAACTACAGTACATGCCTTCGACATACTATTTATGTCTGAGTTTATAGTAAAAGATAATAGCCTCGCTATTTGACGTCTTACCCTAATAGGCAGATACACTGTATTGCCTGTCGTTTTTAATTTATCAACAAAAATGTTGATGTCCAAAAAAACTAATTTGTCGCTGTAATGGCTGACAAGGAAATGAACATGCTTATTCAGCATGTGTATATAATTATTTTGTCTACTAGACAATTTTTCCAAATATGGAAAAGCACACAATACGATTTTATTACAATTTAACTTTAATAACTCCGTTACACACTCAGTGATGTCATCTTTTTTTACATCCAAACTGTTACCTATAAAGACAGTTACATTGGTATCTGGTTTGTATACATTATTTGTTACAGATTCCATGATATGCTTGTAAGATGACCCAGGCATACAATAATTCAAAGTTGAATAACTCTGATTGCTATTTAATAATTTACCTAAACCTCTTCCAATACCATCTGCAAACATAACCGAATTAAAACCATGATGACAATTATTTGTTGGAAAGGATGCAGTCTCAGGCCGGTCAACTTGAGACACTTCCTGTGAAATATCAGGAATGTCTAGGTCATTGACACTGTCCTGAGACACCCTCTCAGCACGAGGCTGGACCTCCATTGTCTTTGGCTGAACAGCCTTCAGGTTTGAGTCTATCTGACAATTACATTGACACATCAGCAATTCGTTTGCGGCCAGAATGTGTTCCTTAATTTGTAACTGGGAGCTAACATATTTACTGTAAAGGGAGCCCAGTTTATCCTCAAGTACCTGAATATCATTTTGTAAGCGCTGTGTGTCAATTTCATAGATTTTTATGCTGTCTTCTAATTTGATCTGGTAATTATTTAATTTTTTAAGCAGGTCAACACGTTCTTTTCTGAGTGGAATATTTTTTAAGAAAACTTTGTGTTGTTTCCTGTACTGGGTATAATTTTTAATTATTTTATTAAATTTTGCATACTTTTTCAATTTTTTATGACTAACTTTATACCTATTTGTCTCATTTAATAAGGAATCTTCAGTCAGGTCAATAGTGGTTATGGAATGAGGTTTACAATTTGATTTTATTAATTCACTATATAAATGGCATGTTTCCTGTACCTGAGTACATGATTGTTCTTTTTGCAGATTTTGGATTAGAGAATTAGCATGAGCCAATTCATCTTCTAGGTCCCTAACTTTACCTAAAGCCTCCTCATACAAATCACTGCAATTATGGAAACCATCCGTGACTACCCGCAGTTGGTCACGTTCATCAACAACATTCTGATATTGTTGACTCAGCACCACTAGCTCCCGCTTAAGGCTTGTGTTTTTAGAGATGACATTTTGCACTTCTACTTCACATTCATCTCTCTCCTGCAACATTGCCTGACATTGATGTTGCGATTCTTTGAGCTCTTGGAGTGCAGTTCTTAGTTTAAATTCCAAGTCCTGAGCAGTAGCTTTACGTGTCATCATAGGCATGGTTTCGGGATAGTTACTGAAAGTAGAATTAGAGAAACGGTGAGAACCAAAAGAATAGACAAAAGACAGAAAAGCTGAAAATGGAGAAAAGTAACAAAAAATAAAAAGAAAAGTACAAGTAGGTAATAATACAATGAAGAAAGGGAGTTTAATTCTTAGGTAGGCTGCTGAATTGGCTTTTTTTACTTTTGATTGCCTTTCAGTTTACTTTTATTTAATGTGGGTAGGGTACCCAAAATATATATGTGTGATTAAATGCAGTTTAATAGTTTAACTATGCAAAAATCATAAGCGTTTGGTATAAGTGAAGGATAAGAATCAATTAATAGAACTAATTAAATGGGCCTAATGTTGATTTTGTTTCGTTTTTACGCTGTCAACGAAACGATTTATAAACACTAGAGTGCGAAATTAGCAAAATTGTTACGTTAAAACTAAAGGAGAGTGTATTACAAAGTTAAGTAATATTGTATGCTATAATTATAAAACGTAAGTAAACAATACTCCCCGTATAATGCCGTCGTCAGCTGTTCGATAGGTTACCGGTCGACAACCGGGGCAAAAACTCTTATTTAACTTGTTACTTCGCCAGGAAAACAATAATCCTAAGTATTTATGCCGTTTTATTGTGTTTTCACTTGTAATTACACACTAATTTTACGTATATAATAATTAAATCTAATTTTAAAATACGGAGCACAAATTTGACATGTCACTTGGGCAGTGTTCACTTGGGCAGTGTCACTTGGGCAGTCAGACGTTTTTCATCTTCTGGGCATATTGATTAAATACTGCTTTGTTGTAGTATTCTCAATTTACCATCGTAGAACCCGTGATTGTGTGTGTTGACCTAAAACATAAGAAAAAGAAAAATTAGGAAACAATAATGTTTGCTATCACACTTCACACTAATATTATAAAGGCGAAAGTTTGTGAGTGTGTGTGTGTTTGTAAGTTTGTTACTTCTTCACGCTCAAATGGCTGGATTGATCTGGATGAAATTTAGCACAAATAAAGATTATAGTCAGGTATAGTACATAGGCTACTTTTTATCCCGGGAATATATTACCTCGGGATAATTTTCGACTTTCATGCGGGCGAACCCACTGGCAGAAGCTAGTTAATAAATAATCTGTAGTTAAAAGTGGCGAGCACTTAGTTATTACAGAAAGGTTAATACAATAGAATATAAGCTTTTGCCCGCGACTTTGCTCGCGTGTTTAAGTATAATACAGCCTATGGCATTTGGCAATATCGTAGTTTTCTGAAATATCTACCAGAAATAAGTTAAACAATCAAAATAATAACTAATAGGATCAATACTTCAAGATATTCGGTACAAAAATTTTCACCACTTTATAAGTTTATAAAATTAGATTTTTGAGACTCTTGAGACTAAGTAAAAACTCTCACCTCTCCGTAACTTGGTTGTTTTCATCTATATATTTATGCTGACAAGTCATTTCAGGGATCTCGAGTGGTCGACGCAGCGTCACAATCTATGGTTCTTCTTCGAAGTACCTCAGAATGTATAATAATTTGTATCTGTTGTGGATTACTTGCAGACCTCCATAGTTTGACACTGTGTAATGTCCACGGTCTAATTCAAAATCCTTTCTTTCATGGCAGGCGTTGAAGCGTAATTGATTAACAATCGTTCTATCATACAGTCTTTCACATTTATAATATAAGTAGATATTATACACAAATTGAACACAAAAATTGTAACATAACTATGACTATGACTACGTATTATAAAGAAAACCATATAAAATATTACTAATATGGATATATTATGATATTAGATACCTATATTAGTAACATTTCATATGTTTTCCTTTGATATTTCAATTCTATCATAATGTGAATTGTAAAGGTCAGCTCACCGAAACGCGACGCAAAGTGGAGTTTTGAGAATTTGAAAACAACCTGCGGAATTTGAAATTTGAATTTATTCGAATTGAATTCCTTTTTATAAAGAAATTAGTTTTCTTAATTGTATCTCTACATAAAAAAGTGCGCACAGTGTCGCGTATGGGTGTAAGTTGACCGCTATCGATAGAGTTTATTGTTATCAAAATGAATGTCTAGTTGTTTGCTAGTTAGTTAATTATGTCTCCATATATATGTGCGTATTCATGTATCATGTTATACATGTTTGAACTTATAAATTTATCTCTATCTTGCTTCTTTCCTTAATTCAAAATACAATTTCTGTTTTTTCATTAATGCAATTATCAAAGTTCGGTATATGAAGTCTAAAAACACAGTACGGCTTAAAAGAAAAAAAAGGGCCATCTGTCTACTAAGTTCTTACTTTACTATATTTATAATTTAATAATCTAACTAAAACTGTCTTACTTTAACATTATTTACATAACATAAAATAAATAATAGACCATGAGGAAGATATATGTATACAGAGGAAGTTTATTAATATAGTAATAAAATTATTTCACAACTTACACAAAGTCTTTACAATTTACACATACAGAATCGCCCGATAGCTATCAGGAGGTTCACGAGTTATTCGTCCCTGCATGATAATGTCTTGGTCTGTCTGTCTTGCTAACAATCTTTGATTTACTTTTTTTATATAAAACTCGTACCATGCTTTGCGATTACCCCGTAAAGCGACCAAAAAAACTACCAATAATAGTGGATTAAGATATTTTAATACATGATTTATTTGACGGCTATAAGCGGATAATCTATATGAATCTAGATAATAATATGATAATATCTCCATGAAATACTGAGAAACTAATGCGACATCACTTAATATAAATATCAAAGTAGCTATATACAAGCGTCGCCAGTTGTTATGTCCTGTACGAGCGCTCGTGTTGAAACTAAGACAAACTGAAAATATAGTTATTATGTAAATCACACAGTTTGCTATTACAGGTATAATTTGATCTATATAATCGGATGTCGCGCGTATTGCAAAATATAATTTTAAAGAAGGATGGAAATTTAGTTTATGTAGACGTACAAACAGACTATGGAAAGTTATATAATGATTCGTTAAAAAATCATTCATGATGTGTGTTATCATAGGCACACCCCAACCAAAGATGCTACTTTTTAAGTATTTCCTTTGAGTATTTCCATTAAATACTTTTACTATGTCTATGTAAAACATATGACTAATAATAACCAACCAGTGGTTTTTCGCAGTGATTAAATAATCATTTAGAAAGTAAATTATTATTTCTAACCAAGTATTCGCCATAAATTCATAGAATCCATCATAATAATATGGTAGCGTTAGCCATTTCATTAAAAATTTTAAGAAGTATGATAAAATTGCGCTAAGAAACACATAGTTTCTGTAATTACGAAACTTTGGCAACGTGCACCATGATGTAAATCCATAAATCAACGATGCTAGTATCAGCACTATCATAGTGAAGTCAATGATTTCCCAGAAGTTATAGAACATGGCGAGATTCACTGCACAGATTTGATTAATTCACTTTAAGTTTACTTAATAGTAAATAATTTGTGAATAGCTTGATGCACTGCTTTGCCCTTAAACACGCCTTGCTTCTGAAACAGTCGATGTCAGAATAGTTAAATATTGTAACACTACAAATCTAATGAAAGCGCTATGTTTTATTTTTGAACCATAACTAGCACTAATTAAATAAATTTAAAAGTTTCATATCGCTTGTGATAATAAAAAAAATATAATCCTAAAATAAACGATCACATCCGAGTAAGTCTCGCTTACGAAGGGTTCTGTACCTAAGTAAGACAGAACTTGTTTCTTGCGAAGTTTCATAATTCTAGATTAAGAACAAGTAGTTTAACTAAAATTAAATGATTACATACTACAGTTTTAAAAACGGTGAAGGAAAACAACGTGAGGAAACAAAAATTCAATGATATGTGACATGCAACACTGGGCCCGTGTGGTGGATTAAAGCCCGTTCTCTTTTTAAGAGAGGAAAAGTCCAGGCAGTGGGAACGTTAAGAGGCTGATTATACATCTTCTTAGTATTTTGACGTGAATTTTTACTACCATCTAAATCTTTTTCAGACACTAAGTAATGGTATAAGCTGTATAACATTACTTAGTGTATTTATACTATAAAGCAAAGATACGATTAATTTAAAAAAAAACTCTTCAAAAAGATAAATAAGAATAATAATTTATTTCAAAATTCAGACGAAAACTAGTGTTAGTAAACGCTACATTCTAAATCAAATAAACGTTTGCAAAATATTGAAAAATTGGACGAGAAATGAACTAAAAACAAATTGTCAATTGATCAAATTGTTAAAAACATAAAAAAATTAAAACGTCAAAAAGATATTTAATAGAATAGAATTTTAAATTATCATGTCAAAAATATTTAAACTTTAAAATACAAATAAAATTATATTATAAAAAAATACCAGCCAAATGAGTGTTGGACTTCGACCATTTAGGATTCCGTACCAAACTGAAAAATCAAGTTGGTTGTAATAGGAAAAATTAGGGAATTAAAGAAAATGTCTGATTTATCAATATGATGGTATTTGTTGGTAAAATATACGTAATAATCATGAACATTATCCACACATAACATTATCATTATGTATGTTTCCATTTTTCACGCTACGTGTACGGAACCCTGAAAAGCAGTGTTATTGCGTTTACTGATTTGAAGTTAAAAACTTTATTTGATAAAATACTTCCTAATTATTCATATACCATAATTAAAGCTTATCTAATCGTTCTCAGTTATCGAGGCCAGCACTATAGAGATTTAATTAATTATATATAGTGCAATAGTTGAAAATATTAAATTTATAAAAATATTGCTCTAAGCTACTTTTTGGGTGCTAAGTTATATTGAAAAAAAGACTTGTGACATAATATTTAGAGATTATGGCCTCCACATCTCTAAACATCCATCCAAGCCATCGCATTTTTTTAATCTAACCCGCGACACGCAACGCAGCAGACAATCGCTCAACCACTGCGCCAACCATGCGCATTGGTTATATTAGTAAGATTATAATAATTTAAGCTGTTACCTACAGAATCACTTATAGAAAAACCTAATAACACTAACTTTGTTTAACCGTGGAAACGATCCTAGGCCCCATGACCAACATTCAAATTCAAATCTTTTATTTGCAGAATATGGGTGTGGGGTGGGTGTGTGCAGGTGTCAAAATTTAAAAAATATATCGCCATAATCAGGCTCATGCCTCGCAAATTTAAAAAGCATATTAATAAATTACAAATTAATTAATTATCACAGTATCAAGTAAATAAGGCAATGAATTACGTCGTACGTAATTTATTAGTCCACTAGAAACTATCTAGTGGACTGGGAGCCGACCGCAATCTAGATAGGAAATTGCCTGTGAATGATTATTATTCTGAGTGATTTGTGTTTTTGAGGCAAGTCAGTTTGGCGACAGTACCTTATATCTTATAGCTAAATAAAAATATGCTCCTACATATTTTTTTCGACAATAACCGTATTTCATAATGACAAAAAATATATATCCCAAGGAAATGATTATATACAGGCTAATAGATCACAAAGAAAAAATACCTCCATATTAAGAATGAAACCGGAAAAACAAAAACCATTTTCATAATTAGTCTGAGACTAGGGTCTTTTAGAAATCATAATTACACACGTATATAAACGCCCGCTCTTTACTTGCTCTGTATTTACCTAGGAAAAAGAAATGGCGTAATGAAAATCCTAGTAACACAAAATACTAATAGAAAAAAAAGTTTCCGACCACTTCTGGAGATTGCAATAAATCACTCTTCAATGAACACATATGAACCAAAGGCAAAAAGAAAGAAAGTTTTCAACATTTTCTTTCCTATAAATAAAAGTGAAGGACATGTGCCGCAAATGGAATCCGAATAATCTTGGAGAAATATGGAAGAATGAATATGGATGAGGAGGAATATGGTGTGAACTAACTGATACACGTACTAGCACAGAAGATCTGCTCCATTCAACGAGTCAAAACGCACGCACACATAGACACGCTTCACGTACAGCGAGTGAAAGCGCACTCGATGACTTGTCAGCATAAATATATAGATGAAAACAACCAAGTTACAGAGAGGTGAGAGTTTTTACTTAGTCTCAAGAGTCTCAAAAATCTAATTTTATAAACTTATAAAGTGGTGAAAATTTTTGTACCGAATCTCTTGAAGTATTGATCCTATTAGTTATTATTTTGATTGTTTATCTTATTTCTGATAGATATTTCAGAAAACTACGATATTGCCAAATGCCATAGACTGTATTATACTTAAACACGCGAGCAAAGTCGCGGGCAAAAGCATATATACTATTGAATTAACCTTTCTGTAATAACTAAGTGCTCACCACTTTTAACTAAAGATTATTTATTAACTAGCTTCTGCCAGCGGGTTCGCCCGCATGAAAGTCAAAAATTATCCCGAGGTAATATATTCCCGGGATAAAAAGTAGCCTATGTACTATACCTGACTATAATCTTTATTTGTGCTAAATTTCATCCAGATCCATCCAGCCATTTGAGCGTGAAGAAGTAAAAAACTTACAAACACACACACACACTCACAAACTTTCGCCTTTATAATATTAGTGTGAAGTGTGATAGCAAACATTATTGTTTCCTAATTTTTCTTTTTCTTTTGTTTTAAATCAACACACACAATCACGGGTTCTACGATGGTAAATTGAGAATACTACAACAAAGCAGTATTTAATCATTATGCCCAGAAGATGAAAAACATCTGACTGGATAAAGAAATAACGACGCGTACCGGTTACTGAAGACGACATACATAAAATCGCGCCTTTCTCCGACAGGAGTAGGCAGACACTACAGAACTCCACCTGCTACGATCGTTACATAGCCCGTTCGCTTCATTTACGTTAATATATCTAGACGACTCATCTGATTAATAAAAAACTCCAAAAAGTTGGTTGCATTTTATTCAGCTATCTTATAGACCACATCAAAAGTCAGTATAAATTATGAATTATATTTATCAATCTATGTATAACAATATAAACACAATAACGCATTTTGCTTGCTTTGTAATTTTCAGAACTATTTTAGCTGTAAATTTTGTTAGAAACGTAATATTTAATTTAGGTTATGTGACAAATAATCATATGTGTAACCTAATTTATTGAATTATATTTATTGACAGAATTATAAACTATATAATTCAATTCGAAATGAATGGTATATTAATACCTAATTTTGGTTTAATATTGTTATTTAATTATTCCTAAATATGGCCAAATTGCAATGGTTGTTTGCCATTAAAGACTAGGTTTAATTAGAGGTATACCTAATTACCTATTGAAAAAGTGGGGCCAATTTTATAAAATTGTTGGCTCTGTTAATACAAAAATCCATTAAATTGCATTGCAAACATAGTACATAAAAAAATGCTATTTTGGTGTAATTGCTGCAAGGCGTTCCAATGCAAGGATAAGCGAATAAATAAATATATTTAGATACTTACTGAACGAACAGCTACAGAACTAAGGCTCTTAATTGTCATTAACCTCTCCTGCGGGCCGGCCCGCAATATTTCCCGATTGATGACAAGAGGCTTGACCCCAAGTTGGCTAGATAGTTTTATATGGGACTCGCGAATATGTATCCTCCGACTGCACGGCATGATTGTTTTCATTATATTTTTGACCTCATCAAAGATAAGCAACGCTTGCTGAGGTCAGTTCGTGAATGGTTGATCATCTTAACATACCGAGATACCTTGGGCTGCCAGACTGGGAGCCTTCCCAACGTAATCAATATCTCCATCCATTGCTTTCAATCAGGTAAGATTGAAATCCGGGGTTTCACCCAGGGCAGGCCTCACGTTCCTGGACTGTCACTTGTCGCCGAGATCTATCACCCGAAGCACGGTAACGCAGTGTTTGTTGCTTCCGGCGTAAGTGTTATTGCTACAAAATGCTCTAGTGCAAACAACATAGAAGTTATCTCTCTAGACCTTGGTAACTGCACAGTGGCATCGGTGTATAAGCCCCCAGGCATTCCGTTTCAATGGGAAACACTTGATACTGACATTCAACGCACAAAAATAGTAGTTGGTGACTTCAACAGCCATAGTTCCAGCTGGGGCTATAGTTCTACAAATTCAGACGGCCAAGCTGTTGAGGATTGGGCAGAAGCTCACGATATAGCCTTAATCCATGACCATAAACAACCAGCGTCTTTCATTAGCAGCAGATGGAAGCGCGGGTACAATCCGGACCTAATATTTGTTAGCTCAAATATCAGCACCCAGACCAAAAAGACTATGTGTCGCCTAATCCCCCGAGCGCAACATAGGCCGATCGTCTGCACTGTACAGTCCGTCGTTCGCCCTGTGTCCGTGCAATTCAAACGCCGATTCAAGTACCTTAAAGCTGACTGGGAACAATTTTCGAAATCTGTGGACGAAGAACTACATAACATCCCGCCTTCCCCACAAAATTACGACAAATTCGTGGGTGTAGTTTCGGTTATATCCCGAAAATGTATCCCCCGAGGATGTCGTACTTCGTACATTCCTGGCAAATCCCAAGAATCTGGTGAACTTCTACAAGCTTACGAACGTCTCTACGACAACGACCTTTTTTCGGAAGAGGCAGTTGAAGCTGGCGAAAAATTGCTGGCACAGATAAGTGAGCGACGCCAGGAAAAATGGATGGACACCGTTACCGGTATCGACATGACCCACAATAGTAAAAAAGCTTGGAATACTATTTGCAAGCTTACTAGGGAAAGCTCATTCACCTAGCTTAGTTACGGCTAACCAAGTAGCTCATCAACTCCTTCTTAACGGAAAACCCGCAAAACGCCTTGGCAGAACGCCCAAAACTAGTATACCCTGTTCACCCTCTAAGTCCGTATGCGACCCATTCAAACTGACGGACATCATCTCAGCTATTCGACAGCTGAGCTGGGGTAAGGCCTCTGGGGTGGATGATATATCGGTGGAACAAATTAAGCACTTCGGTCCGGTATCCATCTCGTGGTTGCTGCAACTTTTTAACAACTGTTTGGAAACAGCAAATATACCTCGTCTTTGGAGGAAATCAAAGATTATTGCTGTACCCAAGCTAGGAAAACCACATGGCGACCCAAAAAACTTCCACCCTATATCCCTCCTCTGGCACACCTACAAACTTTTTGAAAGGCTACTGTTGGCCCGTCTCACAGACCTCTTTGATCCAAAACTTATTCCAGAGCAAGCTGTATTTAGACCTGGAGAATCTTGCTGTGGCCAGGTCATCAACCTCACACAACATATCGAGGATGGGTTCGAAACGAGGAAAGTGACGGGTGCAGTTTTTGTTGACCTGTCGGCAGCCTATGACACCGTTAATATTCAGCGCTTGTTATGGAAGGTTACCAACTTAACAGAGGACCCAAAGTTCATTAAAATTCTCAGAGAACTCCTCAGTAACCGACAATATCAAGTGAATCTTCTGGATGATAGGAGTAGGTGGCGTGTCCAAAAGAATGGTCTGCCTCAGGGTAGCGTTCTGGCTCCCCTGCTGTTCAACATCTACACCAACGACCAACCGGTGAGTAGTAACACAACCCACTTCCTATACGCTGACGACCTAGCTTTAACTTGCCAAGCTACTGATTTTGAGGAGATTGAGGCTAATCTTTCCACCGCCCTTTCAGATCTCAGCCAATATTATGCTGACAACGCTCTGAAGGAAAAGCCCTCAAAAACACAGTCGTGCGCCTTTCACCTACGTAATAGGCAAGCGGGCCGAACGATTAACATTTCATGGCAGGGGGTGCCAATCCTCCATAGTTCCCCCCCAAAATACCTCGGCATTACTCTGGACAGGTCCCTCAACTACAGAAATAACTGCGAGAATGTCAAGTGGAAGGTGTATTCAGGGAATAACCTGCTTCGACGCCTAACGTCCACCAGATGGGGGGCGTCTCCTCAAGTCCTGCGAACGACGGGCATGGCACTCTGTTTCTCCGCTGGTGAATATGCAAGTCCAGTATGGAGCCGCTCTGCCCACTCCAAATTAGTGGATACATCTCTGAATGAGACGTGCCGGATTGCCACAGGTTGCCTCAAACCGACTCCTGTGCGAATGCTTTATCCACTTATCGGCATCGCACCCCCTGAAATTCGCAGGACTATAGCAAGTCGCACAGAGAGTGCGAAACTAGAAACCGACCCACGCCATCCAATGCACAATTACAGCTCAGTGCCCCAGCGCCTAAAAAGCCGGAAAAGTTTTCTAGGATGCGTGGGTCTATGTGATGAAAACTCCTCTTCGGCGAGATGCGACCTTTGGCGAGAGAAACTCAAGCCTCCGGAAAATTTCATTGGGCCATCGGAGAGCCTTCCGCCTGGGCACACTCTGCCGTGGTCGACTTGGAAAACCCTAAATAGACTCCGCACTCTGCACTCGGCACTAGTCTTCAGTGCCTGTGCAGCATCTCTCCGCAGACCATGGCCCATCTCACGGAGTGTGCAGCATGCCCTGTCACCTGTACGTACGAAGACCTTATGACTGCGTCACCGAATGGTGTTGCCGTGGCTGAATTCTGGGCCAAACACAATATTTAACTTCTTATATTTGCCATCGACACGCTAAGAAGAAGAATCAGGTAAGATCGCGGTCAAGAGCTGGTTCATCATGAAACATGAATACATGATCTTTATTTTGATGAACGAATTTTCGTATAAATTACGAGCTAACTAATTTATTTAATAATAAGATATATGGTAACAACTTTGTTATGTTTTGGCAAGACAGTTGTTTTTCTATATTTTTTGGCAAATGTTCCTCAAATAGTTGAATGGTCCACCAATGGTACAAGGCAACAAACTTAATTGTAATTCAAATCAGTGTCTAGTATAAGCCATGTTAGTGTCATTCAAACTGAATTAGGCTGGTACGTAAGTGCTCCGAGATCTGGCTGACTTCCAAATAGTATCTAGGTAAGGCTAGGCTAGATTCCTATTTTATATTGATTGTATTTGTATTGGTAGATGATGTTAAGAATTTGGGCGCTTGTAGGTAAAAACCAGCTTGGTGGGGTCTATCCATATGTCGGATCTTGTCATGATTTGTTTACTTAAAATGGGACAAGTACCTTTGTTTAGTATTGTGCAGAGTCTAGTTTCAGGTATGGTGTCGATATGTTTTATGGATGGAGAGTGACAGTAATCGTTCGGACATGGCCGTGACATGACACATACTGGCCTAGGAACTGCTCAGTGTTTCCTTTTAATTCCAGAGTAGTACTTAGTACTATAGTGATAGTAATTGATTCTGTAACGAATTAAATTTGTGTAGAAGTTACAGGAGATATTTCTTTAGTGTACCCGAACCCCAAATTCTGCGCCCACGACTACAATCTGACACCTGTATGTCATTAAGTAGGTCAAATCACGATCCTATATACCTGGTTCTGACATATATTATTAACAAATTTCTGTCTGCGGCTTCAACCGCGTGATAGTCGGAAAGCCCAGGATAAAACTATCCTGTTGTCCTGCCTTGGGTCTCAAACTTTACTATCTTCATACCAAATTTCATCTGAAGCGGTTCAGCGGTTTTAGCGTGAAAAGGTAACAGACAGCAGTAACTCTGTCTGAGTTACTCGCATTCATAATATTTTATAGTATCATCGTCATCATTTCAGCCAAAAGACGTCCACTGCTGCACAAAGGCCTCCCCCAAGCGTCGCCACACTGATCGTATTGTAATTTTATAGTATTGATTAAGCCTATTATGCCCTATTGCTAGGCAAAGGCATTGTGTGTCCTCTATCATTAGGGGTCAATCTTAAGTTAGTAAATTAGATAAAAATATTAAATTATCCGTATGTGTTAAAAGTATTCATAAAATTAAATCCAGGTGATGCAATAAAGTTTTGTAAAGCTTTATTAAAATTGTAAACAATAAAAATACTCATTAATTTACATTTATGAAAACCAGCTTTATAAATTGTGGTAGAAATAATAAACCAAAGTGTTATGTTTCAAGTGAGCTGTTGTTATTTATGCAACCATTTTAATCGTGGTGATTTGTCTTTCGTGGTTAATATGTAGTGTAGATATAAGTAATCGGTCGAAACCAACCGTTAACAAGTTGTTGCTACGTGTGTATTACGTATGTTGATACGTGAAGCTTGTGGCAGGCGTGCATTGCGGTCTAAATCTAATTCTACTTAAATTCTGGCTTAAGTCATTAACGATGTGTTAAAGGAATTCTCACTGTTACCTAGGTACTTGTGCTTATCATGACTGTTTGAGTTTGAGGTGTAGGTGGCCATGAAAGAGCCTATTGCAAAGTCAGTGATCTGCCGCCTATGACTTTTTACAACCAGTTGCATCACAGATGCTTCGCCTGCCCAGATTCGATGCAAGACTTATAATTCCATGCCTGTAGAGACCGATTTAGAGATCGAAGTTAAACGTACTATCCGAGCTACGAAAACGCTAGTTACGCCGGTACGGTTTCTTTGTATGGGATAAGGCATCTGTATGCTAATATTATATTATCTGTGCCATATCATAATTATGATAGTTTACGTTACCGTTCAAACTGTGGTTTAAACTACTGATCTATGATTTATTATATCTTATATATCTGTGATTCTGATAATATTAATTATAATTATCAAATGCTATGCTCTGACGTCACGTGTGAATCATAATTCACTCTGGGGTAAGTACTATTAGGCTAATTGGCTATTAGTCAAAACGTACATTACTTCAGTAGTGTGAAAGCATATACTTGTGAATTAGAATATGCCCAGTATTAGTTGAGCTTTATATGCTTTGGTTATTCCTGGGGTTCAAGCTGTGCTATTTAGTTATAATCTGAATAGTATGGAGTTTATGATTTAGTATATCCTTCCTTGTAGTTAAGATAATCTTATAATAATGTAGCTATATTTGCCTATGTAAACGATAGATCAAAGTTTCAAGTAGAAGTACTTGAAACTTTATTAAAAACTGTATGGAGGAGTAGCTTGGTTTTTGAGCAACCATATTCAGTACGAAAAGGCGATAACTGAGTACGTGGGGCCTGCTGTGAGAACATCGAGAGTATATCTAAAAAGTTTTTAGAAGGAGCCCTGTGGTCAGGGTTCCATTTTCAGATTTCGAAAAAGGACACTTTTATTTTGATCTACAGGGCAGCTTATTTTCTTTTGTTCGGGTGGGGCCTGTCGCAAAATGACTTAAAAAGGCAAATCTGGCAACGCAATGGTGGGCTTTCTTTTTCAGTTAACTATTTAATACAAAATAATATTTTGGAACTTGCATGTCTACAAATTAATTAATAATAATATTAAACATTATTATTAATTACTTTGATTTAAATATTTGTTGCTAATTTATTGCATAGTAATAACTGTGACCCGTATTTAAAATACATTTTCTAGTAGATGCACATACATATTTTATTGAATCGGCTTAATTATATTAATCCTTAGGTTTACTTTTCAAAAAGTTACCTGAATATAATAAAATAAAATTATACTTAACCAAATCATTTTGAGAAAAAATTACAAAAATGATTTAAAAAAACACAACACAATTATTTACACAGATAAAAATACAATTACAACACAATTATTTACATCATCATCAGCCTATTAATGTTTCCACTGCTGGGACACAAGCCTCCTCTCTGTGAGGGGAATGGGCCGTAATCCACCACGCGGGCCCAGTGCGGATTGGTGGATGTCACATGTCTTCGAATTTTTGGTTCTAGGACATGCCGGTTTCCTCACGATGTTTTCCTTCACCGTTTTGTGAGCAGTGGTGATGAAATAATTTTACACAAAGTAAAGCGCCTGCCTGGGCTCGAACCCACGACCTACAACTTGTAAGTCGCGGTCGATACCACTGGGATTACATATTCCACTGGGATTATTTACGTAGATAAAAATATATACAGCGTGTAAAATACTTATTCAACTAAGACTACACTTAAAACAAATCCTAAAATTATACTATTCTTAAATATGGCGTCGTAAACCTCATCCACATTGTTGTCCACTTGACTGGTATTGTGCCCAAAAGACTGGCAGCATTTCCACGTTGTATGGCAATTATTCTCTGACCAAGATAAAAGCCAACCCTTGCGCACACAAAGTGTTAACTAGGCGTGAGACCTGCTGCCGAGGCGAGCTCAGCCTACTGTGACAGACTTGAGTCACACATTTTTATCACAGTATGGGAGCAAAAACCGTGATAAAATGCGTGACTCAAGCTTATCACAGAGGCCGTGCTCCTCTGGCTGGTGTACACCAGGCTTTACAGATCTTTAAATAATGCGTGAGCACTCGGACCCCACGAAACAAGAATTTTAACCCAAAATGGCTGGAAAATATAGCTTCCGATGAGGTTATTATATATCCGCCGCTTGAAGTTCTCTGCAGCCGCACAGCACGGCTGCGCCAGCACAGCACGATTTGCTAGAAAGATGGGATACAATTATTTAAACATGCTAATATCAAAACCAATTTTACGAGGCGTTTTTTTAAAGCTAGATGGACTCGACATTTTCTAACTGACTATCTCTGAACTGCAGAAATTCCTACTTACCTACAAGCTTTTATTTACTTGTCCCGATGTGTGTAATAAAAGCTTGCAAGTTAATTTTGATTGACTGCCCGGTGTTCGATTGAGATGACATTTTGTACACACGTTTTTTTCTTGTGACAATGCATTTTTACCGATTTCTATAAAAGGAGGCCATCATTTCGACACAATTTCGCATGTATGTAATATTATTGGAATTGCACAAAATTCACACACTCTATGACTCAGACTGCCGGCACGAAAGTTATTTTTGCTCTCTTTAGTGTTTTGCTTTGGAAGTCTGATTATTTTTTGTGAAAAAGTAAAAAAAAAAACATAGTAACCATAGTAGAAGTAGTCTTTGCGACACCGACTTCCGAAATGAAAGTTACATTTGCTCTTTCTTTTTTAATTTTACCTAGATTGTTTATAAAATATTAAGTTCTTTAGTGTTTTTATTTATGTGCTTCAACAAGAGATAATCTACACAGATGTAAATGCAACTGCAGAGTTCCAAGATACCTAGCATAAGCACATTAGACAACTCACTATGTTTAATTAAGTTTCTGTATGCTTTCACGCCAACGCAAAAAATACCGGCCAAGTGCAAGTCGAACTCGCGCACAAAATCACATTTGTTGTATGGAAACCTCACTTAAATA
The DNA here is from genome assembly GCA_945859665.1 of Anorthoa munda. Classification (NCBI taxonomy): domain Eukaryota; kingdom Metazoa; phylum Arthropoda; class Insecta; order Lepidoptera; family Noctuidae; genus Anorthoa; species Anorthoa munda. The sequence continues at coordinate 21,199,589 of OX243908.1, forward strand.
TTTATTTTATTCTATTTTTAGTATTTTTTGTTATAGCGGCAACAGAAATAAATCAAATGTAAAAATTTCGACTGTCTAGCTATCACGGTTCATGAGATACAGCCTGGTGACAGATAGACTGACAGACATACTGACAGTGGGGTCTTAATAATAGGGTCCCGTTTTTACTTTGGGTACGGAACCTTAAAAAGGAAATAAAATTCACACAAAATATTTTTACCGGAAAATTATCCTAATTTCACATGGAAAATGGCTCGAAAATTAACCTGATTGATTGTAAACAGTCCATGAATTTGGGTAATTAAATTAGTATTAATTTGTCCATATGTCATGTTGTCAGTTATATACTATTATTATAAACACGAAAGTATGATTTGATGGATGGATGTTTGTTACTTTTTCACGCAAAAACTACTAAACGGATTTTGATGAAACTTTACAGTAATATAGATTATACATCAGAATAGTAAATGGGCTATAATTTGTAAAGATAAAATACATCGTTGCGGGCGGAGCAGCGGACGGGAACTAGTACTATTCTAGCAGTGATTTTTTTTTTATGGACTTATGTTTCGCTGTTTGTTAATCTTTCACGCAAATTCTACTATACGGATTTAGATGAAACTTTACAGCACGTAACTTAAGTATTAAGTATTAAATCCACGTAGACGGAGCCGAGGGCGGTAGCTTGTATCTCACATGACCCAGTTCCTAGTACGAAGCTTGCCAATCATTTAATTGACTTGCTATGAAAGCGAACACCGAGCCACCACATTCAATTCGTCTAATGCACCATTCGTTTTACTTTGTATTGATAGCTTTCCACTACCGTTTGTGTTTGTATCCATTTCCAAAATGGAGCAGTTTATTGGAAAGTCTATAAAACTGTTGGTACAGAGAATTTCACTTGTTTAGATACTGAAAATGTTAAATGAATTTTTCTACAGAGAATTTGCGAGAGATTTTATCAAAGGAAAATGTAGACTATGTTTTTACAAATAGATGATTATGATTTTGTACTTTTTGTAAAGGTATGGTATCCGATTTTTTGTCGTGATTAATTACGTTCAGTAAATATACAGTGTTCTTTGGCGAAATACTCAGTATTACCTACCAACGGTATAAAGCGGAGATTTGATATAAAGCGTCTGTATTTTATATCTCGTAAAACTTAACTAAACGTAATTTTTCACACACCAACGCTTATTAATAGTTTATTTAATCGCTCTGATGAGGCGAGGATTGCCGGTTCTTTGAAGTTCAAGTAAATACACAGTCATATAGGTAGTAGAGTTCAGCAGGTTTGGATGAGATTTATGTTTTAACTAGCTTCTGCCAGCAGCTTCGCCCGCGTGAATGTCGAAAATTATACCAAGGGAACATAAGCCCGGGATAAAATGTATGCTATGTGCTATTCCAGAATATATATTTTTTTATTTTTTGTAAAAATGTACCCCACACTAGGAATTTCTCCTGTATCGTGGGTGCGTTTACAAACATATAAACTCACATACACAAACACCCAGAGCCGGAACAACTATCTGTAGGTCATACATATATTTGTTCCGTGCGGGAATCGAACCCGCGACACGCAGCGCAGCAGTCAATCACTCAACCACTGCGCCAACCGTGCGCCCAAAATATCCTATTAATAAATAATTTATCTGTGTTCCAAATTTCATCCAGATCCGTTCTGTACTTTTCGCGTGAAGAAGTAACAAACACACTCAAACTTTCGCCTTTATGTGATATTTGATTAATTAATACAATACCTGTTATAGTGTTAATTTTACGTTGTTCCTAGTGTATTTTACTTAGACATATTTTTCTTACTCCTTCCTTTTCCTTCTTTTAATCCTTATAAAACACAAGAAATCCTCGTTAATGTATCTTCCTAAGGTAATCACTCTGATTTTTGTATACAGAAAAAAGGCTAAAAGTGGCTTTTAAAGTGATATAGTGAAGTCAAGATTGTAACGATAGTATTTTCTTGATGAAATATTAAATTTTTAGAGGTCTTCTTCGACATAACATTTGCTTGCGTAAGGAGAACGGTGTCATGAGACCCTCACACGGTTTGCACAGGTAGTAAGTACCTTCTCAGTTCATTTTGCTTCTCACCGGAAATAAGGCCTCGCATCGAACAGGGAATCTGAATAATACAGAAGTTCGACTCCATACAACGAGTAAAAACAGGCGCACGCACACATAAACGCGTGTCTAGGCGATTTCAAACAAGTGGCGATCGCGAGTACGCTTGCAACCGCTTTACGTGAAGCTTGTCTCTATGTGTGCGTGCGTTTTCGCTCGTTGTATGGATTAAATCTTTTGTGCTATTGTGTGCATCGTGAATCAGTTAGTTCACACCATATTACATCATCCTTCCATATTTCTCCAAGATCATGCGGATTCCATTTGCGGCACATGTCCTTCACTTTTATTTATAGGAAAGAAAATGCAGAAAACTTTCTTTATTTTTGCCTATGGTTCATATGTGTTCATCGAAGAGTGATTTATTGCAATCCTCAGAAGTGGCTGGTTAACTGCTGTTTGGGACTTCCTATCCTTGAAAAGCATATTTTTCAGTATTGCCTACCATGCTAGTCTGCAATAAACTTTTTTTCTGTTAGTATTTTGTGTTACTAGGAATTTCATTACGCCATTTCTTTTTCCTAGGTAAATACAGAGCAAATAAAGAGCGGGCGTTTATATACGTGTGTAATTATGATTTCTAAAAGGCCCTAGTCTCAGACTAATTATGAAAATGGTTTTTGTTTTTCCGGTTTCATTCTTAATATGGAGGTATTTTTTCTTTGTGATCTATTAGCCTGTATATAATCATTTCCTTGGGATATATATTTTTGTAATTATGAAATACGGTTATTGTCGAAAAAAATATGTAGAAGCATATATTTTTTTAGCTATAAGATATAAGGTACTGTCGCCAAACTGACTTGCCTCAAAAACACAAATCACTCAGAATAATAATCATTCACAGGCAATTTCCTATCTAGATTGCGGTCGGCTCCCAGTCCACTAGAAACTAGAAGCAGCGAAATATCAATATTTTACGTGGAGAGACTGCCATTTGAGTTCCACAACCCAATTACTGGCCAATACCGCCTGAATATAGTTCAATAAATCTATGTAGGTCGTAGGTACATACATACATGTATTGGCGTACCCTTACATACTGTGACCTCTCTTTATCTGCATCGTTCGTCCCGTAGTTACTATCGCGAATGTAAAAATAATAATAATTGTTAATCTAATCGTACATGTATTTATATCTAATTATGTAGCTTTTATTTAACACACATGTGGAACATATAGTGGCTAAAGCCTCGAAATCACTCGGCTTTGTTATGAGACTTGCAGGATGCTTTAAGAAAGCTAAAACCCTAAAGATTTTGTATTGCTCATTTGTGCGGAGTCATCTTGAATATGCGTCTCAAATTTGGAACCCTTGTTACAATAAATACATAGACCGTATAGAAAGTATCCAAAAAAGATTCGTTCGTTTTATGTGTTTTCGCCTCCGTATTCAATATCGTTCTGAAAATTACTTAGACCTTTGCAAGAAATTCCATCTACAACCACTTAGGAATCGTCGCAGAATGGCGGATTGCTCATATCTTCTGAAAATATTGTCAAATGAAATCGACTGTCCTGATCTCTTCCATAAACTGCATTTTAATGTTCCTCAAAGATCAGTAAGATTTAATCCACCTATCTCCATTCCCTCCTTTTCATCTAACTACAGGCGTAATTCATACTTAGTGCGAGCGAGTAAAGATCTTAACCTATTGTGTAAGGAATTCTCGTTTGATGTGTTTACCACTAAAAGCTCATCAGTGCGTAAGCAGCTTAACCTTGACTTTTTCAAAAATGGATAGTGTGCAATATTGTCCTTTAGCGTTAGTGATTTAATTTTTAATTTTTCTGATTGTTGTGCCTGCTGCTAGTGATCCCTAAGATCTCTTTAGAATTATTATAACTCTAGCCGTGAGAACCTGTAATTGGCTTAATGTAACATACTCAACTTGTTTATTAATTTTATGTATAGCTGTTGGTTTTCCATCTAATAAATAAATAAATAAATGTATATTTGTATAACTTTTTTTGCACTGACACTTGTAATGTTTTTCTATTTCTATTAATTGTAATAATATAAAGTATCTTATGCTTGACTATTCTACTGCAATTCCAATGAATTATTAATTGCCTTGTTTACTTGATACTGTGATAATTAATTAATTTGTAATTTATTAATATGCTTTTTAAATTTGTGAGGCGTAAGCTTGATTATGGTGATATATATTTTTCCCATATTCTGCAAATAAAAGATTTGAATTTGGTCATGGGGCCTAGGATCGTTTCCGCGGTGCCATTTGACTCGAACCTCGGCCAGCAGGTATGGCGGGTAAAAAGCGCGTGGCTCCACTAAGCCTGAGGGAGCCTTAAACCAACGTTTGTCGATTCGCATTTCCTCCGGCACCATCTCAAGATCACGTCTCCCAACGGGCATTGGTCGGTAGTTTGGTGCGGTAGTTAAATTACTACCGTGGTGGTCACACGTTCCGTTTTGAGATATGATTTGATGCTTCTACCGTTTCATGTGATACCTGCTTTCTACAAGTTTAGTTGGCGATAGCAATAAATCACACTATCACATCACATTACGCTTCACACTGTGTTTGTATGTTTGTTACTTCTTTACGCTCAAACGGCTGAACGGATCTAGAGATAATTTGGCACAGAGATAGATTATATCAGCCGAAAGATGTCCACTGCTGGACCTGAGGCCTTCCCCAAGCGTCGCCAGGTGGGTCAGCAGTGGTTTTTCACATGCCCCTTTTTAAGTTTGCGAATAGCAATCTAAAATATTTCTACTTAAAACTTAGCAACGAGTAGGTACATCACTATAAGTAGGTCTAGTCCATTGATTCCTATAACGCTCAGAGATTAAGCAGAGTAGAGATTGACCTTGTGTTCCGCTTCTTGTGAAACTGCACCACATTGCGACTTAAGTTTCGCAAACAGCATGGACTACAACTTGAAACTTAAAATCTTTATTAAGCTTCAAATAAAAAGCCATATTACCATAATATTCATCTTTAGCAACTTAGCAATATCATAAGCGTCATTTTCTATAAAAATAAAAAAAAAACATGTATTCTAAACCTGCATCTTATCCTTTCCGAAAGCAATACCCTCGATGGATCCAGGATTTCTATTCGCTCAACATTTATTTCAGCTATTTATTTTCCGTTCCGTCTAAAACTTGGCAAAGGTAAAATCTATACTGCAAGGCGATCTATTCATCTTGCTCCGTGCAATTTCCATACAAAACAAACTTTTTTATTCGACTTCTTTACCGGATCCATCTTAGGGTACATAAAAGAACTTTTCCGTCTCAGGGTGGAACGAGTCTTTGGTAATTTATTGGGGGTTATTTCAGTAAAACTTTATAGGTATGCTTATAACAATAGACTGTTTCCAGGTGGTAAGAAGCTGTACCAAAACACCTATTAAGTACCTTCCTAACCTTTTTCCGCGACTTCGCTCATCTATCATCATAAGTCTTTAAATGTGGCCACTACTAGCCCCTTTGTGAGAGAGGGATAAAGTATCAGCGGCGTGCCGCCGCTTACTTACTTTGTGTCTTAATCCACCACGTGGGCCCAGTGCGGGTTGGTGGTCATCACATGTCTTCGAAGTTTTGTTCTAGGACATGCTGGCTTCCTTATGATGTTGTAGTTTAGGTGCTACTGTATTTACCCTTAGTGCACGAGTCCGACTCGTGGCTGGTTTTTACTAATGAAGTTTTGACAATTAATTAAGTGCTGGCCTCGATAACTGAGAACGATTAGATAAGCTTTAATTTTGGTACGTGATTAATTAGGAAGTATTTTATCAAATTAAGTTTTTACCATCAAAACAGTAAAAGTAATAACTGCTTTTCAGGGTTCCGTACACGCAGGGTGAAATGGAACTACATAATACTAAGCCTCCGCTATCCATTCGTCTATCACAGGGCTGTATCTTTGGGCCTGTAATAGCTGGGAGCCTAAAATTTTCACAGTATTGTAAGGCCGAATAAAAAAAAATACAAATAGTTTCAAATTATGGATGGTTCATACAAGAAGCGTTTTTTTTTTGTCCGCTGTTGTTATTTTGTAACCGGTAATACAATAGAAAAATTATCAGCTGTTTCCTATTTTTGTCAAGTCATGCGAACAAAAATTCAAGTCATTCGTATGCCAGGTGAGCGGTACACAGTCTTGGCTAGACCACTGTTTCGTAACTAGTGCCGCGCGTTCATCTGTACTTAATGTGTCCGTCATATATGATACCTACTGGTCGAATCATTATCCTATTTCAGTTCAATGTGATTTTAATGTTGTTTTGCCTAAACGTATTGATCCTATTAAAGTTTGTAGTCGGGTAAAGTGGGGGGAAAGGGATCAAACTCAGGTAGAAAAATATTTTAATTATTGTAATTCAAATCTAAGAGAACTAGATTTTTCATTGGAATTTGTTAATTGTGCGGATACATTATGTAATAATCAGGACCATAAGTTGATATTAAACAAAATGTACCTTGATATCGTTTATATATTATCTAGGGGCGCGGAACTAAGTTATAGTGTACCTAAACGGAAGCGCAATACATATGTACCTGGCTGGAACAAATATGTGAGTGGTGCCCACAGGGAGGCTCGACTTTGTTTTCAAATGTGGCTATTACAGGGTAAACCTAAATCCGGACATATTTATAATAAAATGTGTAAAACTAGAAAAATATTTAAATCAAGATTAAAATTTTGAGAGATTTTGAGGCGATGATAGCTCAGTGGTAGTGACGTCGGATACCGAGACGAAGGTCGCGGGTTCGAATCCTACAATGAGCTTGAGCTCTCGGTGAAGGAAAACATCGTGAGGAAACCATAGCACGGTGGTAGGGTACTTTGTAGTACCCGCCTGGCTGGCAACCACCCTCAAGTTGAAAATCTGTCGCCAAGCACCTTCCGGTGTGTTCCGACAGCAGCACTTGAGAGCCAGTTCCCTTCTAGGCTTTGTGTGCTTACCACCATCGGCCACATCATCACTGACCACGGTGAGATTGTGGTCAAACACAGGCCTATACATAGTAAAAAAAAAAAAAAAAAAAAAAAAATACTGTCAAAATAATGAGGCACAAATAAAAATGGACATTATTGCAAAACATCACACTGATAAAAAATTCAATAAAATTTGGAAGTCAACTAATAAATTAAATCCGGGGTCGAGCCTTCCGGTGAGTGTAGGTGACGCTCATGAACCATGCGACATTGCTGGCCTCTTCCAGCGCTAAAGATGGAGTCGCCGCTTAGGCCGGCGGCGCAGGTGCTTGATGCTGAGTGTCAGCATGGAGACGTTAGTATCAGCTTTACAGCCAAGGATGTAGCTGTCATTATTAAGATTATGGTTAGAGGTAAGTCTCCAGGTCATGATGACCTTAGCATCGAGCACTTGAAACACGCCGGTATGCATCTACCGAGGGTACTGGCAATGTTGTTTAATCTTTGCATCAGCCATACTTACCTGATGATCTCATATACACGGTGATAGTTCCGATTGTAAAAAACAAAACCGGTGATGTGTCGGATGTATCTAACTATAGGCCTATCTCACTCGCTACTGTCATAGCCAATGTGCTGGACAGGCTGCTTGACAGACAGCTGGAGAAGCACCTTTATATACATGACGCTCAGTTTGGCTTTACGCCTGGTTTGTCGACTGAGACGGCTATCCTCTGTCTCAAGCAGACTGTACAGTATTACACGGCTAGAAATACTCCTGTGTACGCTTGTTATCTTGACCTCTCGAAAGCGTTTGACTTAGTAAATTATGACAAGCTGTGGCACAAGCTGCACAGTGAGACACGGGTGCCGAGTGAGATAGTGTCGATATTTAGGTATTGGTACAGTCACCAGCGGAACAGTGTGAAATGGGCAGGAGAATATTCCAACGTGTACGGGTTGGATTGCGGTGTGAGGCAGGGGGGGGTGACCTCGCCACGCTTGTTCAACCTGTACATGAACCAGCTGATTGGCGAGCTCAGCAGTGCTAATGCAGGTTGCTCAATAGGCGGAGTGCCTATTAATAACATCAGCTACGCGGATGATATGGTGCTGCTGAGCCCGTCGGTTGGGGGGTTGCGGAAAATCCTGCGCATTTGTGAGACATATGCTGGGGCTCATGGGCTCAGGTACAACCCTAAGAAGAGTGAGTACATGCTTTTCAAATCTGGTGCCAAATGTTTCTCTTTTATACCTCCGATCACTCTTTGCGGTGTTAGTCTGAAGAGGGTTAACCATTTTAACTACCTGGGCCACTGGGTCACAGATAACTTGTCTGACAATGAGGATATCGAGCGGGAACGTAGGGCGCTGTCGGTGCGCTGTAACATGTTGGCTCGTAGGTTTGCACGCTGTACTAAACAAGTAAAGGTGACCTTATTTAAAGCTTATTGTCAGTCTTTTTATACGTGCAGCCTATGGGCCCAACTATGTGCAGCGAGTATACAGTGCCATGCGTGTACAGTACAACAATGCGTTTAGAGTACTGCTGGTGCTGCCGCGGTTTTGCAGCTCTTCTACGATGTTCGCGCATGCGCAAACCGATGACTTTCATGCTATTATTAGGAAGCGAAGCGTTTCGCTACTAAGTCGCTTCCGATGCAGCTCTAACAGTATCCTGAGCGTATTGTCCGAGCGGTGGGACTCGGTGTTGTTGGAGAGGTGGATGCACCTACATGCCAGTTCCTCACCATTTATTAAGTGACATTTGTTTTATAATTATAACTATTTTATTAAATGAATTATTAAATATTAAATGCTATTAAATGAATTATTAAATATTAAATGCTATTAAATGAATTTTGATGTAATAACTATAATATTGTAATTTTCAATCAATTTTAAATTTTGCATGGAATGTTATTAATGTGTTAATTAATGTATATGAATTCTTATATACATTCAATGTATTTTATATGGGAAAAACTGCCTGAAATAAATGACAATTTAATTTTTTAATTTCATTTAAAAATGAACAGCAAATTTTTTAGGGTGCCGTTCCCGAATAATCCAAATGGAGAACTATTACTGTCACTCACGTGTCTGTCTGTCCGTCGTCTGTCACACAGGTTTTACAGCCAAACGGTTGGAGCTAGTCTTCAAATTAGCATCTTGTTGACCCAAAGCCATATCCAAGCAGCACACATAGCTAAATAGTCATTGGACAACAGAATTTTTTTAAACTCAAGGCTGTTATGGTTTCTGTACAAGGGCGATATATTCGGCTACATAGCTCTTTTAATTCTTAATTTGGGCCCAAATTAACTAGCTCTGAGCGTTATATTAGCTTGTTAACAGCTGTCCATGAGCATTGTAAGAGCTGTACATGGACTATACAATGGCTTGGACAGTTGTCGACAGACCACTATCCAGCTCCTTTAATTATCTTAGACAACCAACATATGGATTATGGCTTAGTAACGGCTATTGTTAAATCTACAAAGAAATATTATAGTAACAAAAAACATTTTTGGAGTGTAAGTGTTACGTCAAGGTGGTCTTATTATTTCTATGGACAAATAATAATTTCTAATTAAAGCACGGTTATGACAAATGCGTGCACTGACTGGACAGGTCCACTCAACCTAGCTGATTATTGCCTCAAAAGATAATTTCAGACATCAGTCTACATGGTCTTCACATGATTTTGTCTGGACTGTGACCTCTGAGTTAGTTTCGGCCTTTCTTATCAGAGTAGTCAGATAGGAAACGCCGACCTCATCTACTTTTAAACAATAAGATCGACATGTTAAAGTGTTTGTACAAACCAACTTACGGAAATAAAATCATTTATCATTGTTAACATAATTAGACCGGGGCGGAATCACAATAGTGGCTGGCGGTGCCGCGGTCTGTGTTGAGGTTAAGACTATTTGGTTGCTCAACACTTCTGAGCGCAGCCTGTCAAATGCGGCGTCATCCAACCTGTGATTACGCTGGATGACCCGCACCTGATCCGACAATCGTTGAGCCCAGATGTTTACAGTTGGTTCTAGGTCCCGAATCCTAACACGGTACGCAGTGAGGTTAGTTCCCCCCTCTGTAGACCCGTAATATGCGCGCATGGCGCATATTTCGGGCGCAATTTTCATTCATACCTTGAGTCCATCTCATGCGCTGCACATAACCACCGGCAGCGGGGACTCGGCTCGGGGCTGGTTGGCCCCTAGATCCCAAGCTCCTCGGTGGCCGGCCTCTCCCCTGCCGACGTACAGGTTTTGGCGACGTCGGCGGGAAGAAATACTCATCGCTCGAGCTCGACGCAACTGCAGCCGCCGATGATACTGGTGATCCGAGGTCCGGTGGCGGCGAGGCGGAGCTGAGCGACGAGTCCGGGGGTGGATGGCGTGCGTGATAAGCAGCTGCTCTCGTCAACATTATTTATCTTTTCCCTTACACTTTTCCATTGTAAAAATTGTTTGGTTGACGTCTGTCAGTGACGACGTCAACTGGTTCATCGTATTTCTTTTTTTGTGGATTTATGAAACTGTATATTATAAATGGGTATTTTATTTATAACTGGTTTCTTAAGCTGTATATTTTTTCTAAGTTTGATGCTTGTATGAATTCATAATTAAATAAACAGTGCAGGAAAAAATGAGACATGTTGACATTTTCTTTATTTATTATTGTTCCATTAATTCATTTTATTTACATAATTTAATGTGTGTCGGGTTTCTTGATCCAGCTGCCCTACGAGAGCCTCCTCAGATATTTCTCGAGGCTCTTGGCTAGTATGCCATTGGCCGTAACGACAATCGGCACAATGACTGCTGTATTCACATCCCACATGTCGACAACCTCGCGAGCCAGATCAAGATTCTTACTTTTCTCTTTCAGCCTTCACGAGGTTCTCGTCATGGGGGACCGCTATATCAACAATAATTGCGCGACGCTCTAGTCGGTCTATCACCACTATGTCAGACTTATTGGCAACAATAGTTCTGTCAGTGATGATAGACCCAATACAACGTGACATTGCCATTTTCGAGAACTGGGTCGGGCACATACTTATAGTAAGGCACTTCCGATTTCACAAGATTGTATTAAAGAGCAAGTTGCTGATGGATAATCCTGGCTACAAGGTTGTGTCTATGCAAATAGTCTCCGTTAGCCAGACTAGAACAACCGGAGATAATGTGACGGATTGATTCCCCCGGCCGGTGACATATCCGACACAGATGTCAACTGTGCCCTCCTTCACAATGTATTTCCGGTAGTTGTTCGTCATTATTATTATTATTATTATTTATCTTTTTGAAGAGTTAATTTTTTAATTAATCGTATCTTTGCTTGATACCATTACTTAGTGCCTGAAAAAGATTTGGATGGTAGTAAAATTTCACGTCAAAACACTAACGAGAAGCATAATCAGACTTTTAATGTGCACAAAGCTGGGACACAGGCCTCCTCTCTTAAGAAGAGAACGGGCCTTTAACCATCACGCGGCCCCAGTGTTGGATGTCACATGTATTTGCCGTTTTCAGAGCAGTGGTATGAAATAATTTAGTTTTAGTTAACCTACATGTCGTTAACCTAGAATTATGAAACTTCGCAAGAAGCAAGTTCTGTCTTACTTGGGTACAGAACCCTTAATAAGCGAGTCTTACTCGGAACTCATCGTTTTTTTTTACGATATTTTATTTTATTATCGCAAGCGATATAAAACTTTTAAATTAATTTAATTAGTGCTGATTATGGTTCAAAAGATAAAACATAGCGCTTTCATTAGATTTTTAGTGTTACAATATTTATTATAACTATTGTGAGATCAACTGTTTCAGAAGCAAGGCGTGTGGCTATTAGTGCTCATCAAGCTATTCACAAATTCGTTACTATTAAGTAAACTTAAAGTGAATTAATCAAATCTGTGCAGTGAATCTCGTCATGTTTTATAACTTTTTGAAAATCATGGACTTCACTATGTCAGTGTTAACACTATTTTCGTTGATCTACGGACTGACATCATGGTGCACGTTGCCAAAGTTTCGCCATTACAGAAACTATGTGTTACTTAGTGCCATTTTATCTTACTTCTTACATTATTTAATGCATTGGCTTAAGCTAATCTATTATTATTATGGGTTCTATGAAATTATGGCGACTACTTGGTTTAAAATAATAGTTTACTTTCTAGATGATTATTCAGTAACTGTGAAAAACCACTGGTTGGTTATTATTAGTCATATGTTTTACATAGACATAGTAAAAGTATTTAATGGGAATACCCAAAGGAAATACTTAAAAAGTAGCATCTTTGGTTGGGGTGTGCCTATGATAACACACACCATGAATTATTTTTTATCGAATTATTATAAAAATTTACGAAATGTGTTTGTACGTCTATATAAACTGGATTCTATTTCTTCTATAAAATTATTTTATGCAATACGCGCAATACCCGTAGATCAAATTATTCCTGTAACAGCAAACTGTTTGATTTACATTATAACAATATTTTCACTTTGTCTTAGTTTCAACACGAGCGCTCGTACAGGAACTAACAACTGGCGACGCTTGTATATAGCTACTTTGATATTTATATTAAGTGATGTTGCATTATTATTTCAGTATTTCATGAAGATATTAGCATACCTAGATTTATATGGATTTGCCGCTTATTTGGCTCAAATAAATACATTAAAATATCTTAATCCACTATTATTGGTAGTGTTTTTGGTCGCTTTACGGGGTAATCGCAAAGCATGGTACGAGTTTTATATAAAAAGAGTAAATCAAAGGTTGTTAGCAAGACAGACAAACCAAGACATCATCATGCAGGGACGAATTATTCGTGAACCTCCTGATAGTTATCGGGCTATTCTTAATGTGTAAATTGTAATGACTTTATGTATAAATTATGAAATAATTTTATTACTATATTTAAAAACTTCCTCTGTATTAATAAAAAATATCTTCCTCGTGGTCTATTTTTTATATTTTGCTAAATAATAATGTGTATCTAACAAAGTTAGATAGTATTAGATAGTTTATTAAATTATAAATATAGTAAAGTAAGAACTTAGTAGACAGATGGACCCTTTTTTTCTTTTTAGCCGTACTGTGTATGTAGACTTCCGTATACTGAAAATTTGATAATTGCATAAATGAAAAACGGAACATATGTTTTGAATTAAGGAAAGAAGCAAGATAAAGATAAATTTATAAGTTCAAACATGTGTAACATGGTACATGAATAGGCACATATAGATGGAAACATAATAAACAAACAAGCAAACAACTAGACATTCATTTTGATAACAATAAACTCTATCGATAGCGGTCAGCTTACACCCAAACGCGACACTGTGCGCACTTTTTTATGTAGAGATACAATTAAGAAAACTAATTTCTTTATAAAAAGGAATACAATTCGAATAAATTCAAATTTCAAATTCCGCAGGTTGTTTTCAAATTTTCGAAACTCCACTTTGCATAGCGTTTCGGTGAGCTGACCTTTACAATTCACATTATGATAGAAATGAAATATCAAAGAAAAACATATGAAATGTTACTAATATAGGTATCTAATATCATAATATATCCATATTAGTAATATTTTATATGGTTTTCTTTATAATACATAAGTCTAGTCATAGTCATAGTAATGTTACAATTTTTGTGTACGATTTGTGTATAATATCTACTTATATTATAAACGTAAAAGACTGTATGATTGAACGTTTGTTAATCAATTACGCTTTAACGCCTGCCTTGAAAGAAAGGATTTTGAATTAGACCGTGGACATTACACAGTGTCAAACTATGGAGGTCTGCAAGTAATCCACAACAGATACAAATTATTATACATTCTGAGGTACTTCGAAGAAGAACCATAGATTGTGACGCTGCGTCGACCACTCGAGATCCCTGAAATGACTTGTCGGCATAAATATATAGATGAAAACAACCAAGTTACAGAGAGGTGAGAGTTTTTACTTAGTTTCAAGAGTCTCAAAAATCTAATTTTATAAACTTATAAAGTGGTGAAATTTTTTGTACCGAATCTCTTGAAGTATTGATCCTATTAGTTATTATTTTGATTTTTTACCTTATTTCTGATAGATATTTCAGAAAACTACGATATTGCCAAATGCCATAGGCTGTATTATACTTAAACACGCGAGCAAAGTCGTGGGCAAAAGCTTATATACTATTGAATTAACCTTTCTGTAATAACTAAATGCTCACCACTTTTAACTAAAGATTATTTATTAACTAGCTTCTGCCAGCGGGTTCGCCCGCATGAAAGTCGTAAATTATCCCGAGGTTATATATTCCCGGGATAAAAAGTAGCCTATGTACTATACCTGACTAAAATCTTTATTTGTGCTAAATTTCATCCAGATCCATCCAGCCATTTGAGCGTGAAGAAGTAACAAACTTACAAACACACACACACACTCACAAACTTTCGCCTTTATAATATTAGTGTGAAGTGTGATAGCAAACATTATTGTTTCCTAATTTTTCTTTTTCTTTTGTTTCAGGTCAACACACACAATCACGAGTTCTACGATGGTAAATTGAGAATACTACAACAAAGCAGTATTTAATCAATATGCCCAGAAGATCAAAAACATCTGACTGGATAAAGAAATAACGACGCGTACCGGTTACTGAAGACGACATACATAATATCACGCCTTTCTCCGACAGGAGTAGGCAGACACTATAGAACTCCACCTGCTACGATAGTTACATAGCCCGTTCGCTTAATTTACGTTAATATATCTAGATGACTCATCTGATTAATAAAAAACTCCAAAAAGTTGGTTGCATTTTATTCAGCTATCTTATAGACCACATCAAAAGTCAGTATAAATTATGTATTATATTTTTCAATACAGTTGTTAAACATGGCGTACTTTCAGAGGCTATAATTATGATTCGAAAATTAAATCTTATGCATAGGCATCTTTCTGTTACGCGGTCGTGACTTTTGTTTACGAGCTCGATCATTAGTTTTGCAGTTTAGTTTTAAATTTATAAGTCAAATTAAAAAGTTTAATAGCAAAGAGTTTTCATACATAGAATAAAATGGGATAGATTTTATACGAGGATAAATGAATGATTCCGTACGTTTTAGCATTGAACTCTGAAAAGTCTTTTAAATGGTTGTTTAATATATTTAATTACCAGTTTTAATTTAATTATTTTCACATCAAGATTTGTCTATAATCGAATAGGCTGTATAGACTGTTTTCGTTGTAAAAAAATTCCAGTTGCAAAAACGCGCCTTTAGTTATAAGTCATTTTAAAAAAGTTTAGTAGCAAGGAGTTTTCATACATAGAATAAAATGGAATAGATTTTATACGAGGAAAAATGAACGATTCCGTACGTTTTAGCATTTAATTCTCAAAAGTCTTTTAAATGGTTGTTTAATATATTTAATTACCAGTTTCAATTTAATTATTTTCACATCAACATTTGTCAAAAATCGAATAGGCTGTGTAGGCTGTTTTCGTTGTAAAAAAAATATGTCCAGTTGCAAAAACGCGAGAAAATTTTTTTTTTTTGTCTATTAACAAATCTAATTCTTTGATTTGTTTTTACTATTTCCCACAACTGTATTGAAAAATATCGTGTGATACACGGGCGTGTAGGTTATAACCTACTTTCCACCCTTGTATCACAATGTACTATTTCAATCTATGTATAACAATATAAACACAATAACGCCTTTTGCTTGCTTTGTAATTTTCAGAACTATTTTAGCTGTAAATTTTGTTAGAAACGTAACATTTTATTTAGGTTATGTGCCAAATAATTATATGTGTAACCTAATTTATTGAATTATATTTATTGGCAGAATTATAAACTATGTAATTCAATTCGAAATGAATGGTATTTTAATACCTAATTTTGGTTTAATATTGTTATTTAATTATTCCTAAATATGGCCAAATTGCAATGGTTGTTTCCCATTAAAGACTAGGTTTAATTAGAGGTATACCTAATTACCTATTGAAAAAGTGGGGCCAATTTTATAAAATTGTTGGCTCTGTTAATACAAAAATCCATTAAATTGCATAGTACATAAAAAAAAAATGCTATTTTGGTGTAATTGCTGCAAGGCGTTCCAATGCAAGGATAAGCGAATAAATAAATATATTTAGATACTTACTGAACGAACAGCTACAGAACTAAGGCTCTTAATTGTCATTAACCACTCCTGCGGGCCGACCCGCAAATATCAAGGCCGTGGCACGTGGCACCCCACTAAGATTATTTTTTAATTTTTGTTTGGGCCCTCAGTAAAACTGAGAAATCGGCAATTTATTGCGATGGCACGGTATATTATTATACTTACTTGGCTTCGTTATGAGTTTACCTAACTATTTATACAATTTAATAAGCAAATAAAACTGACCTCAACTCGCAGTGATGAAATACGGTAGCAACTTATCACTTTTATAATTTGCAATCGCTTAACTTTCACTCGCACCATAAAGCTTTAGCACAATATATCGAATTCACACACATGTTCACCAAAAAAAACACTTCATTACGATAAAACAATATGTATAGGCAATGTTTAGACAAGCAATTCCAAATAAACAACACAAAACAATAATAAAATGTAATAAAAACAATACTAAATAGCGAATAAATAAATATATTTAGATACTTACTGAACGAATAGCTACAGATCTAAGGCTCTTAATTCTCATTAATCAAATATTATTTGAACGGATCATTTAAATATGATTCCAATAGATTGCGCAGATTTAAATATCTGAGGCATTCAACTCAATTGTTTAAATTTCTGTTGTAACAAATATAATTTTGGTGCAATGAAACTGTACTGTAAAAACGTGCAAAAATATCTATAACAGAAATCATCACTGTATTTAAAGAAAAACATATTCACGAACCGAGTAAACCCTTTTACTTGCATGTCACTGCTAACACCATCTATCGCCGTGGAACGGAACCGAACGCAATCGTTTTACTTATAATAATAAACAGTATAATTAGGCGAAAAACGCTAGTTATATCGGCATTCTTTTCGGCAAAGAGTTTGTATTACAAACTCTCTGATGGGAGGAGACATTTGTATGCTAGTATTATAAAATCTAAGGTAAGGGCTTTCCCTGTCAACTTTTAAAAACTGTCCAAATTAAAGTTTTTGCCGTCAATTTCTGCACCAGATTTGCCTATTTATGTCATTTTGCGTCGAGCTGCACCAAATGAAAATGAATGACTGTACGTTAATTACGCAATCTTTTTGGAAATCTGAAAGTGGGTTCAAGGGCTCGTATCTGAATCTTTTCAGATATATTTTCGGTGATGTCTCAGGCACCTACTCAGTTATCTATCTACTTTTCACCTTGAATATGATTACATTAAAACTCGGCCAGCACCACATCATCAGGTTATCTGGTTTCAAATAAAAATAAATAAAACATCAATCGGCTCATAATTATACCTATATTAATTATTCTTCATTATAAATGAAGAGTTCAGAAAACATCTATTTTACAAGCTGAAATTCTCTTCATTAATAGATTGCAATACAATTAAACAGTTCAAACTTGAGATAAGATTCTACGAACAGCATTTCTTGGAAAAACACCTTACTAAAAAGCTGCTTCTCAGTTTGAATTTTTCTGCTTTACATTTTTACGTGTAAAATATAGTTGGTATTTGGTTCAAAGGTAAGAATGCATCTCGATTGCACAATTATTATTCTTTGCAACTCAAAAATCCTTTGAAAACCAAGATAAGTTTCGCGCAGTTGTAAAAGTAGGGAGCTAAATACTTTGCAATTCATAAAGTATTATTCTGTAAAGCATTTTTTAAAGAATAAGACTTTTAGTTTTATACAAAGGTAAGACATAAAACCCAATCCTTCACCAATTCAATTCCTTCTTTTTGTTTTTAGATCAGTCGTGATTAAATAATTAACACAAAGTAAAGCACCTGCCTGGGTTCGAACCCACGTTCTACAACTTGTAAGTCACGGCCGTTACCAATGTGCCACCACTGCTCTCACATTACAAATGAATTAACTCCTTTTTTTTGAAGTCGGTAAAAATATTTCTAGGCTGGGCCTTTTACAGGTCCTACGTATTTATATCATAAGCTCGTACCATTACTATCTAATTCACTATTCTTATTCGTCAAACACTTGACACAATTAAAAAATGGACCTGAAATAAAACATCTAAAAATAGTTCTAGGCTGGGCCTTTTACAGGTCATTCGTTATGTCCGGCTTCGAGCTACGAGCACGAGCCACCCACGACCCACGCTGTGGCTCGACCGCACCTATTTGCCCCAACAAATGAATCGCGTTAACCGACACTAAAATGTAGCGAACATTTTAGTTCAAATTAAAGCTTGAAATTAAATTGGTGTTCATATTTTATGTCAATATGTTATGTGGTGTTAGTTTGTATGTATGCCTACTACTTTAAATTAAAGGTATAGTTAGTTACCTAACAAACTTGTTTGTCTAGTGGTCGCAAGAGTAAGTGCTGAGCCTGGCCAGGTCCTGGAATCGATTCCCGGTTCGGGCAAAATGTTATTGGGTTTTCCGTCTGGAATTTCTCAGTAGCAGCCCGGAGTCTGGCTTTGTGCCCGGTTGATGGCAATATGCTCGCACACTTTTTTTTAACTTTTTTCTTAATCATAACTAGTGTAATGTGGGTTTACTATAATAGATGCCCCACTGCCCAACCCTTCAAGGAATACATGTGTGCTGTTATGTTATGTTACCTAACTATTATGATTTTAAGACTGGAATAACGTTAGGACAGAGATTTGTTGGCAATTTGACCTCAAATAAATCTGTTTTAGGGCTGGAGTCATGATGAGTTTGCAGTGTTCCTTATTGTATTGTATCACTGAATATTAAGGGCAAATGTCTTTTCTCATGCAGATTAGAAACATGCAATGATCCAGTTCTTTTTTATAGCTAGGGTTGAATGATTATTATTATTCCGGTCATTATTCTGAATTTCACTAGTTAGTTTATCTACACTCACAAAGTAATGTTCCAAATAATTATGAATTAAAAAAATATTGTTTAAACACGTACTTTTTTTCGTGGATAGGTAAAATTAAAAAAGTACCATTACAACATTTTCCTTCAATTCTCAAACAACTGCATTATAAAATAACTTTTTAATTTGTACAAAACACTTTACTTTTTAATTTATTGCCCCGTGGGTTCATTGAATGAATGTAGAAAAATAGTGTCATTGTCTATGGATGCGCGCGCGGTGAAGTCATGCGCAATGAGAATCTAAATTGCCCGCCATAACATGCGGTATACTATAATAAAAAAACTGAAATACAAAATTCAAACAACACCCTACACACCCTACACACACACCCTACAAAACACCCTATTTTTTAGAAGTGGTTGTACACCACTTCTAAAAAACAGGGGCAAATTTATACTGTTCTTGTTTTATTTTTTGTCTAATACCTATTCAAGTACAATAATAACGTTGTTGAAAAGATGATTCACATAAAGAGTATTCTCATAAACATAACATCAGAAGTCCCATGTAATAGAGGGAGGGGAGACAATTGCCATCAACCGGGCACAAGACCGATCGAGGTGGCGACTCTTGGGTGAGGCCTATGTCCAGCAGAGGACATCCTTCGGCTGAAATATGATGATGATGATAATGATGGATGCAAATCTAGACTCGCACTGAAGTATTCCGTGTTCAATATTCTCATACTGAAAAATATTCTATCTATTTAGTATTATTTTATTTTTTACTAGCTGTTCCCCGCGGCTCCGCTCCCGTAGACCACCCCATAGGATCCGTTTTCGGGATTAAAAAATTCTATGTCACTCAGAAATAATGTAGTTTTCTATTGGTGAAAGAATTTTTTAAATCGGTCCAGTAGTTTCGAAGCCTATTCGACACAAACAAAAAAATCTTTCCTCTTTATAATATTATAGTATAAATATATTATTATTATATCATTATAGTATAGATAATAATAAATATTTATGTTAAGATTTACTTCAGAGTAAGTACGCTAAGCATTTCTTCCTTCAAGTGTTGTTCGCATAGAAGCTCATTCATTCAGGTCTAAGGTTCAACATAATTATCTACTTACATACTTACACTCACTGGGGTCTCACTGAGAGATCGAATCCGGAACGAGGAGACCCAAAGTTGTCGACGTAGCTTACAGTATAAGCAAGCTGAAGTCTCAATGGGCTGGTCATATTAGCCGTAGAACCGATGACCGTTGTGCGTTGGGGTAGACGTGTTCTTCATTAGAGACCAGGAGTTGGTAAATGTAGAGTGGGACGCCCTCAGGTTAGGTGGGTCACGATCTTCCAAGGGTGGCTGGTAACAGCTGGAAGAGTTGCCAAAATTTGAGATAAATTGCGTGCAAATTGAGAGCCTCATATCCAGCAGTGGATTGCTGTAGGCTGATCGTGAGATCGTGGAGTGCTCAATCTTATCTCTTGGCGGAGCCAAATAACGAATTAGTTAGTTGATATGCTTAATAGAGATCGGATTTTGACATTAATTTTATAGAACTTTATCAAAATTGTATCTTTAGTAAGCAAATCTACTGTTAGATTCACTATTGGGTTTGACCGTTTGTGGACTATTACTATAATTGACAATTGATCTCTTACTAAATGACTAGGATGTACAATATTTGCAAGAATGTCTTATTTTCATGGTTATAATTCAGCCTACGTGGGGTCTGATTTTCTGGAAATCAAATTGGTTAATACATGACAAATAAAAAAAATAACAGTATTATAATAGTCCCAACAGGACATATTACTGCAGGTAATAGCGATTTATAGTAAAGTTTCTAATTGACAAATCAATGTTGTGAACGTACATTAAGTTCCGGCAGACAGTAAATATTTTTGCCAACTCACACACACAGGCATATATTATATTCCCTATTCCATTATGCTTGTTACTCTGTGGTGTATCTGAAAGTAAACATGAATTGCCTCGGTGGGCAACATTTTTGCAATATTATATTAGCAAACTGTTTTGCATCATAGCGCAGTTTCTCAACCTTTGCATAAATCATCATCATCAGCCTTTTTAATGTTCCCCCTGCTGGGACACAAGCCTGTTTTAAATTGCCCATAATAATCATTATTTCTCTTCTAATAGTTAGTTAAAGAGAAGCGTCGGTATATTTATAGTCGTATCTCTAACGTAAGAAGTAAACGCTGAATTTCTTTGATATATATATTAAACTTAGAATTAATAAAAGTAGCAATCCTTGGCTAATTATATTGTATTTCGAAGTGAAAGCTATAGTTAGTGGAGCGCACACGTAGGTACCCTACGTGAGCGGAACGATTTGTGTATATTCTACGGAGTAGCGAAAGAAAATGGTGCAGCTATAAATTAATTTATTTCATTTATTGCAAACTTTACAGATCAACCCAAGACATCTGCAAACAATGTTGTATTTTATACATGAACAAGTGGCCTACCGCGGCTTTACCTGGGTCATCATAATGAATAGCTTTTAACCATCTGGAATATTGTACCTTTCAAATGGTGACACATTTTTTCAAATAGGTGATGTGGTACAAGAGATTACCTTACACGTGAGAACAAACTCACACAATTCAATTCACTTTATAATATTATTAGTTAAATATTCTATACATTGTATTCCATATACAACTTCCATATATATTTTAATGTTGGTACAATAAAATGCCGTGTGGTGACGGACGTAAAGAATTTCACCATCCCATATCTTCCCGTGGGTGTCGTAAGAGGCGACTAAGGGACACACCAGAGAATGGGCAGCAGCGTTCTCTGAGCACTTTAACAACTAACTGCGATCGCCAACCCGCCTGCCAAGCGTGGCGATTATGGCAAACCCCCCCAAACCAAATGAATAGCACACATAAGAAACGGCCCCGAGTGCCCGGCAGCCCGTCTACCCTCGGCTACGGTAGCGGTCGAGGCGATGGCGTGGCAAGGGGTGCGAAGAATCCCCGGAGTGGACCCGGCTACCCCAATAAACACCGACGACTGGACCTGGCAACTTATAACACGCGAACACTCCGGACCGACGAGAAGATAACCGAACTCGAGGCGGAATTGAGCAGGTTACGATGGAGTATTATAGGGTTATCTGAAGTCCGAAGAGAGGGAGAGGACTCGATAATCCTCAAATCCGGTAACCTGCTCTATTTCCGAGAGGGTGACCGGCAGTCCCAAGGTGGTGTCGGGTTTATCGTCCACAAGTCCCTTGTGAACAACGTGGTGAAGATCGAGAGTGTGTCGACCAGGGTGGCGTACCTTATACTCAGAATATCCGCAAGATATTCGCTGAAGGTCATACAGGTCTACGCCCCAACCTCGGCACACTCCGACGACGAGGTAGAGGCCATGTATGAGGATATCTCTACAGCCATGCATGGTTTCAAAACTCACTTCACCGTTGTCATGGGGGACTTCAACGCGAAACTGGGCAAACGAGACGAGGATGAGCTGCAAGTGGGGCAATTTGGAGTTGGACGTCGGAACCACCGGGGTCACCTACTGGCCAGTTTTATGGAGAAGGAGGGCCTCTACATGATGAACTCCTTCTTCAAAAAGCGTGAGCACAGGAAGTGGACCTGGCAAAGCCCCGATGGTGCAACTAAAAACGAGATCGACTTCATCATGTCAACCAAGAAGCAAATGTTCAATGATGTCTCTGTGATCAATTCGGTGAAAACCGGGAGCGATCACCGCATGGTAAGAGGCACATTGGACATTCATGTCAAGCTTGAAAGGTCTCGACTGATGAAGTCCACGCTCCGTCCAGCACAGATCCAGGTCCAAAACCCCGAGAGCTTTCAGCTCGAACTCCAGAATCGTTTCGAGTGCCTAGGGAGCTCAGTGGACGAATACAATGACGGGTTCGTGGAAGCTGTCCATACGGTCGGGTCTAAGTTTTTCAAGACCCGCCGTACAAATAGGAACAAAAAGCTCTCTGATCCTACTCTCAAGCTAATGAAGGAGAGGCGTGAGATGATCCTGCAGTCTTCAGACGATGCGTTGAAATACCGGCAGCTAAATAGACGGATCTCAAAATCCTTGAAAAGCGACCTCCGCCGCTTTAATACTGAGCGTATTAAAGACGCGATTGAGCGGAATAAAGGCTCCAAGGTCTTTGCAAGAGATCTGTCTATTGGGCAGAGCCAGCTCACGAAACTGAAGACCGATGATGGCAGGATCGTTTCCGCCAAACCAGAGCTTCTGAGGGAGATCGAGAGATTCTATGGGCAGCTGTACACGTCAACCAGTAAACCCGTCGCGAATCTAGCGAATGACCCTAGAGCTAGATTGACCCGACACTATACCGAAGACATTCCGGACGTCAGCCTGTATGAGATTAGGATGGCTCTGAAACAGCTTAAGAACAACAAGGCACCGGGTGACGACGGAATCACGGCTGAACTCCTGAAGGCGGGTGGAAAACCGGTTCTTAAGACCCTTCAGAAGCTGTTTGATTCCGTCATATTCGAGGGCAAAACGCCACAGGCATGGTGCAGGGGTGTGGTGGTACTCTTCTTCAAGAAGGGCGACAATTCCCGGCTGAAGAACTATAGGCCCATCACACTTCTTAGCCATGTCTACAAGCTGTTTTCAAGAGTCATCACGAATCGTCTCGCGCGCAGGTTTGACGATTTCCAGCCTCCCGAACAAGCCGGATTCCGTAAGGGCTTCAGCACCGTAGACCACATACATACGCTGCGCCAGGTTATACAGAAGACCGAAGAGTACAACCTGCCTCTCTGTTTAGCGTTTGTGGACTACGAGAAAGCCTTCGATTCGATCGAGACTTGGGCTGTATTGCAGTCTCTCCAACGGTGCCAAATTGACTACCGGTACATCGAAGTGTTGAAGTGTTTATACAAAAACGCCACTATGTCAGTTCGACTTCAGGATCAGACTTCGGAACCAGTCCTTCTGCAGCGAGGTGTGAGACAAGGAGACGTCATATCTCCGAAACTGTTTACTGCTGCACTGGAGGATGTCTTCAAGGTTCTGGACTGGAGAGGGCTAGGCATCAACGTCAATGGCGAGTACATCACTCACCTTCGGTTTGCCGACGATATAGTGGTTATGGCTGAGACCATGGAGGACCTCAGTACAATGCTCGATGATCTCAGTAGAGCTTCCGAAAGAGTGGGTCTTAGGATGAACATGGACAAAACCAAGGTGATGTTGAATGCCCATGTTACACCCACTCCTATCAAGGTCGGAGACTCTACACTCGAAGTTGTGGGCGACTATGTCTACCTTGGACAAACGATCCAATTGGGTAGGGCCAACTTCGAGAAAGAGGTCAACCGTCGAATCCGACTCGGCTGGGCAGCGTTCGGGAAGTTGCGCGGTATCTTCTCGTCCAACTTACCACAGTGTCTCAAGACGAAAGTCTATGACCAGTGTGTGTTGCCAGTGATGACATATGGCTCTGAGACGTGGTCGCTTACAATGGGCCTCATCAGAAAGCTTACAGTCACTCAAAGGGCAATGGAGAGGGCTATGCTCGGAGTTTCCTTGCGTGATCGAATCAGAAATGTAGAGATCCGCAAGAGAACCAGGGTTACCGACATAGCCCGAAGAATTGCCAAACTCAAGTGGCAGTGGGCAGGGCACATTGCTCGCAGAACGGATGGCCGATGGGGCAGAAAGGTTCTGGAGTGGCGACCGCGAACCGGAAGACGTTGCGTTGGAAGGCCTCCCACTAGGTGGACCGATGACCTGGTGAAGGTTGCGGGGATCCGCTGGTTGCGAGACGCACGGGACCGGTCAATGTGGCGACGCTTGGGGGAGGCCTATGTCCAGCAGTGGACGTCTTTCGGCTGATATGATGACAATAAATTAGCTTACTGCCAAACAGATATCTTATTGGATCGTAAGGTGGACATACGCACATCAGCAATGAAGAAAATGAATTAGAAGAAGAAAAAATAATCCAATGTAAGTATTCTGATTAAATATATCAGTCCACAACAGCGTGTCACTGTCAATCACTTAAACAGGATCATCTCTGAATCATATTGTATTATATAGTAATATAAAAATATCTTTCAAGCCTACAAGTTGAGCCTCCTACATAATATTTGAAACCAAATTAATAAGAGACCTTGATCAACAGACATAACTAAATGGTACATTGATATTGTCACCTAAGGGGTTAAGTCGTGGTAGTTCCAAGAAAGGGTCAACTGGAACACTCTTACAGATTGAGTCGCTTCTATTTTTTGGAAAGTCAATATCTAATTAAACAGTTGGTTACAATTTAATAACTTATCATACATAGAAGATAATTATTACGAACACTTATAAAAGCCCATTGATTTGATCACAATACATACAATATGGCGAAAATAATAATCCTTTACTTGTTATGATCGTGGTTTCAATAATTTAAAAAAAATAAACTGTAATCTAAACTAACTTAATTGTTTACCACAACTGGAACACGAATTG
Organism: Anorthoa munda; assembly: GCA_945859665.1. Lineage (NCBI taxonomy): Eukaryota > Metazoa > Arthropoda > Insecta > Lepidoptera > Noctuidae > Anorthoa > Anorthoa munda. The sequence continues at coordinate 21,225,180 of OX243908.1, forward strand.
AACGACGAAATAATTGGCGGTTAAATCCAACATGGCGGGAGCGACGAAAATCGAATAGTAAAACCAAAACTCGTGTTAATTCGATCCAATCTAATCTTAAAACTGTCTTACGCTGTTACGTTAATTAAGATCGTAAACAAACCATGTCAATTGAGTTTTGTCTTACAGCAAATAACAATACTAATTATTAGAACCAATTGTCTGGGATCGTATTATAAAAGCAAACTCCTGTGGCTAGGGGATTCTTGTCTTACTATAAATACTGTACCAACGACAAGGTCACTAGGTTCGAGAACAAACTATAGATTTAATTAAAATCGAAACTTTAGAGACTAGTCCGATCGTTTTCTTAAACACGTTTACCATAAAAAGAACTCGATTATGTCTCGCGTACACGACCGCTCCCGAAGATAGCCAACCACGTGGCGAGTTCACTCGCTTCGGTCTAGCATGATCGACGTGTGACCAAATTGTGGCTTCAAAAAAACGCACAGTCTGCATTGTCCTTATATAAATTAATGTCAACTGGTCAAATGCAATTTCAAAAAGGTATCACTCTCTAGTGTGCTCGGCCAGTAAGCTAATATGATGTTCAAAGATATTGCGTTGGGTTCCCCGAATACCACTCCAGCGTGTGTCTAATATTTTTTATTAATCTACCTGGCGGACAAAAAACTATTTTTTAGTAAACATCCCTATTTTGACGTTTTTCTAATCGCAGCACTACTATCGTTGTTAAAATGACACTTTGTCTAGAGTCCCTGGTCTAAAGGTTTTTGTTGTAAGACTGCACCATCTTACAGCAAATGAGTTGTAGAATAAAGAGTTCCGCATAGCCAGATTAGTAGCTGAACAGTAGGCACGTTGCAGATATCTGCATACACGTTCGTACCTACAATTTATTATTCTTTGAACGTGCTATGCCGTATTTCCTAACCGATACGCAGTTGTGGCAAGTTTAAGAGAAGATTTTCCATGGGTTTAGAACGGAAAATTCGGTTAGCCTTTGACCAAACAGTTGATCGCTGGCCAGAGAAACGAAATATTGCTGGTCTCTAAACTTCATGTACAGTGTTGGAACATGGATGGATTTAATCAAAAAGAAATTAAAAATGTCCCAAACTGCTTCGAAAACTCTAAGTCCTAAACTTGCAGAATAGGAATTCCAAAGACTGAACTCAAGTGCCTTACAGGAAATTCTTCGCTAGTAAAATCAAAGGGACGTGGAATGTAAATAAAAACCATCCCATGTGTTGTCCAATCTAAGTCTTCCAAAGAAAAAACATCCTCGTACAAAAGTCGGTCAAAACTTCAAACTTGTGTAACGAGTACTCGTTAATGTAGATATAACGAACACGTGTAAAGGTATAGGTTTGTTGAACTAACCTTTACGAAACTTGTAAGTTGTGTATATGTTGGTTGCGGAAGCAAACGTTGCCAACTCGATTTAAACATCCTATTTAACAAAATAAATAACAACTTGCATCACTAAACGTGGAAACTGAATAGCTTAAAAATTACGTACACTAATAAATAGCCGAAACGTTGTTGGCATTTTCTTGTGAGGATTCAACAAAACTTTTGTTTGGAGTTTCCTCGCTTTACCTGTTTCAAAATTCAGCTTATTCCTCGCTTCTTACTCCGATGGCATCGTTCCTTCTCCTTTTAGAACAAACTCTTGCTAAGGGCGTTTCTACACTGCTGTTCTTGCTGCTTCTGTCAACACCCAGAAACGAGATTATTTCAGTCTATTTTCACAGGCACATCCCCATGAATGCCCCGTGGCAAAAGAATCCTAATAAAACTTAACGATAGTATAGCTTTTTATCTGTGACAGAATTTTCGTTGTCGAATCAGTTATTTCAGATATTTAGCCACTTTATAATGAGCTATCTGCTCACATAAAGTTCTGTTAAAACAATTTGCAACACATATAGGTAACTAGAATATTTTTATTTATTAAACAGATATAATAACAATTGAACACTTTATTTTTTTTCTAATTATTAGGGATAGGAAACCCTTCTCGGTTATAGGCCTCCTTCAGCTTATTCCATTTCTCTCTATCGTATAAGTAGCAAGTATTGCAAATTAATCTTGGATGTATTGAAGAAGTTTTCGTGAAGTCACAGCTCACTTTATTTTTTACCTGACTAATGTTTTCGCGGTGAGATTTTTACAGATTAGCACTATGTTCGTAGTAAAATTCATCACTACGTCATTGTGTTCACGGTGGCAATGGAGACATACCCTTACTATCACTCCTTAAATTGCGTTTATTTCATAGCTGGAACTTTGAAATAGATATTTATCACTCCTGTAGGACCATTCACAATTCTCAGTTGCATACTGAACCAGCTTCGTGTAAACTTTAGGTTGTTTTTAGTTTGAAGCTTCGAGTTTTTCCAACAACAAGTTTGCTTCGGCAACATAATATTTGAGTTCATCTTAGTCATTCTGTTCGGGTATTTCGTTTATAGTATTTCGTTTTGGCGTAGGTACTCAATTAGTTAACGGCCCCGACTTACGTGTAGTTTTGGGTTCGACCCCAAGCAGGCACATTACTTTATGTAAATTATTTCATCACCACTGCTCTAAAAACGGTGAAGGAAAACGTGAAGAAACCGGCATGTCCTAGAACCAAAAATTCGAAGACATGTGACATACACCAAACCGCACTGAAACCGCGTGGCAAGGTCTGCGCTCTAAAAGAGAGAAGGCCTGTTGGGACCCAGTCCTCCTCTCTTTAAGAACAGTGGGAACATTAAAAGGCTAATGACGATGATGTGTGAGTGTGTATTGTCATTATTAAAATAATATATCAGTTCGTCTTTAGTTTTGTCTTGTTTCCGTATTTCATTTTGGATTACTCCGTTAGTTTTGCCTTTGTTCGGATTCATTTAACTGTAGCCAAATACCTACACCTTAAAATATATGATTTGGAATCAAATTATATTTACTTACTAGCTTTTGTAGATTTTGTTATTTTTTATATATTTCATCATGATTCTGATCGCCTGATAGTTTGAGAGTTTTTATTACCACTCATGATTCCGGGGTCTTTTTTAACTTCGTGACTCTAGTCTCCTGGTCAGTTTAAAGGATATTGCAGGGAATCAGTTCGGTTTGTGTCGTAAATAAAATTGACATAACTTTTTTGTTTTATGATATTATTGAAAATAAACAATAATTTAAATAATTTTAAGTGAAACTTACCACAATACACTATTAAAAACCGCACGCAAATTGTTTAAGCCGTTTCTAAGATTAGCGTGCACAAACGCACAGAAAAACAGACAGCAATCAAGTACATTTTTATTTATAGATAGATTGGTTTCAGCAGTTTCTGATTACTTTTAGTTTAGACTCATTAAATCAGACTTAGCCATTAAAATCAAAAAGTTAATCTATATGCCAGAAAGCCTCATTGTTCTAGAAGTCACATGCGCTACTATTGAGTATGAGGTCATGGTTTCGATTTCCAGGTCATGCAAAGTGTTCTTTTTGTTGTGTTATATTTAAGAGTCGCACAATTTTATTTTAGTTGTTTTATTTTTACAAAACATTTCAGTATAGGTATTTCAAACGTGTGTTGATGTTTTCGAGCGTATGGCGCTCGTGGGCTGCAGCTGAAAATCAGCGTCAGGTGGTATACCCTGTATTACCATTTGGCTTTATGCTGAGCTGAGGCCCTTTCGGCATTAATAGTTTTAATTATTTATTTTGTTTAATTTTAAGGTGTTTTTGTTTTTAATGCCAATAAACACATTTTTCTTTCTTTCTTTCTTTTCTTTATTTTTTTAGTAGCAGTCTGGAGTCTCGATTTGTGCCAATAAGCTCGCTTTAACATCACTAGCAAGATGGGGGTATACTTTAGGCAAACCTCTGCCTTACCGATCGGGGAATACCTCTGTTCCGCGAAGGTTAAGGTAAGGTATGTAAATTAATATTTTTACAACCCGGTGTTATCGCATGGGGCTCGTTTTAACTGACTTCAATAAAGGAGGAGGTTCTCAATTTGCCGGCAACTTTTTTATGTATGTTTCCTGATAAATCAAACATGCCTTACTTCTTTTACTTCTAGTTTGGAAAATTCTTCTTTTATTTCATAAGGATGGTTAGGAAGGGATGGGATGGTTTCCCATGGGATCCTGGAGAAATCTAGGGAACTCCTCAAATATTATAGGCATACATTTCAATTTTGGTATTTTCATCAACAATGTAATCATTTGCACTCAGAAATTATCATTTGGTGAAGTGGACTGATGAAGAAGATCACAGTTGGCCACTGGAAGTCCTTAAAGCTAATTATGTCACGGGTATAAGAGAACTCGAATAGTAAAAGGACTATGATGAAGCAAATACTTAGAAATAAATGGGTCTGATGAAAATGGTACAATCGAACTGATGATGATGAAGCCGGAAGGCATTGGAACTCCAAAATAAAACAATGTATCCTAGTTGTGTTCCGGCTTATTGGAATCTTCATGATGTTTTTAGCGTTAAATGATTTTCATGGTAATTATAGGTACCTACCAAAACTAAAAAGACATAAATAAAATACTTTTTTTAACAAAAAACATTAACCGACTTCCAAAAAAAACAGTACTTAACGAAAACTTACTTTCTTTTCCGAAGCAGACTTCGATAAAGAACGTTATTTTTCGCTTCATAGTGTTTTGTTTTGTAAGCCGGTTCATCTTTTTTTTTAAAAGGTTAATTAATGTCTTAAAAATATATTTTTGTCTACCATGAGAAATTTACTTTTCTCTATATATTTTATTTTAATTTCTCCTTAACTAAATCTCGCCTAATGATTCACCTATTAGACGTATGTAACAGCTTATAACTAGGATATCGAATTAACCCGAACACGCTCTTCATTGGCTAAGTACGAAACGTAGTTAATAATAATTTATTAGCATGTGGTACATGTCTGGTAATGGTACGGAATATTTTGGTTAATTAATTGTTTAATACACTGTCGATCAAAATTAGAGGGACGGTGAAATTTTGTAACGTATTTTAGTCAATTACGAAAATTATAGGGTTATCTTATCTTGTGGAGGGCCCGAGAAATAACTCGGACACTTCGACCCATTTTTGGGATCTATTGTGGATGGTATAGGGTTACTGTATTGGGTTAATTTAGATGCTTGGCCCGACTGAGTATTCTCATTTGAGTTGGCTTTCGAAATTATCCTGTTACACGATAAGAAGATCTCATAAAACCTACTTACTTATGACTTTATGTTATGTGTATTTCCACTGAATTTCAGCATGTTGATACATGGTGGTCATCCCAACCTGACGCAATAAACGTGGGAATACTTCATTTTGCGTACAGCGAAGGAGTGGAATTAGCTGCCGGAGTCTGTGTTGCCCGATACCAACAACCAGGGGATCATCAAGTCAAGAGTGAATAGGTTACTTCTAGGCTAGCGAGCTTCACCGTTGAGCTCATCGTCGCTTACCAACAGTTGAGATAGTGGTCAAAAGCGATCCCATCTATAATAAAAATAAATCGGTACAACATGAATCGTCCAACAAAACAAAACTATCTATAATGTAAGCGTTAGAATTTTTATGGGTATTGATTTTCTAGAAAACAAACAAAACTTTTCACAATAAAACATTTTTACAGTATTTTCCTACGGGTTAGCGCGCAATAATAACAATCCATATAGCCTTGCCAGCACAATAAACGTCCTTGCAATTAACCCTTTCTTTTGTATCCTTCTAATTGCGTCAGTAAGTGTACCGTCATAGAGTTCGTCGTCCCACAGTGGGAATACTGGCGTATCAGTCTAACATTCGCATCAGCACTTAGTCTAAATTCCCACACGGCTAGGTACACAGGATGGTTGTTTTACGATATTGGAAAACTCATCAATGTTTAATATGCTTAGCACACGTTAACTAATATTTTAATTACAGTAAGCCACTGTTGGCTCAAGAGTGTTGCGGTTGGCGTAACTGATGCTTATGTTTGCGAATTATTGATACCTTAAAAAAGGTTTTCAGTGTAATTTTTTTTGCTGAAAGTAGATTAAATCAAAGGCTGTTTAGATTGTCTTGCGAAACTCTGCAGACGTGATGAGTTTCAGTATCTAATGACGATAAAACGAAAAAAGTACTGAATTCCTAATTTTCACGTAATTAGAGCAGTGGTGGCCCAGTGGTATCGGCCGCGACTTACAAGTTGTAGGTCGTGGGTTCGAGTCCAGGCAGGCGCTTAACTTTGTGTAAATTATTTCATCACCGCTGCTCTTAAAACGGTGAAGGAAAACATCGTGAGGAAACCGGCATGACCTAGAACCAAAAATTCGAAGACATGTGATATCCACCATCCCGCACTGGGCCCGCGTGGGGGATTACAGCCCATACCCTCAAGGGCGTCGCCAAGTATGTCGCCAAACCCAACAGATCGAACCGTTGTTGTTAACCTAAAATAGGCAAAAACCTTCTTTCCCGACACGGAAAGAGAGGACGGCGTTGAAAATTTTGGTCGCTCTTCCTTGCACAACGTGTACGGTAGAGTTGCCTAGCTTTACATGTTGGACTCTGTATAGTGCTCGCCAAACTTCTGGGCCGCCCTGAAGTTGGCTTGCCGATTCGAAAGGCACGGATTGGTACTGTTTTTGTATGATTTACTACTGCGCAGACATTGCAGCCAACTTTGAGACGGCCAAGAAGTTTGGCGAGAACTATACCGATATTATTACAATCGCTGTAGATGTAAGGCTCGTACTACAAGGTAAAAGCTTCATGTGCTCTCGACTTTGCCTACAATTCTTACTTTTCTCATTCTCCATATCAACTTGCCCCCCCCCTAGGCCATCGGCTGGCGACGCCCTTGCATACCCTCTCACAGAGAGGAGGCCTGTGTCCCAGCAGTGGGAACATTAATAGGCTGATGATGTGATGTGATGTGACAGCAGCTGCTGCTGCGACCGTAAAGTAAAGTTTAGTTAGTACTACGATAGTAAAGTTTGTTTTGCGAATTTTCAACAGAAAATTTCAAATTACCCAGCAATATATCCATACTTTACAATTAGAATGTGCAAGACTACGGAATCTACATATTGCACATTAAAACACGATGGCTAAAAAAATTTAAAATTACATGGGAACAATTCACATGCCTGATACATATCACAAAATAATGGGTGATCCCCTATCTCCCCAAGTTCCAAGGTCCCCAAAATGGTTTATAAAACAACTCAACGTCCCCAAAATGTAAAATTTATTTATTTGTAATGTTCACTCTTGACCATTCCTCGTACTGACGTCTCCAACAGTGTTAGAATAAAATAAAATCAGTACCTAGTTAAAATTAACCCTATTTTGGAAAATATAATTATCTTCTTGAATCAATTACAAATTTATCATACATAATAATCATACACTTTCTTGTTTCGAATAATTTCAAAGGATTCGAATAAAACTTTGACGACACAGAAACAACACTGTTATGGAAGGAAAGCATTAAAAGATCAAAATCAAATGTTTTTTATTTCACATAGGCCTACATGGGCACTGATAAAACGTCGACAAAAGGTGCACGGTTCGGGTTGGTCGTTTCCTGTGGAGAAGAACCGGCAAGAAACTCCACGGTTACTCTGGAAAAATAAAGCATGTGAAAATAGACAAACAGCGATTCGAAACGATTCGGAATAATTCCTCCCTTTGTCCCAATCTAAACTTGGGTGACATGCGACAAGTTATGGAGTCTGCTTGGTTTATGGTCTAAATTAAAAGCGGTAGATGTGAAATTAATAGAAATTAATATTGAAAAATAATACTTTTAATAAATTAGATTTGATAAGGTTCCGAAAGACGCTAATTAGGCTAATCCAAATCTATATAATAAGTTTCTCAATTATTGATTTAGGTAAGAGATGTTTTTTGTCGTTTGACCACTATCTCACCTGACTTAAACTTCCGTGTGTTTAAGGCGTGACTCCACGCGAGACACAATGGCTTTTCTATTGTTTCGCTAATTACGGACCACGATTAAGTAATTAACTGATTACTATCCGTATTTAATTATTAACTCTCATGGACTCTTTATGTTTATTTAAGTATTAAATAACTTGTTCTAATAAAATAGAATACCACAAATTGCGAACTGTAACCAAACAAACTCTACCAACTATTTTATTAATTTCAACGACCATTTAATATCACAGCAATCTGCATTTACTACAAGAAATGCTCATACTTTCAAACTAACCTACTCATACTTATCACAGATTAATGAACACGAAACAGAGATCACACAGTTATACAAGTAAAACAAACTTTTTATATGAGCACTCTGTACTAAAATAACATGTCAGTAACATTCACTCTTAGATATACTCTTTCCCTAAACACGAATCACGAGATTACACGATGTTTCGTTATTCTATCTTCCGTGATAACACAATCACAATCAGAGTGTACAGTCATCGTGACAAGTGTTTTGTGTTAAGGGTGACTACGGATTTGCTAGATTTTTCACGATCGATACGTATGATCAAATAAAATTGAGTAAATGTTTAGACGATCAACTTTGTTTTTAAACTAATCTCTTAGAAGCTGATAGGTTTTATTGATCTCGAAACCATATACGATTATATGTCTTCTTATCTGGTGTCTCTTTAATTAATAAAAATAGACCATCAACACCTAATATTTATTTTTAGGGTTCCGTACCCAAAGGGTAAAAACGGGACCCTATAATATATTACTAAGACTCCACGGTCCGTCTGTCTGTCTGTCACCAGGCTTCATCTCATGAACCGTGATAGATAGTCAGTTAAAATTTTCACATTTGATGTATGTATTTTGCCGCTATAACAACAAATACTTAGTTGGGCTCCCATACAACAAACGTGTTTTGTTTTGCCGTTTTTGCCATAACGGTACGGAACTCTTCGTGCGCGAGTCTGACTCACACTTGGCCGGTTTTTATTCATGCGAGCTACAGATGAGTTGCACTCTTAGGACTCATATTGCAAAACACACAATAAAAATAAAGGCCTTTGTCTTGCCTTTTGGGATGCCTTTGGGATGCCTTTGTCTTGTATGAAATGATAATAAATGGTTCAGAAGCACTTATAACTCTTGACATCATATCAATCATTGATAGCTATTTTCAACACTCGAGGAATTATACGGGTGCCTTTACCCGCTCATCCCTTGGGACCCAAGTGTAAGGAATGAAATATGAATCCTCCTTGGACGTGCTTCCCGAATCAGCCGAATATTGGGTCTCAGCAGACTGCCTACGTATATCATAGTTGTTAATTATGTGCGGTATTCTCGCTTTCGAAACATTACCGTCGCCACTAGGTTTTTGCGATGGATTGCATCGTAAATTGAATGCAGTTGATGCCTGAAATACTGAGGTTCGGTTTTTGGAACGAAATTTACGCAAAGTTAATGTGACAAATATGAGTAAGCTGCTGTAATTAGATGCAATTTTCCATAGATAATCGTCTACATCACTTGCTTTGCAATAAATTAATGACGAATCTATAATAATTTCCTTCCAGAAACCGGGTCGATCTTTAGTACATATTATATAAATTCATTAGGTATTGTAAATACAATAAAAATCTTTTGATATTTGCCAGTAAAAAGATTTTAACACTTCTCTTCTTGATGATACAAAAGTACTTTACGTTCTACTTCTACTTTGAATAGTAGAAAACAAACTCTCCAGATAAAAGCTAATAGACAAAAGCCCTGAGGTAATGGACACGCACTAAAGACTTACTTAGGTAGGTATGCCTTTCTATATTTAGAGAAAATCAAACCTTGTATTTTCGGTACGAATCCTTGAAAGCTTCTTAGACATTACGATCTGAAAAGATGTGACTTTTCTGAAGATATCACCCTAATGGGTTTATAAATAAACTCTCTTAGAAAAACTAGGAAAATAGTCCTTAAGTGCTACTTCGATTGCAATAAAGAACTTAGAAAATCAAATCACTAAAATATTGAATCGTTCGGAACGGTTAACGGCTTGATTGTAAAGTTCTCTCAGCGGTGAGCACGCAATCGCAGCGATTTGTTGTTTCGCGGGAATGGTTCGTCTGAAGATGCTCTAAAAATACACAAAACCGTAATAGCATCATTATCAATATTAGAAGCTGGTTTGTACTTGAGAAACACTAAGTGTGTGGTTGTTGTAAAAAGGTTAGGTATATCTTAGGAAATAAGTATACCGCGTTACAAAAAATAATCAAACTGACTTCTTCAAAACTAAACACTTGAAAGCGAAAAATAACATTCTTTTCCGAAGTCGGTGTCATTGGTACCTATTTTAGACTTCGGAAAAGACTTTTTTATTAATAAGGTTTTTATTTATCTCTTTTCAGTTTTGGTAGGTACCTCCAATTACCATGAAAATCATTCATAGCCTAAGTACATATCATGACGATTCAAATAAGCCCAAACACGAATAGGATACATATTTTTATTTCGGCGTTCCAGTCCTTATCTTTCGGCTTCATCATCAGATCAGTTCTATGGGGGTTCTCCAGTCAGCCACAGTGTGACCACGGAACCACCCCACAGACGATGCCCAACTTCCTGTCCTGCTCCTTATGTAAAAATACATGCACCATGCAAGACCTTTGTGAGGCCAGCGCTAAGGCTATCAACATGGCTGAATACTGGTCGAATAAAATTTAGTGAAGGAATCATCGACACGAAGAAGAAGAAGTACGATGGTACCATTTTCATAGGAACCAATTATTAATTTATAAGTATACTATTCGAGACGTCTTATAAAGGTGACATTTTTATCACTAAAGAGTTCCAGTGACTCTCTGTGGTCTTCTTCATCAGTTCCACGTCACCAAATGATTCTTTCTGAGTGCAAATGCTTGCATTCTTGATGAAAATATCAAAATGGCCATACTATAATGGCCATACTGTTTGGCTTTAATTTTTGAGGAGTTTCCTCGATTTCTCCAGGATGCCATCATCATATCCTGATCTGATGAGTATGGGACCACTTGGAAAGTATACCCTTTCAAACAAATAAAGAATTTTCCAAATCAGTCCAGGCGACTTTGAGTAATCGTGGAACATGCAAAAACAAAGATTCCGCCGAACTGACCTTCTCCTTTTTTTAAATCTGAGTCGTAGCCCGGATTCTGGACTTGTGCCCGATATATGGCAATAAGCTCGTCTCCTATTAGATAGGACTTGCCGAAATGTGGGAGTGCACGAGTTAGACGATTTGCACACTCACTGCGTTCGCAGCGTAGCGTGGAAGTGCGTTTTCTTACGTTGCTTGAAAGTATCTCTCTTTGCATTGAGAACACGCGTAGTGCAACACATAGAAAACGCATTCACGTGCAGTGTAGTGACTTCGTCGCCATGCACCCCTCAGCGTATTGCGGAGCAGTGTGTGAATCGCCTTATTGTTACAATATTTTTTGTGCGTCGGTGTCAGATACCACCAGTATTTTATTTTTATCCGACTTTCCAAAAGGAGGAGGTTCTATATTCTACTGTATGTATTTTTGATTCATAAACATGTCTGAACTGTTCAACACTTGCTTAACAACTAATTAGCAAAATTCTCTGAAAAAAGAATTTGAATTTATATTTTTTTTTGCTTCCTTGGTAAAATTAATAATGGCTCTGTGATATGGGTTACACTGCTGTCATCTGTCTTCAAGTAAAAGTTTTCTCCTCCAAAATATTTTAATTTTTACAATCTTATACGTATAAACGTAAAATGAAAATAGAGCTCACTAATGGTCCTAATGAAGCTCTTATATTCATGAAGCATCACTGAAGAGCTTTAAGAGCTCCTCTTGAAGTCGCCTCTATCATTTCATTATACTTTCTACCTAGACTAATAGTTTTCTACCTTTAAAATGTACATTTTGAAAGGCCAAAATATCCAGAAGCTCAAATTAACTTCGTACGGTGATAAAAAATGTATAAGACTCCATGTTTTCGTGAAGAAAATGCTCCCAAGAAAATAACTTTCTAAGTTTTCGCGATTTTTAACAGACTATGGAAGTTAACGTCAGTATGCATTTCTGAGAAAGGCAATTACTTATGCTAAGTAATTTTAATGAACAAATATGCGAGTAGAAAGGGAAGTGCCATTTTTCCCGTCAAGAAAGGAGACAACCGCAATTTAAAATGGTAATCAGGCCTGTACACAATGGCCTAAGTTGGTGCATTAATAACGTCAGCTGGATGGTAAAATTAGAGTGCAATATTGCTTGCTAATGCTGATAACGATTAAGGTCACTTTAAGCATTCCAGCTAAAATTTCTTCTTATTTTTTTTATTATTATTGATAGACTCGCGTTCGACCATTTTCTCGCCTGATGTTAAGCGATGATGTGATTGACGGTGAAGCTCGCTTGCCTATATGTAACCTACTTATTCACTATTCACATAACGACCTCAAGATTGTAGTTTTCAGGAGAAACAGATACCGTCAGGGAGTTCCACTCCTTAGCTGTACGCACAATGAAAGTATACGTTAGTTACTTTTTATTCTAAAATTATTATTTATATCTCCAGCCTTCAGACAAAATAAAACAATAAATACCCCGTCAAAAGCCTCCCAGAATAATAATGTATCACTTAGCTCAAGTTTTTTATTCCCGAAATTTTAAAAATATGGCGACAACTTTCACAACCAGATTACACTTTTATTAAAAAACTCGCGAATATGATGGTTCACAATATTAAAAAGTACAGGAGTATGATTTACAACTGAATAAAAAAGGTAGCGTCGACTTCTTTTGCATATTTTTCTATCGGACTCATTTTAACGTTTTTAGGGCACATTTATACGAACCTTTCTACCGAAGCATTAAGGTAGCGTTTACAAATAGTATGATGTACAAATAGAATGTCTGTAAATAGAGTTTTTTTCACACTGACGGACTTTCTACAATTTCTTGGATAATAGGCTAAATTAGCAATTTCTAAACGTCGAAATATAAATTACTGCCCTCATTTACTCTTGGGTCTCGCTTTAAGTATAAGTAAATTTAGATTATAAGTAGTTATGTATTTACCAAATAGGTATTACAAACAGAAAGCTACACACTTCATAAAACCATAATTATCTTAATTAGTTTTCAAAGATCTGAGGAGCAAATATTTGTAGAATAAATTCAACATTCTGAAAGAACATACGTACATACTCCATTGTGCTGGTTTGCTGGCAGACATTCCTTAAGAAATAAACAGTACCGAGTATCTTTGAGAAATAGAGAAGAGTAATGTTGTCAAATAGTATTTTTATCAGGAAAAGCTCAAAGATAACATCTACAAAAGTAAAAAAAAATAAAAGCAAGTCTTTTTGAATTAGTTGCTCATTAAAACGGTAAAAGCATTCTTCTTTTAATTTCTCGTGTCTGCTTGGACTCATAAAGTTAAGAACAAAATTACATCAAAAGGACATTGATATTACTTTATACAAAACTGTTAGTATCATATTTGTATGAGTAAAAGATGTATGGCAGATGTTACACAAGATACAGTTAAACAAGAGTTGTATGTTGTAGGTTCAAACCCAGGCAGGCGCTTTACTTTGTGTAAATTGTTTCATCAACACTGCTCTCAAAACGGTGAATAAAACATCGTAAGGAAACCGGCATGTCTTCTAACCTAAAATTCGAGGACATGCGACATTCACCAACCCGCACTGGGCCAGCATGGTGGATTACAGCCCATTCTCTCACACAGAGAGGAGGACTGCCCGCACAACGGACCAAACGGGAGTCTAAGTGCGGAAGAGGTGGTAAATCTATCCTATCCTATCCATGTGAATCTATGCCAGCTTTAAACATTGTATCGACGCAAATGGTCGGAATGATAATCGCCAATCACGAGAGGGTAGGTAGGTGAAATATGTGGCTTCTCGGTCACTAAAACTATGATAAAGGTTCAGTACATAGTCCCTGGTCATTCATTCTATGTAATTTATATCGATTAACCAAAGGACCAAGCTAATTTGCCAGGGTAAGCAACACTTACCAAGGTCAGTCTTTGGATGGGTGACCATCACCACAAAAATGTTGATCACCCATCCTTTGACTTTATCACCCCACTAGGTTAAACAACATCTAACAAGGTCACCCATCCAAAAACAAGCGAACCCAAAAAAAGTGCTCACACATCCAAATAGTGACCTTGGTAAGTGTTGCTTACCCTGGCAGGGTCACCCATCCAAAAACAAGCGAACCAAAAAAAAGTGGTCACCCATCCCAAGACTGACCTTGGTAAGTGTTGCTTACCCTGGCGGGGTCAGCCATCCAAAACAAACGAACCAAAAAAAAAGCGGTCACCGATCCAAAGAATAACCTTGGTAAGTGTTGCTTAACCTGTGTGGGGTCACCTATCCAAAAACAAGCAAACCAAAAAAAAAAGTGGTTACCCATCCAAAAATCGACCTTGGTAAGGTTTGCTTAACTTGGCGGCTACACCATCCCAGCCTCTCAAGATAAAATACTATTTAAAGTTACTGATTACCTTATAGTAGTGAATGAAGTGAATGAATACCAGCTAGGGTAGCCAACCGAAATAAATTAATGTCGATTATTTAATGTAACAAGCGATTACGTAATTTCTCGATGATGAAGTGTTGAGAAACTCACTGACAACTGACGGCTGGTTAATTTGTGACAAATTGTCAGCTGATTTGAGATGTGACGTCGACTTCAGAAACTGGCCCTTAATCTCATACAATCCTATTTGGAGGATAGAAAGCAAATTACTCAGGTTAGTCAAGTGGATATTAAGTCCAAAACTGAAGTAGTATACTCATCTAGCTCTAGAGTTCTCTGTTACGGTGTTCCACAGGGTTCTGTGCTGGGACCCTTGTTGTTCATTGCTACATTAATGACTTTCCCCAAGCAATCATGCACCAAATGTCCTTATTTGCTGATGACAGCACAGTTATATATAATACTGGTAGTAATAAAGAAATAGAAGATAACATTAACACTAGTCTTGTTACAATTGTTGACTGGCTGAACGCTAATAACCTAAAAATGAACCTAACTAAAACTAAAATTATGGACTTTAAAATTAGAAAAAAACTCTGACACATTGCCAGATAAACTACAAAGGTGACCAAATACTTGATACTAATGTTACAAAATTTCTTGGACTGAATATTGATAACGATATGTCATGGAGGACTCAAATAGATAATGTTTGTGGAAAGATCAGTAAGTTTTCCTATGCTCTGTATATGCTAGGCAAAACTGTGAATAAGACAGCGCTCCTGGCAGCTTATCATGGTTATGTCGCCTCTACTTTGCGATATGGCCTTATATTTTGGGGTAATGCGACAAAGGTTTAGCAGGTATTAATAGCACAGAAAAAATGTATTCGAGCAATATGTAAAATAAAACGAACGGATTCATGCAAGCCACATTTCCAAAACTTAAAAATATTGACTGTACCATCACTTTATGTCTATGAAGCCTGTATCTTTGTGAAAAACAACATGTTTTTGTATAAATCTGTCGAAAGTCAGCGGCGCTCAAAAAAGTTGCACTAAAACCAGATTTATGTACAATAGTCAAATCAAATCAAATCAAATGTTTTTTATCTCACATAGGCCTACATGGGCACTTATAAAACGTCGACAAAAGGTGCACGGCTCGGGTTGGTCGTTTCCTGTGGAGAAGAACCGGCAAGAAACTCCACGGTTACTCTATTAAAAAAAATTGGTTTGTTTTTACAATATTTCCATGTTACAGTATTAGTGCTTAGATATGGGGGGACAACGTAGGCCCGACAATAAGTGGTAAGAAACTAAAAAAAAGAAAATTGTATAAACGAGAGAGTTAGCAAATGTTAACAAGCGTCTAGAAATCTAGAAGGCCTACAATGTTCACACATTCACAAAACAATCAGTAAAAGAATCTATACAAAGGAAAAAAAAAAATATATATAACAAGACTAAATTTAACATGTGGCACGAATGTTGTTATCAGTGCTGTAACTATTCATAGCAGTATTTATGCAATGGCTCCAAAACTTTATAATAAATTACCTGATCAAATTGTGTCAAGCAGTACCATGAATGAGTTTAAACGTAAGCTTTTTGAATGATTTAATGACAAGGCGTATTATTCCGTTAATGAATATCTTAATGATAAATTTAAATAATTTTAAGTGTTTTATATCTGTCTGTATAATTAAAATGTTAATGATATTCTGACCTGACATTTTTATCTCAATTATTATTGTATAAGTATCTATTTGTTTATGTGCCGTCTTAATTGATTGACACATTATTATTAACTATTATTTTATGACATTAAATTGTGACATCTACTGACTTTATATTTTTGATTTTATTTTGTTATTGTGACATTCGATTACCTTTTACCCAAATATTTTGTATGCCTTCTGGCGGGACATAGTATGGAACAACATTTTGTTATTTATTTAACTATCTGTAAATTTACCCTATGTTCACAAAATTAATAAATGAATTTGAATTTGGTGCACCCTGTGCAGTCAGCCACATTACCAGCTGACTGGCTAATCTCTTTACCACGGTATTAGCAAACCGTGCAAACGTTCTTGGGCATTCGAACCGACGCGATGGGAGGTAAAGGATGAATACATTTTTTTTATTATAGATAGGCTCGCACTTGACCACCATCCCACCTGATGGGAAGCGATGATGTGAGCGACGGTGTATCACGCTTGCCTAGAAGTACCCTATTCACTCTTGACTGAGGTTGTAGTTATCGGGAAACACAGACGGACGAACGGTCTATTAGAAATAACTGACAAGTCTTAAATATTTTTTTTGCCACTGTAACAACAAATACTAAAAACAGAATAAAATAAATGTTTAAATGGGGCTGGAATACATCAAACGTGAAATTTTTGGGGTTTTTTGCGATAATGGTATGGAACCCTTCGTGCGCGACTCCGACTCACACTTGGTCGGTTTTTTAGGATGCCGAGCTAACATGATAATAGAACCTGAAATAATAAGATAACCATAATCTATCAAACAGGTATATTTAATCCACTTCATAAAAAGGAGGAGGTTCTCAATTCGTCGGAATATTAATTTTGTATGTTCATAAACAAATAATATTTTTTTTGTATGTTCCCCGATTACTCAAAAACAAATGGGCCGATTTGGAAAATTCTCCTTTTGTTTGAAAGAGTATACTTTCCAGGTGGTTCCATGGTCATAAGGTAAGGATCTGATGATGGGGTCCTGGTGAAATCGAGGGAACTCCTCAAATATCATAGGCATGCATGTAGCGATTTTGGTATTTCCATCAATAATGCAATCATTTGCACTCAGAAAGTATCAATTAGGTGAAATGGAACTTATGAAGAAGATCACAGATGACCACTGGAACTCATAATGCTAACTAAGTCACCGGTATAAGATATATCGAATAGTTAACCAACTATGATGTAGCAACTACTTATAAATAAATCACCATCATCCTATTAATGTTCCCATTGCTGGAATACAGGCCTCTTCGCTGAGAGATAGGAAAAAAATAAAATGTACTAAATAAAATGGTACCATCAAACTGATATTTTTTGCCGAAAGATGTCCTGTGCTGCTGGACTTCCCCAAAGCATTGCAACAACGATGGCTACTGTGCTATTCGGATTTCAAATCACAATTGCCCGATAGTTACAAATCAATAATACTTTATTCTAGTTGAATATACTAATAATACTGATTTCAGCAATGTGCACACATAAGGGGGGCAACGAAACAGCTTCCACGAATGACGCGGCTATGTCGTCGTCATCCGGCGCACTCTGTGCAGTCAGTAGCACTTTGCGCTACCAGCCAGCAGGCTACCGTGTTATACCGTGTTAATGAGACTAGTGAGTCAGCAGACTCACTAATCTCATTAACACGGTATAAGCTAATATTCTCGGCAATTCGCATCGACGCGAGAGATACCAAGAATACGCTGGTAAAAATAACTGACATGTCTAAAATAAAATTTTTAATTTCATTTTTAATTTTTTTTTATGGTTCCGAGCTCCGAAAGTGGAACTTTTAAATATAGCATAACATCGCGCCTGTATGCCTCTAAGGGTAGGCCAGAGGTGCACCCTCATTTCAGTTATGTTTAAGTTCCATATTATTGGCAGTGACCCTTATTGCCATAATCGGGCACAAATCTAGACTCCGGGAGAAAGAAAAGTATCTATTTGTCACAAAATGACATACAAACATTAAAAGATTATTCTTAAACTAAACCTATAACGTTAGTATTAGTAGTTCTTAAATTATGTTAGTAAAGACAAGTTAAAAATAAAATAAAAGACGTGTGGCACTTGGGGACTGCCGCGGTAAAGCTATTTTACATAGCATTTTTTATCAACTTATGCAATTATTTATGCTAAATCTCAATAAAAAAATGTTCATCCATCAGTTGTAAAAACTTCTTATGCCACGCGGCATTCAACCTCCAAATTCCAAAAAGACAAATATCTCGGAAACGGAAACTTCTTTTGCCAAGCGAAATTCAACCTCCAAATTACAAAAACACAAATAACTCGGAAACGTAGCGAGATAGCCCAATTTTGAGGCCAACCTACATACACTATTACGCCCTCCATTTAATTTTAATTCGAGCATAATTATACATTATCATACAGTCAGCAAGAATAAAAACTTCTTTTTCAAGCGGAACCGAACCTCCGAACTGGAAAACGCAGCACCAAATTCTGAGTGACCCTTATTACCACTGGCATAAGGCCACTTTTAATTGCCACGCAAAAGTGGCCCGTATTCTTAGGGACATAAGGTCGATTTCTTTGAATACCAATATTATTAAACGCCAGACGTACAAAATCCTCCATCACAGGACGACCCGAGCCGAGACTTTTCTAGAACCGACCTCGAGTCGCCACCAAGAACGAACCGGCGACCAAATCATAAAAAAACCGGCCAAGTGCGAGTTGGACTCGCGCACGAAGGGTTCCGTACCAATATCGCAAAAAACGGCAAAAAAACACGTTTGTTGTATAGGAGCCCTACTTAAATATTTATTTTATTCTGTTTTTTAGTTTCCCGTTTTTACCCTTTGGGTACGGAACCCTAATTAAAAAGTCCCATATCTTGGAAACGGCTGGAGCTAGCTCAATTCTAAGAAAATTTTTGCCCCCCTGCCCGCAGTCCCTTCAGGCCGGAGAACAAGATAGCATAACCCCCCCCGTTAACTCTTTACCATCCCTCCGCAAAAAATGTTTTGCTTCAGTCTTTTTTTTTTTTTATTTTTTTTTTTTATTTTTGTTAGGCTTGCGCTTGACCACTATCTCACCTGATGGTAAGCGATGATGTGGTCGACGATGAAGCACGCTTGCCTAGAAGAAACCTATTCACTCTTGACTTGAAGACTCCCAGGTTGTAGCTATCAGGAAACACAGACTCCGGCAGGGAATTCCACTCCTTTGCTGTACGCATAATAAAAGTATTCCCAAAACGTTTGGTGCGTATGGGTGGGATGTCCACCATGTACCGATGACGCATCGCCGTACTTCTTGTAGTCCGATGATGGAACGGGCTAGAAGGAATTAGTTCATGCAATTCCAACGCACACTCCCCGAAATGTAACCGATAAAAAACCGAGAGGCTGGCAACTCGGCGCCGATGTTCGAGGTTCTGGAGCCTAGATTCGACCAGTACTTCATTGCCGATAAGCCTCTTGGCCCGTCTTTCGATCGACTCAAGTGCATCCAGCTGGTACTTGGCAGATCCGTCCCAGAGATGAGAGCAGTACTCCATGCATGATCGAAATTGCGCTTGATACAAGTTGAGCAACTGTTCTGGCGTGAAGTACCGTCTCACCTTCGCGAGGATCCCCAATTTTTTGGCAGCCAGCTGACCTTTTGCCTCAATAAATGGACCAAAATTGAGTGTCGATGTCAACGTAATGCCAAGAACCTCAAGATGGTCAGTGATCGGCACGGTCACACCACGGAAAGAAGGAGCCGGGTGGAATTGGCTCCTTTTAGCGGAAAAAAGACACGCCTGGGTCTTAGCAGCATTGAACCGGACCAGATTGGCATCGCCCCATTCGGAGACTGCCTTCAAGGACAGATTCAAGCGCCCAACCATGGCCTCCCGGAGAGACTGGATCTGAGGTCCAGTAGCGCGCGCGTCGGATACGTACCTCTCAGCAACAGTGCTGTCGTCCGCGTACCCAAAGGTGCCGGGTTTTAGCAGATCATTTATGTGCAGCAAGAATAATGTTGCTGAGAGTACCGACCCCTGAGGGACCCCGGCATTAATACCCAGTTGGTCAGACGAGCGGCCATCAATAACCACTCGAATGGACCGGTCCCTCAGGAAGTCTGCAATCCAATCGCACAGACCACTGGGCAGACCGACTGAAGGAAGCTTACCAATGAGGCTTTCATGCCAGACCCTATCAAAAGCCTTCGAGATGTCGAGGGAAACGGCAAGCGCTTCCCCGTGCCTCTCGATGGCCTCACTCCAGATGTGAATGGCATACGCTAGAAGATCCCCAGTTGACCGGTTTTGGCGTAAGCCATATTGGCGGTCACTGAGGATGTCGTTAGCTTCTAGGTATGCCAGGAGCTTGGAGTTGAGCACTCGTTCCATAGTCTTGCAGAGAATGGACGTTATTGATATGGGTCTGTAGTTGGCTGGGTCAGCCCGACTGCCCTTCTTGGGCACAGGCTGAACGTTAGCTTGCTTCCAAGCATTCGGCACTTTTCCCGTCTCATACGAAAGGCGAAACAGGCGTGTCAGGATCGGAGACAGTTCAGGCGCACAGGTTCTGAGTACAATTGCCGGAATCCCGTCGGGGCCACTAGCTTTGTTCACTTCAAGGTTGCGCAGCACCCTACGAACGTCCTTTTGGTGGATGCGAATGTCCGACATACTGGTCTCGCATCCGACAAGAGAAGGAGGGGGCCGCGCGCCACCAGAATTTAGACGTGAAGATTCCGCAAAAAGAGAGGCAAACAAATTTGCTTTCTCCTCAGCGGAGTGGGCCAGTGACCCGTCGGGTTTCAGCAGGGGTGGAAGTGAGGGACGGCAGAAGTTCGATTCTACCGACTTAGCCAGGGACCAAAACGCTTTACTACCCGCTGGGTAAGAAGCAAGTTTGGTCCCAATACGGCTTATGTGGTCGAACCGAGATCTTCGAATCACCTTCTTGCAGGACTTGGCAGCCCTGTTGTAGGCTCTCTTCCACTGACCCACGTCGCTTGCTTTGCGCGTCCGAGCGTCGACCCATGCCAGGTAGGCCTCATGTTTAAGCGCGTTGGCGCGCTTGCACTCGGCGCCAAACCATGGCCAGTCGACGCTAGACATTGCTACGTCAGAGAACGGAATGTAGTACTCCATTCCCCGACGCAACACATCCGACACGGCGTCTGCGCATGACGAAGGATCAGCCGAAGAGAAGCAAGTAGGCTGCCAAGGATAAGATGCGAAAAAAGAACGCATCCCATCCCAATCCGCTGACTTGTACCGCCAAACCCTCCGAACGCCTCTTGGGCTGGGATCGGGTGGGGAGTGGACGGATACAGACTTCACCAGACAATGGTCGGAACTACCTAAAGGTGAAGATACCGAAACCGAGTAGCGGTCTGGATCTGTTGTCAGCAGAAGGTCCAAGCAATTGGCTGTGTGCGAATCAACATCCGGCACCCTCGTTGCCCCCTGGACCAGCTGGGCGAGATTTAACGCAAGCGCAAGCTTTCTCGTCTCTCGCCCAGCATGATCAGTGTTCTGGTACGGGAAAAGCCACTCCTGGTGGTGGGCATTAAAGTCCTCCAGTAACACTAATTGGGCGGAAGGGTACCGCTGCTGTGCTGTATCAGCCGCCTCACTAAGATACTCTGTGAGCCTGGTTGTCTCCCGATCGCCGCTGTGCGAGCGGTAGACACAGGCGTAGACAATTTTATCAAGGCCCGTGTCCAGCATAACCCACAGCACAGAGAACCTAGAGTCCTCAAGGTTTCGGAGACGCCGATAACAGATGTCGTCTCGGGCGTACATGCATACACCCGCGCGTTGCTTAAAATTGTGCTCCAAGGTATACCCTGGGTATGTTAGGTACGATACGTCTGACGGACATCTGATCTGCGTCTCCGAAAGGAAAAAGAGAGCCGGCTTATCAGTCTCTAGGTGATGATGGACTGCTATGAGGTTGGAGTGCAGGCCTCTAATGTTTGTGAGGTGCACTTTGAGTGGGAGGGGGTGCAGCCGCTGTTCAACTTTGAACTTTTTTTCCTTTTCATTTTGCGAGTGAAGTAAGGTGAGGAGAAGGAAGTAAGATGCGGTTCCTCGCTGCTAACCTTCAGACACGCACTGAAGGAACGCCATCATTGGGGGACTAGTCTGGAGACTGCGGGGACGCCCGAGCCCCCCCGGGAATGTCCATCGGGCCCTCCCTTCTGGTCGCCAACCAGCACGATGGCGCATTCCGGGATTTTTCGTCAGTTGGCGGGGCAGCCTTTCGTGTGGGGCTGGCACACTACTTGGGCCCCCAACTACCTGCGGTCGGCCAGCGGTGCACCGTGCCTCGGATCCCGCTACCCTCCGCGACCAGTCGCCCGATACATCCATAACAGCGCGCGTCAGGCTGGTCTGCCTGCAATGGAACCGCCATCTCGACCCAACTCCTGAAGTGGCTACACCGAGCATCGCACCGGAACACGGCTAGGCCGCTTGGCGGTACGTCTTTGCCCGGTGGGTGGTCGCAAGCCTTCGGCCGAAGCCTACCACCAGTGAGTCTAAAAATATCAAAATGTAACTTCTATAAAATCGCGCCACAAACCCCTCCTGCCCCTCCCCCTTCCCCCCTCACCCGCTCACACACTCGGAATCCATCGTCCGATTTCGGAGCAGCTCGGGGTGTCAGGTTTTTTTCGTTACGGAATTTCTTGATTCGGTCGCCGCGCTCAAAACCCGCGATAAAAGCTATGCAATAGCTTAAAAAAAGTCGGTTATGTTATTTTGTAAAAAAGATTTTATTTTTAGTTGTGACACATATCTATAATGTCCACTGTTATACCAGAATAGATTACACGAATAACATGAAACATGAACACAACCAGTCAAGTAAGAGTGTACCGGGGTGAACTGTACACATCTGCGTACCACTTTAGAGCATACCAGCGTCATGTTATGTTATGAAATGGTGTAAACAATAAACATACATACGATTGCAGTAATCCTGAGAAATTTTCCATTATTTTTTGAAGAGTTATGTTGTATATCTCCGAAGTTCTTAAATGGTACCACATGGGAGGCAACGGCGTTCAAATAAAAATGAATCATCAAAATTGGTTCACCTAGTAAAAAGTTCTCAGGAAACTAAAAAAAAAATACAGTCGAATTGAGAACCTCCTCCTTTTTGAAGTCGACAAAATAACAAATGTGAGTACGTACTCGTATAAATACAAGCAGATACATGTCGTGGTTATGGCAAGAAGCCTTCCATTCAGCATAATGCTGTGCCGTGGGGAACCCACAGCACGGCGCTGAATTTCAGTGGTCGCCTAGTGAGAAATTCCAGATGGAAAACCCAACAACCCTTTGCCCGACCCAGGGCTTGTTGGTAGCAGATCGTAGAGAGGTTCTGGTTTTGATGTTCAACTGGTCGAGAGTGGACTTACTCGTATTAGTACGTTTTGCTGTCCATGGTATTAGTTACATTCTTCTCCAGTACCACTTCTCAAAAGCCTCTACGTTTTATATACAAGAATATGTTTCTTAACCCTCTCTTTTATAGTTACTCGTAGTGTATTATGCATTAAGACTAGCTATAATAAAGCACTTAAGTTTTCCCACTTATCGTTAACAATGAACCATTTCATTGCGAAACACAACATTAAGGATTAATATTATGTGTTGGCCTGTAATAACTTACATAAAGTTACGATAGTTGCTCCATTTCTGTATGAAAAGAAATCTGTCTCAAAAGATAACCTTTGATGTTGACACTCATTTGACTATCAAAAGAAATAAATTCTTTTTTAATAAACCTCTGAACCCTCTTTGTAAAACTACATGTATCATGATGGAAAAACAAGAAAAAAGCGTCACGGTAAAAAATCTTTTGCTACGATGCCGACGAACAAATCTTACACTATTGCGTAGCATAAATTTTAAGCGCCCTGAATATCTTTAGAAAAACCGGCCAAGTGCGAGTCGGACTCGCGCACGAAGGGTTCCGTACCATTATCGCAAATAACGGCAAAAAAATCACATTTGTTGTATGGGAGCCCCACTTAAATATTTATTTTATTCTGTTTTTAGTATTTGTTGTTATAGCGGCAACAGAAATACATCATCTGTGAAAATTTCAACTGTCTAACTATCACGGTTCATGAGATACAGCCTGGTGACAGACAGACAGACAGACGGACTTCGAAGTCTCAGTAATAGGGTCCTATTTTTACCCTTTGGGTACGAAACCCTAAAAACTGACAAAAGTTCGTTGTCGGAGTGTTCAAAGTCTTCAGATTTTGAAAACTTAGGGAAGCCCACAATTTCTTAGTCAGATTTGCTTATGTCCTGATAAAAATAAAATAGAACTACTCTGAAGATCACCTGAAAAAAGGGTCCCACAAAAAAAAATAGAAAAAAAAGGGTCATATTTGGATATATGTAAAAGTTCTAAGATATATTCCGCACCTAGTCGGCTATCAAATTTTTCCACGAATATGGTTGCTCAAATTCCTCTTGCTAGCTTCCTCTCCAATAAGAAGTATTTGTCAAAGCTTGGTTTAAGTTAGTGACTATTGTGTGTTAGATAGAACTAGTTGGAGAAATGTGGCTATGGTCTATGTAGTGTATATGTTTTGTGGTGCAGTTCCGAACCATTAAATGAACCTACTGGTTTCTATAGATAGGGAAATAGTATTTTTTAACGTCTGTTAGGTACTTCTGAGCTAAGTATAATATCCGCCTTTTGATTTGAATATTCAAAGTTCCAACTCTACTTAAGACTAACCCTCGGTTTCTCAACACCCGATTATTGGGCTGTTAACGTAATCGACAAAAATCGCCAGTTATCTGCTGTGATTGGCTGTTGAAAATTCATTCAAGCAAACACAGCAGATAACGCGTGCTTGACAATTTGTCACATTCATTCTGCGATAATTTAGCGGTAACAAACCCGGCCTAAAAAACTGATATTTAAGTTTGGCCTGACATGTCCTTAACTCTAAATTCTTAATTTGGAAACCGGCTATAAGATGAATAAGCGCATTTTCTGATTTATTGTCTATGTGTAAATCATTGTGGCACACATAGGTCTTGTAGTAACTGGTACTTACTGAACTTTCTACATAACATTATTTTAGTTATCGAAAATGTATTTTAGTCTCTCGTTTGTCGCAATTATTATTCCTAAACCACGTTCCGATACAACGTTTAACAATTTAAATGCACGCTACGTTTCGCACAGAAATAGCCACATAGTTGGTCCAAACAATAACAACAGTAACATAATATGCAGCCGTTGTTTCCCTAAAACCCGCAAAATATTGTTATAGCCCTATAAATAAAGATTCATGGACAGATATTATTATATCAGATAAAAACAAAAGATCAGAATTTGACGCTGTTTTGTTGTTCAAAAAATCTATGGATATTATTTAGAAAATCACTACCGAAGTCATTAAAAATTGGACCTCTCGGATTCGTGCCACCATACGAAGCCGCGGCGGACATTTGAACGATGTCATATTCCATCCATAATTGGCATAAATGGGCCTTTTAAATAAAAATAAATTTCGTTAATATCTCACACACATCTTGTTTTATTAAATTGTAACATCGACTCGTCCTTGTTGAAAGACCCTTTAGTTAGATTTTCGATCCATTTTTAGTGATCTCATAATTAGCCGTCATCACTCAAACCAAAACTAAAGTGAAAAAATACGCAAAAAGCCAGCCACCTACTTTAATTTATTACAAGTATTATTTTACTTACTAGATGTTTATTTTCATCAAATTAAGTAAATCATCGCTAAACAAATTAGTCTCATTATTAAAGTATTTTCATAAAAAAGCTTGAATTAAAAACCACAAAACCCAATACTGAAAACTTTTGTAACTGTGCCACTTTATACTCCTCCAAGAGCCTAACGAGCTTCACTGATTTTATTCCTAACTTTAAAGCCCGTATGTGACTTGTGTCAGCAACAAATATTGCAACAAAGGGCCGTGGTCCAGTCCGTTATACTCAAAAGAGAAGGCCTTTAGTATATTATTCAAAAGGAAAACGTACGTACCTTTAAATTTGTTATATTGCTCCGGGCGAATAAGTAACGAGCCAAAAAGGTTTTTTTTCCTCAAATGCATTTTACTTTGTAGGTTCCGTATTGCTGTGGCTTGGTTTTATCTATTTTTCTTGAATAGCTCAGCTGATTAATATATGAAATAAAGTAAGTAGATAATAGTATTTTTTAAATTTATTTAAACTTCATGCAACATACAGATGTACCTGTCTGGCGGACTTAATGCCTGAGGCATTCTCTACCAGTCAATCACGTTTGGTGGAAAGACAACATGGAAGGTTCATAAATAAACATTTACTTAAATAAAATGTGTACACAAATATATCTATATATATAAAAATGAAACCCGTTTTCCGTTGTCACGGCATCACGCGTGAACGGCTGGACCGATTTCGCTTATTCTTTTTTTGTTGTGTTCGTTATTGTTGGGAGAAGGTTCTTATGTAGGGTAGGGTAGGGTATGTAGGGTAGGGCAGGTAGGGTAGGGTAGGTAGGGTAGGGTAGGTAGGGTAGGGTAGGTAGGGTAGGGTAGGTAGGGCAGGGTAGGTAGGGTAGGGTAGGTAGGGTAGGGTAGGTAGGGTAGGGTAGGTAGGGTAGGGTAGGTAGGGTAGGGTAGGTAGGGTAGGTAGGGTAGGTAGGGTAGGTAGGGTAGGTAGGGTAGGTAGGGTAGGTAGGGTAGGTAGGGTAGGTAGGGTAGGTAGGGTAGGTAGGGTAGGTAGGGTAGGTAGGGTAGGTAGGGTAGGTAGGGTAGGTAGGGTAGGTAGGGTAGGTAGGGTAGGTAGGGTAGGTAGGGTAGGTAGGGTAGGTAGGGTAGGTAGGGTAGGTAGGGTAGGTAGGGTAGGTAGGGTAGGTAGGGTAGGTAGGGTAGGTAGGGTAGGTAGGGTAGGTAGGGTAGGTAGGGTAGGTAGGGTAGGTAGGGTAGGTAGGGTAGGTAGGGTAGGTAGGGTAGGTAGGGTAGGTAGGGTAGGTAGGGTAGGTAGGGTAGGTAGGGTAGGTAGGGTAGGTAGGGTAGGTAGGGTAGGTAGGGTAGGTAGGGTAGGTAGGGTAGGTAGGGTAGGTAGGGTAGGTAGGGTAGGTAGGGTAGGTAGGGTAGGTAGGGTAGGTAGGGTAGGTAGGGTAGGTAGGGTAGGTAGGGTAGGTAGGGTAGGTAGGGTAGGTAGGGTAGGGTAGTGTAACGGGATTTTTTCTTGGGAACAATAAAGCACCATATACTGAGAACGATGTTTATTAAATGTAACCCTTGAACACGTTACCAAAGTGAATAAAATTTAAAAGGGTCGCTGGTTGCACTTGGCTGGTCAACTTTTCTTCGTACCAAAATATTTCCCAACTAATTTATAGTGGTGGGTGGAAGAACAAAAATAAAAAAATAATAATAAAACGGAAGGGTCAGAAAAACCCGTCTCCTGAACCGTCACGTAGCCAGCCAACTCCACACTGCGACAGCCTGCCTCGAGCAGATAGCCTCAGCCAGGCAATCAGCCCCAACCAGACACCTCCTGAAGTTACAGAATAAAAACTTCTTAGCACAAAAACTCAAATCAAACACAAAGGGTTTTGAGTATATAGAACAGACAGGTCGCTAAAACACTGAAAGTAACATCCTATACACCGGGCTTTACATAGGCGAACACAATGGGTGAGCCGTCCGGCACTCTTCAGGATTAAACACACAGAATTTAGGGTTATACGGAGCAGACAACTCGCTACACACGGAAGGTATTATCTTACACACAGGCTTTACATAGGTGAACACAATGGATGAGCTGTCCCGCACTCTTCATGATTAAACACACAGATTTTATTGTTATACAGATCAGACAAATCGTTGGAATACGGGAAATATTATCTTAAATACCGGGCTTTACATAGGCTAACATAATGGATGGCCCTTCTGAGTATATGGAAATCATGCCTAAGGTGTATGTAAATATGTATAATTGTATGGAGCTTGTCAACAAACACCCAGAAAGGATAGGCCAGCCCAAATAATATAAATGTATCGGCCGCCCTAAGAAACCGAATACCAACTGACAGAGCCTTTAGGAAGTCAAACACGTACCTTTCGGAGGAAGAAAACCCGTAGGGCAGATAGGTCGGCCCAATTTCGACCCCACGCCACGTGGTTCTGAAAGAAACCAGCAAGTCAGCACACAGAACTCACAACGAAATACGATGGGGTCAATCCCCTGAGCAAGGCAACTTACCGTGAGGGATTATGAGCCCAGCTTGGGAACACTATCACGCCGGGTATCACACCACGACGGTTACATGCGGCTTCCAGGCCGCGTATCCACAATCACGCATGCGGTCACCGGCGATTTTCGGCTTCACGTATTCTGATCAATCACGTCAGGCACATACAGGAAACGCTCTGCCGCACAGAGGCCGACGCCCACGCGATAATTCCAGCCCACTCGCAATCTCCAGGCTCTGCTCAAGCCGGTCAGCCCAAGAAAAGAACGCCTCCACGCCGTTCGCCCTTGTCGCCAAAAAAAAACTCTCCCCGGGTGCGCTCTCATACCATCATTCTCGAACCGAAAACCTAAAACACCGAATCCCACAAACTGTTTCCTAAAATTTCCGTTTTCGAAGAATTTACGCGGAACAATTTTCCTTCAAAGAAATACACTATCCCAGACCTACGCCTCACCCTACAACTTTCCAAAACCCGACTTAAAATCAGATTACAATAAAACACTATCAATCCCTGACAGCCCGGATGAGAATTAAATGATAAATGATAAATGATTTATTTTCTGTAAGTTGGTTTGTACAAACACTTTCACATGTCGATCATATTTTTTAAAACTAGATGAGGTCGGCGTTTCCTGTCTGACTACTCTGAGAAGAAAGGCCGAAACAAACTCAGAGGTCACAGTCTCTTTTAAAGTCCAGACAAAAACTTGGTTAGATCATGTGAAGACCATGTAGACTGATGTCTGAAATGGTCTTTTGAGAAAAGAACCAGCCAGATTGAGTGGACCTGTCCAGTCAGTGCACGCATTTATCAATAACCGTGCAGCTCAACTTAGAATTTAAGGAGCTCAACGAATTGACGAACAATACCAAAGAAAGGACATTCGGGTAGGCCGCATAAATACTCAAACTGCCAGACCATGATTAAAAACTAACTAAGATAAATTACAATTAAAAGAAAAAGAATAATCCACATAGTCTTTACATTCACAATAATTAAAATAAAATAATATAATACTTTAAAAAGTAAAAATTCTTGTCATGGCAAGAAAAATTAAAAAAATTAAAAAAATAAAAATATAATTAAAAACTAAATCCACGAAGCAAGATAAAAAAAAATAAAAAACGAAATTAATTGGAGCAGCTCAATCCCAAGCCTTTTTGTCCTCAACGTAATCTTTAATATTATAAAACGCTTTCTGGCACAACTTACGTTTAATGAATGATTTGAATTTATTAACACTTAAACCTTGTACGTCGCTTGGAAGCTTATTATAAAAGCGTACACATTGACATCTAAACGAGCCACCTATTTTCTTGAGCCTTGTTGTAGGTACTACAAATTTGTGTTTGTTCCTAGTATTTATGTTATGGATATCACTGTATTTTTTAAACAATTTTATATTTTTATGGGCATATAAAAGATTTTCATAAATATACTGAGAAGGCACAGTCATTACATTAATCTCCTTAAATTTCTCTCTGAGAGAGTGTCTCGGGCTTAATTTATAAATTGATCGAACAGCTCTTGTCTGCAAAACAAAGATAGTCTGGATGTCGGCGGCATTTCCCCACAACAGAATACCATACGACATTACACTATGAAAATAGCTAAAGTATACTAAACGGGCTGTCTCTATGTCAGTTAAATTACGAATCTTTCTAACAGCATATGCTGCGAAGCTTAGCTTTTTTGACAATTTATCTATATGTGGGCCCCACTGAAGCTTAGCATCCAAAGTTAGGCCTAAGAATACTGTGCTATTTTCAGGATTCAATTCTTCGCCCTTTAACATCACATCAGTTTTCACCTGCCTAACGTGAGGTAAGGTAAACTTAATGCATTTGGTTTTTTTTCCATTTAAAAGTAAATTATTAACATTAAACCAGTGAACTACTTTTGAGATCGCGCTATTTACATCGTTAGTAACCAGCTGCTGACGTTTAAGTTTAAACAAAAGTGAAGTATCATCCGCAAACAACACTATATCATGGTTATCCTTTATGAGGTAAGGCAAGTCATTAATATAAATAAGAAACAAGAAAGGGCCAAGAATTGAACCTTGCGGGACTCCCATTGTTACTATAGATCCGGGAGATCTTTTTCCATTAACGTCAACGCTCTGAATCCTATTACTCAAGTATGAAGTAAGAAGAGCCAGAGCGCCGTTCCGGATCCCGTAGTGGCGGAGTTTCCTGATTAGCGTTTCATGAAGAACACAATCAAATGCCTTGGACAAATCACAAAATATTCCCAAGGCATCGCACTTATCTTCCCATGCATTATAAATATGTCCTAAAAGCTCAACACCGGCATCAGTAGTTGAACGACCCCTTGTAAAACCGAACTGTTTGCTATGTAATAATTTATGTTTATTAAAAAATCTTTGCAATTGCTCTAAAATTAATTTCTCAAATATTTTACTAAACGTAGGTAGTACTGAAATAGGTCTATAATTTGTAGGGTCTGAAGCACTACCTGATTTAAACAAAGGTATTATTTTACTATTTTTCATTAGGTCAGGAAACTCCCCACTGTCGATACAATTATTAAAGATAATAGCTAAACTAGGTGCGACAATGTCAATAATGGACTTAGCAACTTCTACAGAATGTCCCCACAGATCTGCAGTCTTTTTAACATTTAAAGTGTGAAAGGTTTTAATTATGTCTCTACAAGTAATATGTTCAAAAAGAAATTCCGAATCACAAACATTAACATTTTCTTTTAGTATAGACTCAGCAACAGAAGGTGATGAGTTTAGGGATTTAGTAGTTGAAATGGGAATATCTGAAAAGAAATTTTCAAAAGCCACTGCGACTTGTGAGTCTGATTTTATGATGTTGTCATTAATAGATAGGCTGTAGTCAATATTCCGGTTACCAGATCTTCCCGTTTCACTATTAATAATATTCCAAGTCGTTTTAATAACATTACTACTACTTTTAATCTTCGAACTCAAATAACGCGACTTGGCCAAACAACAAACTTTTTTAAATAATTTTGAATAATTTCTAACATATAAATTAAATTCAGCAGTGTTTACATAAGTCCTTTCACTGTACAGCTCATAAAGCCGTGTTCTGCTTTTATGAATACCAATGGTAGCCCAATCACCGAATGAAGCATTACTATTAACCGAGATAGTTTTGGGAATAAAAGTGGAATTAAATTGTCTACAGTATATATTAAAAAATCATCATATAGATGATTAGGTTTAGAATGAATTGCCAATATTGGTAATTCATTAATAAGTTTAACTTTAAAAGCTGCCAAGCGACTTGCAGTTTTGGGGTTAACAGTGATATCCTTTTTAGCCACTTTGTTATTTTGGTTTGGTATAGTAATCCTCTGCCCGCAATGATCAGAATCTAGTAAATTTATAATTTCTTTGTGGACTGGTATAACATTAGTATAAATATTATCTAAGCATGTGGCACTAGTAGGGGTTATTCTTGTGGGCTCCAAAAATAGGTTTACAAGATTGTAGGACTGAAACAGACTTTTTATTTTACTACAAGAACCCGAGTTTTCTAATAAATTAACATTAAAATCACCACAAGTGATAATGGATTTATTCGAGTTACAAATCTTGTGTAACACTTCATCCATTACCTTTTCAAAGCAGTCATACAATCCTGAAGGGGGTCTGTATACACTTAATACAATAAACTGCTCCAATTCTATACAAGCTATTTCAATTGTCCGCTCAACAGATAGGCTCACAATATCCTTGCGGTCCTTAAATTTAAGCTGGTTACTTACTAAAATCAAGGAGCCACCATGTATAGCATTAACTCTGCTGAATGAACTACCAACCTGGTGATTATTAAAATTGAACAATAACTGGTGGCTTTTAAGCCAATGTTCAGTTATACAAAGAATATCAATACTGTTAAAGTTCATAAATAATTCTACTTCTAAATCTTTGTTCATAAATCCTTGAATATTTTGATGCACCAGGTTAATACTATTTACTGATTTTAAATTTTTATTTAATTTAATTTTGCAATTTTCATCCTGTACAATTTTGCAAGAGGTTGTCCCTATTGTCCTAATTTCTAATTTAAATTAATATCAATTTCTGATACCAAATTATTGGCTGAATTAAATAACATATCTTGGCATTGCTCAATAGAAGCAAGTTGTTTAGCCAAATTCTTGGCTGTAATAGAAAAATAATATGATAGCGACACAGCTATCTGTCTTTTACAATACTTTGAAAGAAAGTACCTATCCATGAAAAAACTATCTTTTGTCAAATAAAAGTGATTACCAACATAATTGTTGGTGTCAATTAAATGGAATGAATTACTACTATATGTTAAATTATGTAATGTCCTATTCAATTCAAATCTAAGATTATTTTCTTCCTGTGGCAAACTTTGGCTGTATGGGAATGTGAACATCACAATTTTTTTTAAACTAAGGTTGCACAATGATCTATAATGTTGGAGTAATTCACCTTTGTTCACATTACCCCTATTACCAATAAAAATTAATAATGTAGTATCCTGGTTAAAATTACATTTTATAACTTTTTTCATTATATCAAATAAAGTACAACCAGGCATACAGTAGTTCATTATTGAGTGTCCTGGATATTTATTTGATAACAAGTGGCCTAGATCCTTTCCAATTTCATCACAAAATAATACTATTTCTGTATTTACATTCTTTTTAGGCAAACAGTTAGTAATTTCTAATGGCAAACTGGCACTAGACTGCGGTATGGTGGCATCACATATTGTCAATGAATGGTCCGGTGTGAGTTCAACAGATGGTGGTTGACAATGATCACATTTGATAGTTTGTGAGCTTACCAGCTCATTCATTGCCAATACATACTCCCTCATTTGGTTTTCAGAGGCTGTATACTTGATGGTCATAGAAGTAAGTTTCTCCTGTAGTTGGTCAAGTTCATACCGCAAGTCTTCTGTGTCAGTCTGGTATTTCCTAGTGCTTTTTTCTAAGTTAAATGAATACATATCTAATTGCTTAAGTAAATGCAATCTTTCTCTATTAAGCTTTACATTTTTGATGAAGAACCTTTGTTTTTTCACCATTTTTTTAGTTTTAACTATGTATTTGTTAATTTTTATGTATTTTTTAATTTTATTTTTACTAGTAACTACCCTCAATGATTTAATCGATTTTGAATCATCATGACCTGTTAAATCTATTGTGTAAGAGGGGTTTATTGCTGTAACCATTGAAGGGGCAACAGGCACCAATTCATTGAATAGACTTTGATTCAACGAGGCAGTGATGTTAAGATTAGTAGTTTCAAGTTGTTCAATCTGACTTTGAGCCTCATGTAGCTGCTGTTGTAGTAAATGTTTTTGACTAAGAGCTTGTTCATACTCATTGCTACACTGGCTGAACCCGTCCACAACAACTTGGAGCCTGTCCCGGGCTGCTATGGCATCAGTGTGTTGAATATATAACTGAGCCATTTCTGTTTTCAATGTACTATTCCTGTCAAGGATACCAAGGAACTCTATTTCATTTTCATCCTTTTCCCTAATCAGTTGGTCACAGAGCTCCTGAGACGCCTTTATTTGCTCAAAGCCTGACTGAGTTTGGTCTCTTCTAGGCGAGCCCGCGCGCTACGAGTCATAATCATGATTAAAGAGAAGAGAGAAGAGTTTGGAAAAGAGTAGTGGATTGAGTAACAGTTGATTAGTTGAATGGAAATTGAAATTTAGATCGAAAAGAAAGAAGTTCTGTCACCAAACTAATTAAGGTTATGTTTACGTTTTATAGGTCACTGGCATCAACTTGGAACCGTAATAATAGTGATCCAATGAATTGTAGGCAAAATATTAGAACGCAAACAATCTAATATCAAGTAAAATATATAGTATTGTACCTGATACCGAGACGAAAAAGCAACATTCGCTTGAGCCGGTAACTGTCAACGAAACACAATTAAATTACACTTATTTCGCACTTAGTGCCTTAAATTTTACACAAAACACTTTATTACGCTTTTAACTAGTTAAGAAATTGGAAATAGGCCTTATTATGAAGGAAATCTAATATTTAAAATTAAAATTATTAGGACAAATTCAAATCAGCTGTTAGCTGTAGTGTTGCCACAGGAGGAAAAAACAATTAATTTTGAACGCACCCCGCTCCCGCGTTTCGTTCAGGAAATCCGATCGTTCTCGAATCTTCTGAACTCAAAGGCTACCATCATTCACATAAGCAATTCCTTGAGGCACGCCAACGGAAGCGGGACAACGTCCTCACAATCCCAAAACCAAACTCGAATCCTACCCGTGTGCTAGTCCAAAGAAATAATTAAGCCAATCTTAGCGGAGACGGGCGCGTTTCCGAACGAAAACGCAGTACGTCCAAATGACAGCTGCAGTCCGTCAAAACAAACAAAGAATACAGCTTCGGTGCACGGATATCAAGTGATTCTAAGTTATTTTGGTGAAATGAGAGTGTTTATAGGGAACTCGACGTCCCAGGGTGCGGTTCCAAAGTGGTTCCACCACCCAGCGGCAGTTTTAAGGCGAATGAGCGATACAAATACGGCGGAAAGAGGTAACTAATTTTCTTTTGACAAAACTTTTATCTACCACAAAAAAAAGTGTTACAGTAGGTTGGGTAGGGTAGGGTAGGGTAGGTAGGGTAGGGTAGGTAGGGTAGGGTAGGTAGGGTAGGGTAGGTAGGGTAGGGTAGGTAGGGTAGGGTAGGTAGGGTAGGGTAGGTAGGGTAGGGTAGGTAGGGTAGGGTAGGTAGGGTAGGGTAGGTAGGGTAGGGTAGATAGGGTAGGGTTGGTAGGGTAGGGTTGGTAGGGTAGGGTAAGTAGGGTAGGGTAGGTAGGGTAGGGTAGGTAGGGTAGGGTAGGTAGGGTAGGGTAGGTAGGGTAGGGTAGGTAGGGTAGGGTAGGTGGCGTAGTGTTGGGTAGATGAATGTTTGGTGTTTTTATGGCAAAACAAAGTTTGCCGGGTCAGCTAGTATATAATAAATAAACAAATACATTTGAATAAACATTTGCTTGTATAAAAGGAAAATTCATGGATAGATTTACATCAAAATAGAAGGTAAATACCTTCTATTTTGATATAAAACTTGTAATTTTTTTTTGACTGTGTTGTTGACATATTAAAAAGTGTTATCATAGATGCCTAGAAAACTTACTTACTTTTTTTCTAGAAGACTTACTTACTTTTTTCCTAGCAAAACTCCTGAGAGTATTTTTAGGCAAAAATGAATCGTACATTTATTTTAGTTTATCTTTCCAACAAAAAGTTAGTGTCACTCATAGTCAAGTTGAAAAATTGTGAAAGTAAAAAGCATGAAATGCTGTACCGAAATATAAGACTATGACTTTTTTGCTTTGTTCGACGATCATATCATTAAAAATATGCCTATCCATATATTTATTAAAACTTCATTCACAAAATAAGTACAAAGGCAAAGTACATTCCATCTGAAAGTAGGTAAAGATATAAATTTAATCGTTATGTGTTTAACCCTTATAAACGACAGAACGTCTCGCATATTATTTTAGCATAGGGACATTTCTCACGGTAATTCTGTAAACAGTTATTTAAGGCCTGCCACATGTTTGGACCTTCCAACGGTATATGAATTACGCGAACATTAAGGTCTGTTGTCGGCATTTTACAGTGTTATAAAAATAAGTTAAATTCAATGCTTATTGTCTTCGGAACTGTAAACGAACCCTCATTAATCTAATGGCTAGCGGGCCGCCTTGAACGATCCCAAAGACATTAACGTGGCGTGAGAAAAAGGTTATATCCCGTTGCATTGTCTAGTAGATTTCTCTTCTAAAAATACCACATGGATATTTAAAATAGGATTGACATAGGTGCCATGTGAGTTTTAGATTAAGACTACACTTGTAATATATATAAGAACTAGAGAAAAGGTAGCTAATTAGACAAGATTATGTATGTTTTCATAGCTCATAAGTAGAGTACTTAGAGTAGGTTAGGTTTAAGACTCTTGTATTGACCTTTTACACGTTTTATATTTTTTCCTAGGTAGAATTAAGTATGTAGATTAAAGAAATGTATAATTTGTGTAGATTTAAGTAAGATACGTTTAATAAAATCGGCATTTCTGCGATGCCGGGCCCGAATACCGTTGAGGGAGAAGGGCGCTATTGTTTGCGGCTAACGGTTTTTTGTATAAAAGCCGGACCGCTTGGGAGTTGAGACACAGTCGGTCTCCTGCTCTACAAGGGGTAACAAGTAAGGAATAAATTGAAGATACGAATCAAGATAGTATTTTCATTCCTCCAACAAGACCCCAACAAAACAACACCAATATACAGTCCACTACAGTCTGGTCCCTCGAGCCCGGATAAAGAACGAGAACCCGCGGC
Source organism: Anorthoa munda (assembly GCA_945859665.1). NCBI lineage: Eukaryota > Metazoa > Arthropoda > Insecta > Lepidoptera > Noctuidae > Anorthoa > Anorthoa munda. The sequence continues at coordinate 21,262,031 of OX243908.1, forward strand.
AACCAGTCCACTACAGTCTGGTTCTACGAGCAACGGATACAAGAAAGAAGAACCTGCGGCAACCAGGCCCAATACAGTCTGGTCCATCAGATCTGCTGCAACCAGAACCTCCGCGCTGCAGACGAAGTACGAAGACCTGCAGCAAGAGCGAAGAAAGGTACCCGGCTGTCAACGAGCTGCAGACGAAGTAGGAAGATCTGCGGCAAGAACAAAGCTGTACGGAACAGGACCGGTTTCGAACCTAACTGGTCTTGAACCTGACCGGCTTAAACCCAATCGAACCCGACCGGCTCACCGAACCGAGCCGACCGGTTTCACCCGAAGTACCAAACCGAAGAGGTACTAACCCGCCGTGCCAAACCGAACGTGCGGCTATACTCGAGATGGTGTTCACAAGGAGCCAGGGAGACGCAACCGAGATGGAAGAACAGCTACGCATCCAAGAACAGGAAGCGCGACGCGTCCAAGAACAGGAGGCGCGCCGCCAGGAAGCGGAGCTGATCGAACATGAGCGAAGAAGAAGACTCTCACCGGACCCACCAGCATCACTATTCTCGAGAACAGCACACAACAGCGCAGCGGGGCCTTCCAGTGCTCAGACGACAAACACCGCGATCCGACAGCGAATGACGTCACCAACCAGGACAATGAGGTCGCAACGGTCAACGACAAGCGTCACAACAAGGCTACGGATGGTGGAACTGGAGGCTGCAGAGAAGCTAGCAGCCATCCGGACCCAGCAACTGGCACTGGAAGAAGAGCTAGTCAAGAAGAGACTAGCAGTGGAGGTGTCAGCGATCAACGATGAAGAAAGCGTACAAGAGGAACAAGAGCCCTCTCGTCCTCGCGAAGAGCCTCATCGAATGGTGGATGAATGGCTGAGGACGAATCCCCTCAACTCACGGGGGGAGGTGGGACCAAGAGAATCCAAACAGCTACGCTTCACATCTAGAACGAGATCGCCGACCCCCACAAGAGCAAAGGACAGCATCGAGCACTTGGCAGCAACGCTAGAAAAGATGGTCCGACCTAGGCCTAGGCACACGGAGCTACCTACATTCTCCGGAGTGGCCAACGAGTGGCTGCCATTCAAGGCGGCTGTACGAGATTCGACAGACATGTACCAGGTAACAGCTGCCGAGAACGTACAAAGGCTGAGAAGCTGCCTCAAAGGAGAGGCAAGAGACGCCGTGGCCGCCCTTCTACATACGGCCACTGATCCAGGCGTCATTATGAAGACCCTTGAGCAGTGCTTCGGACGACCAGAAGTCATCATCGACCGGGCACTGGACGACCTCAAGAAGCTTCCGAAACCTGGTACATCGGCCACAGAACTCAACAGTTTCGCTGTCAAGCTACAAAACATAATTTGCGTGCTGCAAACAATCGATCGAAGAGGTTACTTGTTCAACCCTTTTATGACCCGGGAAGTACTGGACAAGCTCAGCCCGCATCTCCGATCCCGCTGGTGTGACTACGCCTACGATCAAGAAGGGACAGCGGATCCGGAAATCGTCGTGATGTCACGGTTTCTAATGCGAGAGGCGGACCGAGCGTTACGATATACGTACGCTCCGTCTACAAGCGCCGCCGCACCGAGAAAGGAAACTAGACCCATCGTGACACTCAAGAAGAAGGCGAGCGTGTTCGCTACGACAGAGGAAAGGGAAGAAGAAAAGGACAAGTGCCCCAAGTGCGAGCAAACCCACGTGTTGACGCGGTGTCCGCAGTACAAGGCGCTCACGGTAGAGCAGCGATGGAGCTTCCTGAAATCTAATAAGATTTGCTTCAAATGCGCCCAGAAGCAACACAGGCGCATAAGTTGCAAGGCGCAGCTGTGCGGCGTCGATCAATGTCGCCGCCCGCATCATGCGACGCTCCATCAAGCGGTACGCGAAGCGCAGACCGAAGACACGGGGAAGGCTGACCCACCGAAGGAGGAAGCGGTCCTGTCCGTGGCTACCCGACCCGCTACCGGGCCACGAGCAGTCTTGCTCAAGATGTGCCCTGTCATCGTGTCCGGACCACGGGGGGAGGTCAAGACCTACGCGCTCCTAGACGAAGGGGCCACGATCACCCTAGTGGACGAAGCACTGGCAGCAAGCGTCGGGGCGGAAGGGCCATCACGGCCGCTCCACCTGAGCGGGGTTAACATGTCGCAGCGAGATATGGGCAGCCAAGTAGTGAACATCGACGTGAAGGGACTGAAGAGTGAAGAGAGCTACAAGGTACGAGCGAGGACCATGAAGGATCTCCGGCTTCACCAACAGTCTGTTCCCGACACGCTGCTGGACTACGAGCACCTGAGGGACCTGACACCAGAAGAGGTGTGCTACGAACTGGCGCGCCCCGGGCTTCTAGTGGGTACAGACCACTGGGAGTGCATAGTGTCCCGCGAGCTCCGAATCGGCGGCCCTAACCAACCGGCCGCATCAAGAACGCAACTAGGATGGGTGGTGCACGGAACCGCACCACGCAGGACCATCATAAAAGAAGGGAACGTGTTGCATGTGTATGAACCTGACCGAACCACGGGTGCATGCAGCCAGGAACTCCACGACTTAGTCGAAGCCCACTTCAGGATCGACGCGCTCGGCATACAAGGAAAGCCGAGAGTCAAGGCGAGCGATCAACGAGCCATCGACATAGTCGGGAGGACAATCAGGAAGATTGACACCGGGTACGAGGTTGGGCTGCCATGGCGGCGAGACGAGGTCACTATGCCGCCCAGCTACAATCAAGCGTTCCGCCGGCTGAAGAAGATCGAGCAGAAGATGGACGCCGACCCACAGTTCGCGGCTGAGTACTCCAAGCAGGCTAACAACCTATTGGACAAGGGGTACGCGACGCCATGCGACGGGTCGGAGCGAGCGAGTGCCATCTGTTGGTATCTGCCACATTTCGCCGTGCAGAACCCGAACAAGCCGGGCAAACATAGGCTAGTGTTCGACGCAGCAGCGAAGAGCAACGGCGTCTGCCTAAACAACGAACTGTTGGAGGGACCCGACCTACTGCTGTCGCTACCAGGAATCCTGTTTAGGTTCCGAGAGAAGGCGGTAGCGATTACAGCAGACGTGCAGGAGATGTTCCTGAGGATCAGGATAAGGCCGGAGGACCAACCAGCGCAACAGTTCCTGTGGAGAGGTGACGACCGACAAGAGCCTCCGAGGAAATACAAAATGACCAGTATGATATTCGGCGCCGCGAGCTCCCCGTACATGGCCCATTACGTACGCAACTACAACGCAGATGTACATGGGCAGGAGTACCCGCGGGCGCTGGAGGCCATCAAAGGAAGTCATTACATGGACGATTTGGTGGCCAGCTATGAAGACGCCGAAGAAGCACGGAAGGCAGTCGAGGAAATGAGGGCAGTGCACGCGCACGCAGGGTTCACGCTGAGAGGTTGGAGCTCCAGCGACAAGACGGTGCTATGTGACGTGCCCACCGAGCTACACGCCACCTCTCCTACCCAATTAGGGGGTGAGCAGCCTGAGAGCAAGATCCTGGGGCTGCATTGGGACGCGGAGCGCGATGAGCTGGGGTTCAACACATCTATGAACCGAGTCCCGGCTGAAGTACGATCGAGAACGCGCGCCCCAACTAAGCGTGAAGCCCTCAGCGCCGTGATGTCCATATACGACCCGCTTGGGTTGCTGAGCCACTACACAATACGATCGAAGATCATACTGCAGAGCTTGTGGCGCCTTCAGACGACGTGGGACGAACAAATCCCCGAGGAAGAGAACGAGCTCTTCTCCTCCTGGCTCGCTCGCCTGACCGAACTCGCTCACCTGCGACTACCGCGCTGTTACGTGACGCAAAAGTATGAACGCGTCGACTTACACGTACTGTGCGACGCCAGCGAGCAAGCCTACGCAGCCGTGGCCTATTGGCGAATAAGAATCGTCGATGGGAGCCTGAAAGTCGTGTTGGTGGCCGCCAAAGCTAAGGAGGCGCCTCGTCGGGCGCAAATTATACCGCGCCTGGAGCTACAAGCCGCAGTGATCGGGGCGAGACTCGCCGAGACGATAAGGAAGGAGCACCGAGTCGACATCGGCCAGACGACCTACTGGACCGATTCATCTACCGTGGTGCACTGGATCCATCACGACGTGCGACGCTACACGCCATTCGTCGCGCATCGGCTGGGAGAGATCGCTGAATTGACCCAGAAAGAAGAGTGGCGTTGGCTGCCTACTGAGTGCAACGTAGCGGACGACGCCACTCGACTTGTCAACATGCCCATCTGCGCGACGGATAGATGGTTTCACGGGCCGGACTTCTTGCTACTGCCAGAAGAGCAGTGGCCCACGACGTCGACGGATGAACCAGAGGACGAGGAGGTCCTTCACACGAGTGAAGAAACGGAGCGAGACAGCTGGCTACCGAACCCGGCCCGCTTCTCGAAGTATGAGGACGTGCGACCCATACAAGCCGGCGACGTGGTCCTCGTGGTCGACAACACACTGCCACGGAACACGTGGCCGATGGGAATCGTCGAGCGCACGCATCGCGGACCGGATGGCGGCGTTAGAGTCGTCGAGGTGCGCACCAGGACCGGCACCTTCCGACGCCCCGTGAGCAAGCTCGTCGTCGTGTCAACGAAGGAGGCTACGCGAGCTGCGCCGGGGGGAGAACTATAAACGACAGAACGTCTCGCATATTATTTTAGCATAGGGACATTTCTCACGGTAATTCTGTAAACAGTTATTTAAGGCCTGCCACATGTTTGGACCTTCCAACGGTATATGAATTACGCGAACATTAAGGTCTGTTGTCGGCATTTTACAGTGTTATAAAAATAAGTTAAATTCAATGCTTATTGTCTTCGGAACTGTAAACGAACCCTCATTAATCTAATGGCTAGCGGGCCGCCTTGAACGATCCCAAAGACATTAACGTGGCGTGAGAAAAAGGTTATATCCCGTTGCATTGTCTAGTAGATTTCTCTTCTAAAAATACCACATGGATATTTAAAATAGGATTGACATAGGTGCCATGTGAGTTTTAGATTAAGACTACACTTGTAATATATATAAGAACTAGAGAAAAGGTAGCTAATTAGACAAGATTATGTATGTTTTCATAGCTCATAAGTAGAGTACTTAGAGTAGGTTAGGTTTAAGACTCTTGTATTGACCTTTTACACGTTTTATATTTTTTCCTAGGTAGAATTAAGTATGTAGATTAAAGAAATGTATAATTTGTGTAGATTTAAGTAAGATACGTTTAATAAAATCGGCATTTCTGCGATGCCGGGCCCGAATACCGTTGAGGGAGAAGGGCGCTATTGTTTGCGGCTAACGGTTTTTTGTATAAAAGCCGGACCGCTTGGGAGTTGAGACACAGTCGGTCTCCTGCTCTACAAGGGGTAACAAGTAAGGAATAAATTGAAGATACGAATCAAGATAGTATTTTCATTCCTCCAACAAGACCCCAACAAAACAACACCAATATACAGTCCACTACAACCCTTAACTACCTACCACATATTATTGTCATGCAACCACCTATCATACTTCTGAGTGCAAAATAATTTCCAATCTTGATAAATATTTAGTAAGGGATATTAATCAAAATTATGTTTTGAACATTTATAAACTCTTTATTAGAAAAAAAGGCAAATGAAAATCAACACTTTTTTATCCCCTAATAATTGACATAATCTCTTATTTTATTTGGGCTTACTTAACAACAGCTTATTTAAGCATTCTAGGCGAATAGGCACTAACGGCACATCATACTTAGATGAAAACTCTTGGTCACCACTAACTGAATAAATATCAGTGTGTGATCGAGTATTTCGTTGAACTGCAGTTTACCCTTTGCATTCGGAATCAGACGCGCAACTTTTTTCTGCACATTAATTATTTCATCAGTCTCATCTGGACGCTACATTCTTCGTTTGGTTTGTTTTCGTCGTCTGACAGATCTTGTTCCAACCACCATTCCAAGAGCCATTATATCTAAAACAATAAAAAACATACATTAAAAATCACAAAACATAAAATCACTTAACCTTAGGGGTCTCTCAGACCCACGCCAGTATTTATTTACACACCTGAGGCAAACGCTCGCACATACAACCTCGACGAACCGTTGCGCGGTACTGAGGGGGACCTGGGGAAAGGTACAGGAACGATCAAGTCGATACAAAACTCCGGCGCAAAAATATGCACGATTATTAACTCATGGATCTGTAAGACGTAGATATGGTAGGCGGTTAAGTGTTAAATATGGACCTGATTTAAGTACATTGTACCAATACCGACTTCCAAATATTAAAAAAACTTAATTATAGTGCTTTGTGCTGTGTGAGAAAGAAAGATAGAAGACAGCTATGCGCCTACCTTTTTTTTTTTTTTTTTTTTTTTTTTTTTCGTGGAGAAATGCTCATGCATACTGCACTACCACGGGAAGATAGTGCAGTTATGTGGAACTCTAACCCACTAAAACTCCACGGTGTCCTCCTGTGCCGCTTATGGCGGGAGCACGGGTACGCGTTAGCACTCACCGCGAACCCGCCGCGGCTGTCCGTCACCGGACCCTCCTCGGGGAAGTCCCCCCATCACCGGCGCACCAGAACACACTGCACGCCGTGACCACCCTAGGGACCAATCGGCACATGGGCGCCAGACGACCCCGTGTATGGCACCCTTGGTCCCCCTGTGACGGGTCAAGGTCAATGGCCCCGCCACCTACCATTGTTCGGCCGCAGGGGATAGGGAGAGCGGCTAACGCAATACCGACACTCCTCCTCCCCTGCGGCCCCACCGCGTCCGCCATCAGACGGTGGCGACCCCGTCCGGGCCGCGGAAGGTAGGGAGAGCGGCGCACCGTAATACCGGCACTCCTCTCCCACCGCGGCCTCCAACCCTCAGCCGCGACATCGTATGGGACCTGGAAATCTCCATAAGACATCGCGGCCCGCCTCAGTTGCGATGTCGCCTGTAACCAAGCGGCACCGCAACCTACTAGTTGGCCGCTACGTCGTCGGCTTAATCGGCAAAAGCCCTGACGAGCGGCCCCTCCTCGGGTTCCTCTTCGCTTCACCGTGGGTGACCAAGCCACGGTTACTGAGCCCCCCCGCATCGACAAAGCGGGAACCCACCGGGGGGGTGACTACTATGCCTACTAGAACGTATCAAACGGTTGAATGCCGTCATTACTGAAACAATTAAAAAGTCATTAAGTCTCGCATGTATCCACGTTTCGGGCACTCAAGGGGTTAATTAACAATTTGTTGACGCGGCTGCGTTGGTCGGTGATAAAACGGTCTGGTCGGACAGTTGATACAAACAATATTTTTTTGACTGACACGTACTAAGTACAGTCATGATACGGTGTAGTGTGCAGACTCCCTTAAGCTCAGCAAGATAAAACTTCGTACGCGTCTACCAAAATACTTACTTAGTTTAAATTCGGGACGGGATCAGCGTTCCGGTGTAAGTGGACGACACAGCCCTCAAAAATATTTAGAATGTCGATAGCGACATGCAACGCCATCTATCAGACAAGGGACGAACTTAGGGCGATGCCACTGCAAAATTTTCGTAGAAGTGTAACTGTGTAATTTTTGTAGACCTTATTTTTGTTATGTAAATATTTGCAGTTGATAAATTATAGTTTCTTGGTCTACAAACAATTGACGACGATTGAATAGATGACGAAAGATATAGGTAAATAGGTATATCAAGAAAAGGGCAGGTACAAGATGACGATGAAATAAGAAAGAAGGACAATATTTCTATCTCAATAATATTATCCATACCTACTAAACAGCCAAATAAAATCAATAACTGGGAACCAGATAGAGAATTCCTTCCACAAGTATCTAACTTTATCTCAGTAGGTACGCAGTCTGCAAGCTTCAGTAGAAAATTTGCTGAACCTGAAGATATACTATCTACAACATCAAAACTAAGCAAGATTGAAGACGCAAAGCCACATAGTTGCCATAACATCTTCACTGATTGTTCAACACAATTTATATCTAAGATTAAACTAAATGCCAGCAATTTTCCGCTGGAGTTACTCCACAACTATTGTAGACTAAGTTAAAGTCTAGTTAGATTGATTTTAAACTGAAGAGGAAATGCTTTCCTTGATGTTAGGCACACGTTGAACAAGTTATGTTGTAGTAATTATTTGAGAATTTAACCCAAGTTTGGGCTTTTGTATGTTAAGTACGGATAGCTAATGATCTTTGGAAGATTACGAGGCATTATGTATGCGTATGGAGTCTTGATGGAACTATTTGGGAAGTTATCTAACTACGCCTGCATAAACTGAAGTTTGGCTTCCAGAATTAGGTCCTATTTTGGAAGTGGGTAGATAAGGGTGTAGTCTCACCGAGGGCTACTTACTCTATTTCCATACTATTGATCAGTTACTAGGGGTCCCTAAGTCAAGGATGAATAGGTTAGTTCTAGGCAAGCGTAGAGTACTTCACCGTCAACCATATCATCGCTTACCATCAGCTAAGAAAGTGCCAAAACGTGAACCTACTGTTAATAATAAAAAAATAATATTATCCTGCCATTTTTGCCTAGTCTTGTAGAATTAATTTCAGTTTAGCTCTTTTTGGACTACAAAATTGCCAGTTAATAGCTATCAATGGAACCGCGCCCTAACCTCCTCAACTCCAGGCTGTTAAAAGTTTCCTGAAATAAATTTTTCAACAGATTGCCTTTATTGGGACTAAATAAAGACGACATACCGGTCAGCCATGTTTCAATCAATTTGCTCAGCCTATCGCAGTCCAGTGATCGACAATGGCCTCTCTTCAATTACATCACAACGCTACCGGCAGTAACCGTGCTTGTCAGTCTGAAATCATTGGGCATAAAAAATATCATCCATATCGCTGTCTCTGGATTAGGAGAGAAAATATAATATACCGATCATCAATCTACTCGTACGTCTCTAACGTGGTCATTACATCAATGTCCCCTCTGTGACCAGTCATCATAGGTCATTGGGGCACTCATGGTCAACTAAGGTTGTTAGCGAGCTAGAAAGGTCGTCAGGTATTTACTTGTTGGCCTATCAACTATTATATTACACTGTTCTTAGCGTAATAATATAAACCAAGTATAAAATATGATGCGATAGACACCGCATACAAAAGTAGTAGTTATTAACAATATAAAGAATTAATATTGTTTGTTTCATCATCGTCATTTCAGCCGATAGACGTCCGCTGCTTTCTCCATTGCCCTTTGGGTGACATTAAGCCTTCTGATGAGGCCCATTGTGAGCGCCCATGTCTCTGTCCCGTAAGTAATCACTGACAACATACACTGATCATAGACTTTCGTCTTGAGAGATTGTGGTAAGTTGGATGAGAAGATACCACGCAACTTGCCGAACGCTGCCCAGCCGAATCGGATTCAACGGTTGACCTCTTTCTCGAAGTTGGGCCTACCTAACTGGATTGTTTGTTTATATCAATAAAAGTATGTGCCAGTATTCTTTTACCGGTAGATTTATACTGTCATTGTGTGCTATAGTAAAGTGTCTACCACTTACGCTTGTTTTTCCGCGGAAAAATGCGTGGCCACGGTAGCGAAACTGCTGGAAAAAATCAAATAAATTTGATTATCTACTTATAGGTACAATTAAGTGTCAAAAGTGCAGTAACGCTCTACCAAAACAGCGGCGGCAATTTTTTTAGGCAGCAGAATTTTTACTTTCAAGGTTAGTAGGTATAATCTATACTTTAATTTCTATACAACATCAGTTGTGGATAATTTAACTTCTTTTACGAAACTAGCCATTTGAATTTTGGGAGAGTAAGACTGCACTTTTAACCCTTGATTGTACCTACCGTACCTATAGAAGTTATACCTAAAAGTTAACTTGTAAACAAAATAAATATCCAAGTAGGTAAGGGCAATTTAGAAATTATCATTTCCTTGAATTTTGTAGCCGTGTTCCTGTGAGCTCGAGAGGGCATTATTTATGGAGCCCTTAGTGATCCTATTAGGGACGCCGCCTGCTGAGCGAGCGTCACCGGGCATTTGTCACCATGTCACTTTTTATGTCCTGTCAAAAACGCGCCGAAATGCCGACGCTAAAGCTGGCCATGTCAGACCTTCTTATGAATAAAAATAATGAGAAAGTTTGGCGGATTTCTTTGTTGAGGTTGGTTAAATGGAGTAGCGGTGGATTCAGTGGTAGCGGCCGCGTCTTGCAAGGTGTGAGTCGAACCCATCCAGGCCCTAATTACTCGTTGTGTAAATTATTTTTCATCACCGTTTCTCTCAAAACGGTAAAGGTATCGTCTTTTTTTTCGGCGGTAGGTGTTAAAAAAGTAAAGTCGCGTTTTCGTTGCGCTATTTTAAATTAAATTAAAATTAAGTATTTTTTCACATTTTTAAAGTTAATATTGGTTGTATAAACCACAAATAAGTAGATACTTACATTGATAATAAAGTCCATGTAAGATAACAAAAATTCATCGCCCACCAGCTGTTCACTAGTGCTTTCAAAGTCAATATAGAAGATACAACTAATAAACGCGGAGGGAAAATCTACTCACGATATAATGTCTCAGCTAGACGACATACAATCGGCGCAGAAGAATCTAGAAGATTGTTTCATCAAGAAGATGAATGAGCTTGAGGCGCAGATTCAGTGTGCTGGACCGGCAAAGGACACCGTCGCCAAGATTGCTGAGGAGTTCCGGACGTTTAGGGAGCTGATATTCGGAATGCTGGGACTTCTTCGGCGGCAGATCACAGAGTGCTCCAGAGTGGTAGACGGGTTAGAAACACGCTCACGTCGTAAGGCGCTGCTGTTCACTGGGCTGGCTGAGGCTGACCAGGAGGACTGTAAGGCTCTGGTGCTGGACGTGCTACACAGTAAACTGGCTCTGCCAAATATTACTGGCGCCTCCATCAAGGCATGTCACCGGCTGGGGGCATCGAGCAAAGGACCCACGCGCAGCAGACCAGTTTTGGTGAGGTTCTCCAGCGTGGACGATAAATCTGCAGTCTGGAGGGCGAAGTCTGCCTTGAAGGGCTCCACGATTGCCGTCAAGGAGTTCCTAACCAGGAGTAGACAGACTGTTTTTGGTGTGGCACGTTCGCACTTTGGGATGCAGGCATGCTGGACTCAGGACGGGATCATAGTTGTAAGATCGCCCAATGGAGCACGGCATAAGATAACTTCGATGAATGAACTCAATGTCTTGGTGGCGAAGTACCCAAAGACCACACGAGAACCATCTACTGCGGCAGGGAGTAGGCCAGTTATCGAAGTGCGTAGAAATTAGTTTTCAGTCTCACAATATTTTGTAGTCACTTTCAAGAACATCTACACTATATTTACATTATTCACACTATTTACACTTTACACTTATCTATCACTCTCACGAAATCTATCTAATATATAATCTATTACTTAGCTTAACTTATTTGTTATCGGATGACATGGGTCACGTAAACATTTTAATATTGTGTTCTATTACACGCCTACCCGCTTAATATTTTATATTTATATGTAATTATAATAACTTTGAGGGTATTTGTGCAAGGAAATTAATTGTTTTGTTTTTCCATGTCTTGAGTTAACAATAATGTCACTGTCGATATCTAATTTATTTGAAAATCTGTAATAATGTTAATGTGACGTCTCATGTTCCGTTGTTCAATGTTTGTTTTGTGTAATTTATTGAACGCGTTTTATTCTAGGTAAGGCTTGGCACGCACTGTGATTTTTATACGCGTGTTTTTTTTTATTTTTATTTTTTTATTTTCTTCCCATTCTGCGACCTATGGAATTGTATGAAGCTGCATGCATTGCGGTTAAAAAATCGAGCGAAAATATTACAACAAAAGTTCGCAGGTGGGAATCGCAGTGCGTGTTAAGCCTGAATGTAACTTTTTCATGTATCGTTTCGTTTATTTTTTTTTTTGTTTTGAGTTTTCTCAATTGCGTTTCGTACTTGCTGTATGTGTTGCTTCTATTCCCGCTTGTGCCTATTGTGTGTCCATGTTTGCGTTAATATTTATTTCATGTTGGTATTTTTTTCTTTTTTGTGTTGTTGTTTGTGTTGTAATGTTATACGTGTATTGTACTGGTGCAGCTGGTGGGTGGTGTACAGACAGTGGAAGTGCACCGTCAGGATAAGCATTAGGTATTATTTAGTCGCATATATTTTTGGTATTTATATTATTTTTATTTTATGTATTCTGATGATGATTCTTTTCATTCGGCTATTGAATCCGTTAACTCTTCCGGGAATGCTAGTTTTACTTCTATGACCGACACCCTTGGTGACTTTGTGCGTCAGAGCTTCATTCACCGGAAGGGTCATTTATTCAATGTCTGCCATATAAATGCTCAGAGTGTGCCAAGCCACTACAGTGACTTGTTCGACGCCTTCTCTGGCGCCAATGTCCACGCCGTTCTGGTTTCGGAGAGTTGGCTCAAACCTCATCTTCTTTCTACCACCTACCCTCTTCCCGGTTTCATTCTTATCCGCAACGATAGAATTGGAAAGGGAGGAGGTGGTGTCGCTATCTATCTCCGTAACGATTTCCCTTTCAAAATCATTGCCTCTTCTCCTTCACCCTACAGTGCTTCTGCTGAGTATCTCTTTTTGGAAATATATATCAAAGGTGTCAAGACTCTACTTGGTGTAGTCTACTGTCCGCCCGCCGTTGACTACTTTTCCAACCTTGAATTGGCACTGGAATCGATAGGGTCAGAGTATGCACATTGCGTCATCATGGGCGATTTCAACACAGACCTTAGTCACCCATCCCCTCGTTCCCGTAGACTCCTCCACATCATTGAATCCGTTAGTCTCCATGTTCTACCACTGCAGCCTACTCATTTCAATATCTCAGGCGATGACACGTGGCTTGACTTAATCCTTACTTCTACTCCCTCCCTTGTTTCCTCTCATGGTCAGTGTCCTGCACCTGGCTTTTCTCACCATGACCTCATTTTCCTTTCATATGTCCTAAAACCACCAAAACCTCTCCCTAAAGTACTGCGCATGCGTTGTTTTGCTCGCATGGATGTTGATAGGCTACGTCAGGATGCGTCGAAGCTCGATTGGGGAAATCTTGCAGCGGCAACAGGCGTTGACGACAAACTGCGTAGCTTCAATAGGACGATCCTTGCTCTCTACGACAGACATGCCCCTGTAAAGAAAGTTAAACTCAGGCGTCCACCTGCTCCTTGGTTGACCGCGGGGGTACGTATGGCGATGAGACGTAGGGATCGAGCCTTTCGGAAGTTTAAAAGGGATCGCAGTGAAGAAAATAAGAACCTCTACAGAGCTGCAAGAAATCGGTGTAATCAGATGATACGCAACGCCAAACGCCGCCATATTCTCGAAAACATTTCATCCTCTTCTTCTGCTGATATCTGGAAATTCTTCGGAACCCTCGGTATCGGTAGGAATCGTCATGTGGATTTTCCCAAGACGATTGGCCTGGACGAAATCAACCGTCATTTCACAACCACTTGTCATTTGGATTCCCAAATCTTGTCCCAGACGGTTGATTTCATTTCTAGCCTACCCGGTCCTATCATAGAACCATTTCGTTTTTCTCCAGCCACCGAGGATGAGGTTAAAAAGATGATCCTATCCATAAAATCCAAAGCTGTGGGCCATGACGACGTCAGCCGTTATATGGTCACCTTGATCCTCGACTTTCTTCTCCCACCGATTACCCACATCATCAATTTTTCCCTCGATTCCGGACAATTCCCATCCCTGTGGCGTATGGCATACGTACGCCCACTTCCCAAAACTTCAAATCCCTCCCTGCCTAATCATTTTCGTCCAATTTCCATTCTCCCTTTCCTATCCAAAGTGCTCGAGGCCTGCGTACACAAGCAGTTTTCGGGGTTTATATACCGAAACAATCTCATAAGCTCATTCCAGTCTGGATTCAGACCTGGACACAGTACAGCCTCTGCTCTCCTTAAAGTGACTGGCGACATTAGAGAAGCTATGGAGAATACTAAGGTAACTGTGTTAGTTTTAATTGATTTCTCCAATGCCTTTAATGCCGTCAGTCATGATATACTCCTTTCTATCCTCTCCCATCTTATGGTGTCATCCGAGGCGTTGGAATGGTTCTCCTCTTATCTTCGGGGGCGTCAGCAGTCGGTTCGCGTCGATGAGAGTTCTTCGAATTGGCGTGACCTGGATGCTGGTGTTCCACAAGGCGGTATTCTATCTCCATTATTATTCTCAATCTTCATTAATTTTATAACTCACTGTCTTCGGTGTTCGTATCATCTGTATGCCGATGATCTTCAACTGTATACAGCGGCGCGGATAGAAAATTTATCGGACGCTATAGAGGATTTAAACCGGGACTTGAATGCTGTTAAGGACTGGTCTGAGAAATTTGGGGTGTCCGTAAACCCCTCAAAATGCCAGGCTATTGTAATTGGAAGCTCACGGATGATGGGTAGAGTGGCGGTAGGCTCTCTTCCACCGATCTTATTCAATGGTTCCGTCATTCCCATTAGCCCTAGCGTGAAAGATCTTGGTTTGCATCTTGACTCGACACTTAGCTGGCAAAGTCAGGTATCTAGTGTCAGTCAGAGAGCCAACGGTACATTGCGATCCTTGTATCGTTTGAGGCGGTTTTTGCCTGTAAAGACGAAGACAATGCTTGTGCAGGCTTTAATTTTCCCGGTCATCGACTATGGGGACGTGTGCTACTTTGACTTGAACGCGGTCTTGCTGGACAAACTAGATAGGGTCTTGAACAATTGTATTAGATTCATATTTAATCTTCGGAAATATGACCATGTATCGAGCTACAAGTCTGAGTTAAAATGGTTGCCCATTCGCCAGAGAAGAAACTTACGCGCTTTGACTACGCTATTCGCTCTACTCAATTCGCCCACGCCTCCTTCCTATCTTATCTCTGGCTTTCAATTTCTAAGTTCTTCACACGCTCGCAATCTGCGTTCTTCCAATAATCTCCTCTTACTCTGTCCTTCTCATACTACTGATTTTGTTCACTCATCTTTTCATATCCAGTCCATTCTTTTTTGGAATGCGCTTCCTTCCGAGATCAGGACGGCCACCAGTCGGTACGCATTTAAGCGGAAATTGCGGATTTATTTTCAACACGAATGAGCAGAGTCATTTCACTTTATTCTTTTCTATTACTTCATAAATATATATATTTATATAGGTATGTATTATATTCAATATATATGTACGTGTATTTCATCTATTTTAGTATAATAACTACTAGCTTTTTATTATTAAACTATGCACCTGCCATGTTGTCTCTCCACCACCCTTGGTTGACTGGTAGAGAATGCCTTAGGCATTAAGTCCGCCTTTGTACCTTTGTGCATGAAGTCTAAATAAATAAATAAATATCGTGTAGAAACTAATGTCCTAGCCAGTTTATAGCAAACGCCCTTCACAAAGAGGAGGCATGTGTACCAGCAGAGGGAACATTATATGCCGAATAGTAAGCATTTTATTTTTGCTATGCTATGAGCCTATATGGTTTTGATCACTTACTTTGCGTAGTACAGAAGCCGATAAGTTACTCTATTTTCAAACAGATAAAATATTTTCTGAAGAACGTTATTTGCGATTGTACTGGTATGTTGTTTTGAGATTGAAAGATTTGTCTCTAAATATTCAGACTAACACAATAAAGAAGACGGCGCAGAAGTACTAGGAGGGCTGACCCCAAATAAGCTGGGTCAATAGTAAAAAAAAAGATCAACAAAAGACAATAAAGAAGAAATACTGCCTAATGTAGGACCTTACTCGGACCTTTAAACAATATAGGTATCATATTATTTTGGCGCACATTAATGTCACATTAAGGACCTCCTTAAAATCAGGAAAAAGAAAATGTCCTCCCACCAGAACTCCAACATTTAAAAGTTAATGATACACGCAGTACCGAAATAAAAACACTCCAATTTGCTCGATAATTACACACAGCTAAAGAAAACGAAGTAAAAAATATTCCTGGAACTTTAGGCGAACATTTTACGAACTAATTTCGTTTCACCATATCCCTTAAAAGTTGGGAGCAATTACGGAGTTGTGTTTTGGTAGCAACTTTATTTAAAAAAACTCCCTTTAAACAAGTGACGTTAATTGACTAGGAGTAAGGAACTCAAGTTATTTATTATACCGGCCTTATACTGCGGCACTGGGTATATAGGTACTCGTAACAGTGATTTCTGAACGGTTCCGAGATATTTGGAACGGTTTGTAGTGATGCGGAAAAGCTGTTCTTATTCTGTTTTCTTTAAAAGTAATTAAGATATCTCCAGGAAAAAACTTTTGCTTCTAAAATGGGAAAGAGAACTTACTTTATTTACTTTTTTAACTTTCCACATCAGAGACTTTTGGAATGTAACAAATTTTTAGGTATTACCTCCTGCTAAAAGTAGGTAATGTTAACCACAATTAGTAAACTAGGTCCTCATTTAGTTCTCATATTTTCTGAGCGAAACATGAACAGAAATTATTTATTTAATTTTGGAAACATTTTAAGATCAAAAGAAATCTCTTTTGATCTTAAAATGATTTTACTGGAAATGTATTCTCTAATAAAAGAGCTTTTCCATATGGAATTTCTCAGTAACAGCCCGGTGTTAAACATAGGTATCAGATGAAGTTTGGGTGTAATAAGTACATGTAGGTATACCCAGCCTAATCCTTCAAGGATTACAGGCCTGATGTTATGATAATTTAATAATAATAATATGTGATGACGATAACCTCGTGAAAGCTGAGAAAGGGAAATAATCAAGTATCTTGACTCAGCAGACGTGGTTGTCCACATGTGGAATGTGGACTCGGCGATCATTGTGCCGATTGTCGTTACGGCCAACGGCCTGATGGCCAATAGCCTCGATGACTATCTGTCGAGGCTGTCATCGACAGCCGCGGTTGGATCAAGGGCCTGATACAGAAGGCAGTCCTCCTTAATACGGCTCGCATTGTGAGGAGCTTCCTGTCTCTGGAGCCCTAACCACCGGTAGCTTCAACCTTCGGCTTCGATACCGGTGGGCATCTATTTTTAAATTTACTTTTTATTATAAATGTATTAAATAAGAATACAAAATCAAAATCATAGGTCAAAATCGTAGGCTGTTCACTCTAAATTTGAAGAGATTCGGGTTGAAGGCGTTCGGAAACACAGACGCAGGTAGTGAAATGGTGAGCAGGATGGCTATACAAGTCCTAGACATAACATCAGTTTCTCTGGGACTCTGGGCAAAGTTTAACCACTCGTTTTAAAAAGGCTGGTGACAACTAAGGGTTATATTAAGAAAACTGGTATATGTATCATAGTTTACTATTAATTTTTCTTTGGAGTTTTGTTTTCTCTGGTATCCCAAACCCTTTTTGTTCATAATTTTAATTGTCTGTAGATACCACTTAATAGAAGCCGACTCCGGCTCCACCGTACGGGCATGGCGCTTGTGCCCTTGCGTGCTTGCCTGTACCGAAGGGTTCATGGATTTTACAACGGATCCGTACATTATGTTCAAAGACCTGAATTATGCTACGAGAACTGCAGTGCTGTGTCAGCCTGTAATCCAGCATTGGAGCGGTACAACTAAAGGCGGATATTTTTCATCCGGCGCGGATCGCCGACGAGTGGCTTTCATATCATCATGATAATTTTTATCCGTGGTGCTAGGCAACTGGGCCTATTCCAGTTGTAAACGACGCTTTGTGCCTATTGGCGTTAGTTTGTTCTGTTTCGTGCTTGATATGGAGGGAAGTGGCAATTATGTTTTTAATCCTAACTCTCCGTTATTCTTTTCTGATTTATTTCGTTGCGGGATCCATGACCGTTAAATTCATTATCCGGGACTTCATCGAGCTTCATTGCCTCGGCGCTTTTCTGGTAGTTGCCACTGTTGATTCTGGCTTTCAAGAGTTGCAGTGGTTTGGAAATAATGCGGTAGCATTGATGTATAATTTTTTATTTACATTTATTTTTATGTTAGCAATTACAACCTAGCAATTACATAGTACTTTTATCTTTTAAAATTCCACGGATTGAAACTTAGCTTTATGTCGTTATTTGTTTCCATTTAGATGCTTAAGCCAGAATCTAACCAGTTGCAACTGCGTTGAGGATAGGCACGTGTGTTCAGTGTATTACTTACAAAATCTTGTCGAAATTTTATTCCTAGGTTTTTTTCACACTATATATTCTTGTGTATTCGATGATAATGAATACCCAAGAATATGTTAAGAAATTTTTATACATTTGGCGAGAGGCTA
The DNA here is from genome assembly GCA_945859665.1 of Anorthoa munda. Classification (NCBI taxonomy): domain Eukaryota; kingdom Metazoa; phylum Arthropoda; class Insecta; order Lepidoptera; family Noctuidae; genus Anorthoa; species Anorthoa munda. The sequence continues at coordinate 21,280,299 of OX243908.1, forward strand.
GGGATGTTGTATCCAATAAAATATAAATTAATTAACTCGATATTGATACCTTCGCTTTTTCTGTTTTTTAATGATATTTTTTTTAATATTTTCCATATTTTCGGTGTATATATTTTATAATAAAACAAAATTATAAGTATTAACGTCACAGTCTGTAGGTACCTAGCAGTTAATACATAAAACAAACCTGAATATTCTTGACAAATCAATTATTATTGTTCTCAAAGACGGTAGTTCTTTTTAAGCAAAATGCTTACCCACATTCCTTTCATACCACGCACGTACAAATACCCTCTCTTCCTTCCCACTTTACCTAATTCACTTATCACTTAGGCAGGTTAGGCCACTTCATTGTTAAAATGTTCCTCCCCGAATATGTTATTTCAAATTAGACCCACTTCCAAAAGAAAACCCTCTAAGCTTCGAACCTCATTAAATCGCTCAATTTTGAGGCTTCAATTTGCTTAAAACAGAATATCCGTTGTTAAGGAAGAGATAGAAATGCTTGCATTATGCAAATACCATTGCCTTCTTGTTAGCAATTTAGACATTCACTCCTTTATTGGTTACATTGCCGACTTTAAATTGGCGGCCTATAAAATACGCACACACACACACTCCTTATACACTCTCCTTTAAGGAGAGAGGGAACATAATTAGGTGATCACAGTCTATTAACTTTTTAATTAAACTGTTCATTGATAAAAATTACGTGATAACTAAGAGGGCCCGGAAAAGCAACATTCTGTCAACGATAATGACTGTCAAAAAGTTCAAAATGTTACCCTATCGCTGTTAGAACATCAATTTTAATGTACTTCAAAGAAAAAACTTTTTAACAACAAAATTAAACTGACTTCTGAAGCGAAACACTACAAAGGGAAAAATAACTTTGTTGGGGCAAGTCGGTGTCGTTGGTACCTATTGTTTTACGTTTTTCGACACCGACTTCGGAAAACAAAGTTATTTTTCGCTTTCTAGTGTTTTGCTTTAGAAGTTGGTTAGTATTTTTTTTCTGATTTTTAGTTTTAATACCTCATATTACCATGAATATCATATATAGTCAGAGTACATCTCATTTCAATTCCAATAAGCCCAAACACGACTAGTACATTGCTTTATTACAACGTCCCAGTTTCTGCCTGCCGTCTTCATCATCAGATCAGTTCGGTGTTACCATTTTCATCAGTACAATTTATTTATATGTTTTTGCTTCATTTATTTATTTAAACTTCATGTACAATGGTTATACATAGGCGCATTTAATGCAGCAAGGCATTTTCTACCAGTCAACCTTTGGGTTCAAAAGGACACAACAGTGGTAGGTATACAAAATAAAAAATATGAACAATAATTCAAGATGGATATAACTAATAAACTACCTAACTAATAATATACCTAAATAATTTATAATTTCAAAAACAACACACTAATAAATACTAAATTCTTCATCATAGTCGCTTAACTATTCGAGATATCTTATACCCATGACATAATAATTAAGGAGTTCCAGTGGCAATCTGTGGTCTTTTTCATCAGTTCCACTTTACCAAATTATACTTTTTGAGTGCAAATGCTTGCCATGTCATTAAAAATAATAAAAGCGCTATATGTCTGCTTATAATATTTGAGGAGTTTCCATTAGATCTCATCATTAGATTTTGACTTGGTAACAATGGACCACTTTAATATACACTTCCAAACAAAAATTTTTTCGCAAATCCGTCTATATATGACGGAGTTAAGCCCGAACAAAATAGTAGAAACATCCGAATTGAGAACCTCGTCATTTTTGGGAAGTCGGTTAAAATAGGAGAAGTGCCTCAATTCAGCTGAATGTTAATTTTTTGATCGATCAAAATTTATTTTTGTCGATGATTTTACCATTGTACCAGTTGAATAAGCTGTCTATCTATCTACTAATATTGAAAAGGTTATTATTACATAAGGTCTAAGTGACTTCCTAAATAATACAAATTATTCTGATACCGTTAACCTGTCACATCTGATAACCCGAGGCCAAACCGAAGCCAACCTTAATTAAAAACAACTCAAGACTTATGACGAAGACCTTCTTAAACATCTTCCTACACCGTTTCATTTGTTTTAAAGTTATTGCTAAAGGCAGTTCAGTAACCCATTAAGTCCCTATCGTAACGAAACAAGTATTATTAGAATTCATAGTTATTGGAGGTAATAACATTACAGATAACTCGATCGGGGGGTCTATTGGGACGTACTTGGGAGTTAGCAACAAAGGGTAATAAAGGGCCGTCTGGTAACTGTTCCGTAGCATTCGAAAGTCACGTCCTAACAGTCTAACGGTGTTCATGTTGGCAACTCAATTAAAAAGTTAAGTCTACCTGACTGAAGTTGGACTGACTAGGAAATTAGGATGTAGCGGCTAAAAGTATCGTATTGCTGGCGTTGGAGTGCATGCTAATTCTGAAAATGACTAAATTTAGAATAATGTCAGTACTATTTAAGAATTTTGTTTCTTATCTTATTTTATTGGTGGTCTCATTCATGTAACAAGTCGTAGGTGATTTAAAAGGAACTTTAGTCACTAGTGTGAAAGTATTTTTTACATTTCAAGCTACTAAGCCTCATGGCGGTCAATAGTTGGATAATGATTCGGGGATTAAGCCTTACCAGAATGCCAGACTGGATTGTGATTTATTTATGGATTTTTTTCTGTATTGGAGCTGATCCTGTAAAAGACTGATATTCAGTTGAATTCGGTTACACTGTGTGCCAACCCCAACATATGGAGAAAAGCGAGGCAGGAGCTGACCTTCAAAGAATCCACCTCTTTCACTCACATACCACGTCAATTTTGGCATTTTAAAGCTTATACCTAAGTGCTTAATTTAAAATTAGGAAGTGGAAATAAAAATTTCCACTTCTCTTCATACCAAGCAGGAGACAGAACAAACAACGCCAATAGGCACAAAGAATCGTTTACAACTGGTTCAAGTACAACTTTGTAAGCTGTTAAATTTGATGCCAATAATAGCAGTGGCAAAAACGCTTGAACGCACGGAAATTTGTGCTAGTATCTACAAGGTCTGTATACCTATTAAACAACTCAAGATGCAGCCTGTACATTATCCAACATAATAATGCATCTAAGGTTTATCGGTAAATTGTACTAAATAAAAAAATAAGTTCATCAATCTGTCTAGCCTTTTTGCCAATTTAATTGGGGTCGACATCCAGTCTAACTGGATTCAGCTGGATACCCCTACACCTCCACAATCATTTAAATGGGTATATGATATCCCATGCTAATACTGGTTTTAGATTTCAGGCTTCTAACAACCCGAAACGACAAATGACAGCCGGTACCAACGTGGTTAAGTGTTAAATATGGACCTGATTTAAGTACATTGTACCAATACCGACTTCCAAATATTAAAAAAAAACTTAATTATAGTGCTTTGTGCTGTGTGAGAAAGAAAGATAGAAGACAGCTATGCGCCTACCTGAAGGTAATAAAATGATTTATAAAAAAAAAATTGTATTCTTCTTAGGAAACCCTTTCAATTGATACAAATATCATGGCAGTGCACAAAAAATAACTAGACCGCCCTCTTGGGCTGTCCGCCATATTGGATTTAAAATTAAGTCACTCAGCTAACCTTGCGGATGACAATCATCCAAACTGAACAAAACAAAAAAGCAAAGTAAAGTATGCAAAATTTTATTTTAATCGGTGATTCGGATTTGACCCCAACACACTTACACACATACGTACGTACACTGCAAGTTAAATAAAAGCTTGTAAAAAAGAACGACCTCCTTTGAGATGGTGGTCCAACCTGCCGAAGCTGCTTATGAAGGAGAATTTACACCTTCGACAGAACGTCTTGGCGTCGTTAGATAAGCTGACTCCACAAAAAGTGCGAAAAGTTTTGGATGAAGTGCGAACATGTATTTAGACATCGCTATAGTTTGTTCATTTATAAGATTTCCGATAACGCTCAGTGACGTTGACAGTTATTAAATAACAATAATTAGAGATTAAACGAACTTACCTGTAAGTGAAGTTCGATCCTAATTATATGAAGGCTTCGTACGAAGAGATTAGCATTTTATACACATGTAATAACGCGTAGTACATACCATTCCACACTATTTTGAGAATATTTTGATTTTCAATTTTTTTTTTTTTTTTTTTTTGTTGGTAGTAAGATTATTACACTTGATTCCTGCACCCGCAATCCATGTCATATAGTTTAGAGTTTAACCCATTCACTTCATATTTTACGATTGATAAGGGTAGTGACTGAACGAGTGGGTGGGAGGGTTGCTAATCTCTTCGTACGAAGCCTTCATATAATTAGGATCGAACTTCACTTACAGGTAAGTTCGTTTAATCTCTAATTATACTTCAGGCTTCGTACTCGAGATTAGCATTTTATACACATGTAGACTTTTAGAGATAGGAATCGTAAAATATAATTAAATGAAATACATGAGTACAAAGATTACAAAGTATTTTATATTGTTCTAACAAAAAACTTAAAATCACTTCATTTTACAATGTTCTAATTATGTAACTAAAAGGTTTACTTGTTAATCGAATCATTAATAATAGCCATACCAAAACAATCATTAGACACATTATTAACAGGTCTATTGTAAAATTTTGCAAATGTTTGGGAGCTCGGGCTCCAACTTGTAGCTTTCCTAATTTGATCAATATTAACTCCTAATCTTTGCGCAGCAGATGTGGCAGCATGCCGAGTGCTATGCGCAGTGAACGTAGAGGTATCAATTCCGCTCAAACTTAGGGTATGCTTTATCCATCTAGATAAAGTTTGTGCACCAACAGACTTATGAGGACGTTTAAAACTGATAAATAAAGTATCCGTATTGGTACGAAGTCCTTCAGTCATTTCGAGGTAATCGAGTATAGTTTTTGCAGGACAAAGCTCTGGTTTATTATCAAAAAACGGAATAACGAGCATGGGTTGAGATGCCCCAACTCTAGATGTTTTTATAAGGTCGGGAATTTTTATTTTGAGTTCTTTTGGCAATTTCTCAATGTTACATATTTTTATTTTTGATAATGTTTGCACCCTATGTGCAGTGACGAGAGCTAATAGAGTAATTAATTTTTTTGAAATTTTTTCAAGGCTTATGTCTCCATTAGGGTACCATTTCTCCAGAAAATTTAATACCAAAGATATGTCCCAGGTTTCGTTATACTTTGGCAGAGGGGGTCTAGAACGAAATACTCCTTTAAAGAACCTTTTTATATCTTCATTCCCGGCAATGTTTTCTTTAGTAATTAAACTCAAAGCGGACCGATATGAATTTAATGTTCCGTATTGGGCACCACCATTATACGCAATTGTTAGGAAGTTCATAATATTTGGAACTGATACCTCATCCATGTTCAATTTATTCTCATTACAATAAATGAACCACTTTTTATAGCACCCTTCATATTGTTTATACGAGTTCTCCGAGAGAGAGTTAAGTACTATATCCATAGATAAAAGTGGGATACCTCTTCTTATCATCGCCTCGCGGATAAGATTCCTGCCACCAGGGTAATGCTGTTGCGCATGTGAAGGCGACTGAAATCAGTAGATAAAATTAAATTATTACTAGCCCTGAATATTATAATTTCTGACACTAAAAGCCTTTTAAATAATGGGTACCACGGCTGTGTTGGCCAGTGTGGGACAACCATGATACCCTTGGCGTTATCACACTGAATTTTTCTTAATGATTTTAATATCATAGTAAACGGAGGAAACGCATAAAAATAAAATTCTGACCATGAAATTGTAAAAGCATTTACTGCGTACGCATCCGGATCTCTGTGCCAGGAGACGTATCTTGGGCATTTATTGTTTAACCGACTGGCGAAAAGATCTATGTTTGGTGGACCAAATTTTGTAACAATTTTACGATAGGCATAGTCTGCAAGTTGCCACTCAATATCTGGATGTGTACGTCTTGACTCATGATCTGCTTCAAAATTCTCCGAAGAGCTAATATATGAAGCGAAAACATATAAGTTTCTATGTTCGCACCATTGCCAAAGTTGCTTTGTAACTTCTGTCAAATGGGGGAACTGGATGCCTCCCATCCTGTTGACGTAGGAAACGGTAGGTTGACGGTGGTATTGTCAATTCGAAGAAGAATCTGGGAATCAGATAGATCTTTTGCAAATATTTTAAGGCCAATATAAGCAGCCATAATTTCTAAATAGTTGATATGCTGCCTGAGTTCATGGTCTCCCCACAGGCCACTAGCTCTCTGATCACCACACGCAATCCCCCACCCAGTTGTTGAGGCATCAGAGAAAATTTCAAGGTCATATTTATCCATTTTAATTTTACAAACAGGTTGATCGATAGCATGACTCCACCATTCGAAGTCTAATTTTAATGAATTAGGTATATTCATAACTGTTTCGTAATTATTGTTTGTATTTTTTAAATTAAGGTACTTACATCTTTCAAATAGTTTGGTATAGAGCCAGCCATACTCCACAGCTGGGCAGGCAGACACCAAAAGACCAACAAAGCTAGCGAAAGTTCTGATTTTGCATTGATTTAAATTCGACATTCTTTTAATTTCTAATTTTATTCTATTAATTTTTTCTTTTGGTAATGTGACCTGAAATTTTCTTGTATCTACAACATATCCCAAATATCTGCAAGTGTGTGAAGGATTGAAATTACTTTTTTCTTTATTTATAATAAAACCAAGACTCGTAAGTAGGTTTTGAGTTTCTTGTAGGTTTTTATAACATGTTTGTTGATCATGACCAATAAGACATATGTCATCTAAATATATAGTAGATAAGTATCCACGTGTTCTCAATAATTTCATCACTGGTTTCATAACCTTTGTAAATACAAACGGAGCAGTATTGAAGCCGAAAGGTAAGATATTAAATTCATAAATAGAATGTTCAAACTGGAACCTGAGATATTTACGATCATCTTTATCAACCTTAATTAAATAATAAGCGTCTTTTAAGTCGATAGTGCATAAGTAACAATCTCGTGAAATCAGTTTTAGCACAGTTCTCAAGTCTTCCAGTTTGAAGTGATTAGTATCGATAAATTTATTTAAAGATTTTAAATTTAGGATAAAACGCATCTTTCCGTTTGGCTTGGGTATTAAAAACACATTTGACAAGTATTGGTCGGACCGAGCTTCACATTCCGAAATAGCTCCTATTGATAATAAATTATCAATGGCTTCTATGAGGTGAGCTCTTTCTGATTCAGAATGTTTCCGAATGCGAGGAGGTATTGGTTGAATAGGTAACCGAGAAAAGGGAATTTTATAACCCTTTATATATGAAAGGATCATTTGATCATGAGTGATCATTGACCATTCTTTATAAAATAAGGACAATCGACCAGCAGGTTTTACCTGGTTTAGCGACGTCTGTAGTTCTGTCGCTGCTGCGGATGCTGAGACTGCTTGGATGAGTTGGCTGGCCGATTGGGCGTCGAGGTCGTCGCAGGCTCTTTCATCCTTGGTGGGCCCGTCGGTCTGCGAGTCGGACCCGGATGCCGCCAGTTTAAATTCCTTGGTGGATTAGCTGTGTTCTGTGTAAACTTCCTGTTTGCAGGTTTAGGTGCCGGTTGTTTAAGATCTGTACCAGATTTATTTATGGCCTTTGCAGTTTTTATGGTTTCTGCTAAGTTCTCACCGAAAAGAAGCTTATCAATTTTTGTGTTTTGTAGCTGCTCTCTAACTTCTTTATTTACAGCATTTAATAGGAAGTTTCTACGCGTCACAGAGTCAGCATGTTGACAGTCGCAAATGATACGTGTAGAATCCATTAGAAGTTTGAGTAAAGCGGTGTTTTTCTCCTTAGCAGACAGTATAAGCGTGATAGCTTCTCCTAAGGAAGTAATGGCTAAGGTAAGTTGTTTTTGTTTACTTTCAATAGCTTTATCGCGTTTAGCGATATCAGAGACAGCTGCTTTTATTTCTGCGTTTAATTCTGGAGGATCAACCAACTTGGCATTTTCAGGAGTTAAATAATTTTCTCTAAGCTCCTTACGCAGCTCTTTTGTTATCCCCGCCGTAGTCCAATGTTGAAATCTAACGGATAAATCTTTTTGTATATTTTTTCCATATGTTTTATCTGTTGTAGGATCAGTGCCTAATATATCCAACAGTTCACTATCAAGTCCTGAGTCGTCTATCGCAAGTATCATCGCGTCTGCAAGCGGGACAGGCTCTGGAACTACAGGTGGTGAAGGATCCGCGGGATCCGGCGCAACTATCACGACAGACTGAATCTGGGCAGAGTTTTCATCGCGTGATGTGCTTGGGAGTGGGTCTGGTTCCAGCTCCATCTCGGGCTGCGTCAGGTCTACATCTGTATGTAGCTTGGGACTAGGCTGATCTAGGTCTGATCTGACTGCTTCATTGTTAAATAACCCCATATATTCTCCGTCTGAAAAGGAGACGTAAAGTCCCATGTTAGCCTGGCAATGCGAGTCAATATTATATTGTAAGTGACAGTCCCAAGTTATGATAACACGTACTGTCCGCAAACAATTTTTTCTAGCACCATGAGACAGTCCCACTGTACTGCTCGGCGGGCCGGTAAATGACTGCATTATTATCGTAACAATAATAAAATAGAACAGGTTGTTCAATTTATTAAAATCTTTAATGTTTTCAATGTAAAAACTCATTAGTCACATAATAGTCCCAAGTAAGAAACAGTCCCAATGCAAGCAAGTACTGTCCGCAAACTATTATTTCGTAAAGAATAATTAAAACTTATTTTGTCTGGCTCGTATTAGTGAAAAAACAGTCCCACTGTACTGTCCGTAACAATAATTTCTCGAGCAGAAACACTATGAAGTATGTACCTACATTGTTGTTGGTAGGTAGGTACAAAGTAAACAAGACGTGTAATCTCGTATACTTATACTAAAGACTTCATTCAATTAAAGAAAAAATAATTGTGTAGTGGGTACTCGTAAGTAGGTCAACACTGCTTAATATTATAGTACGAAAATAAAACATACCTTGATCATCTTGCCGGTGGCACAAACTTGTTGAAGATAACAATGAGTTATCAGAGTAATTTGAATCACGCGATCGACGCCGTTTACGTTTTAATTTTCTTTGTAATTTTCTAATTTTATGTTTTATACGGTCACAATCATCACCTTTTCGTTTAGGCATTATTTTTTATTTTATAATAATAACTTACTATTACTTATATATACTAATAATTAACTGTAATCGCGAGCGAGTGTGGAACGGCGCAGCACTAAAAAGTGAATGACATGGATTGCGGGTGCAGGAAACAAGTGTAATAATCCTACTACCCACAAAAAAAAAAAAAAAAAAAAATAGAAAATCTAAATATTCTCAAAATAGTGTGGAATGGTATGTACTACGCGTTATTACATGTGGATAAAATGCTAATCTCGAGTACGAAGCCTGAAGTATAATAACAAAGGAATAGCGAAAACGTGTCAATACAATTTACTTCAGAATAGTTATGATATAAATTGGCTTTCTGTGGCCTCACACGCTTTTTCACAGCCCTTTGTTGGAATAAGTGATTTTTTTGCGATTCTTTTGGTTATTTAACATTTTATTTTTATTCAATCTATATTCCATTGTATATTTGATAAATTTCTTCACAAAATTGAGAGAAAATAGTAATTTCTTGGTACTGAAAAGTAAATAAATACCGTCGTGACTCCTAACTTCACCTGGGTTTTTACAGAATTTTCTAACGTGCTCTCAAGTTGTGGAGTATATTAAACCACACTCAATAAAAACCGTTTCTATTTATATCACATCACATCATCAGCCTATTAATGTTCCTACTGCTAGGACACAGGCCTCCACTCTGTGAGAGGGAATGGGCCGTAATCCACCGCGCGGGCCCGCGCGGGTTGGTGGATGTCACTATTTGTATACGTCTACACTAAAGATCATCGACACTTAGTAATAGTTAATTTAATCGAATGAAAAAATTATGCAAATGTAGTAGACGAAGCTTATGCATTGTTTCCTATCTTTGCCTGCCTTGTGTTTCTCTATGAAATAGAGTTGTTTATAGGTGTGATTGTCAAAAATTTTGAATAACATTTTAAACGAAATTAGTCTTAATATTTATTACTGTAGAGTTGATTTTTGAAAAGACTTTAACAAAAAATCAAACAGACATCCAAAACAAAACACTTCAAAGCGAAAAATAACTTTCTTTTACAAAGTCGGTGTCTTTGGTACCCATTGTTTTCCGTTATTCGACACCGACTTCGGAAATTAAAGTTATTTTTCGCTTTGAAGTGTTTTGTTTTGGAAGTCGGTTTGATTTTTGTTAAAAAGCTTTTTATTATCCTTTTTTTAGAGGGATAAAAATTTATCATGATACACTAAAAAGTTCAGCCTTACCTGCTGTCTTTAATCTACACAATTCAAAGGAATTCAAAGTTTCTTCCGTGTTGCAATATAAGTTGCAACACGAAAAAAAAGCATTAGCATTTACCGAAAAAATGCTATGCATCATCAGTGTAGTGAAGTTAGCTACGTTTTGATCGTTAAAATGTTACTAGGAATAAAAATTGGTTTGTACTTGGTTGATTTACGCAAGGTAGTCATAAATATTTGGTAAATTTTAATTTTCTATGAAATAGGTGAAATTAGTGTTCACAGGAAAAGTTAGGGGTCACGACGGTACCTAAAATAAACAACGGACGATATTTAAATTTGCTAAAAAAAACATATCTACCTATCCCTCTTGGTACTCGTAGTATAGGATTGGTTATGTTACTTTATAACTTTACGTTCCTACCTATGAGAATAACATACGTTTTCTTACATCCACATTCATCTTCTTTTCGTGTCGGTTCATCAAATTATACTGTTTGGGCCCAGTAGGTCGCCACCATTATTGCAGCTTTGGGAGGGTTGTTCATCCCCATCCACATTGCTCAACCAAGTTAATAGGTGTATAAAATGGGAGCCGAGCGTAAGAATCCCTACCTGATAAGATACAGTCACTTCGTTAAATCCTTATCCTGTCTGGACGTCAACACGCAATTACAATTTTTCCGTTTCAATTTTTGGCAGTATACTTCCTCACACAATAGCCGATCAGACGTAATGACAGCAGTTTTACTATTGATTAGGTAGGTAGGTATTCTTTCGGTTAACTCCTGATCATATAATCCCTATCATTCTTAGTAGAATTCTAAACTAATAATTTCCTTGCTGTAATATAATATTTATTCATAAGTTATGCTGTACCGTAAGCTCTTTGCAGCATAATCATATTTATTAAGAAGACCACTATCACGACTCCCACTGTGCATAGCCCTTGAGGATTTAAATTTCCTGCAGCGAAGCAGTCGGTATATATATACTCAGGGACCGTAGCGCTGCTACCTCAAGTCACCACAATTCGGGTAAATACGAGTAGTACTGGAGCTGCAATCGCATTTGACGGCGATAAATTCGTATATTTACTGCAATACGTAAAAAAGGAAATTACTGCTTTTGTTACAGCCATCGAAGTAGATATGTTGTATAAATGTTTGTATAACGTCTTTCAGCTGAAACGATGATGATGATGATGTGTCCAATAACCTGTAACGGTCTAGGTCGCAAAGAAAAGGATAGAAGAGGGCAATGTAGTGGTTGGAGCCACTGCCTTCCTCTTTTTTCATCAACCCAGTTCGTCCACTTTCATACTCCAAAATTTTCCACGACATTTTCCCCAATTCTGCACATCACATAACATTTATAAATATACATCATCGGAATCCGCTGTATGCGAGACGCACGGGATCGGTCAATGAGGCGACGCCGGGGGTAAGCATATGTCCAGCAGTGGACGTTTTCCGGCTGAAATGATGATGATGATAGTTGTGTCCACGCAAATTGCAGCGAGTACAAGTTTCGGAAGCATCATCATTTTGGTGTACAATAAAGGATATTTGTTGAGATAATGAATGAAAGGCGACTAACAAAAGGTATTTACAAGACAGACGTGTGAGGAAACTGGGAGGAATCTGGGAGGGGATGGCCTAGAAGAAAATACACAAATATTTTTGGTGGAGTTCTTCAGAAAAACCAGCAATTTCTTCCTATTACAGGTTATTCTATCGATCATCTCATCATTCCAGAGGAAGGACATTCACTGATGGACATATACGCCCTTCAACCGTCTGTGCTGCTCGTTTCGATTGCCAATGGCGCCGATAGGTTCTGGCATTGCTACCGAATACCTGATGTTAGCATTAGTAGGCCTCCGAAGAGGTGGACAGGAAGATCTAGTGAGGACCGCGGGAATCCATTAAATGCAGTTACAAGCATAAGGGCCCCACAACTAAGAACCTTGGTCTGTATAAATGAAAGATATTAAGACCGGGCTACTTTACCTTAATATGTGTACTCCAGTCCTTAAGTTACAGTGTCCTTATTCTACTTTCTTTAACAGTACCCGCTGGGGTGTCTCCCAGCTCTGTAGCCCAAACGTTGCAGCAACGACGTCGAATGTCAAGTTACAGATTGACATAATTATCAGTTTGACGGCAACATGCGTCTCCACATTTTGCGACGTCACAGCATTTTTGTTGTTTGAATATAAATTGTATGTGTCTGTTCGGAGGCGGTGATGTATAATACAGTAGCTAGGTACTTATTTTTATTAAACGAATGAAATATTTGTACTTGCAAGCTAATGAAAGGTACGCTATTTTCGAAAATATTTGTAGTGATAACGTGATATAGGTAAAAAGTTAGGTAGGAAATGTTTGAAGGTACTGTAAAATAATGAATGACAAGCAATCTACTCAATTTTATGCGTTTAGAATATTTATAGATATAGCGTAATATTTTACCTATGAGAGAGCGTTCCATGTGAGAAGTTAACATTTTAATTTAGTTTTAGTTAACTAGGTATGTATTTAAAAAGGTTTAAGCTTTTTTTTTTTAGGGTTCCGTACCCAAAGGGTAAAAACGGGACCCTATTACTAAGACTTCGCGATCCGTCTGTCTGTCTGTCTGTCTGTCTGTCTGTCTGTCTGTCCGTCTGTCTCCAGGCTGTATCTCATGAACCGTGATAGCTAGACAGTTGAAATTTTCACAGATGATGTATTTCTGTTGCCGCTATAACAACAAAGACTAAAAACAGTATAAAGTAAATATTAAAGGGGGGCTCCCATACAACAAACGTGATATTTTTACCGTTTTTTGCTCGATATTAATAACGGCTACAGGTAGACGCCTGAAATATTCACAGAATGTTTAGTGTAATAGTTACTTCAAAAAATAATAATTAATAAATTAAAATAAAATAAATTAAGGGGGGCTCCCATACAACAAACGTGATTTTTATGCAGTGTTTTGCGTTATTGGTACGGAACCCTTCGTGTGCGAGTCCGACTCGCACTTGGCCGGTTTTTTTTTAAACATTGCCACACTAGGAATTTTTTCCATAATATCGTGGGTGTGTTTACAAACATATAAACTCACATACACAACACCTAGAGCCGGAACAACTATCTGTAGGTCATACAAATATTTGTTCCGCGCGGGAAACGAACCCGCAACACGCAGCGAAGCAGTCAATCACTGAACCACTGCACCGTGCGCCTAATTAAGCAAGGAGTATAAACTGTCCCCTTACTTCGATCCGAGCCGTTAATGAATCGATCAATCTGTAGTTTCTTGATGACTCTATTTGTGAAGTTCACATCGAGATTACAAAGGCTTCCTATTGGTTGAACTTTTCCCATTGTATTAGGGTTAGCGTAGATAGAGTTGCAAAATTCTCAACCACGTTCCGCGCGGGGTGTGACTGCGATTGGCATCGAACCCGTGTTTTTTTGGGTTAAAAACAAAAAAAAGTGAATTCAAAAACTTAAAAAACCCGATTGCAAAGAGAAAATAGTAAATATTCGCGAGCTGGCTGACCAAAACCAGATATATTCTCTGACTGCACAGCATGATTTTCTTCTTGTTTACGTCTTTTTAGTTCCCTTCATAAGCAGTCGGGTTTTTAGAGTTTTTGAATTTAGTTTCCTTTACGCATACACTCGTGCACTGTTTTTGCCGCGCCTATGACTAGTATCTGCTATGATTGGATGCCGCCGTGATCGAAATTCGGTATAGAACTATATTTTAATTACTATTCAATGAAAAACTGATAGAGCATTTATCTGCCCTATCTGCGTAGACCCTAAAGGAACAAATCGACTGTATTAAAAAACCAATTACAGTCTGTCTGATAGAACACAGACTATTGACTATCTCCAGGGTAACCTTGCATGCAGAATCAACAGAAAAGTGTATAACACCAGTGTTGTGTGTGTTCCGTTGATGTACGTTGTCGATTTGTACGTGCAAAAGACTAGTTTCTTTTATTTAATCCCTGTTTGCGAGGACAGGAATAATGCCGAATAGTTAATGCAATCTGTTCGTCTGATCGTCTCTATTCGTTTTTAGATCGGCAATGATCGGATGTTGTTGACTTACGTTGCTGTTGCTGGGTTGCTTATACAGTTTTTAGTAGTCGTTTTAGTCCTTCTAGTGGTTTCAAAGATATGAGGTAATGAAGAATATTACATACATACAAACATACATACAAGATTCGCGCGAAAAACATAACCCTTTCCTTGCAGCCGGGTAATTAAACAATATCTTGTTCCAAACCAGTGCTGAAACGTAATTCTCTTTCTTTATAAAGGTACCTGCGTATATCCGAGTTTCCACTAAACCGTTTGTCCTTTCACCTTTTAAATATGGACAAAAAATTAATTAGGTCCCGCGTGGCCGTAAGGACTGTGCAAAGTGCCCTATCACAGATGCGTAGAATTCCCAGGTGAGGTCTAATGGACGATGGTTATAAACTACGTAGATGGGTAGGTATCATAAGTTAAAACGTTAGGACTCTGACGACATTCGGGTTTAATTTGGAAATTAATTCAGGTACATAAATATGTAGTTTGAAAATTATATTTATTCCCTAACATACTCTATTCTTCTAGACTTAACATCTTTCCAATTTTCAAATTTCTATAGCTTTCGGGGAAAACCTGTGTGAACGAGACGGGCATTAAGTGATATTTTAAAGTAAAACCTTTAAAGGTTGGAACACTAAAAATGTTTTGAAATTACAAACACAATACAAAATGGAATATCAATATTTTGTTTGTTTAGAAGATATTATAATTCCTTAGTGATGCTCTTTTCACCGGGTATTCACTTTTATAACCCTTAAATATAAAAAAAAATATAATATTTTCCAAAGAGTTTGTGGTCAAACCATTTAACCTCTGTATTTTTAATAAAATAAATAAATAATAATTAAACATGTCCGCTGGCTCAAACAGCGTAACCGAAAATGTAAGCTGCCAAAAATATAGGCATAGGTAACATAAAAATAATTTATTTTCCGCACTAACAAACCGCGTAGCTAATTGCAATCCGGCGTTACCCAGGTATACGCGTTGTGGTCCCGAATGGGCATTAAATTAGCCTAGTTTATGATTATATAATTGTGCTGCGGTTAGCAGACAGGTATGCCGACGCCGTGCAATATGCCGCGGTGTTAGATGATGTATGTGACATTAGTGGGTGATATTGAAATGTTATGTCACGCCTGTGGTCATCGGTTCGGCAGTGGGTTTTAGTAAACCCTTTTTTTGTTAATTATATTCAAGTCAAGTTAAAAGCACTTCGTCACTTTTGCGTTGACTAATTAGGCTCGATGCCTAGTCCACTTGCACTTGAACTGGATTTTGTACACGATGAAGTTCAGACAATCATCCCAATGACTGTTCCCCCGAATCGGTAATTTACCCTAGACTCAGAAGCATTAATTGACAAATGTTACGAATGCCTTCGGTTTTAGGTAATTGTAGACCTGTTTTCCTTGAAGAGTTTTGCTCTCAACACTCCAGTGACATGGCTAATCTTAAAATATTGGTATTAGATATTCCCGTTTCCACGGCAGACAGCGATGCCACACAGTGGTCTGAAAATCGAGCTTCATACTCATAGAAACTTAAAGTTAGGAAATATAAATAAATAATTGTAATGTGTCTGGTATACCTCTCCTTATGTAATAAATTTCCGTCGGTGCTCCATGGACCAATTGAAATCTGTCCAATTGGTCTATGGGGAAAATTACATGTTTCCATCGTCCAATTACCAACTGGGCTATGGAGAATTGAGAAATGTTCCGCTGCCCAGTTTAAGAGTATAGTAAAGCTTTGTCCATAAGTATTAAAAAAAATATGAGAATCCCAAAAGAGATCCCTACGGAGGAAATCCGTAAGGACCTTCTAGACCAAAATGTCCCCGTCACTGAAGCCCACCGCTTGCATAAAGCAAGAGGCGGACAACGGTACGATATCGTACTAGTTGTCTGTAGCCCCACTGAGGGTTACAACCCGATCTTCAATATAAAGACCGTGTGCTCCCTGTCGGACATTTCGATCGAGAAACCCTACCCTACCCTAGGATCGTAGCAGGTGGCGTTCTGTAGTTTCTACCTACCCCCATGGGAAAAAGGCGTGAGTTTATGTATGTATGTATGTAAACCCTACCGCCCCCACCTCGTTGGACAGTGTCACAACTGTCAACTTAATGGCCATTCTCAGGCCCACTGCTATGCAACACCCAGGTGCGTTAAGTGCATGGGTGATCATGGCACTAAGGACTGTCTCCGTCCCAAAGACCGCTCACAGTGCACGGAGCCTCCCAGCTGCGTGCTCTGTGGCTCCTCAGACTTACTCCCAGCCTATCCCAGCGCTGATGGCCCACCCCATAGCAGCTCCAAATCCAGTCCCCGACCCAGTAGCCCCAGCTGCCCCCATACCCGCACAAAGCCGAAAGGTGGCTTCCACCACCACCGCCGCCATGTTCCCGCCCACTGCCGCCCCCTCCGGGCACAAGCCATATTTGAGCGTCGCTGAGAATATAATCAGCGCGTATTCCATATGGTTGACCCCTCAAGCCCGTGCTCTGGATGCAGAAATCCGGAATGCAGGCTCTCTCACCCCCGCTTCATGCAGTGCCCTCTTCTCGAGGTACGAGTGCATTACCAGGGAACTTGACAGCCTTGTCTACAAGGACGATCAATGGGTTCGTAAATAGTACGAAAACTTATTACAAACGTAGCATACATACCGATTGGTCCGTCCTCGCCGCCAAGGCCCCGCCGCGAAGTCCCAGTCATTATTTATGTAGCCAGCCCGCGAATAGCTGTGCCATAGTTAAATTCTAATTAGTTAATTGGAGTTTCTTGTCCGTTTTTCTCCACGTAGGCTTATTCCGAACGGATGGTAGAATCACTTTATTAAGATCCAGCCTTAGTTGTCCCCCCAGCAACGCCCTGAGCCGACGTTCGACCCCAAATGGGGTAGCCCTCAGCGTTGTCGCTTAGGTTTAGTAAATATTTGCCTAGCTGGAGGCTATATAGTTTAGTCTCCGTAGGAAAACCCGGTTAAGACAGTCACTCTGACTGAACTGCAAGACGCCACGTATTAAAAAAAAATAAAAAAAAAACATAAACAATTTTTGAAACCGCTCAATAATCATTTATTAAATAATTACGACATAACAAATAAAATAAAAAATTGTACAACATATGCAGATGGGACAAACTGTATGTAACATTCTGTGACATTATAACGAGAAACGGAAAAAAAAAAACAATGAATTGTCATTACATTGACACCATATTGACACATAAGATTTATGTAAAGTGGCCATTTCAAAAAATTTACATACTTTTCTATCTTTTCTTTTCTTTTCATTGAAGATTATATTATAATAAAATCTAAAACTATAATTAGGTAACCTTATATTGTATTTATTCATTTATATTTTTGAATTCAGTTTGATGTGATACCTACCCATCTACGTAGTTTATAACCATCGTCCATTAGACCTCACCTGGGAATTCTACGCATCTGTGATAGGGCACTTTGCACAGTCCTTACGGCCACGCGGGACCTAATTAATTTTTTGTCCATATTTAAAAGGTGAAAGGACAAACGGTTTAGTGGAAACTCGGATATACGCAGGTACCTTTATAAAGAAAGAGAATTACGTTTCAGCACTGGTTTGGAACAAGATATTGTTTAATTACCCGGCTGCAAGGAAAGGGTTATGTTTTTCGCGCGAATCTTGTATGTATGTTTGTATGTATGTAATATTCTTCATTACCTCATATCTTTGAAACCACTAGAAGGACTAAAACGACTACTAAAAACTGTATAAGCAACCCAGCAACAGCAACGTAAGTCAACAACATCCGATCATTGCCGATCTAAAAACGAATAGAGACGATCAGACGAACAGATTGCATTAACTATTCGGCATTATTCCTGTCCTCGCAAACAGGGATTAAATAAAAGAAACTAGTCTTTTGCACGTACAAATCGACAACGTACATCAACGGAACACACACAACACTGGTGTTATACACTTTTCTGTTGATTCTGCATGCAAGGTTACCCTGGAGATAGTCAATAGTCTGTGTTCTATCAGACAGACTGTAATTGGTTTTTTAATACAGTCGATTTGTTCCTTTAGGGTCTACGCAGATAGGGCAGATAAATGCTCTATCAGTTTTTCATTGAATAGTAATTAAAATATAGTTCTATACCGAATTTCGATCACGGCGGCATCCAATCATAGCAGATACTAGTCATAGGCGCGGCAAAAACAGTGCACGAGTGTATGCGTAAAGGAAACTAAATTCAAAAACTCTAAAAACCCGACTGCTTATGAAGGGAACTAAAAAGACGTAAACAAGAAGAAAATCATGCTGTGCAGTCAGAGAATATATCTGGTTTTGGTCAGCCAGCTCGCGAATATTTACTATTTTCTCTTTGCAATCGGGTTTTTTAAGTTTTTGAATTCACTTTTTTTTGTTTTTAACCCAAAAAAACACGGGTTCGATGCCAATCGCAGTCACACCCCGCGCGGGACGTGGTTGAGAATTTTGCAACTCTATCTACGCTAACCCTAATACAATGGGAAAAGTTCAACCAATAGGAAGCCTTTGTAATCTCGATGTGAACTTCACAAATAGAGTCATCAAGAAACTACAGATTGATCGATTCATTAACGGCTCGGATCCGTGTTTGTTAACAGTGTTTTGTGTCAGTAACGCTATTGTATAGGTAGGCATAGCTGCGAATTGTGAGAAGATTATGCCAACTAAATCGTTTATCGATAGAAGTTCTGATCGGTTTTGAATCTGTCAATGAAAACAATTAATTTTATTAAAGATTGAAACTTTGTATTAATAACGGATATTTAGTAAAATAATATCCGCAAAACTTGTACAATTGCACTTGTACTTGTGCTTCCTTTTGATTAAAAACAGCTAGACCTAAACAAGTTCTAAGAAAAACAGGATTTTAATTAAAACTGAGCTGAGTAATGAACGTGAAATGTAAAATTAGAAATACCGTGAAAAGGATGCTTAGTAGACCTCTTATAATTTAAGATCGTGTAAAAGATGACTTTCTGAAAACTAGTTTTTCCTAAAAGTCTGACTCTCAGGAAAAACTAATTTTTATATAAAAAAAGCACCTAATGAAAAATTATAATATTACTAGTGGCTCGCCCGCCACAACTTTGCCAGAGTCATAATAATTTGTAGCCTATAACCATCTGGAATAATGTACCGTTTATTGAGCCTGCAGTAAAGCTCCCTACGGGCCACAAACTACCTTGGCCCTCCTGAAAATCTCTAAACAGACTCCAAAGCCAAGTGGGTCGGTCCAGGCACAACCTAGTTAGATGGGGGTACTCCAATGACCCGCAGTGCGATTGCGGAATCACGTCCCAAACAATGTCTGTGTAACAACACCTGCACCGCACCTTATGTGAGGCAAATGATTACGATGTTGGCGTGGCTGAATTCTGGTCATTTAAATATTTAATTTTGGAATTTTGGAATCACCGATACGACGAAAAAGAAGAAGAAGTACGAATCATGAACAGAGAGGTCAGAATCACAATTCACTATTAAAACAGACTAATATGTACTTTATGTAGATCTAGATATATTTCAAATTCACTAATGACCGCTACCCTCGAATTAACAAAAAAAAGAACGTCATTATGTTCACATTATTTCGAATCTTCATAAACCGCGTTTGTGTTTCTCCACATATTTTCGGGATGTTAAGAATAATGCTTAATGTAGCTGAAAATCATAAGGCGGAAGTGACAATTGGATGGCCCATTACCCACCATAACGTTACACCATACATTATTTCATCCATCGTAAAGATTTAGAGACCATAACAAAAATTGATGCAAGTATGATAAATTGTGAACATTTCTTGAAATGTTTTTGCTAGTGTATTTGGAACGATAATAAGAAGTAGTTCTAGAAAATATTGGAGCACTCTACATTTTTAAGTGGTATGCACTTTAATTTCGTCAGTATTTAGTTCTTAGGATTGTGGG
This sequence comes from Anorthoa munda, assembly GCA_945859665.1. Classification (NCBI taxonomy): domain Eukaryota; kingdom Metazoa; phylum Arthropoda; class Insecta; order Lepidoptera; family Noctuidae; genus Anorthoa; species Anorthoa munda. Next base: position 21,300,762 of record OX243908.1, read on the forward strand.
TCAACAGTTTGAATTGAACCTTGTTTTAGAATGGTACTGTCAAGGGTCAAAAGTGCATTCGTACTCTATCAAAACTAGTGTCTAAGATTTCTTTACAGAAGAAGGTCAATGGTTCATGACTGATTTAATCTATAGCATGGCATCTAAGGTATAAAGGTAAGGTAAGGTTTCAGTCGTGGATTGAAACCTTCTCCTACAAAAAAACTTTAGACACAGTTTTGGTAGAGTACGACTGCACTTTTGACCATTGACTGTACAATGGTAAAACAATGTTCCAACTGTTTGCACAATGGTGTATAGGTAGAAGTAGGTAGGTACATTTCATCAATGTTACTGAAAACAAAATAATGTACTCATGAGGAAGTCTTAAATTTTTCCGAGTTAGCTCTGTGAGTGGATAAATGTAAATATTTCAACGGCCACAATAGTTGGATGAACTTTTATGTTTGGAACACAGGTAAACCAGACTTTGATACTTTTTGATCCCGGTATTAGGATACCGCAGGATAATTCACGATACCTACGCGTGTGAAACCGCTAGAAAAGCTAGTTTTACTAGTTATTGAACCTATAAAAAATCAAATCAAACGGTATACAGAATGACATATTATCATAAAGATCAAATCAGTCAGATATTTGAATACCTATTCAAAACGGTAGGTTTACCTTAGTGAAAACCTTTTTATTCAAAGCCCCATTTCTCAACCTCAAAAACGATATTCCAGACAAGACCTAAGCATCCAATTTCTCAAAATCGACTATCTTCACAAACACCACAAGATCGATGGCAGTTTAAATCGCGACTATCTCGCGCCGCGGCGTTGTCCGCAAGCGATACGGGGAGCGGCAAATTACATTAATTCGCTATATTTTTGTTTCTACTCGTTCTTCGTAATCTCTGTCGTATTATGCAAACTGTTCCCCGTGACCTAGTTCCATACGGGCAAACACTTCTACTGTAAGAGCATAATGGGAACACTATTGTTATTGATGTTAGTTTAATGGAATTTAATTGCGAGTTCGTGGGCACTTCCTTTTTTTGTGTAGAAAAGTTAGCAGTCTCTCTAAAGCAGGATATAAATATTGAATATTAAATCTTGCTTTATTAGCATTGTCTTGAAACTATACTTGAATCATTATCCTACTACTTATTATACACTAACGTAAAATACTGTTTTTTTTTATTGTTGATAGGCTTGCGCTTGACCACTATCTCACCTGATGGTAAGCGATGATGTGGTCGACGATGAAGCACGCTTGCCTAGAAGAAACTAACTAAAATTTCTATTCACTCTTGACTTAAAGACTCCCAGGTTGTAGCCAACAGGAAATACAGACTCCGGCAGGGCATTCCATTCCTTTGCTGTACGCATAATAAAAGTATTCCCAAAACGTTTGGTGCGTATGGGTGGGATGTCCACCATGGACCGATGACACATGCTGTTCGTCTTGTAGTCAGTAGATGATGGATCGGGCTAGGAGGAATTAGTTCATGCAATTCCAACGCACACTCCCCGAAATGTAACCGATAAAAACCGACAGGCTGGCAACTCGACGCCGATGTTTGAGGTTCTGGAGCCTAGATTCGACCAGTTCTACATTGCCAATAAGCCTCTTGTCCCGTTTTTCGATCGACTCAAGTGCATCTAGCTGGTACTTGGCAGATCCGTCCCAGAGATGAGAGCAGTACTCCATGCATGATTGAACTTGCGCTTGATACAAGTTGAGCAACTGTTCTGGCGTGAAGTACCGTCTCACCTTCGCGAGGATCCCCAATTTTTTGGCAGCCAGCTGAGCTTTTGCCTCAATGAATGGACCGAAATTGAGCGTCGATGTCAACGTAATGCCAAGAACCTCAAGATGGTCCGTTATCGGCACGGTCACACTTCGGATTGAAGGAACCGGGTGGAATGGACTCCTTTTAGCGAAAAAAAGACACGCCTGGGTCTTTGCAGTATTGAACCTGACCAGATTGGCATTACGCCATTGGGAGACTGCTTTCAAAGACAGATTCAAGCGCCCAACCATGGCCACCCGGAAAGACCGGATCTGAGGTCCAGTAGCGCGCGCGTGGGACACGTATCTCTCAGCAACAGTGCTGTCGTCCGCATACCCAAAGGAGCCGGGTTTTAGCAGATCGTTTATGTGCAACAAGAACAATGTTGCTGAGAGTACCTACCCCTAATTGACTCCCGCATTAATGCCCAGTTGGCCAGACGAGCGGCCATCAATTACCACTCGAATGGACCAGTCCCTCAGGAAGTCTGCAATCCATTCGCACAGACCAATGGGCAGGCCGAATGAAGGAAGCTTACAAATAAGGCTTTCATGCTAGACCCTGTCAAAAGCCTTCGAGATGTCGAGGGAGACGGCGAGCGCTTCCCCGTGCCTCTCAATGGCCTCACTCCAGATGTGAATGGCATACGCTAGAAGATCTCCAATAGACCGATTTTGGCAAAAGCCATAGTGGCAGTCACTAAAGATGTCATTAGCTTTTAGGTATGCCAGGAGCTTAGAGTTGAGTACTCGTTCCATACTCTTGCAGAGGATGGACGTTATTGAAATGGGTCTGTAGTTAGCTGGGTCAGCCCGACTGCGCTTCTTGGGCACAGGCTGAACATTAGCTTGCTTCCATGCATTCGGCACTTTTCCCGTCTCATACAAAAGGCGAAACTGGTGTGTCAGGATCAGGGACAGTTCAGGCGCACAGGTTCTGAGAGAGACAGGTTGACAGATAATGGCCGGAATCCCGTCGGGGCCACTAGCTTTGTTCACGTCAAGATTGCGCAGCACCCTATGAACGTCCTTTTGATAGATGCGAATGTCCGACATACGCGTCTCGCATCCATCAAGAGAAGGAGGAGGCCGCGCGTCACCAGAATCCAGACGTGAAGTTTCCGCAAAAATAGAGACATACAAGTTTACTTTCTCCTCAGCGGAGTGGGCCAGTGACCCGTCTGGCTTCAGCAGTGGTGGTAGTGAGGGACGGCAGAAGTTCGATTCAACCGACTTGGCCAGGGACCAAAACGCTTTACTACCCGCTGGGTAAGTAAAGCGGCTAATGCAATACGGCTTATGTGTTCAAACCGAGATTTTTGCATCACCTTCTTGCAGGACTTGGCAGCACTATTGAAGGCTCTCTTCCGCTGACACACGTCGCTTGCTTTGCGCGTCCGAGCGTCGATCCATGCCAGTTACGCCTCATGTTTAAGCGTGTTGGCGCGCTTGCACTCGGCGCCAAACAATGGCTGGTCAACGCTAGACTAACGTAGCAATACGTCACCCTTTAGTAATAATATAGCCATTAATTTAGTGAAGTTCATATAAGAATGATTGTATTTTTAACTATACTGGTTAATGGATGTGAAACTACGGGCAATTAAATAGAGAAAAGACAAACAAGTTGTTTTAATTCGCTTTATTTAGCCTCCCACCGGCAGATTAAAAGTCTGACTCTTCCGATTTCCTTTAATGAATTCCTTTCGGCAATCTTTATTGTATTTGTACTGTGTGAACCTCCCTGGCGCCCGAATTTATTACATTATTATTTAATTTCATTTTGGGAGAACATATTTTTTTGTTAATTCTATAAAAACCAAGTAATACGTTACATTTGGCAGAACAGCATGTGGCAGCAGAATGGAATGTGGTACTCCATTTCCTGACGCAGCACATCCGACACGGCGTCCGCGCTCGAAGAAGGATCAGCTGAAGAGAAGCAAGTAGGCTGCCAAGGATAAGATGCGAAAAAAGAACGCATCCCATCCCAATCTGCTGACTTGTACCGCCAAACCCGCCGAGCACCTCTTGGGCTGGGATCGGGTGGGGAGTGGACAGATACAGACTTCACCAGACAATGGCCGGAACTACCCAAAGGTGAAGATACCGACACCGAGTAGTGGTCCGGATTTGTTGTCGGCAGAAGTTCCAAGCAATTGGCTGTGTGCGAATCAACATCCGGCACCCTCGTTGCTCCCTGGACCAGCTGAGCGAGATTTAACGCAAGCGCGAGCTTTCTCGTCTCTAGCCCAGCATAATCAGTGCACTGCTACGGGGAGAGCCACTCCTGGTGGTGGGCATTGTAGTCCCATAGTAACACTAATTGGACGGAAGGGTACCGCTGCTGTGCTGTATCAGCCGCCTCACTAAGGTACTCTGTGAGCATGGCTGTCTCCTGATCACCACTGTGCGAGCGGTAGACACAGGCACAGATAATTTTATCCAATCTGAATGATTTAGACTATCGTTTAAGTAATTCGACACGAAAGAAGAAGAAGAAAGGTACTACTGCCCAGCGTTATTCTTAGATCCTCAACCAAAACCAATGCGAGAACTTTTCGTTTTGAATTGCCTCCTCTAGTTAATATCACATACATGTTTATTTGACCGACGGAACCCTTATCCGTCTTCAAGGATTCCTTTCTGACCACTTTTCTCAAGTATCGTAACAAGCTACTTACGAATGATAGAGGGACGTTCGGAATTATGAATAATTCAGGACAATATGATTATTTCTATTGCGGTCACAAATTCACTGAAAGAAGTCCAAGGGAAGTATTAGTCTAGGGATAATTCTTGGCTAAAAAGATCCGTGTAAGGGGAGCAATTTCTGTCAGTCTTAAAACTGACCTGATGCATATTAGGGTTTACTTGGGCATATTGGGTATTAGAGAAACAGTGGTAGTTTAATGTATCTCGCATTTTATCTTACTTCTTTTATGTCCCTCATAAAGAAAAGGAAGCTTGACTTTAGAAGGCAAATAATCGCAACCCTGTTAGTCATAGAATCAATTTTATTCTAGAATATTCTGTAGAGCCATTTTTCACCAACAAGGTTGTGCTCAAACTAAGCCAGTAAAGTAAAAAACATTTCCATAAACCAGTTTTTTATACCAATGAACTTATTTCTTTTCAATTCCAATATCCCGACTCCGAGAATGAAGTTGTAACAAGACTCAGTAAAAGTAAGGCACATGAGGAATACATCATAATAAACAGGGAACATATATCCGACCGATCGGATCTCATGTGTAGCCGAGGACACACAATAGATAGGTGCAGAAGATCAAATTCGTAGAACGAGCAAAAATACACGTAGACTCAGATAGGTTTCACGTACAGTAAGTAGCGCACTCGACTGGCCATAGTTTCAGATTGGTTACACAGAGTGTGTAAGCGTGTGAGCTAGTCTAGTCAGTTGCTGAATGCAGCTGCTAGCACTATTTGACCACATCATTCGAGTTGGTCGTCGTTCGTCATCCCCCACATTCAAGGCTGCAGTTCTAAGTAATACTCATCTTGTGACCTTACGGAGCGCGCCAAGATGCTGCTATGCGAGTTAACAGTCACAAGACTCACAGGGGCTCTCTACTGTCAGCTCAGCAGCTTATACTGTATAACCGGACTCATTTCAACGACGCTTCTGTACGGTTTCTCTTCTGTGTCGAGGATTTACGATGTTCTTCAGGAAAATGAGACGATCAATGGACTCCCCCCGACACTTTGACATAGTTCTCATTGTGTGACAAGATTAAGTGGTATCATGTTCGGGATAATGTAAGCAACTTAGATTTTATTGGCAGCCGCGGTATGTTCAAATAATTATAACTTAAACAGTGTGAGGAAGATATTTTGATAAGATTATGAATAAGTTCTGGAGCTGAAAGGCGTTATATAGAGTTAGAAAATTCTGAACTAGATAGGCTTCCAAAATGATGGTACTCGGCTTAGGTAGAAGTTAACCTAAGAAGTTCAAATCATATTTTACCGAAAATAAAATAACTACGATATAGTTATTCAAATTTGATCTTTTCTAAATTGGGCCTAATCGGTAAACTGTTGTTAACCTTTCTGGGATTAAAAAAGTATTATTCCACTAAGCAAAATGTTGTATAAAATACCTCTACTAAAGTATTTTCGTTTCGATATTATTCCAAATGTGATTTACCATTTTGACGAGTAATTATAATAAAGTCTGTTGTCGATGCCAAACTCGAAAGTGTTTACAAAAAAAGTCGTCTCACCTATATATTATGCGGATACGAAATATCGCATTAAAATGTCGTTAGAAGCTAAGTATCCCAGTGGGTTATTAATGCGATTATTTTTACCGAGTCTGCAGGTATGTAGGTAGAGGTACATCCCGGCCTACTGATCACCCGCAGCCTAATTGCGTAAGTGAATTCTGCAAAGCAAACAAGTTGGAACCTTCCCAAAAACGACTTTTCGTATTGCATATTACACTCTGAAACGGAAAGGTTATGCTCCTTTCATTACCAATATTTTGACGTATAATTGATTGTATAAGAATGAATGAAAGCGGAAGAATCGAGATAAAACTTCACTATTGGTATTTTGTAATGCAAATGTCATATATCTTCAACTCCGTAGTATCTCTAAGTAGTCTGTGTTCAACTCAAAGGAGGATTTCGGAAAAAAGTCTCACAATATGATTCCTAAAGACTTGGATTTCAATTTACTTAATAGTCATTTTTAGGGTTCCGTACCCAAAGGGTAATAACGGGACCCTATTACTGAGACTTCGCTGTCCGTCTGTCTGTCTGTCTGTCTGTCTGTCTGTCTGTCTGTCTGTCTGTCACCAGGCTGTATCTCATGAACCGTGATAGTTAGACAGTTGAAATTTTCACAGATGATGTATTCCTGTTGCCGCTATAACAACAAATACTAAAAACAGTATAAAATTAATATTTAAGGGGGGCTCCCATACAACAAACGTGATATTTTTGCCGTTTTTTGCTCGATATAAATAACGGCAACAGGTAGACGCATGAAATATTCACAGAATATTTAGTTGTATATTCTCTTCAAAAAATAATAATTATTAAATTAAAATAAAATAAATTAAGGGGGGCTCCCATACAACAAACGTGATTTTTTTGCAGTGTTTTGCGATAATGGTACGGAACCCTTCGTGTGCGAGTCAGACTCGCACTTGGCCGGTTTTCTACTTCGCCTGTATTGGATAGGGCCACTAAAGCTACTACGCTAAGTAATCTTTCAAACATTCCGGTACCTGATTTTGTCCCTTTTGTCATAAGTCAATTCACCGCTTGTGATGTTAAAAAGAGTATTCTATCGATTTCGTCCAACGCTGTTGGTAGTGACTGTGTTAGCCGTAAAATGATTGTCCCCATCCTTGATGAGATTCTTCCTGTTATCCTTCACATCCTCAACTTCTCTGTTTCCAGTGGTGTCTTTCCTCAAGCCTGGAAAGATGCCCATGTTATTCCTCTACCTAAAAAATCTCATCCTGCATCTTTCTCTGACTATCGTCCCATTTCTATTCTTCCTTTCCTATCCAAAGTCCTTGAAAAACTTGTCCACCATCAACTCAGCTTGTTCCTTTCCAAACACAAGCTGCTAAATCCCTTCCAATCTGGTTTTCGTCCGGGACACAGCACTACCTCAGCACTTGTGCATATTATGGATGACATAAGGTCTGGCATGGAAATGGGAAAGTTAACTGTACTTGCTCTACTTGACTTCAGCAATGCTTTCAATACGGTTGATTTTGACATTTTGCTGGGCGTCCTGTGCTCTTTTGGCATATCTCCTTCGGTAATTGACTGGTTTCATAGTTACCTGTTTGGCCGCCGGCAGCGTATTTGCATTGAGGAATCTTTCTCTTCTTGGTGTCACACCTCTGCCGGTGTGCCGCAGGGTGGCGTATTATCTCCTCTACTTTTCGCACTCTTTATTAATGCTATCACTCAACGGCTATCTTCTTTCTACCACCTTTATGCAGATGATCTCCAAATTTATACTCAAGCCCCTCTCGGTGAGTTATCAGACGCTATTGAGTTTATTAATACGGACTTGGCTCGAATTGGTGACTGGAGCGCTGAGTTTGGGCTGAAAATCAATCCGACGAAAACTCAAGTGGCTGTTGTGGGAAGTTCCCGAACGGTATCTAGGATTGATTGGGCGACACTTCCCCAGGTTTCTTTCAGCAACACCGTTGTTCCTATAGCTCACACTGTGAAGAACCTGGGGATTTACATCGACAGCACCCTTTCCTGGACCAAACAACTGCAGGAGGTCAGTCGGAAACTGTTTGCGTCTGCGGGCTCCCTGAGACGCCTTCGTAACTTTCTTCCCATCACCACTAAAATTGCGATAGCACAATCTCTTCTTCTCCCTATCCTGGACTATGCCGATGCCAGTTATCTTGATCTCACCCAAGACCAGTTGGACAAGCTTGAGCGACTTCAAAATCTCTGTATCAGGTTCATATTTGGCTTGCGCAAGTATGACCATGTTTCTGAATTTCGAACAAAGCTCAAATGGCTTCCTATTCGCCTTCGCCGGAATGCCCACATACTTTCATTGCTTTATAATGTGCTCTTTAATCCTGCTAGTCCTTCTTATCTTAAAGAACGCTTTCAGTTCCTCTGTGACACACATTCTCGGTCCTTGAGATCATCGGAAAACCTAAAATTAAGCATTCCTATGCATTCCACATCCTTCTTCGACAAATCTTTCACGGTTATAGCAGCTCGTTTGTGGAATGCATTACCTATTGAGGTAAGACGTGCGCAAACATTACCTACCTTTAAAAAAATGGTGAAGGAGCATTTCCTTTCTCTGTAACTATTCTTCTCCTTTCTCTGTTCTATATTTTATATTTATTAGTATATTATTTTATTGGTATGTATGTATTTTATGTAATATCTAAGTAATATTATCAAGATAATTTTTGTACACTGACAGCCCTATGTCTATCTCCTCTTGTTCAGTCCATCCAAAGGTTGTCTGTAAGAGATTGCCCTGTGCGATAAGACCGCCCATTGTACACTTATCTTTAAAAATATTGTCCTGTTATTATTTAAGTGGTGTACAATAAAGTATATAATAAATAAATTTGGAAAGCTAACGCTAGGTTTCCAAATTAGTTTTGCAATACCGAAAAAGTTGAAAGAAATGATTCTGATTCTTTAAAAGAATCGACTTGTTTCCTTTGCAGAATTCACTTACGCAATTAGGCTGCCGGTGTGCCAACAACTTTAATACGATTTTATAATCTTTTGTATTTTATTTTGTAGCTCTCGAAGTCTTTTTATTTGCTCCTTCAGGCATTCAGTACCATTAAATAATAATAGGTGATTAAAAATAAATGTTCATTTGGCATTACTTAATACTGAATTTACATGAAAGGCATTTCATCGATTTGAAGCTCGTTAAGTTTCACTTGAAATGATATTGCAAAGGAAATTAAGTCATTCATTTTGTGTAAACTTCATTTGAATTTTGATTGAGCGAGAAAATTGACTCCACAAACTAAGTTTTTGATTTAAGATGATTATTATTATTATTATTTTTATATAATTTGATCAGGGTTCTTTTAAAACAAGTCTCCTGAATTAAACGAATTAGATTTTTTTAAAACAAACATATATCAAAGTATTTATTTGCCTAAAGGTTGAGTTGAGTGAGTTGCTCAGTGTAGACAAACTTCGTTTAGTTTAAATAAATCTTGAATATCTAGAAGGCGTTCAAAAATACATTTGACCTTTTTCTTTTGAAAATATTTCGTTTATCATTCCATAGAAAAAACTAAGTTTTGCCAGCGACAATGTCCGCGTAATTTCGTGTATTTTTTAGAGATTGAATCGAGTGTTGTTTCGATTTTTATGTTTTTCTCGTTACTATCAGAGTCATGTCAGATCAGCTTTTGTCCGCGGCTTTGCTCGTGTAACATGTTGATAAAAAAATTGGTTCTACATACATCTGTTTTAAACTTCATTAAGATTGGCTTAAGTGTGACAACGTTACAAACATACAGACAGACACAGATATACTTTCGCATTTATAATATTAAAATGGATTTAGGCTGTGCTTTGTGGCCGAGCGTTATTTTTTGTAGTTGCCTTAATATTTAATAAAGTATTTTTTGTGCAGCTAGTGTCATCTTTCATAAACGGCATGCGTGTAAGACTAATGAACATAAATTAAGCAAAATAATTAAAGAAAGGAAGAAAATACATTTATTTAGCACAGACTATAATACACACAACATAATATTATACATCAGATAAAATACAAACAAATAAAAAACGTGTTAAGTCGGACGGTAGAAGTTAGCAGGAAAGTGTGCCTCACGGCTGCGCCAAAAAGGCCCAGTTCAGCAAAAATGCCAGACAACTAGTGCCTGACGCTGATTTTCAACTGGATCTGATTTATGAACTGAATTATATAAGGACTAGTGGCCCGCCTCGGCTTTGCCTGGGTCATAATAATGTATAGCACCACCATCTGGAATAATAAACATTTAAATGGTGAAAGATGTTTTCAAAGAGAACGACTACATTTTATTACCCTACACGTAGGAACAAACTCACACAATAGGCTAGTTGACGAAAAATATCTATTAAGTCCCACAGTTAGATAACCTAAATATATTAGACACTCTTGCCGTTCCCTTTGGATAACTTCCGATATTCTCGCGGGTGAAACTGTGGGCTGAAGCTAGTTGCCAATCATTTTAGGTCAAAGTATACAAACAACGTTGATGTCGTGGTGGCCCAGTGGCTAAGACCTCGCCTCTCGTGCTTGAGGTTGTGGGTTCGAATCCGCGCAAGTACCAATGTGACTTTTTCAATTAATATGTACTTTCTAAGTTTATCTTGGACATCTCTGACAACGGTGAAAGAAAAAAATCGTGAGGAAACCTGACTTATTGTGAGTTTATTATGAGATTGTGCTCTATTGGTGTAATTGCTGCTAGGCGTTCCAGTGCGAAGATAAGCTGATAAATAAATAAACGTTCCTGGAATATCAGTTGGTAAGAGATAAAATTACTATATTCGTTTTTTCCTGGTAGGATTTCCGCAATCCACACAGGTGAAACCGAGGACAGAAGATAGTTACCGAATAATTTCAGTTCTAATTATGCTAACAACGCTTCTGAAATATCAATTAGAGATAACATTACTCTATTAGCCTGTTCCATATAATTTTAATTAGACTTGTAACGGAAACATTTGTCCAAAAAAGTTATTAAAATGTATGCATATTGTTAGCATAATTAGATTATTATTATAAACCTATTCTCTGTCACGAACAACGCAAAATGTACGAGCATTTTGTGTGCATGCATTTTTAGTGAGCAGTGTCAATTAAATATCGCTCTATTTTGCCAACTGTAAATACTCCAATGTAGTAATAATAATTTAGCTCCAATGGCCCGATACCAATTAACCCCTACAATGGCGTTGTTGGTTGCCGAAATAGTAGATATTTTATGAGGCGACATTGCTACTAATTGATTATGTTGTCGACTCTCTTGTGCACCAAATAATCTTAATATCGAGGGTTGACTTCTTGTACTAACTGATAGCTCAAAACAAATGCAAAACAAGGACGTCAATGCTTTCACGACGTTTTGGAAATGTCAAACCGGTATACATCTTGAACGTCTTCGTCTTCAGAAATTCGTATACAAATACAGTTCAACTTCGACAGATCGTATTAGCATTAGTATTAGATCTTATTCATAATTAAGAGAGAAATAACTTCTGCAGAATATAATCAAGAAAGGCTTCGCTCCCGGGGCCACTCCACAGAACCTGTATTTTTTTCGGGATAAATAGTAGCCTTCAGTAGCACTCAGGCATAATGTAGCTTTGTACTGGTGAAAGAATTTTTAAAATCAGCTAAAGTTTTAGTTTAGTTTCGACGGGCTGGTGTTCGCAACTCCACGACCAAGCGCGTATTTTGCGTACGGGTCGGATTAGATTTCTTTATTCGGTCCACCCCAGCTCCTCGAGGAAAGCTAGCAGCGCCTTGGTGTTGCTAACTATCTCCTGTAGAGTACCTGGGTCACCGAACTATTTGGCCCTGTAACAAGCGATTACAGGGCAGCTTAGGAGCAGCTGTTCTGCTGTCTAATCTTACACCATGCATGCTCTGCAGAGTGGGCTGTCCGTGATTCCTATGACAAAAAGATGCTTATCAAAAGTCCCGTGTCCAGTTGTTATGGCCGTGATTACACGCAACTGTGGCTTAGTCGTAGGGCCTTTTTCGTGAAACTGCCGCCGATGGAGGGCAGTGCCTCCTTGGCCTGCCTACTTTCGCTATGGTCAATCCTGGCTTGTTGAGGTGATCTTTGGTTTGCTTTCTTACCAGACCGCGTAGTGTATGTTCCCGAAAGGTAGTGGCACGATGGGCTCCGGTCCCACTGGTGCCATACTAGAACCCCTTCGGGCATGCTCATCCCCAGCATCGTTCCCTAGGGAATCACTCTGTCCCTTAATCAAATGAATGGTTAATTTATTGTGCATACAGACCTTGTTCAGGCACTGGTGACACTCATATATCAGCCCGGAGTTAACCGTGTGGCTGTTTAGTGCTTGCAGGACGGCCATGCTGTCCGAAAGTATGCGTATAGGGAAATCCTTTACCTCCCTGGCTAGGGCGGGTCAGGCCACCATGGAAATGCCCAAGCATTCGACCTGGAACACCGTGTCGTGGACCCCTAGTGGTGTGGCTAAGTGGATATTTAAATTCTCTGAGAAGACTCCTGCACCCGTGCAACACCTTTTATGGATCTGTCTGTGAAGATCCGTAGCTCATCGGGGCGTAGCCTCTCGCAGCGGTTATCCTCGCGTAGTTGTATTCTGTATTTTTGTCAATAATGAATTGCTTGGGTATCCGGTCATTAATGACTCTAGTTAGGGGGAATTCGTGGTTCTCTTCAGTCTCTCAATCAGTTAAGTAGTTTTTGAGTTCATCCATTACAAACAATCAAATCTTTTCTCTTTATAACATCAGTGTAGATGTCCAGAACCTCACACAGTTTTTCCCACGAGGGTAGGCAGAAACTACAGAACCTCACCTGCTACGATCCTTACATACTCTGCTTCATTTATATTCACACGACAACACGCACGCCAGTTATCAACTCATGTATATTGTAATAGATAAACCAATAATAAGATAAATGAAAGTCAACTCTCGTGTTTGTAAAACCCGAGAAGATTTTGTTTACCCAAAAACCTTGTTTATACAGATTGGGCCTTTACAGACATAATTATAGGCTCAGTTTTCATAACGAAGTTCGGCCTTAATGAATCGTCTAATAACATAGGTCTACGTAAAATCAAAAGCTCTTATTACTAATTAGAAATTCAACAAATTACTCGATGAAATGAAGCCGATTATTCTGATCTAGGTATTAGACTAACGAACTCTCTGTGTGATCTTATAATAGCCTAAGAACCCACTGCAAAAAACAGGAGCTAGTTTTTATTTTTGATAATTATACCTAACTTAATTTTCAGGGCGCAGTAGTGGCCCAGTGGTAAAGGCCAAGACTTATAAGTTGTAGCTCGTGGGTTCGAACCTAGACAGGCGCTTTATTTTGTGTATATTATTTCATCACCACTGCTCTCAAAACGATGAAGGAAAACATCGTCAGGAAACCGGCATGTCCTTGAACAAAAACTTCGAAGACATTTGACATCCACCAAACCGCACTGGGCCTGCGTGGTGGATTACGGACTACGGCCTATTCCCTCTCACAGAGAGGAGGTCTGTGTTCCAGCAGTGGGAAAATTAAAAGGCTGATGATGGTGATGAACTTAATTTTCATGCATGATACATGATAGTAGAAAAGATTGCTGTAAGTTTGCCTGGCATCTATCTTAACTAAAAAGGTTGTAAATAACGTTTGGTAAATAATTAATCCCAGACTGTTATACAGGGCTACAGTCGTCCTAGATACTTTAAGAGGTTGTAGTTCCCATCATTCCTGACTGATTTGACTATGGAACACCATACCCCAAACTTGATTAAGTTTGGGATATGGTGTTCCATAGTCAAATCAGTCAAAATATTAGAGATAAAAGGGTATTTTTTTAATTGCCGATTTTTTGTCTATTGGCCTATTTCTTTTGGGATTTTTGAGTCTAACTTATTTGTGTTTGCGATTTTTGTGTAGTAGATAAGTTGCTTTATTATTTGCAACACTTGAAATTGCAGTTAACTGAACCAATTGGGTTTGTTCTTTTTTTTCCTCTTTATATCTGGCTACTTATAAATTGCGATTAACTGATGGCTGACTGATAATAATCCACGATACAGAAACACCTAGTGTAATACCTAACTTAAAAAAAAAATACAAAATACCTTTTGCCAGGCTAGATGCGGCCATGCAACCCTGCAGTAATCTATTTTACTTTCAAGTATCATTCATAAAAATCAAGATTTATCAAAGCACCTTCAGATTTTTGCGGTGGGATCTCGGATATAAAGTGTGTACAAGAGATCAACTTTATTAGAAGATGTAGATTTTTAATTTTCCTTTGTTGGCTGTAGACTGCGAGTTCATAAAATGCTAATTAATTTGCTATTGCTGTTTGTAAATCTTGCTAAGTTAACGAGTACATATTAATTAAAAACTGTCCGTTTATATAATTAAAAAAATTGCTATATAAACTAATTAAAATATTGATCCAATCATGTAACATATTATTTTTGAGATGTCCGATTTTGATCTGCTGAAAAATAAGCTGGAAGTTAAGACTGGGTTATTCGAGCCTGTAGAACCCCTCATGTATAAAACGACTTATTTATTAATAAAAAATTGACACAATTCAAGTCCCACTGAAGTCTCGCAGGGCTCTAAAATATAATAGTACAGTCTATGACTCTAAAATAAATGTGCTCTTTGACGTGCTGTGATACAATATTGAAGATTATTTAAAAAAAAAACCTATTGACCTCAAAACCTATATATTAATTTCACTCCTAAATACAATTACCTATCAGTACATGCGGTTTCGATTTGTTTTGTGATGTAATTAGGATATCAAACCGAAAATGTTTTTGAAATCGACCCTGTTTCTGATACTAATTTTACTAGAGCAAGGATGTATCTATCATATAATAATATATTTTTACCGAGCTTCAATCCGCTGATATGCCTGTTTTAAACAGATTCTCAAACAGGCAAAATTAAGATAAGAGCTCTATAAGGGTAATATTCGGTCATTCTTCCATACAAACGTATATGGCAATTACTCCACTGTTTCACGGTGTACGTTAATATAAAAAAAAGCAATTTGTTGCATCATTATCTAGCCCTGTATGGAAACAAAAAGTAAGAGTAATAACATTAATTAATAATAATAATAGAAATACGAATAAAATAAAATAAAAATAAAAATAACTTTTAAATATGCTCATAATTTGAAAGTTATGAACGTCGAAAGTTCCATATTGCAACACCAATTTTAACGCATTTTCGGCCAGAAATAAATATCATAAGAATGACAACCAGGAGACGGGTGTCGCTGGCGTCGCCGAGGGAGGCCTAGGAAACGCTGGCGTGACCACTTAAAAGCGTTTACGGGTGACTGGCCGGAGAAGGCAAAACACCGGGAAGATTGGCAGGCTTTGTCAAGACCTTTACCCAGCAGTAAGACAATATAAAAGAAAAAAAATACTTATTGGCGGTTGCAAAACCAGTTGCATAACATATAACTTGATTTGAACTGTTAAGTTTATGATTTAAATAATATCTGATGGCTCTCAAGATAGATTGTAACTATATTTAGAAGAACTAACGCAATTATAGATGTAATGTGATATGTGGGTACGTCCTGATGGAATTCATATCTTTTCCCAAGTCAAAGCTACCTAAATATAAACTAATTTTTATTTTATGAGAAAAACAGAGGCGGATCGGTATATTACAAAGACATTATTTTCATTTGTAGCACTGTTTCAGCAAAGCTCCTAATGATAACACAAGTACATTCAAGGAAACAGTATTTGTATTTTTCTGAAACGAGGACTGCTTTTGCGGTGAACGTTACCAGAAAGCTGGACCAGCTTCGTGCAGGCGGCGCAACAAATTCACGGCTGAAACTGCTGGTGCGAGAATAATAAAATGAACTTCTTATTTGTACTGTGTCATTGCAGTAACAGTTGTGTTATGTTTTCTTTACACCACTTTTGTTGCAGCACGATTTTAGGACTGCTACTAGGGTTATGAACCGTGTTCCTCAGTAAATGTGTTGTGGAGGTTAGATTTGCTACAGCCCAACATCTAACATGATCTCTTAGTCGACTTTTTGGACACCCAAACCTCCAAGTCCAAGGAGCATTTAAAAAAGCATAATCAACTTATAATATGCATATACAGCTGGGACACAAGCCTCCTATCAGTGAGATAGAATGGAACATAATCTATGGGCCTAGTGCAGGTATGTAGAGGACACATGCTTTAAAATTGTTAGTCATTAAAAATTGGAACTCTCGGATTCGTGCCACCATACGAAGCCGCGGCGGACATTTGAACGATGTCATATTACATCCATAATTGGCATAAATGGGCCTTTTAAATAAAAAATAAATTTCGTTAATATCTCACACACATCTTGCTTTATTCAATTTTAACATCGACCCGTCCTTGTTGAAAGACCCTTTATAAACCCACAGAGCACGAAATGTCTGCGCTGACAATATCAAGAGACGCCATCCATACATCAGTATCATAATAATAATATCAATTATAAATACTAAAGTAACTCTGTCTGTCTATTACCTTTTCTCGCGTCAATAGCTGAACGGATTCGAATTAAAATTGGCACACGGGTCGACCATGACCACGCCATAGGGTGCTTTTTATCCCGGTTGTATGTTCCTTTGGATTAATAGAATACTTTTCATGCAGGTAAAGCCGCGGGCAGAAGCTAGATACTAAGAATATTTGTGTGTGCTGAGCTTACATTTCGGCTTTCATAGCCATAGTTAGAATTGTCATGGGCTGTCATTACAACATTGTCTTGTTACTTAATTAGTTCGAATGGGTCGTATACGGCAACTGAATTTAAAATTTGTCCCCAGTTAAGCTGAAAGGCTACGCGTTTTGTTTGGATGGCAATGTACTGTTACTAAACGAAATCATTCTTAATCCATAACAGTCATTCTATGGTAAACTCTTCAAGATGGCGGACCAATTATTTTTATGCACCCCCACAGTATATGGCATCGAATGAAAGGGGTTTTTCGAGAGAAATACGAAAAAAGCTCGTTTCTTTTTGAATAAATAACTTTTTTTTTTTGAGTGGACAGGATCGCGTTTTGTTTTTAGGGTTCCGTACCCAAAGGGAAAAAACGGGACCATATTACTGAGACTTCGCGATCCGTCTGTCCGTCTGTCTCCAGGCTGTATCTCATCAACCGTGATAGCTAGACAGTTGAAATTATAGACAGATGATGTATTTCTGTTGCCGCTATAACAACAAATACTAAAAACAGTATAAAGTAAATATTAAAGGGGGGATCCCATACAACAAACGTGATATTTTTGCCGTTTTTTGCTCGATATTAATAACGGCAACAGGTAGACGCTTGAAATATTCACAGAATGTTTAGTTGTATATTTACTTCAAAAAATAATAATTAATAAATTAAAATAAACTAAATTAAGGGGGGCTCCCATACAACAAACGTGATTTTTTTGCAGTGTTTTACGATAATGGTACGGAACCCTTCGTGTGCGAGTCCAACTCGCACTTGGCCGGTTTTTTGTAAAGTTTTGACAATGCAGTTCCTAAAAGAAGCCGCCGAGGCATTTTAGTGTTCTTTATTTAAACCCAATAGCGCTTCGGAGCCAATAAATTCTGCTACCTAAACGCAGGAACGAATCCGTGAGTAACTGTTGACTGCAAACAGCTTGGATTCTCGCACTTTTCATTTGTTTTTCGTACAATTGTTTGTTATGCCCGCAGTAACAGGGTTCTGTAAAAGAAATGGATCGATTTCATAATACATGATTTACAAGGCAATCGTGCGTGGAAACGCCAGGAGAGGAGACCCTAGAAGGAATTACACGGATCTGGTTGGTTATGTCAAAAAAAAAGGCTAGATGCGCAGTACTCATAACCAGCGTCCGTGTATGACTAGACGTATGAATGGTAATGAAGCAAAAGGAGTGTGTACAGATCGTAGCAGTTGGCGTTCTGTAGTCTCTGCCTAAAAGGGCGTGACTTTATGTATGTATGATACCTCTATAATTTGAGTGGCTGTAGGTAGGTAGGTACCTATATCTATACGAAAATATGGAAATCACTCGTAAATGTATTTTTTTTATTAAAGTGATCTTGTTATGTTTGATGGGATTTACTTGAGCATTAAATATTTAGAACCAATATGTGATTTCTTTTTTATCCCTGACGCTACACGAAAGTTGAGGTTCAGAAGAAAAAGGGGGCTTTTTACTTTCATCTTTAAGTCTAGAGTGAAATTCTAGGCAAGCGTGCCGTCGACCACAAATCGCTTAGCATCATGTGAGACAGTCGCCGAATGCGAGCCTATGAATAACAAAATATTACGGATGCTATTTGTGTGATGATGTGGCCACCTGTGGTTTCATGAATAATGTGTTACTTTTTTATAACATACGTTATCATTATCATACATCAGATTTTAAAATTTTCAAAACAAACCAAAAATACCAGTTCAACCACTCTCTACACAGCGTTAAAAACATTTCGTATCGTCCATATTTCACCGTGAATACATTCAAAGATACCTATTTAAGCACAAAGGAACGTTAAGCGAAACATTTTTCATAATATATTTCATACTAAATCTTCCAGCTTCGCCAGACATATTGAGAATTTGATAACAATTTCACCGACATTTTTAATATCCGTTTAAAGTTGGTTTACACGAAATCACTATTCTTTGTGTATCTTTTATATTTGTTATTCTGTGATGGACACAATACGGGCTAGCACCTCGGGTATCCAATTCTTTATAACTAAATCTACGCTTTATGAAACTTCACTTGTCGACAATGAATGCTATTTTTCTGCATGATAGTTTTTTCCTGCTGTAAAGACAATAATTTATCAGTTTTGGTATTGTTTAATTTTCTTTAGTGTTTGAGTAATTAGGTTGTTATTCATCATCATCATTTCAGCCGAAAACGTCCACTGCTGGACATAGGCCTCCCCCAAGCGTCGCCACACTGATATGTCCTGTGCGTTTCGCATCCACCGGCCTCCCGCGGTCTTGACCAGGTTGTCGCTCCACCTAGAGGCAGGCCTACCAAAGCTGCGTCTTCCGGTATGCGGTCGCCACTCCATAACTTTTTAGCCCCAACGGCCATCCGCTTTGCATGCAATTTGCCCTGCCCACTGTCACTTAAGTTTGACAATTCTTCGGGCTATGTCGGTAACCTTGGTTCTCTTGCGGATGTCTTCATTTCTGATTCGATCACGCAAGGAAACTCCGAGCATATCTCTCACTATGGTGGAAGGTCTAAAGTCAAAAGGACTTTAGACCGTCTGATGAGGACGATTGTGAGTGACCACGTATCTGTCTGGTAAGAGATCGCTTGCAACATACACTGGTTGAACAAGACTTCGTCTTGAGACACTGTGGTAAGTTGTACGAGAAGATACCGCGAAGGTTATTATTAATTAGTTTCTAATCGGGTTACTAAATAATTCAATTTGCCTAGCTTGTTCCCAAATATTTCGGTGTCCGCTTCCAATCTTATCGTATTCAGTGTTTACATGGAGCGACTGCCTATCTGATCTCCACAACCCAGTAACTGGGTAACACGGTAGCCTTTAGCAAGACTGGTGTCTGATTTTATGGCCTCTGACTACCTTAAGGACTAATCGGGTAACTAAATATTTATCGGATATTGAGTTCACCTCTGGTGTAATTCAAAGGGAGGTTATTTAAAATTAATTTAATTGAACGACACGGTTGGCGTAGTAATTTAGCGATCGCCTGTTGCGCTATGTGTCGCAGGTTCGATTCCCGCACGGAACAAATAGTTGTTGTGTATGACCTACAGATAGTTGATCCGGATCTGGGAGTCTTGTGTATATGAGTTTCAATGTTTGTAAACGCATCCGTACGGAAGAAATTCCTTGTGTGGGCAACTTTAAAAAACACAAAACCTTTTAAGGAAACAATTTCGAGTTTTCCATCGAATTTAAATGTAAATTCGTCTTTAGATGTATACATTTGCCTTAAGTGGGTACCTACCTGTAATCTACAAACCAATGCTTCTGTTTCTCTTTTGAAGTTATTTGATATATACCTCGATAATAAAAAAAATCTTATTATTATTTATTATATAGTTCATTGTACATCACATAATAATTCGGGACAATTATATATAGAAACAAGTGTACAATGAGCGGTCTTATCGTATATGGAATTTCTTGCAGGCAATCTTTGGATGGACAGAACGAGGAGATGGATAGAGGACCGTCAAAGAATAAAATATCATAAATAATATTACTTAGACATAAATATGATAAAATACACACATAAATAATATACCATTTAATAAATAGAGAATATATAAGGAGAGAGGAAAATAATAATTATAGTAAACACGCTGCCGCCCGCGGTTCCGCCCACTTGGTACTTCTCCCAATATCTTTATTAATAATAACTACATTCCTGTAAAGTTTCACCAAAATCCGTTCAGTATTTTTTGCTTAAAAGAGTAACAATCCATCCTCACAAACTTTCACGTAAGTAGGAAGATAATGTAACAATCGCCATTGGAACAACTACAGATAGTAATAATCCGAAATGCCAAATTCCGAAAACACCGTCTTGTCCTTTGTTGAAGACAATGAACCAATCTGCCACTAGATACTTAGTTCTTACTATATAAACAGCAGACTCCCCCATCCAGAACCACCATTTCAACTGATCGTTTAACTAACTAAGGTAATAGCAGATCTCTCTAACTAGCCATTAATGTCATGTGCCAGGTGCAATATGTACCCGAGATAGTTTAATTAAATCGCATTGTACTAAGCTCCGGCTTTGCTCAAGTCTTAGTTACCTCCCGATCTAGAACAAGTGGCATTTCTAACAGCACTACTAAAATAATATGTTATTTTATTACTCGAGTTGGTATATTAAGTGTTTTAAAATGGGATTTCTGTTTTAAACTTTAGATATTATTTTGAAGAATGTTTTCACCCACGAATATCTAATACATACATTTCAAGTTTTAAATTAATTTGAATGATCTATTTGAAGAACCTATTATTCGAGGTTCCTTTAGGGTTTCTTCTATATATTTTGCAACACTCGATATTTTTACTTTACTGCGGCGAAGCCCAAAAGGTGTGTTTGTGTTTTGAAAAATAAAAGCCTAAATAATTGGCCACAAAAAGATGTTTCGGATTTTGCACAAAATTCTTAAAATTACGAATGAACAATCTACTAAAACAAAGGAAAACTAACATTCAAGAAATACTTCACGAAAATGAAATGATGCAGAAACATAGTGTAAGTTCAAACGATAAGTATGAGTCGGGAACGGCCGCTTGGCACGAATGCTATGTATTCACGTCCGTCAAAAGCTCAGAACACCTAACGGAGGAGGTTTGTGGTGGCCAACCAAGTGGTGGACATCGGGCATAATCGTCAATCAATTAATATTGCACTAATACCTTACTGCCAATTTCACCCGTAAGTTGTCTCACTGAATCAAGGAGAGAAAAAATCGGCTTCAATCCCGTCTATATGTGTAAATTTTTTCATCACCAATGCTCTAAAAACGGTAAAGGAAAATATCGTGAGGAAACCGGCATGTCCTAGAAACAAAAAATCGAAGATTTGTGACATCCACCAATCCACACAGGGCCCGCGTGGTGGATTAAGGCCCATTCACACTCTCACAGAGAGAAGGCCTGTGTCTCAAGCAGTGGAAACATTAAGTCTGATGATCATGATGATTCCTGTCTATATATAGTTAGGAGTCCGATTTTGAAATTTTCCGTTATGTGTTTGAAATACTCATTTGCATGTTTTTAACCTCTTGGTATTGTCGTAACTTATTTGCACTGATATATAAATACCTAAACCATTGAAAAACCGTTCACGAAAAATATTGCCGCGCTTTATTAAACTTTTCGGAGTATGTAACGACTTGAGTTGGTTCATGAGAGACATTGAACATTTACAAATTAACTTTTCTAGCAGTAGATAGTGACAGTGCAAGTTAAAAAAAAAACAATTTACTGTTATTGCTCAGGGTTTAAGATATCATTTTTGCAAAGACATACTCGTACGTATAGCGGTATAAATAACCATAAAAGAATTCTGTGGTCAAAGACCGCAAATTTACGACTTGATTGAATTATCAATGTTAGTAGTTTAATTCGTCACACCAAGCCATGAACAGCATAGTTTCCTATCTTCATATTTTCACTCCTGACTCGAACGGACGCTTAACACGCGATGGATTCACGTAGAAGAGATACATCATTATGTGCCCCCAGCAAAATTAACATTTTGTTTGTAGAGGATACACTAAACAAAAGAGAGGAGGCTTGTGCTTGTGATTTCCGAGTTATTTGACAGAAATCCTGTAGTAGTAAATATTAAAATCATAACGCTTACTTTTGGCTGGGCCCTATTCGGGTAAAAATAACAATTGTGTGATCCGTGGAGCCCTAAAATACCCAAATACCTAAAATAATAATTGTGTCTCATTATTCAAAAACTTGGTATTAGTAATATTAGTTACTTAATTCATCATATCAGCCAAAAGACGTCGACTGCTGGACATAGGCCCCCCAAGCGTCGCAACATTGACCGGTCCCGTGCCTCTCGCATCCGGTGGATCCCCGCAACCTTCACGAGGTCATCGGTCCACCTAGTGGTCCAACGCAACGTCTGCCGGTTCGCGGTCACCACTCCAGAAGTTTTGTGCCACATCGGCCATCTGTTCTGCAAGTAATGTGCCTGCCCACTGCCACTTAAGTTTGGACATTCTTCGGGCTATGTCGGTAGCCCTGGTTCTCTTGCGGATCTCTATATTTCTGATTCGATCACTAAAGGAAACTCGGAGCATCCCTCTCCTTTGCCCTTTACTTACACTACTTTTCTAATTGATTGTATTATTATATGACATATGACGACGGTGACGAAGCTGTATGACGTAATCGTCACATCTCATATTAAGCTTTCAATGCACAGCATACCTACCTACTTAGTTTCCTATTTCCACTCGCTCGGCATGCGATTCAAAATACAAAAAACTGCAAAATGCGTGCAAAATGAAGGTTCTTCTCGTTATGTATGTTGTGTGTTGTGTATGTATGTCGTTATGAATGTTATGAACAAACTTGCCTGCACTGTGAAATACAGTGTGATGTATTGGTTGGCTTTAGATATTGGGGTTTATTATTTGAGTAAATATTTAGGTTATGTTGTATTTTAGGTGGATTGTCATTTATTGATGTTGGGTATGAACAAAATAATAACAGCTGCATGGATCGATCGCCGAGGTTAAGCAATACTTGTCGTAGTCAGTCCATAGATGGGTGAACATTCTGGACATAACGAGACTCCTACGTGGCTCGGAAAGCACGTTAAGCTGTTGGTGCCGGCTGTCATTTGTCGTTTCGGGTAGTTAGAAGTCTGAAATCTAAAACCAGTATTAGCATGGAATATCATATACCGATTTAAATAATTGTGGAGGTATAAGGGTATCCAGCTGAATCTAGTTAGACTGGCAGTCGACCCCAATTAAATTGGGAAAAAAGCTAGAAAGATTGATGAACTTATTTTTTATTTAGTACAATTTACCAATAAACCTTAGATGCAGTATTATGTTGGAAAATGTACAGGCTGCATCTTGAGTTGTTTAATAGGTATACAGACCTTGTAGATACTAGCACAAATTTCCGTGCGTTCAAGCGTTTTTGCCACTCCTATTATTGGAATCAAATTTAACAGCTTAAAAAGTTGTACTTGAACCAGTTGTAAACGATTCTTTGTGCCTATTGGCCTTGTTTGTTCTGTCTCCTGCTTGGTATGAAGAGAAATGTGAATATGACGTGGTATGTGAGTGAAAGAGGTGGATTCTTTGAAGGTCAGCAGCTCCTGCCTCGCTTTTCTCCATATGTTGGGGTTGGCACACAGTGTAACCGAATTCAACTGAATATCAGTTTTTTACAGGATCAGCTCCAATTCAGATAAAATTCCATAAATAAATCACAATCCAGTCTGGCATTCTGACAAGCCTTAATCCCCGAATCATTATCCAACTATTGACCGCCATGAGGCCTAGTAGCTTGAAATGTAAAAAATACTTTCACACTAGTGACTAAAGTTCCTTTTAAATTACCTATGACTTGTTACATGAATGAGACCACCAATAAGATAAGAAACAAAATTCTTAAATAGTACTGACATTATTCTAAATTTAGTCATTTTCAGAATTAGCATGCACTCCAACGCCAGCAATATGATACTTTTAGCCGCTAAGTCCTAATTTCCTAGTCAGTCCAACTTCAGTCAGGTAGACTTAACTTTTTAATTGAGTTGCCAACATGAACACCGTTAGACTGTTAGGATGTGACTTTCGAATGCTACGGAACAGTTACCAGACAGCCCTTTATTACCCTTTGTTGCTAACTCCCAAGTACGTCCCAATATACCCCGATCAAGTTATCTGTAATGGTATTACCTCCAATAACTATGAATTCTAATAATATACTCGTTTCGTTACGATAAGGACTTAATGGGTTACTGAACTGCCTTTAGCAATAACTTTAAAACAAATGAAACGGTGTAGGAAGATGTTTAAGAAGGTCTTCGTCATAAGTCTTGGGTTGTTTTTAATTAAGGTTGGCTTCGGTTTGGCCTCGGGTTATCAGATGTGACAGTTAACGGTATCAGAATAATTTGTATTATTTAGGAAGTCACTTAGACCTTATGTAATAAGAACCTTTTCAATATTAGTAGATAGATAGACAGCTTTTTCAACTGGTACAATGGTAAAATCATCGACAAAAAAAAAATTGATCGATCAAAAAATTAACATTCAGCTGAATTGAGGCAATTCTCCTATTTTAACCGACTTCCCAAAAATGACGAGGTTCTCAATTCGGATGTTTCTACTATTTTGTTCGGGCTTAACTCCGTCATATATAGACGGATTTGCGATTTTTTTTTTTTGTTTGAAAGTGTATATTAAAGTGGTCCCATTGTCACCAAGTCAAAATCTAATGATGAGATCTAATGGAAACTCCTCAAATATTATAAGCAGACATATAGCGCTTTTATTATTTTCAATGACATGGCAAGCATTTGCACTCAAAAAGTATAATTTGGTAAAGTGGAACTGATGAAGAAGACCACAGATTGCCACTGGATCTCCTTAATTATTATGTCATGGGTATAAGATATCTCGAATAGTTAAGCGACTATGATGAAGCATTTGGTATTTATTTGTTTATTATTTTAGACATTATTTATGTATTTTATTAGTTAGGTAGTTTATTAATATCCAACTTTAATTAATGTTCATATTTTTTATTTTGTATACCTACCACTGTTGTGTCCTTTTTAACCCAAAGGTAGACTGGTAGAGAATGCCTTGCTGCATTAAGTCCACCTATGTATAACCATTGTACATGAAGTTTAAATAAATAAATGAAGCAAATACATATAAATAAATTGGACTGATGAAAATGTTACCATCGAACTGAGCTGATGACGAAGGCGGCAGGTAGGCACTGGAACGTCGTAATAAAACAATGTACTAGCTGTGTTTGGGCTTATTGGAATTGAAATGAGATGTACTCTGACTATATATGATTTTCATGGTAATATGAGGTACTGAAACTAAAAATAGTAAAATAAAAAGCTTTTTGACAAAAAAAGCGAAAACTAACTTTGTTTTCCGACGTTGGTGTCGAAAAATGAAAAACAATACGTAGGTACTAAAGACACCGACTTTGCCAAACAAAGTTAGTAGTGAAGTAGTTTAAAAATAATGTTCTAACAGCGATAGCGTAACATTTTCAACTATTTGACAGTCATGACAAAATGTTGCTTTTCCGGGCCCTCTTAGTTATCACGTAATTTTTATCAATGACCAGTTTCATTAAAATGTTAATAGACTGTGATCAAATTATGTTCCCCACTCTCCTTAAAGGAGTGTGTGCTTGTATTTATTTTATAGGCCGCCAATTTAAAGTCGGCAATGTAACCAATAAAGGAGTGAATGTCTAAATTGCTAACAAGAAGGTAATGGCATTTGCATAATGCAAGCATTTCTATCTCTTCCTTAACAACAAAAAAATTCTGTTTTAAGCAAATTGAAGCCTCAAAATTGAGCGATTTAATGAGGTTCGAAGCTTTTCTTTTAGAAGTGGGTCTAATTTGAAATAACATATTCAGGGAGGAAAATTTTAACAATGATGTGGCCTAAACTGCCTAAGTAATAAGTGAATTAGGTAAAGTGGGAAGGAAGAGAGGGTATTTGTTCGTGCGTGTTATGAAAGGAATGTGGGCAAGCATTTTACTGAAAAGCAACTACCGTCTTTGAGAAAAATAATATTTGATTTTTCAAGAATATTCAGGTTTGTTTTATGTATTAACTGCTAGGTACCCACATACTGTGACGTTAAAAAATACTTGATGCCACGTTAATACGTATAATTTTGTTATATTATAAATATACACCGAAAATATATAAAATAATAAAAAAAACATTATTAAATAAACAGAAAAAGCGCAGGCTACCTAAACTTCACCAGATACCTATGTTTAACACCGGGCTGTTACTGAGAAATTCCATATGAAAAAGCTCTATTATTAGAGGGTTATTAAATTTATTACATTTCCAGTAAAATCATTTTAAGGTCAAAAGAGATTTCTTTTGATCTTAAAATGTTTCCAAAATTAAATAAATAATTTCCATTCATGTTGCGCTCAGAGAATATGAGAACTAAATGAGTACCTAGTTTACTGATTGTGGTTAACATTACCTACTTTTAGCAGGTAATACCTAAACTTTTGTTACATTCCAAAAGTCCCTGATGTGGAAAGTTTCACAAGTAAATAAAGTAGGTTCTCTTTCCCATTTTAGAAGCAAAAGTTTTTTCCTGGAGATATCTTAATTACTTTTAAAGAAAACAGAACAAGCAAAGCTTTTCCGCATCACTACAAACCGTTCCAAACATCTCGGTACCGTTCACAAATAACTGTTATGCAGTATAATGGCGGTATAATAAATAACTTGAGTTCCTTACTCCTAGTCAATTAACGTCACTTGTTTAAAGAGATTTTTTTTTTTATAAAGGTGCTTCCAAAACACAACTCCGTAATTACTCCCAACTTTTACAGAATATGGTAAAACGAAATTAGTTAGCGTATAC
The DNA here is from genome assembly GCA_945859665.1 of Anorthoa munda. Lineage (NCBI taxonomy): Eukaryota > Metazoa > Arthropoda > Insecta > Lepidoptera > Noctuidae > Anorthoa > Anorthoa munda. The sequence goes on from OX243908.1 coordinate 21,327,953, forward strand.
ACGTAAAATGTTCGGTAAAAGTTCCAAGAATGTTTTTTACTTCGTTTTCTTTTGCCGATTGTAATTGTCGAGCAAATTGGAGTGTTTTTATTTCGGTACTGCGTGTATCATTAATTTTTAAATAGCGTAGTTGATGTTGGAGTACTGGCGGGTGGACATTTTCTTTTTCCTTATTTCAAGGAGGCCTTAATCTGTCTTTAATGTGCGCCAAAATAGTATGATACCTATATTTATCAAAGATTCTATTAAGGTCCTACATTAGGCAGTATTTCTTTTTTTGTCTCTTGTTGTCCTTTTTTCTGCCTATTGACCCAGCATATTTGGGGTCAGCCCTCCTAGTACTTCTAAGCCACACCGTACGGTAGCGCGGTGTCCCTTCTGTTGTGTTGCTTATAATCATGTCATTCTTAAGACAACGACAGTCGCCAATGACCTTGAGGGAACAAAACGCGCACTCGTTTCACACCCGCGTGACCCAAAATTCAGTAGTTTTTATACTTTTCTTATTATTAAATGACTTAAAAAAAAGCCTCAGATCAAAATGTAGATAATTAAATTTTCTTTGAGATGGAGACAATTTCTTTAAAATACGCCGGCGGTATTGGTGCGATTTAAGTTTTTTTGTACGTTTTAGACATAACTTTACAAATTTATTACATTATGTTATACGAATAAAACTCAAAATTTTCATTGATTAAATTGTTAAGAAAATGGTTTAAATGACACCCATATTATTTTTCCACAAAAAATTCCAATTAGCCGTTTAGTCGTGATTCTTATTTTTAAATCAGCTACTGAGGGGTATCTGCGCCTTAAGCGTTCGTAACCAGGTCATTGGTGGTGGTCTTCTTTATTGTGAAAGTCTGAATATTTAGAGACAAATCTTTCGTACCTCAAAGTAACATACGAGTACGAGTACAATCGCAAATAATGTTCAACTGAAAATAGAGCAACTTATCAGCTTTTGTACTGCTCAAAGTAAGTGATCAAAATCATATAGGCTCATAGCATAGCAAAAAGAAGATGCTTACTATTCAGCCTATAATGTTTCCTCTGCTGGGACACATGCCTCCTCTTTGTATAGGGCGTTTGCTATAAACTGGCTAGGACATTAGTTTCCACACGATGATGTTTATTTACCTTCACCGTTTTGAGGGCAGCGGTGATCAAAAATAATTTACACAACGAGTAATTAGGGCCTGGTTGGGTTCGTCTCACACCTTGCAAGACGCGGCCGCTAACACTAAATCCACCGCTACTGCATTTTACCAACTTCAACAAAGAAAGCCGCCAAATTTTCTCATTATTTTTATTCATAAGAATATCTGACATGGCCAGCTTTAGCGTCGGCATTTCGGCGCGTTTTTGAAAGGACATAAAAAGTGACATGGTGACAAATTCCCGGCGACGCTCGCTCAGCAGGCGGCCTCCCTAATAGGATCACTGAGGGCTCCATAAATAATGCCCTCTAGAGCTCACAGGAACACGGCTACAAAATTCGAGGGAATGATAATTTCTAAATTGTCCTTACCTACTTGGATATTTATTTTGTTTACAAGTTGACTTTTAGGTATAACTTATATACGGTAGGTACAGTCAAGGGTCAAAAGTGCAGTCTTACTCTTCCAAAACACAGTGTAGATCTACCAGTATTAGAATTCAGGCAATTGGATCACTGCATACTTTTATTGATATAAACAAAAAATCTAGTTAGGTAGGCCCAACTTCGAGAAAGAGGTCAACCGTCAAATCCGATTCGGCTGGGCAGCGTTCGCGAGTTGCGTGGTATCTTCTCGTCCAACTTACCAAAGACTCTCAAGACGAAAGCCTATGACCAGTGTGTGTTGTCAGTGATTACTTACGGGATAGAGACGTGGTCGCTCACAATGAGACTCATCAGAAGGCTTAATGTCACCCAAAGGGCAATGTAGAGAGCAGCGGACGACTTTCGGCTGAAATGACGATAATGAAACAAACAATATTAATTCTTTAAATTTTTAATAACGACTACTTTTGTATGCTGTGTCTGTCGCATTATATTTTATACTTGGTTTATATTATTACGCTAAAAACAGTGTAATATAATAGTTGATAGGCCAACAAATAAATATCTGACGACCGTTCTAGCGAGCTATTGTCTATTTATTTATTTATTTATTTAAACTTCATGTACAATAGTCATACATAGGCGGACTTAATGCAGCAAGGCATTCTCTACCAGTCAACCTTTGGGTTAAAAAGGACACAATAGTGGTAGGAGTACAAAAAATAAATAAAAAAATGAACAATAATTAAATTTCGGATATTAATAAACTATCTAACTAATAAAATACATAAATAATTTCTAAAAAAATAGACTAATAATCTAATCTATTGTCGATCACTGGATTGCGATAGGCTGAGTGAATTGATTGAAACATGGCTGACCGGTATATCGTCTTTATTTAGTCCCAATAAAGGCAATCTGTTGAAAAATTTTCTTTCAGGAAACTTTTAACAGCCTGGAGTTGAGAAGGTTAGGGCGCGGTTCCATTGATAGCTATAAACTGGCAATTTTGTAGTCCAAAAAGAGCTAAACTGAAATTAAATCTTTTCCATCAATCCTTCCTTTTCTTTCCAAAGTGTTCGAGGCCTGTGTTCATAAACATTAATTGTCTTACTTTATTTACCACAACTCCCTCATCAGCCCGTTTCAATCCGGTTTCAGGCCCGGGCACAGTACCGTGTCAGCTCTCCTTAAAGTGACTGATGATATAAGGCGGGGAATGGAGGCCACTAAAGTTACTGTTTTAGTGTTAATCGACTTCTCCAATGCCTTTAATACCGTCAATCATGATATCCTTTTGTCTATCCTTTCTTATAGTAAGGTCTCTCACGAGGTACTGGAATGGTTTTCCTCTTATCTTCGGGGGCGTCAGCAGTCAGTTCGTACTGGAGACACCTGTTCTATGTGGTGTGACCTTGTAGCTGGCGTTCCTCAAGGCGGTATCTTATCTCCTCTTCTGTTTTAAATTTTTATAAATCTTATAACCACCGAGCTTCAGTGTGCGTATCATCTCTACGCTGACGATTTACAGCTTTACTGTCAGGCGGGCGTTGACAGCTTATCGGATGTGATCGAGGGGCTAAACCAGGATCTAATCATGATTAAAGACTGGTCAGACCGATTCGGTGTGGCGGTTAACCCTGCAAAATGTCAGGCTATCATACTTGGGAGCCCCCATAGTTTGAGAAAGCTCGATAGCTTAACTGTTGCACCCATAATCTTCGACAACGTACCAATTCCGTTTAGCTCCGAGGTTAAGGATCTTGGTTTGCTCGTCGACACTTGCCTTGACTGGCGCAAACAGGTAACGAGTGTGAGCCAAAAGGTCACCGGAACGTTGCGTTCACTGTATCGGCTAAAAAATCTTCTCCCAGCTCACATAAAGGCCATGCTTGTAATCGTTCCCATAATTGACTATGGTGATGTGTGCTACTATGACCTGAATGCAGACCTACTCAATAAACTTGACCGCCTTCTAAATAACTGCATTCGATTTGTCTTCAACCTCCGTAAGTATGATCATGTATCCACTCATCGATCACTTTTAAAATGGTTACCCATTCGTCAGCGTAGAGCGCTGAGGGCCTTGACTACCCTGTTTTCTTTTATTGATAAACCTCCTCCTTCTTATCTGACTTCTCATGTTCAATTCCTTTGCTCTGCTCACAGTAAAAATCTTCGTTCCACCAATAATCGTCTTCTTCAATGTCCCTCTCACCACTCTGGGTTTATCCACTCGTTCTTCTTTGTCCAGGCTATCTCTCTTTGGAATGCGCTCCCTCAGAATATCAGGATGGCAACCAGTCGGTTCTCTTTTAAATTTAAGGCACGTGAGCACATTCGCAAGAAGTTTGCAGAATCATCACAGAATTGATTTGTTGGTTTCGGTTTCTCTATAATATTGTTTATTTATGTATGTATGTATGTATCTAAGTATATATTTATATATATTCTTTTTATGTATATTTTTATCTATTTATCCTTTCATTTAGTTGCACCTGCCTTTTTTTTTTCTTTGCACCACCCTAAGGTCGACTGGTAGAAAATGCCTAAGGCATTAAGTCCGCCTTTGTACTTGTGCATAAAGTTTTAATAAATAATAAATAAAATAAATCTACAAGACTAGGAAAACATGGCAGGATAATATTTTTTTTTTATTATTTCCAGTAGGTTCACGTTTTGGCCCTTTCTTAGCTGATGGTAAGCGATGATATGGTCGACGGTGAAGTACGCTTGCCTAGAACTAACTTATTCATCCTTGACTTAGAGACCCCTAGTAACTGTTCAATAGTATGGAAGTAGAGTAAGTAGCCCTCGGTGAGACCACACCCTTACCTACCCACTTCCAAAATAGGACCTAATTCTGGCAGCCAAACTTTAGTTTATGCAGGCGTAGTTAGATACCTTCCTAAATAGTTCCATCAAGACTCCATACGCATACATAATGCCTCGTAATCTTCCAAAGGTCATTAGCTATCCGTACTTAACATACAAAGGCCCAAACTTGGGTTAAATTCTCGAATAATTACTACAACTAACTTGTTCAACGTGTGCCTAACATCAAGCAAAGCATTTCCTCTTCAGTTTAAAATCAATCAAAGACAAAGACAAAGATATTTTATTTCAACTAGGCCACCAAGCGGCACTTTTGAACGTACATAAAAATGATTCTACCGTGCATTCGGAAAGTAGCTTGTTATGGAGAAGAATGCACAAGAAACTCCATACTTACTCTTTTAAAAAATTATTGTTTTTTTACAATATTTAGGAACATAGGTACATATATAGTTATTAGTTCACATATGTGAGGACAATGCACCCAGAATAGCACCACACACCACCATACCACCTACAGACATAAAGCACTGTGCAGTTATATAATAGATACTAGAAAAACATTAACATCCGAAGCAGTCAAGTTATGACCAATCCCAACCGACGGCGTCCGTTCACGAACATGACGCATGAATTGGCACCACCCAGCTCAACCATCATGAAGGGAACCGGATGATCCAACACACGCGCCACCATCAGAGAGACATTTGAGAGAGCATGACACACTCAACGGCCAGGGCACACACAAGTCAACGAACGCCACATAGGTACAGTAAATGGTAGATTTACAGTTGCGTACATAGTACTCACACATGTGCTGTGCAGTTATACAATACTAAGGAAATTGAGTTTATACAATACAAATATATTCATACAGTCTTCAGCAGGTCCAACAATACCTCAAAACAATAATGTTCTGCATATCACTTTTTATTGCGCCCTAGTGGATGTGGATTGTGGAGCAGGAATAGCATTGAGCCAAGCATTTTTATCAGAGATGTAATCCCCCAACTTATAATATGCTAGCCTACATAGTGTGCGTTTTATACAGGTTTTAAACTTCGTCTCATTCAGTTCAAGAATTTGGGGAGGAATTTTATTGTAACATTTTGTACAGTACCCCATGAAAGATGAGGCTACTTTAGCCAGTCTGAAACCTGGTTGAACTAATTGGTCCCTATTTCTAGTAACGTAATTATGTCTGTCGCCGTTTTTACTAAAAAGATGTAAATTCTTTCTCACGTACATGATGTTTTCATAAATATATTGACAAGGAACCGTCATGATGTTAATGTCCTTAAACAGTTCCCTTAGAGAATCGCGCCGGCGAAGATTATATATTGCTCTGATGGCTCGTTTTTGCAGAATAAAAATTGACTCAATGTCTGCAGCCCTTCCCCATAGTAGGATACCGTAAGACATTATACTATGAAAATAACTAAAATAGACTAGTCTCGCGGTATCCACATCGGCTAACCTACGAATCTTTGCAACAGCATACGCTGCCGAACTCAGCCGCCCTGCAAGGGATACCAAATGAGGTCCCCATTGCAGCCCCGAGTCCAGCGTGATCCCCAGGAAAACCGTTTTATCGACGAATTCTAGCTTCTCCTTGTTTAATATAATGTCACAATCAGTACTTTTGACATTCGGCAAAGAAAATTTTATGCACTTGGTTTTTTTACCATTTAAAACTAAATTATTGGCAGTGAACCAATCCTGAACCTGCCGTAGCGCGTTATTTACGTCGTCAACCCGACAAGTACGTCTATTTATTTTAAAAATTAAAGATGTGTCATCAGCAAATAACACCATGTTTAGTTTGTTTTCCAATAAACGGGGTAAATCGTTTATGTATATTAAAAATAAGAAAGGACCTAAAATTGAGCCCTGGGGTACCCCCATTTTTACGTTTAACCCCGAGGAATTCACACCGTTTATTTGAACTAATTGCTGTCTATCATTCAAATAAGATTTAACCAAACTTAACGCTGATTGACCTAGCCCGTAATGCTCAAGTTTCAGAAGTAATGTTTCATGATTAACGCAATCAAACGCCTTCGACAGGTCGCAGAAGATACCTATGGCATCCTGCGACTCTTCCCACGCATTAAAGATGTGTTTCAATAGGGTGACACCAGCGTCAGTTGTACAACGTCCTCTGGTGAAACCATACTGTTTATCATGCAAGATGTTATTCGTATTAAAATGAATGAGCATTTGATTTAGCATTATCTTCTCAAATACCTTGCTGAAAACCGGCAACACGGATACTGGTCTATAATTATTTGTGTCTTTACTATCCCCAGATTTAAAAAGTGGTATAACTTTACTATATTTCATTAGATCCGGAAAGACTCCTTGATCCACACACAAATTGAAAATCAAAGCCAAGTATGGCGCTATAGTCTGAATAATGGAAGTACAAGCTTTGATGGACATTCCCCACAGATCTTCAGTCGGTTTGATCTTGATTTGCTTAAAAGCTTTTATTACAGTTATGGGATTTATATGTGAAAAGTTAAATACATTCGTGCAGGCTGAAACGTTCGCGTTTAATAATCCAAAAGCAATCGAGGGCGATGAATTTAAGGTTTCAGTTGTTTTAATTGGGATGTTGGTAAAGAAATTTACAAATTCTTGCGCAACTTTTTTGTTATCTTTAATAAGTCCGTGTGTGGTCCCAAGCGTGTAATCAGTATTATTTCTTTTATTCCTATTCGTTTCATTATTTATAATTTTCCAAACCGTCTTGATTTTATTTTCTGCTAATTTAACCTTATTGCTAATGTACAAGGCCTTAGCTGCCTTGCATGTATTTTTAAAAATTCTTGAGTAAGTAGCAACATACTTATTAAAAGTTTCAGTGTTAATACAAGGCTTAAGGCCATATAGCTCGTAAAGTCTTTCCCTACTTTTTCTAAGTCCTGTAGTCGCCCAGTCACTGAATAAAAACTTAGGGCATATAGTTTTAGTTTTCTTCTTAAAAGTGTTATTGAACTCTTTTTGAACCACTGAGAAAAATTCATCATACAAAATATTACCATCATTCACTGTGAGGTCCTGATCGCTTAACTTACAGATTAAAGTGCGGTTAAATTTATTTAATTTACCGGCTGTTATTGGTCTGGATTGAATCTGCACTTGTTTTATTCGCATAATGTACTCAAATGTCACCAGTAGCCCACTATGATCCGAAGGCAGATAATTTATAATGGCCTTGTCCAAGTAGTTGCAGCAACAAAAAACATTATCAATACATGTAGCAGAAGTCAGTGTAGTTCGGGTTGGTTCCATAAACACATGTGACAAATTAAATGATTTAAAGAGATTTAGTAACCTACTGCTATCTGAATTATCTTCTAAAATATTAATATTAAAGTCACCACAGACAATGACTAGTTTATTACCCATTGCAAGTTTTGCCAAAACATCTTCCATCACTGACTCGAATATAGAGTAGTTCTTATAATTAGGGGGTCTGTAGACGCACACTATGACATGCTTATCCAGCTCAACACAGGACAGTTCAACACTTTGTTCAACCGATAGGTCTACTATATCTTTACGAGGTTTTGATTTAATACCCTTTTTAATTAATATAAGTGAACCCCCACGCAACATAATCTTTCTATTAAAACAACTGCCCACAGTATAATTTTCATAATTTATTAGCATTGCATAATCTTTCAGCCAATGCTCCGTGAAACAAATAATTTCGAACATTGATTTTTCTAAAAACAGTTCGATTTCCAATTCCTTCGAAGAAAAACCCTGAATATTCTGGTGGAATAATTTCAGAGAATTCTGCTCAGACATTTTTTTGAAATTATATTTTTGTGAGCAAGAAGGTACCTTTATGATGGTGGATATACTCGTATCTATTCCGTTATTGGTACCCTCCCTTGTCCTATCAACTAGTTTAAAGAATAAATATTAATAGCATTTTTGCTAACGTTACTCAAGGTATTGACCACCTTTAAATTAGTACTATTACTAATATTAATAATAACTGGATACTTCGACATACTACTTATGTCTGAGTTTATTGTATATGATAATAGCCGAGCTATTTGATGTCTTACCCTAAGAGGCAGATACAAAGTATCACCTGTCGACTTTAATTTACCAACAAAAATGTTGATGTCAAAAAAAACTAGTTTATCACTATAGTGACTCACAAGAAAGTGCAGATGCTTATTAAGCATGTGAATGTGATTATTTTGTCTATTTGACAATTTATCCAAGTAAGGGAAGGCACACAAAATAATTTTATTGCAATTTAACTTTAACATCTCTTTTACACACTCAGTGATGTCATCTTTTTTTACTTTTATACTATTACCTACAAATACAGTTATATTGGTATCTGGTTTATATATACTCTTTGTCACAGATTCCATTATTTGCTTGTACGATGACCCGGGCATGCAATAATTAAAAGTGGAATGACTCTGATTGCCATTTATTAATTTACCTAAACCTTTTCCAATACCATCTGAAAACATAACCGAATGAAAACCTTTATTACTATGACTAAATGCAAAGCCAGTACTTTCAGGCCGGTCTATTTGAGGCAAATCCTGTGCTACATTAGATCTGTCTTGTACGAAGACACTGTCTTGAGACACCCTCTCAGCTTGGACCGGGTCCTCCGTAGCATCAGGCTGGACTGCAATTAGATTTGAGACTGTCTGGCAGTTACACTGACACATCACTAACTCATTTGCAGCCAAAATGTGTTCTTTAATTTGTAATTTTGAATTTATATATTTATTGTAAAGAGAACTAAGTCTGTTCTCAAGAACCTGGATTTCTGTCTGTAAGCGGTGTGTGTCAATCTCATATATCCTAATATAATCTAACTAGACTTTAACTTAGACTACAATAGTTGTGTAACTCTAGCGGAAAATTGCTGGCATTTAGTTTAATCTTAGATTTAAATTGTGTTGAACAATCAGTGAAGATGTTATGTCAACTATGTGGCTTTGCGTCTTCAATCTTGCTTAGTTTTGATGTTGTAGAATGCTTGAGCCTGTAATTTATCTTCAGGTTCAGCAAATCTTCTACTGATGTTTGCAAACTGCGTACCTACTGAGATAAAGTTAGATACTTGTGGAAGGAATTCTCTATCTGGTTACTAGTTATTGATTTTATTTGGCTGTTTAGTAGGTATGGATAATATTGAGATAGAAATATTGTTTTTCTTTCTTATTTCATCATCATCTTGTACCTGCGCTTTTCTTGATATACCTATTTACCTATATCTTTCGTCGTCTATTCAATCGTCGTCTATTGTTCGTCGACCAAGAAACCATAATTTATCAACTGCAAATACATAACAAAAATAAGGTCTAAAAAAATACAGTTACACATCTACAAAAATTCTGCTCAGTGGAATCACCCTAAGTTCGACTCTCATCTGATAGATGGCGTTGCATGTCGCTTTCGACATTCTAAAGATTTTTGAGGGCTGTGCCGTCTACTTACACCCGAACGCTGATCCCGTCCCGGATTTAAACTGGTTAAATATTTTGGTAGACGCGTATGAAACTTTATCTTGCTGAGCTTAAGGGAGTCTGCCTACTACACCGTACCATGACCGTACTTGGAACGTGTCAGTCAAAAAAATATTGTTAGTATCAACGGTCTGACCAGACCGTTTTATCACCGACCAACGCAGCAACGTCAACAAATTGTTGATTAACCCCTTGAGTGCCCGAAACGTGGATACACGCGAGACTTAATGACTTTTTAATTGTTTCAGTAATTACGGCATTCAACCGTTTGATACGTTCTATTAGGCATAGTAGTCATGTCACTTTCAGTGCCTGATACCGTAATACGTTCATAGCATGGCCAATACGGCCATGGTATGGTACGGTGTAGTGGGCAGACACCTTATGGTACCTGTTAGTAGTAAGTAATCCCAGTGTTACCAACGAACAGATTTGGTGGTCAGGTTTATCAACAGTTTATACCAGAGGTTGAATTGATTAGAAACCAGTATCCTATAATTATCTTTACATAAATATCATGACCTGGTGAAGGTTGCGGGGATCTGCTGGTTGCGAGACGCACGGGACCGGTCAATGCGGCGACGCATGGGGGAGGCCTGCAGTGGACTTCTTTCGGCTGATATGATGATGATGATGAAATATCATAAAACTACTGGACAATTAATATCTTCGTTGTAGGTAGTCGTACCTACTTGCACAGTTTCTGTATTTCAGAACTTAAGATCCTGGTTTTCAGGAACTGAATTGCTTTGGAATAGTTTGGCGGTCTTGTCAACCCGTACTGTGGCATCCTCAGTGCCAACACAGCTCATATAATATTAAATTAGGAGGACCCCATCATGTGTTATGTTTAGACATTATAAAAAACCCAATTGTTGATATAATCTAATTTGTAAAAGCAGAACCTAAAAGATCTTTTCAATGTAAAAACTTACCTAACAAGTCACGTTTATTTCCAATCAGTTATCCATAAAGTTCTTCTTATTAAGAAAGATATAAACAAAACTTATGAAAAGAATCCTGATTACGCATGAGAATACATTTTCCTATTCTTATTACGATACATAGGCGGTACCTTGTTCTCAGAAGTAGTTACGAGTTTGTATTACAGAATTTCTTATGTTATATTCAAATATAATGAATGAGAGATTCTACAATAATGAGCAACAGCAATCAATTCAGTCCAAGGTACCTTCAAAGTTTGGAGATATAAGATGGTAGGAATAAGGCAGGTGAGTTTTAATACGCTTTTCATACGTTCTAGTAAGCATAATAGTCCGTGTCATGTTTCATTCAGTGCCTATGTGATATGTTCGTTCATAGCACGGCCAATATGGCCATCGTATGGTACGGTGCAGTGGGCAGACACCTTTTGGCACCTGCAAGTAGTAAGTAATCCCAGCGTTACCAACGTACAGATTTGTTGGTCAGATTTACCAACACGCGAACTTTCGATTCTGATTTTCAGGTATTGCAGTACTTGGGAATAATTTGGCGGGCTTGTCAACTCGTACTGTATCTGTGTAGATCCTCCGTGCCAACACAGCCCATAATATGGAGGCGGGAAGACAATATTCTGTGCTGAGTTTTGACATTATAAAAATCCCATGCGGTTAATATAATCTAATTTATAAAAGCAGACCCTACAAAAAGTATTATGTAACATCATACCAAACAAGTCACGTTTATTTCCAATTAGCTCTCCCGAAAGTTGTTCTTATTAAGAAAGATATAAAATCAGCTTATGAATAGAATCCTGATTATGAGAATACGTCATGTACCTATTATTACATGTTCTATTCAAATTTAGCGAACAAGAGTTTCCATAATAAAAAGCAAGAGTCATGTCATGTTCAGTATGTACTCGTACGTAGAAGAAATTAATATGGTAGGAAAAAAGCAGGTGAGTTTTCCAATTACTGGAGAATATTTATATTCGAAGTTAATAAATTGTAATTGCCCTTTATTTCACTACTTACAATTTTATACTTATAAGTACACAAACACGTTATACATTATTACAGATACATATAAAATACTTCTAAAAGAAATCTTTAGCTCTTCTTCTCAATCCGTTGCTTCTTTATTTTCCTTACTTTTACAAGTATTTGCCTTCACTATTCGTAGCGATAGCTTCTGCGGCGTGGGCCTCCACTAAATCGCTCCACACGGTTCTATCGCGCGCTTTTTGCATCCAGTCCGGTCCACAACGTTGGGTAAAAATGTATCTCCATTTATATCTTTGTCTTCCTTGCTTTCTTTTATCTTCTAAAGGGATCCATTCTGTTACCCTCTTTGTCCATCTAGAACGTTCTAATCTAAACAAGTGCCCTGTTCAGTTCCATTTCAATAACCTAATTATTTTCGTAAACTCTCTTTTTAATGTATAAACTAATTTCTTTATTCTTAATTAATTCTTTTGTCTAATTATAACAAGGTATAACTGATAATTTGATGAATCGATGTAGAGTCAAGTTGGAGGACATTTAAGTTGGAATGTGGGCCTTAATAGCAATCGTCAAAGCTATTTTCCAATAATTATCCAATTATTTAGGTACGTGATCTTAACAAACTTAACTTTCAGCTACTCATTGAAAAACAGATATCTATATTATGTTAGATTTACTTGCAAAGCTAGTTTTAATGTTGTTTGCTTGCGAACATTCAAAGCCTGCTTCTATTGTGGGACAAACTTATAAGTTATGTGTGCGATATGTAGACTGTAACCACCAACTTATTTATTTAATGTTGTTATTCCATAATGCATGTACTTGAAAGGGAATCGAAAAATAGGCCGCTTATTTAGATTTTGTAATACACAGTTTTTTTATGAACATCTTATTTTTCCACAGATGGGCAAGAGTGGATTAGAGTTTTGTCCACAACCTTCCACTCTTTCTGATGTTTTGTCTTCTTTAGCAAATTTTCTCCGTAAACAAACACCAGCGTTTTAAAGGCGTCCTGCGGCGCTGAAGGACTGCGTGACGACTCTGGCTCATCAGTCTTGATACATTCTACATACATGGCAACTATACCATAAATACAACTTGAAGACAATTCTAGTGTGGAAACCCTACACAGGATATTTGACACCTCCTTTCCTGCTTAGCATGCACATCCACCTGCAAGTTGCACGACGAAACGAAGCCAACGACAAAGCTTTCCTAGTGGCTACATACCTACTGTATATGATAAGGACCAAATGATTATTACGGCATTTTTCATATTGACCAGACAATTTGAAAAATGCCCAATGTAAATAGACACAATGCTAAAAACGATTGACATAATTAAATTTACCGGGCTTTCTGGATAATACCCATCACTTATTGGGCCGAGTAATAAAAAGATGTGTTTTTTTTATTTATTTTAATATTGACAAAACGTCGACGGGTCCGTGCCCACTCCACCCGATTAGACTGAACCGAAGAATAATACCAGAAGTTTTACTACCAATTCAGTGCCATTTGTACAGTCAGGCAAAGTGATATTTATTTCTAAATAACTTATTTTGGAAGTTAGTACCTACTTGTTAACCTTATAATTATAATCACGTTTATAGACTGATCCAATAAATACCACCGTGCTACTAGCTATAAGATTGTAATGATAATTAACAAAAATCTGTGATTTTTACTACAAAATACAAAGCGTATACTATTTTAATAAAAAGGATAAATTCTTACTTGTTTAATTATTTATTTATTTATCCAAACATTATTTAAATTTCACACTCTCTGTGATGCAAGCGTTAAATCAACACTTTTCTGCCTGACTATACATCGACGTTTTTACACCTATCAAAATGAAAATATGCAGGTATTATTCTTCGGGTTGAGTCTAATCCGGTTGAGTGGGCACGGACCCACGTCGACGCGGGGCACCTGTTTCTATCTGCAGGGTCTAAAGTAACCTAACCGATTTGACTTGACTTGATTCATAATGTCCGGGCATTATACATTATACACTGATTAGTCACTTGGTCCATGACATATACACTAAATTTGAGTCATAACGTGACAGGACAGAAGAACGCTTTTTTGTATGTTTTTTTTTCTACAAACATAAGTGTTTGTAGAAAAAAAAAAACATTAAAAAAAGCGTTAACTGAAGTCGGTATTAGATCCTTAACTAAGGTTAAGGATCTAATAGCGACTTCAGTTTACTATCATTATAAGATTGGGTATAATAGGAATAAGATAAGGTAGATATATCCTCAATGGCAAGGTACGCATACCAATATCTTGAATCTTTTGGCAACTATTTGTGTATGGTACATAAATTGCCAGAATAAAATTCGCAGGCTCGTATGGCCTTGAGAGAATGAACCTTGCAGAAAAAACAAAGAATTTTGCTTTATTCCTTTGTCTTATTTCTAAATTAATTCTTCAGAGATGGCACAAGAAAATTTGTAAAAAGCAAGAGCACGATGACGTGGCAAATTGGAGTTGAAATCCATCAAGGAATTCTACTGTTAGTAAATAAATAAAATAAGCGTGAATTTAGAATTTGTATAAGAAATTTTTTGGTACAGTCAAGATGAACGAAGTTTTGTTTATCTTTAGCATCGGAGTAATCCATCATCTACCTCGACAGATTTTTATAAATAGATTTATACTAATACTAGCTTTTGCCGCCGACTTCGTCTGCGTATCATTAGTATTTCGAGTAGCCTTACTTGAGAAATTATTGGTTCACCATACACATTTGAGAGCTGTGGTGGCCCAGTGGTATCGGCCGTGACTTACAAGTTGTAGGTCATGGGTTCGAGCCCAGGCAGGCGCTTTACTTTGTGTAAATTATTTCATCACCACTGCTCTCAAAACGGTGAAGGAAAACATCGTAAGGAAACCGGCATGTCCTAGAACCAAAAATTCGAAGACATGTGACATCCACCAACCAGCACTGGGCCCGCGTGGTGGATAACGGCCCATTCCCTCTCACAGAGAGGAGGCCTGTGTCCAGCAGTGGGAACATTAATACGCTGATGATGTGATGTGATGTGATACACATTTTTACTGCCTTTCTACCCCCTTATGGATGATTGCCGGGATACAAACTATCATATGTCCTTCCCAGGGTCTCAAACTATCTCTATACCGAATTTTATCTAAATAGGTTCATCGGTTTAAGCGTGAAAAGTTAACAGACAGATAGATAAAGTCTATCTAAGGTTACTTTCGCATTTATAATATTATATTATCGATTGAATATGGATATGGACGGGTATTTATTTAGCCAAATCTTGCCAAGGATATTTCTTTTGTATCTACATCGTGCTAGATAGGAATTATAGGCATCGATCATTTTAAGACGAATATAAAAGTTTTCTTTATTTTTATATTGTAGGTAATATTTTGACTACTTAGGTGGCACAAAATGAAATGCACTGACACGAAATCCAAATACCTGAAGTGGCAGTCATCGATCAGACCTAACTCCTGAAAAGATATGGCATCTTGTTAAGACGTACATAAGACAAGTTAATAAAATCAAATCACATCGAATAACACTTCTCCAGTGCCAAAAAACTCAGTAACTCTACTATAGTGGTATAGTTAGTTCATCTTGTAATTCGAACATTATCTAAAAACGTAAAGCTGCATACCGGCGCCGCCAGCCAGCCGGTACGAACACGGCGAGTAAGAGCTTGCGGGTGGATCCGGCGCCTTTAGAAGTTGCGAGTCATACAATTTTTCCGGCAGCACGACAGCCAGGGCATGAAGCGTTCACAACTAGTGAATGGGCAAGTGAATGAGCAGAGAGGCGTGCCACCGGACAAGGCCCGGTATTCACCAAAGCAAAGAGGAGAGGCGACGAGAGAAGGCAATCAGATATCGTTATTTCCAAATCTCCTCTCCGCTTGATCCATTTCCACCGAAGCTAAGCGTAGAGGAGATGTGGAAATAACGAAATCTGATTTTCTCCTCTCGTCTCCTCTCCTCTCCACTTTGGTGGATACCGGGCCTATACGCGGGCGCATGCCGCCGACAAAATCATCTCATAATAAGGGTTAGGCCACCGGGCTTAGGTGTGTAGATAGCTTAAGTATTCTGAAAACCTGAAACTACTATTTCACCATAACTTTTACAACTCAATCTTTCTCCAGAGTTTATACCAAAGAACTAAAACCAAACAATCTACAAATTCAATAAAATATTTTTATGTCACGTAGAATCTTCTCAGTGATTTCTGCTAAACGAAGCAAAAAGCGATAAAAACTGCACACATAAGACGTTTGGCTACCGTTTCTGGAACGAGATATAATTTATCGGAGCAAGCTTTAATGTGAAGTCTTTATTATAAAATTCCGTTGCAAGAGTATAATAACATATCAGATCGGTTATTTTGAAGAGGGAACTGGCAACGAGCCTGGATTCCACTTGATGTAAGAGATTAAGGTTTTCGTTGGTGATATTTTAATTAGGAATCCAGAATGACTGTATCATGCATAGCAGGATACAGGAGATATGATGGTAAGTTTTTCTGATGATGTAAACAGTTTTTATTTGCGATGTTCTTCAGAAAGGACAGTTGTGTAATCCTAACAGCAGAGACGTTCGTGTATGATCAAATAGTATGATGTAAGGATCGTAACAGATGAAGTTCTGTAGTTTCTGCCTACCCCCATGATAAAAAGGCATGAGTTTCTGTATGTATGTAAATAACTACCTATAATCTCAATATGAATCTGTTAATCGTCATACAAACCTGTCAATGTCTGATTGGGCCTCAAGTCCACTTCTTGTCTAGCAAGTCTTGGCAAACAGACAATTGCATCAGGTATTGTCTGGTTTTACCAGATGGAACAGCGCTACGGGCTATGTTGGTATAACTCGACGCACAACTTTAGGGTGCGTTTGCTCTCAGAGTTTATTATTTCGAAAAACATAAACTACAAAACAATCCGTACAATATTAATGGATTCAGCACATTTCGAAATATACTATAAACTGACTGTAGATGCATTTTAATTTCCCCTATCGCTCTCTAAAACTACTTTGTAAAACGTACACAAAGTACACAAAGTCGATATCTGCTATCAGCAACTATATCAGAAGGCTAAGCCAGGATACAGTAACTAAGTGAGCGAACTAGTTGTAAGCTGCAGTAATACACACCGCTTTGTTGATCGGATCAGAAGTTTGTCTGTGTATACTTTGAAAATAGGTCAGTGAGATAAGACGAAATAACACACGGGGTGCCAAGGCGTCGCTTCCCGCAGCGGTACACGGTCTAGCGGATCAAGATCCAGTACCAAGACTGGACGGATTACCGCAGAGGTTCAAGATTTGGACCGGTTGACTGTGTTAGTATTGGAAGTACGTGTGACGTCATTAAATCATGAATTTACACTTTTAATCACAATGGGTTTGCTACAAAATACAAACTGTCATATTTATTAAGCATCTACCGACAAATGTCGAAGTACCTACCTGAATTATTATTGTGTTGTCAAATACCTACAATTATTAGAGTACCCACCTGAGTAAATATTGTTGTGTGTACAGGAAATAACTCTAAACTTACATATAAGCCATAGTGATGATATTCCTATAAAATATTACGTAATTTATAATGATCATTGTGATGTATCCTGGATTTTATATTGCTGTTTTAGTATTATAAGTCTTTTGAGACAATTAATACAAGACTGTCAGTTAGTATCAATATTCTTTCGAATATTGATTAAGAATTACTAAATAGGCGATATTAAATTCCTTAATTGTCTTTGTACGTTTTAAAAAGGTTTCATTACTCAAGAATTGATTATTGACCTAATTGTGAGAAAATTAATAGAAATGTAGAAAATGGTGGGGACATTTGACAAGTTGACTTGTTCTATAAATAGTGTGTAATTCGTAAGTTAAGGGACTTCGTTGTGGACTACACAAGCTTCACGTAAGTTATTTGATATTATAACTTGATTATTGCTAATGGTTGTGTTGAAACTCTATTTTCATATTGTGGCCTTTATTCATAATTATGTTGAATTAATTTAAGGGCTAGTCATGTTCTTTGCCTTATCCTTGTTGTTTTGATTATGTAACATTGTGAAATGTGACAAGATTAATAATGGCCATAATAGAATTAGATCTTTATTGTGATAAACGATATTTATATGGTGGTAAAAGATGTCTATGAATACTTTTACAACCATAGTTACTTCCGTGGAGTTTCTTGCCCTTCTTCTCCACGAGAACTAGGTCTAGCGAACGGGCGGTAAGCTATATGAGCCTCAATATGAATTAATTGACAAGCCTAATTGAAATAAATACCTAGTCTTGTCTTTCTGTGCTTTTATTCATGAAACCATTCCCTTATACACCACATACATAGGAACTCTGATACACAGTAAATAACCATCTTGACATATATCGATACTTTTATATGGAGTTCCATTATGATTCTAACAACTGCGTTTCGCTCGATCGCTTCGTATGTTAGACTGTAGACTAAGTACCTAGGCATGTATGTATCAATCTATCCTTGTCTACTGGTATATACAAAGGTCAATTAATATTTATATGGCTTTAGGTTTATTTGTGAACACAGATCATATCAGCTTTGTGTTCTATATACTTAATGGCTATGTAGGGACTTTGGTCTCATAAACCTGTACAATTTAGAATTTTTTCATGTTGATGTTTGTGATATTTACACATTTTTGTCGTTTTTATCAGTTTAATTAAAACATGTTTAGACCAATAGAACAAAATTAAGACATTTCTCTTTTAAATAAATAAAGTTTGTTTGTTGAGTCCTGACTATTGACTTGTAGGTGTCAAATTCTTGAATTGACACAATTACCAGACAGGGTAGCATTTTATGTTCTAAGTATTTTTCAAGCTCTGTGAAGATATAAAAAGATGACGATGAGTTTTGCTGGAATCAACGTTCAATTTTTAGTGAGCTTAAACGAGTACTTAATTTAATAGGCAGACGTTTAAGAGCCCCATCAGTTTTGCGAGCTAAAAATAGAAAAAGAAACCTTTTTCTCGTAAATTTCTCAAGATAGGTATATGATTACTTTTTAATGCTTAATAAGCAACATCTTTAACAATAAAGCACTTATAACCTTATTGCTAAACTGCTAGTTCATAAATGACTCATCACGCGCTCAAGCATTGAAACTTATTCTTCTTCTTTTCATGTGAGGATGGCCACACCTCTGGTGTAATAGTTAATTAAGCCACTTCTGGGAACACCACAAGTATCGGACTTGGCTATTCCAGGCTTACATTAACTACATATATAAGTCCAGGTTTCCTCACGATTTTTTCCTTCATGTTGAAACTTGATAATATTCTAATTCATAATAAAAAATGCTTTCAAATCCTGATGAATTTGTAAAGCGTATGAGTGCCATGTTGCCATGGAAACCTACGGAGCATTTAGTCCATTTGGGCTGTGATCACCGTATTCAAATGCACTAGGCATCGCAATTTATAACTAATCCCCGTTCTGTACATCTAGCCTGATACAAATTTGATTTGTTTACCTACTATAGCATAGTCGCTAAAAGGCTCTTTGCTTTATCCTCTTTTTTAATTTGTCAAAACAGGCCAGTTACAATTATTTTAATTTTTATGTTTCGTTTATCAAGAAAACTGATTTTTTTTTACTGTTAGATTGATAAAAATGTTTGGCATTGAAATCTTCTACCAAATTATTTGTATTTTATAGTAATTGTTTAATAGACCAGGGCCTTTGAAAATGGTAAAAAGTGAAAAAATAATAATAGCCACGCATGCCTTACTAAGTTTCACTTCAAATACCCTGAAAAAAAGGGATAACCGAACAGTTTTGTAACTTTAGTTAGGTATAAGAAAATAATAGTAGTTTATGAAACTGTTGCATAATAAGGGGTATTAAAACATGAGTGTGTGTTTAAAAACCGAGCCGTAGGCGAGGTTTTTAATAGTATTCACACGAATGTTTTAATACCTAGTTATGTGCAGTTTCATACACTACTTTATCTACACTCATACATTGGGATTGAACCTACTAAATACCTTTTTTGCATTTTCCATGCCATAAGGTCGTGATAGCATTTATCATATAATTTTCTCGACTTTGCTATTAATTAATTGGTAATAAATTATGAGTAATTTCTTTCGCCGCATCTAAAATATCGGGCGAAGTCAAATTTTCTTCACATTCACTGATATCAGACATTTTTAAGCAAGAATTCAATAAACTCATGAAATTCAATACAACTAAACCTGCAAAATATGAATGGCGCCAAAACCCAGTACATCACCGCATTGCGCATGCGCTAAGGTTTAGCACGCACTGCGATTTTTATTCGTGCGATTTTTTTTCGCCTATACTGCGTCCTATGGAATTGCATGAAGTTGCTCGCATTGCGGTAAAAAATAGTGCAGAAATAATACCGCAAGAAATCCGTGTTTTGCCACAGAATCCACTGCACCGCGGCGCGAATTTAATTCGTGCGAATATTTTGAGCTCTATAAACATGTAGGAAGAGACAAAATTCGCACGAATAAAAATCGCAGTGCGTGCTAAGCCTGCAGCGGGCATTGTCATAGACAAGTAAAAATTGGAATCAAATCTTTTTAAATAGGTACTATAAAAATGGCATTACAAAAAAATAATTGATGACAACTCCTTGTGATTAACTTGTGGATTTGTCCTGTATCGTAATAGAAAAAAAATTGTATTATAGCATTATTTTGTTAGAGAAAAAGTGTTATAATAAGATTATATTTTTAAATTTCGGTATTGTGTTTATAAAGTATGTCAATATAAACTCGTTTTGAAGTTTATAATTCGAATATTACGATATGAGAGTAGATAAACTTTATTTAAAATAATCCAAAAATGATTAGCAAATAGCAAAACTTTGTTTTATTGTAAGACAAAGTTTGCAAGTCCCAATAATTTCGTAATCAGCAAACAAAATTTTTGATACTATTCCTATTAACTGCAAAATATTCCAGTGCATGGTCGATTTGGCGAACCTTGGAGTAGTCCATTTTCAGCAGTGGTCGTCTTTTAGCTGAAATGATGAACCACTAGTTTGTTACAGGAATCGTTGTAATGTAGCACACCAGCCTCCGGCTATCAATGATACGAGGAAGCTGTACTCGAAAATCATTCGCTTCTAAAGCTATTGTTTCAACAACATTCAATATTCATTTGTTGTGACCAACACCACCGAAGCCCTATTGTTTCGGTGCCATTAATGTGATTTTATTTATGCACTAACTGTTGCCTGCGATTTCGTCCGCGTTAAACCCGTAAAGTAATAAAAATGTTGAAGGGTTTGATTTTTTTACAAGGAGCTTTTATTTTTCCTAAATAAAATGACGTCTTAAGTAAAGCCTAAATTACTCCTTATAACATCAGCTATCTGCCATTGAAAGTCTCGTCAACATTGGTGCAGACGTGTCGGTAATTACACGGAAAAGACAGACAAAATTTTTAAATATTGTTTTTTTTTACCCGACTGCCGAAGGAGAGTAATATGTTTATCAGTCATAGATACATATACACACATACGTGTATATATGTATCTATGTTTGTTCCTATGTGGCATTCTAGAGAACAAACGCGTTGGCCGATTTTGATGATTCTTACGTCAACCGATTTGACTTAACCTTGCGAGTGTCACTGGGTACATTAAAATTGGAAATTAGAAAAATTACAGATGTTGGGTGCTATTGTGAGGGCCCAATTAATTTTTTTCTTCCAAACTCATCGTGTAGGGTATCAAAATAAAGGGTTTTTAGATTTGATTTTTAAAAATATATAACACTTATATGTTTAAAAGTACCTAATTCGAACAAAAAAATGTTACTAAAACCGTTACAAATAATAAAGTTAATAAAAAAAAACAATAAACCCGACTGCTTAAGAAGCGAACTAAGTACTAACTAAGTAGATTATATTTTGTATAGAACTGTGAAAATGCGGGAACCGAGTCGATTATTTACATTACACGATATAAGTTTTTAGGGTTCCGTACCCAAAGGATAAAAACGCGACCCTATTACTAAGACTCCACGATCCATTTGTCCGTCTGTCCGTCAATCACCAGGCTGTATCTCATGAACCGTGATAGCTAGACAATTGAAATTTTCACAGTTATACAGAATAAAATAAATATTTAAGTGGGCTCCCATACAACAAACGTGATTTTTTTGCCGTTTTTTGCGATAATGGTACGGAACTCTTCATGTGCGAGTCCGACTCGCATTTAGCCAGTTTTTTTTTGTTCTGTAATGAACATTATTGACGAGCGAGACATTCAATGCTTTGTATTGGAAATGTGGTTTCCATGAAGTTGGATGAGTTTTTTTTATTTATCTGTCTACTTTCATCACTCCAATATAATTTGAAACTACGGGTATTGTGCCTGGATTGACATAGGTATGTACTTACCTACAGTTGTTTTTACCAGTGCAAAAAATACTTCTACTGATGCTTTCTATAATCTTGATGATTGAAAATAATAATTAAAGTTGCAAATGAAGCTGTCTGACCAGGGTAAATCGTACGTTGCTAATTATCATCACTCGTTGGTGCTCTCTTAATGCACTCCCATCATTGAAACATAGCATACCGTAAATGAACTCGTATTTTTAATTAGAAAAAATACTTTTCAAGTTTAACGAACCGTTCATCTGCAGGTTCGTATGAAAATAATCATTTTCACCAACAACCATAACGATATTCCACTTCGAATCTCGTATGTAAACTACCATCCATTTTGCCTTGCAGACTTCAGTTGTATTTGAAAAGATCTCGATATCAAGAGATTGGATCGTTCGCTTAGTTTTCCCAGTCGACCAGTCAATAGTCTATAAAAAACGTAAAAGCCTCTGACTATAAAACGGCCTTAAGATAGGTTCACATGGTTTGTTTTATAACTCAGTAGAGGCGTAACCCAGTGGACAAACACAGTTTACGAGCTGTTGACGTTATCAAAATGAGCTGTGATGTACCGACACGCCCCGACTCACTTACTATCATTTTATATGAGGAAAAAGAATTGGGTCACGTGGTTGACACGTTTTTAGAACGCGTGGGATCTTTGAAACCAATCCTCACTCGATTATTGGTATTAAATGAGACGGAAGGGATGTGGAAGGATCGGATCTAATTATACCTCCCTTAATATTATTTACAACGTCGTCGATATAATGTTCGCACGTTTTTCTCACGATATTATTTTTGTTATCAACTTTCAAAGATATTGTAACTTATATATACTTTCTGATACAAAAAATGTTCAAAACTTCTGAAAGGAAAATTAAGCCTCATTAGGTCGAAATTAAGTTCGAAGTCGGACAAAGTTGGAAGTTTGCGAAATTCACAACATTAATGAGAACTAAAGAAACGAACAGTTCGTGGAAGTGTTTCTTATTTTAATTTTAATAAAAATGCGATCCAACGGCATAATAAATTGGACCACGCACAATGGACGGTATTATTGGACTTTAGACGGTGGGGAATCGGTACATAAGTACCATATAAGGTGGAAGATATTTTTTTTCTCCCCTTGTGTAATTATTGGTATTTTGGGATGAATCTTGAGTCACCTCGTGTCAACGGCACGGGGGTAAAACGCCGATGTATTTTGTAGTTTGCTAGAAGGGACTATTTAATCACTTGCATTATTGGTGCTTGTTTTACATCAATATTCAATCAGTTGTACGTCTCTTAACAAACAACTTAGAGAAACCAATAAAATACGTATACTTGTTACTTAACTATGTCTATTAAGTCCAGAAGTGGATGATATTTGATCTACAATTTTACTATAAATAAAAATATACATTAAAAAATATTAGCAAACCCTTTCATTTGATACCCATATCATGGCAGTGCACAAAAAATAACTAGTCCGCCATCTTAGGCCGTCCACCATATTGGATTAAGAATGACGTCACTTAGCTAACCATGCATTGTCATCCAAACTAAACACGTATACAAAATTTCATCTTAATCGGTGGAGTATAACTGATTTAAAATACAGTTGCAAGATTTGACCCGAACACACTTATATACATACATTGCAAGATAAGACTATATATAAGCCCCATTGTTAACGCAGTACTGGCCGTACGCCAGCTCGATGCCAAAATATCAATATTGAACCTCCTTTTGAACAGTTTTGTTTGCAAAATATTATTTCATATCCAATGTTAGTTATGAAGAAACTCCAGGCATCAGTTATTCTGTGTAAAAATATTTTTAAACAACCAAGTCGTTTTGGAGGAGTTTCCAAAAGTTGCGAAAAAATATCGTGTTGACAATATTTTTTTTAAAGCAAAACTATTAGTTACACGAAAAAACCTTGTGTTCAAAATTATGTACATGAATCAATAATACTTTTTTTTTTCCACACAAAGTATCGAGTACATTTTCCACTATACGAAAGCGAACAAAATTACGAAATGAAACCGAATTCATATCAATAATCGGTTTTAATTTAATGCATTCGATACGAACAAAGACAAAAAGTATAGCGAAATACAAAAAAGTAATATTTTCGTTTAATCCTCTTACAATAACTGATGATAATATGATTTCAGTCAATGTTACACTGAAATCATAATCATATCTCTGACGTGTCTAAACGCTTTAAAAACACGATTGATGCCGTGACAACTCCTAGTACCTATGCTACGACAGACACGCCGATGAGAAAACGGACAAATTTAAACATGAAACTTATTATAACAGATATGTATTCGTGTTCAAACATACGTAAAGGCGATTTTTTCATCATAACAGATATATAGATATAGGTATTTTGCATTTACTAGGAAACTATTTCATTACATTTGTAGAATTTTAGATGAATAAACAAAATATAATTAGCTGCAAATAGCTCTGGAACATGATAAAGCAATTAACAGGAAAATTTCGTCAAAACGCTGCATTAATTAAATCATAACTGGATTAACTTCTAAAATAAATTTATTCAATTACTTTATTATAATATCTAAATATATTCATTAATAAATAAATTATGTTATAACACGTGAAGGGCTACGTAAATGCGCTAACATTTGGTATCATTTTCATAGTTCAACATAGATCGATACGTTTTAGTGAATAGTGGAGCTGCAAAGTGAACTATCGATAATTTGAACATAACAAAAAATTTAATGTAATGCAAGGTCCAAAAATGAACATTAAAATGAGTAAAATTTACGTCAAATTGAAAAATAAGTACGTAAAATGGGCTTAAGTTAACGGGCACCACATAGATACAATATCGTATTGATTTTAAGAAAACTTTATACATTGTTTGCTCATTCTCACTTACACTTTGCAATTACACGTGAAAAATGGACGTTATCGACTTGATATCGTAATTATACATTATTATACGTAATTGCACTTGTTCACTAGCTCTTCATTAATATTTTTGCCAATAAAGTGATGGTTTATACAAATGAACATACTTAATATCGTAACACCTAGAGAATTACATTTATTTTATGTTAGCTGTCCATTTGCGATTTTGATGTTTATTTTCCCAAAGTAAAATATTATTTTTAGGGAGGAGTGTTAAAATGCCAAGCCCAGACATCAAAACAATTGTTTTGCATTTAGTTTACATTACTAAAGCCTTTTTTCAGCAAGTAAGTAACAATTGACTTGATTGACCATTGTTGTAGGTATTGGTCAACCAATCACAAAAACTAGCATAATATTTCAGATCAGATACATATAGCTTTTCAGGAGTAAGTGGATACTTTGATCTTAGAAAAATATCTGAAATTCATTATTATGATGTAGGAACAAAACTTTTGGTCTTTCCTTCTGGTCCTTATGTCCTTCCGACACTGTTTGTTTAATTTTTCCAACGTTTGAACTTGACAAAATAACATTAGCATCTGTTAACTAGTACAATATCCTTAACGAACAGTACGTAAACCTTAAGTACGAGTCTATGTAGGTACACGACGCGACATTATTCGCTAACTATTGGTAAACATTCTATATTAGTGTAGTCGATCGCACGCCGATATTGTCTGGTTCTTTGAACACATTAGAGGCTTTAGATAAGTGACATTCTTCCAAAAAAAAAAACGATTGGTGTAATGTCAGAAATGTATGGGATTGTCAAGTGCTAACAAAATTTCAGGTGACCAATCCTTTACATTTTGGCATTACGACAATCGCTGAAAGAATTACCTAAGCATAGAATGTAGATCGAGACATTAGTTGAGGCAAATATGTAGGAGATTATATTTGTAGAAACTGATTATAAAGTAAGGTGGTCGAATCCAGAGATGGACTAGAGATAGGTTTAAACCTGATGATCGGTGTTAAAACAGGTTGATTGTCCATCTATATTTATACCATTCTGGCCATGAAAATGAACAATTTGCACAAGGGAATCAATAGTCAATACCCAAAAAATTAATTGGGCTTTCCATACTAAGTTATCAATCAGCTGGGATTCCAAAAATCAAAGGATCATAATTAATATGGGATGTGTTCTGTTTACGTATTTACTATGGCTTCCTCGAAGAAATTTGTTGACTTCCATGGGTAGAAGCAATTTTTAAAATTTGACAACCCATTTCTGTTTCACCCTGTATCGGCAAGCGGTGGGTTTAAACCCAGAAATAGCGTTTGAACCGGGTTCATTATCCTAATGTAATGAACGTAGTCGGATCATTTTGGAAAGTATTAATAAGTCGTGAAAAGGACGGCAAACGTCAAGCAGTCTTTCGATGAATTCGAAAATATCCAAAAATCTGAATTGATACTGATTAAAATGAGGTGCCTATCCGTCTATATAATTGCTGCGAATTGAATAAACAGACCATTAATAAGTAATCAGTCAATCATGTCAGGATTAAGACTGAGCCAATAGCTAAACAGCATTCAATACTGTCAAAGCTGAATGAGGAATAGCTGCCTGTATAGTCGCATTGCCTACCATTGGCTTTAATTACCGCCAAACTTCCATAGCTTTTGAAAGCTGTTCGCCTGGTCTTTTTGGAAGATAATTCCGAGAATCAAAGCAACGTTTCAGATATCAATGTTTGAATGGTTTAACTGTCATATTATTTTTCTATTCTTCTATCTAAAGATTTTTATAGCTGTGTTCTATTCAACGGAACGTGTCACATTTTATTAGCTGCATTATTAACTAGGATCGAAAAAATCACGTCATTTTTAATAAGCAGGCACCGTTGTCATGTTTGGTTAAATTTGTCCCTACAAAGTCATTGCAATATTTAATATACATTGGCTTGTAAAAAAACATTTGGTGAGATGAAGCCAGACAAAATCGGTGCACAAACGACAGCTCTACTTCCCAAATTGTGTTCAGACAGCAGCTAACGTAACTTAAAAACAAACATATCAATAATAACAGCTTGTACTTATATATAAACCCGGTAAATTTAACTAAAATCACAATGCCTCAGGCGCAGTACTAGGGCCCCAGCGGGGTGACAGAGGTCGGTGTTAGGCGTCGCAAGCAGGGCGCGCGCGGCGGCCGCGCCCCCAGCCAGGCGCGTCTTGACTCTAACCTTATGCTAGCAGTTAGTGCACAATCACGATTACTTACTCTATGCGGCTGTCTGCGTTGGGAACTGATACTAAAGGATTCTATGTTCAACGCGTCGGCCGCTGACATTAACATGATGATGAATAGGCACAAACCTAGGCAGTGCAGCGACTATGGCGCGAGTGTTGCGCAACCCGACGCGTTGCCCGTGTATTGTCCCGCGTTGCCTGAGTCGACCGTCTCGGGAGGACTGTCTTCGTGTATCTAGTAACAAACAAAAATGTTAGTTCTAAAAAGAAAATCAGTCTCTAGGAGTTTTTACTCGAAGATGGACACTTGAAGACTTTTTTTGATAGATACTTTGATAGGATAAGTAAAAATCCGATTCTATTAGATACTCGACAAAATAAAGTCTGGTATTAAAATAGTGGTTATCTTAAAATAAATCACATTTCGAAAAAAATATAAAATCAGAACTAAAATTACAGACTACCTTTAATAACCCTTTTATTATTACTGAAAGATTTAAATTACCGTTTTACTATAAGGACTACATCAAGTTGCTCAAAATAACAATCTCCAAACCTTACGATTTTAATTTCAAAGTACTTACGAATGACACCATCTTTAAGATTTTACATTTTGTTACAAACAGACTCTTTTCGTACCATTTAACTGAATATAATGTTTTCGTTCAAATCCAACATGATCCAAATATCTAGGTCGAACGGAAAGTTACTTTATTGTTGTCATTCTCTTTATTACCTAAACAATAATAATTAATATGATTAGTTATATTTTGAGTAAATCACTAGAGTTAACCAGAATATTTGGTCGCACACTTTAGTTCTAAAAAACCTTAAAAAACACATTGAGCAAACAAATCCTTGACAAATTACCAAGAATCTTAATTATACATTTTCTTAGTGATACTATCTTAAAAGATTAGTTGACATACGCAAGAAAATTTAAGATAAAGTCCTCAGACTCCTCAGGTCCTTGCTACCATTCGTGCCAGTAAATATCTTTGAATGTACACTAAAGAGAGCAACAATCTCCATAAAATTTCTCGTTTCATCATCGTATCTCGTTTATCAAATAACGTAAAAACCGTCTATATTGTATATGAAAGAATTTAAGCATAAATACCAGGTTTTATCGCAAAATTCGCGGGTGGCAATGTCTTGACGAGTTAAATTTAAGAGTGTAACGGAACTCCGCTCTGTAAATGCGGAGTTACCGCATGAGGTGCCGCAAATTTCCGGCAGATATCTAATAAAGGATTTAGAAAGGAAAACAGTTCCAATTAAACGAATACCATATAAATTAGCGGCAATATAAAGTCCGAATTTTGAAGTTTTGACTTTCACGGCCCCATGTTCAGTACAAAGTAAGCAACTGTTTAATGTAGGTAGTCAGTTTAATTTTAGGGTCACTAAGAAATCGCCCGGAAGGTGGCAAGCCGCAAAACTATTTTTTTATTGTAAAATTGTTATATCATTATTTTTATAATTTGTTTATCAATAGGAAGGGTTTATCATTGGAAATATGTTAATTAATCTTTTTCAAGTCTTCCTCCACAAATATCGTCTCTTTAGCAGCCTAGGGCTGCTAAAGAGACGATATTTGATGAGTACGATACTTGATGAGTTCAAACTGCTGTACCTGTAGTGGTGAGGGTCGTAAATTTCTCAATCGCGTAATATTAACCTAGATACAAACGCACCAGTTTTCCTACCTAATAAATAATCTAGGGCTATTAATCTTCGCAGCAGAAATAAATCATAACAGCTGTAATTTTAGTGTAGTGTAGCATCTATCATTCAACTCAGATTACTACAC
Source organism: Anorthoa munda (assembly GCA_945859665.1). Lineage (NCBI taxonomy): Eukaryota > Metazoa > Arthropoda > Insecta > Lepidoptera > Noctuidae > Anorthoa > Anorthoa munda. The sequence continues at coordinate 21,357,204 of OX243908.1, forward strand.
TATCTTTTCCCAAAGGTGTCTCGTATATTTCAACATAAACGACATTCGACATTATTTCGTACCAATGAAAATTGAGCACTTATCACATTATTATTAGAATTAATAATATTCGTGCTAGATACACATCTATTTTTTTTATGTTATTCATAATATTTTCCAACGAGCTCTAGGAAACCTATGATTGATTTCAAGTAATCTGATATTTTAATTATTGGGTCTATGTTTTTATAAAGTTTTCACGGTAAAATGTCTAGTTTTATTTGAGTTTTAACTTGCAAACATTGGCTTAAAATAAATTACTAACGTACGGAATCGATTCTCATGGGGGTTGTACGTCTGTAGGAGACAACGTGGAAGATCAGGTGAATGAGCGGCAAATTGTTTTCGTGTCAACTTGAAAAAATTACCTTCGTTTTTTCTTGACAATTGTAAACTTCTGAAAGTTATCCAACATTATCTAAAAAATGGCAGTTTTTTATGCGATTCATGATATAACACTAAAGTTTTTGGCAAAGAACTTCAACAAATGGAGGTATTAAGAAGAATACAGCTCAGATGGGCCGCTTTTATAAAATTGGATGGTATTCTTAAGAAAGTCAAGATGCCACAATGTCTGAAGACCCGCCTCTATTACCAGTGCGTCCTGCCTACCATGACTTACGGTGCCGAGATGTGGACGATCAGGTAGGAAGCTGTGTACAGGCTTCGAGATGCACGGAGAGGCATGTAGCGTTTCATGCTTGGTATACGGCTAATAGACCGAGTTCCAAACGTCGAGATCCGAACGAAGGTTTTCAACTTCGGAAAAAGAATTTTGGAACTCAAATGGAGCTGGGCAGGACACCAGGTAAGGCGCAGTGACGATAGGTGGAGTACGACGGCGTCTGAGTAGCGTCCAAGAGGGCGTAGAAGAGGAAGCATCGGTCGTCCAGCGGCGAGATGGGCAGATGATATTTCGCGGGTAGGACCTGGATGAGACTGGCTCAGGAATGTAGGGTCTGGTACACGAAGAGAGAGGCCGATGCTAACAAGTGGGCGAAGTCGGGCTGTAGATGATGACGATGATAATGAACATATAAATATAGCCTCGTTGTTCTAGTGGTCGCAAATGCTTCTGAAACCATAAAAGAAGAAGAGAACCAGCCATAGAAGAAAGAACACAAGGTCCTTGATTTTCGGAATGGACAGTATTATTTTAGTATTATTTCTATGAAAAAATCATGCTGGACCAGATGTTGTCTCACATCAATTTAAATGGGATCCTGCATAGTTAGTAGTTTTGTTTCACGAAAGGTAGGTCGACAACGGACGCGGGAGTAAAACTCATCAGACACATCTTGGAATCTTGGGAGAAGTGCCAGGATGCAATTGGCATTTTCTGTGATGTCTCAAAAGCGTTCGACTGGCTAGACCACAACACACTGATCTGTAAATTACGACACTACAGAATTCGAGGACAAGCTGCTGATCTTGTGCTTTCATATTTATCAAACAGATAGCAAAAAGTAAATGTTAATGGGGCGACGTCCTCCGGGTCTCTAGTCAAGATGGGCGTGCCCCAAGGTTCAATTCTCGGCCCTTTCCTTTTTCTTGTTTACATTAATGATCTCCCATTTATGATGGCCAAATTATCTGATATAATTTTATTTGCTGATGATACTTCGCTAATTTTTAAAATAGATAGGAAAGATACGGATGTCTTACATGTCAACAAAAGTCTAATTGTTCTCTCAAAATGGTTCGCAGCTAACAATCTTTTACTGAATGCGAAAAAACAAAATGTCTAAAGTTCTCTTTACCAAATGTACCTCAACGTGACCTAAATTTAAATCTTGACGGCAAAAATCGATTACAATCGATAAAATGATAAATGATTTTATTTCTGTAAGTTGGTTTGTACAAACACTTTCACATGTCGAACATATTTTTAAAACTAGATGAGGTCGGCGTTTCCTGTCTGACTACTCTGAGAAGAAAGGCCGAAACAAACTCAGAGGTCACAGTCTCTTTTAAAGTCCAGACAAAATCTTGGTTAGATCATGTGAAGACCATGTAGACTGATGTCTGAAATGGTCTTTTGAGGAAAGAACCAGCCAGATTGAGTGGACCTGTCCAGTCAGTGCACGCATTTGTCAATAACCGGGCAGCTCAACTTAGAATTTAAGGAGCTTAACGAATTGACGAACAATACCAAAGAAAGGACATTCGCCGCCTACCGCCGCATAAATACTCAAACTGCCAGACTATGATTAAAAACTAACTAAGATAAATAAAAATTAAAAAAAGGAATGATCCACATAGTCTTCACATTCACAATAATTAAAATAAAATAATATAATACTTTAAAAAGTAAATATTCTTGTCATTGAAAGAAATATAAAAAAAAAAAAAAAACTAAATTCAGGTGCAAAAAAAAAACACATTAATTGGAGCAGCTCAATCCCAAGCCTTTTTGTCCTCAACGTAATCTTTAATGTTATAAAACGCTTTCTGGCACAATGAATGATTTGAATTTATTAACACTTAGACCTTGTACGTCGCTTGGAAGCTTATTATAAAAGCGTACACATTGACATCTAAACGAGCCACCTATTTTCTTGAGCCTTGTTGTAGGTACTACAAATTTGTGTTTGTTCCTAGTATTTATGTTATGGATATCACTGTATTTTTTAAACAATTTTATATTTTTATGGGCATATAAAAGATTTTCATAAATATACTGAGAAGGCACAGTCATTACATTAATCTCCTTAAATTTCTCTCTGAGAGTGTCTCGGGCTTAATTTATAAATTGATCGAACAGCTCTTTTCTGCAAAACAAAGATAGTCTGGATGTCGGTGGCATTTCCCCACAACAGAATACCATACGACATTACACTATGAAAATAGCTAAAGTATACTAAACGGGCTGTCTCTATGTCAGTTAAATTACGAATTTTTCTAACAGCATATGCTGCGGAGCTTAGCTTCTTTGACAATTTATCTATATGTGGGCCCCACTGAAACTCAACATCCAAAGTTAGGCCTAAGAATACTGTGTTATTAACAGGATTCAATTCTTCGCCCTTTATCATCACATCAGTTTTCACCTGCCTAACGTGAGGTAGGGTAAACTTAATGCATTTGGTTTATTTTTCATTTAGAAGTAAATTGTTAACATTGAACCAGTGAACTACTTTTGAGATCGCGCTATTTACATCGTCAGTAACCAGCTGCTGACTTTTAAGTTTAAATAAAAGTGAAGTATCATCCGCAAATAACACTATATCATGGTTATCCTTTATGAGGTAAGGCAAGTCATTAATATAAATAAGAAACAAGAAAGGGCAAAGGATTCGAAATTGCAGTGGGGCGCGCACATTAGAACTCTTTCGGGTAGGTTAAGTTCGGCTGCATATGCAGTAAGGAAGATAAGGCAGTTAACCGATGTAGCCACAGCTAGGCTATTATACTATGCTTATTTCCACAGTATTATGTCTTATGGCATTCTGCTGTGGGGATCAGCAGCGGACGTTGACTCAATTTTCATCTCACAAAAGAGGGCAATCCGCGCGATCTATAAATTTGCTGCCCAATCAACTTGTCTATATTAAAAATGTACAAGCAACCGTACTAATTGTCGAATCGAATCGACCGTTAAATTAGGCTGATAACACAATATGTTGCATTCCAAATCTAACGCCCGCAGCAAGGATACATTAGCCAATTAGTCGAACCGATGGACAGTTACGGTACAGCGGATTGACTTGGCCACAACATGAGCCTATGTCACCTGGGGATAGCGTAGCTTCCCAACGGTGAAAGATTTTTTGAAATCGGTCCAGCCGTTTCGGAGTATATAAGGATCATACATACATACTTTTGCTTTTATATATATAGATTATCTGCGATCGAGTATCATGTGGACATTCGTGCGTCAGTTAGTACGAGTTAAACTACAAAGCCACAATGAAATAAACGTCCTTCGTTGTTACCTACTTCAACGTGCGGTTAACTGTATGCGTTTGGGATACTTATTATAACAGAGGTTGCAGCAAATCTGCACCCTGCTTTAAAAACTTGAAGTATGTTGCGATTGTAACATTGTTTTATTTTTGTTGTCAAGAAGACTCATATCAAGCCAAGAACTTTATTGTAGCGTCAAAATGGATGGGTATTGGTTGGGGCAATCAGGCTGCAAGTTATTTGCACCTTCTTCGATTAGTCAGTAAGAAATATATTAAAAAAATACCGCTATATTACCACCATTGTTTCGTGAAATATCTAATTAAGTAATTTCTTTTCCAATCGCACCGCCACGCGATCGCGACCACATTCACGCCATTTTCACGCCAATTTTTAACTATTGTTAGTTTAAGTCATAAGCAAAGATTTGTATTTTGTAAAAACGTGTGTAAACGGCTTTTTACTGTCTGTAATTTTGTAAGAAACACATTTTGTTCGCGAATAAAATTTTATATCTATTTTATTGTATTGTAAACGGTCTTTGATTATAGTTTGAAGTGTTGTGAAGACATCGTCATTTATTTTTAATTTGTATACTCTTGGACACTATAAAAATGAGGATTCTTTTATTTTTTTTCTAATTTTCGTAAAGCTTAAGCCCACGCTGAAAGATATTTAGGTTAAGTACAACGTATTTTTTTGAATTGAGAATAGAATTTCTATTAAATATTTTACTAGCTTCTGCTAGCGTCTTCCTGTGCGTAACCGTCAGAAATTATTTTTATGTATTTTTATTTTTATGTTTAGGTGAGGTTATCTGCTGGATTAGCTTTGCTTTAATTGTTCCTACTTAATCCAGTATTTACACAGTGATACACTAGTGTTTAAAACAATAATGCGGTTCATCGGCATTGTCCAGTTATTGACATAGGTCCGAATGTTTGAACACGGTAGATATAACAATATTGTGAGGACAATGCAGTGTTCCATATATTGTACAGTTATATATAGGTTTCTACGTTACTGGAACAAATAAATACACCACATGTTACTTTAAAAGCCCGAACTATGGCTAAACCTAGGATTAACAATGCCAAGTTGCATATATATAAGCCCAATAAATTTCCAGCTTTTCACCACCTTAAAGGGTGCCAAAAACCAATAAATACATAAATTGTTTTTATCAACCAAAACCGTATGTAGATCTTTAATTTCACGTGTCACCCTTAAAAGCGTAGCAACTTTCAACTCCCTTTTCACTCTCTTAGGGGTAGAATACCCGAAATAAAAAAAAAAAGTCATTGTGTTTTTATTAACCAAGAGCGACCATCAATTTCAGATGTTTTACCTTCCAAACCAAAGAAAATTCACATAAAGTTTCAACCCCTATTTTATCTCCTTAGGGGTAGAATTTCCAAAAACCAATAAATACATGAATTCTTTTTATCAACCAAGAGCATAAATCTAAAATTTCACGTGTCCAACTTACAAACTGTAGAAATTTCATACAAATCTTCAACCCCCTTTTACCCCCCCCCCTCCCCTACCCTGAGGGTGAAATTTCCAAAAACCAATAAATACATGAATTCTTTTTATCAATCAAGAGCAATTTCGATCAAAGACGATCTAACATCACATGGACTGAAAATAGAAAAAGTAGACAACAAATTGAGCTGGAAGAGTAAAGAACCACTCAATATGTTCGTTTTATCTTTTAATAATGATGAAGATGTCAACAAAATCTACGGCATAAAGTACATTTTAGGGTGTAAAATTAAAATACACCCACTCAAAAATCCTAAACTCATTCCCCAATGCAAGAGATGCTAGGCGTATGGGCATACTCATAAATACTGCAGAAAAGAGCCAAGGTGTGTAAAATGCACTGGCAAGCATCTTACAGCCAACTGTACCAAATCTCCGCAAGAGAAGCCAAAATGTGTTCACTGTGGTCTTCCTCACCCTGCCAACTATAGAGGGTGTGAAGTAGCTAAACAGATACAAATTATGAAAAATAAAAATATTAAAAAGAAACCTGTGGTACCAACTACCCAGCAATCTCTTCCCGCACAAAATCTTGACAAAAAGGCACAGAAAGCAAGTGTCCAGTCAACTGGAAAACCCATGCAAGTAACTAACATTGGATCCTATGCGGAAGCTGCAAAACAAAGATCACAGCCCTTGAATCTAGAGGATAAGATTAATCAGATCTTAAAGTGTATTACCTCATTTGACAAGAGATTAGAGAAACTAGAATCCAGCACTAAAACAGCTGTTTTAAATAATCCAAAATGATTAATAATCTCAAAGTAATGGCGTGGAACTCCAATGGGCTCCTCAGTCATCAAAATGAGTTGCAGGCGGTCCTAGACACAGAAAATATAGACGTGTGTTTGGTCTCTGAAACGCACTTCACTAAGCAATCTTTTGTCAAATTTAGAGGATACATGGTATATAATTCGCTCCACCCTGACAACTCTGCCAGAGGTGCTAGCGCGGTTATAATCAAAGACAACATTAGTCACTACGTGCAGTGTAAATATGAAGAACAAGACATTCAAGCTGTGGCAGTATATGTTAAAACCAAATATTGTCACGTGTCTATTGCAGCCATATACTGTCCTCCACGGCATATGATAAGAAAAGAGAGATATTTATATCTCTTTGAACTACTAGGCCAGAGATTTATCCTAGGCGGCGATTTTAATGCCAAGCACACGCATTGGGGGTCAAGACTTACTACAACTAAGGGAAGGCAGCTCTTAAGTGCAGTTAAAAAAACAGATTCAGAAGTTATGAGCACGGGTAAACCAACGAACTGGCCCACTGACCACCAGAAAATACCGGATCTTATAGATTTTTTCATATGCAAAAATATATCCACCAACTACCTCAGTTTGGAGGAAGGTTTTCATATGAACTCGGACCACTCTTCAATTGTACTAATGCTGAGTCAAAAAATCCTAATCAAAGAAAGCCACTTAAATGCTCAGACGCATGCAACCCTGGTTAATAAGTTTACAGATTGGAAAGGTTTTGCCCTTGATCTAGATAATATTATCGACCTTAAAACTCCGATAAAAAAACAAGATCAGCTTGACTCAGAAGTAAACAAATATATTGTTAATATCCAACAATGTGCGTGGAACAACACACCGCAATTAAAACGTAAATATAAGGGATTTATCTATCCTAAGGCAATTTATTTATTTAAACTTCATGCACAAAGGTACAATGGCGGACTTAATGCCTTAGGCATTCTCTACCAGTCAACCAAGAGTGGTGCAGAGACAACATGGCAGGTGCATTGTTTAAAACGTGGCAGCTACAAATTTAACAAAAAATAAAATAAAAATAAATTGCTTAATATACACGTACATACATATTTTATATGATACATACTTAGATAAATATATATATAATAAAGTAATGAAAATAAGTTATCGAGATGACCCTGCCCCCCGCTGATAATAATACTGCAATTTCCGCTTGAAAGCATACCGACTGGTGGCCGCCCTGATTTCGAAAGGAAGCGCGTTCCAAAGAAGAATAGACTGAATATGAAAGGAAGAATGAACAAAATCAGTTCAAATCAGCAATTGTAGATTTACTATCTGAGAAAAGGAAACAAAGGAAGCTTTGGCAGCAAACAAGGTGCCCGAGGGATAAAACATCACTAAATAACCCAACTAAACGATTAAAGAGGAAAATTCTACAGTTTGAGGATGAATCTCTGAATACCAACCTTCTGCAGCTAACCAATGACAAATCAACTGATTACATTATCCCTTTGGAAAGCAACAAGAAATCTAAAAAGGCCATTTAAACAAATACCGCCCATCAGAGATATCGACGGAAAATCATGGGCCATAAGCAATGACCAAAAAGCGTTGAAGTTTGCTCAACACTTAGAAGAAACTTTTCAACCCAATGAAAGCTCGATACAACTACTTGAGAGTGAAATATTGTCACAAAGCCAAAGAATTAAGCTTGTGACCCCTAAAGAAGTAATGAGAGAAATCCAAAATAACATTAGCTCGAAAAAGTCTCCGGGTTACGACCTCATTACAGGGGAAATTCTAAAACACCTCCCACGCAAAGCCATAGTAAAGCTGACCAAGCTTATCAATGCTGCATTTATCTTAAAATATGTACCTGAGCCATGGAAGGTCGCTGAAGTCATTATGATTGCGAAGCCTGGAAAACCACCCCATGAAGTATCATCATATAGACCTATTTCTCTGTTGCCCGTGTTATCAAAGCTATTCGAAAAACTTTTATTGAAACGATTAAAACCAGTAATAGAAGACAAAGACCTTATCCCAAATCATCAATTTGGCTTTAGGGAAAAACATTCAACAATAGACCAGGTACATAGAATAACCCATACCATTGAAAAAAACACTTGAAAATAAGGAAGTCTGCGCCACCGTCTTTTTAGAAGTCACGCAAGCTTTTGACAAAGTTTGGCATAAATTGGGTCTAATATTCAAGCTCAGACGCATGCTACCAGAATTTGCAGATATCCTAGAGACGTATGTAACTAATAGAATGTTTAGAATACGGCAAGAAAACGCATATTCCGAGCTAAAAAGCTATAAAAGCTGGGGTACCTCAAGGAAGTGTGCTAGGCCCAATTCTGTACTTTTTATACACATGTGACATCCCAGAACTGGAAAACAACACCATTGCGACCTTTGCAGACGATACTGCAATTATGGCTACCGGATCAAGCCACAAAGAAGCAGTAGAAAAAGTTCAACTAGCTGTGAACAAAGTTTATTACTGGACACAAAAATGGAAGATCAAACTGAATGAGTCAAAATCAATTCACATTGACTTCACAAATAAACACTTGGACTATCACGCAATCTACATAAATGGCATGCAAGTGCCTTATGTTAAATACAGCCAAATACCTTGGCATAACTCTCGACGCCAAGTTGCGTTGGAAAGCTCATGTCAAAAAGAAAAGACAGGAACTCGACATACGTTATAAAAGTATGTATTGGTTACTTGGAAGGAAATCCTGTCTATCAATACATAATAAAATAACCATATACAAGCATATACTGATGCCAATTTGGACGTATGGTATCCAACTTTGGAGCTGTACTAAACAAAGCAACGTAAAATTAATTCAACAATTTCAAAATAAAGTGCTCAGAGATGCTGTAAATGCACCCTGGTACATAAGAAATGACGATCTTCACCGTGACCTTAAAACGGAATTCGTCACCACCATCATCCAAAAATTTGCTGAAGACCACGAACACAGACTTCATCGACACGTGAATGTTGAGGCTATTCAGCTGCTAGACAATACAGACTTAGTGCGTAGGCTAAAAAGAACTAAACTTTTGAATTAGTGTAGTGTACAAAGTGAATGAATAATAGTGACAACGCCGTGCTATACATATAACACATGAACATAGTGTTTTTATAAATTATATCAGACTCTAAGAAAGTGCTACGGACTTGTGTAAAAGTGCAAATGGACACTATTCTTAGTTTTAACATAATCTATAACGTAACATATTAAGTTAGAGTTAAATTGCTTATTAGTCTTTTAGGCTAGATCGTAATTAATTGTTAAGAATTTTGTTCTTACTAACAAAGAATAAAAAAAAGAGCAATTTTATAAAATTTCACGTGTCCAATTTAAAACTGTAGAAATTTCATACGAATTTTCTACCCCTTTTTTATCCCTTACGGGTGGAATTTACAAAAACCAATAAATTAACGATTTCTCTTTTATCAATCAAGAGCGTAAATGTAAAATTTCTCATGTCCCCTTTACAAACTGTAGAAATTTCAAACAAACATTCACTCCCTCACGGGTTGAATTTCCAAAAAACAATAAATACATGAATTCTTTTTATCAATCAAGAGCGTAATTGTAAAATTTCAAGTGACAAATTTACAAACTGTAAAAATTTCATACAAACTTTCAACCCCATTTTTACCCCCTTACGGGTGAATTTTTCAACAACCAATGAATACATGCATTCTTTTTATCAATCAACAGCATAAACCTGAAATTTCACGTGTCCGACTTACAAACTGTAGAAATTTCATACAAACTTTCAACCCCATTTTTACCCCTTTACGGGTGGATTTTTCAACAACCAATAAATACATGAATTCTTTTTATCAACCAACAGCATAAACCTAAAATTTCACGTGTCCAACTTACAATCTGTAGAAATTTCATATAAACTTTCGACCCCCCCTTTTATCCCCTTAAGGGTGAAATTTTCAAAAATCATTTCTTAATGCGCACTTACGTCACTTGAGGAATATCCCTGCTAAATTTCATCTTTATACATCAAGGGGTTTTCGACATTTCGTGATGGGTGAATGAGTGACCTTTCGCTTTTATGTATATCGATAAATATGCCGATTAATTTCGTACCTTACCTTTAAATAATAAAATTGATCCTAAGATTCGAATTTATACAATCCTACAACTGACTTCACCAAAAACGAAATTATAATTTACAATTCAGCAAACTACGCTACTGTACATATAGCTTCGAAACTTTGTCTCCATTGTGCATCCAAACAGAAGAAACAATAATATGAATCAAGGATTTGTTTGCACAGAGTAAATAGCAAACAGAGAGTTCAAACTTACCGTGTGCGAATGCCAGACAAGAGAGAGGTCGTCATCGAGGGCGTTCTGTCTGACTTCCTCGACGGATTCTGGCTCGCTCGCGCCGCTCCATGACGTCACGCCTCTACCGCTAGGTGGCGCTTCTGGCTGCACCAGCATACCACCCGCGTTAGCGGCCGCTCCAGCACTCAATGAGTTCGTCTCGGGAGACGCGTCGTACTCTTGAGGAGGCGTTTCAGTACCGTAGAATATCAGCTCCCATTGGGTAAGTGGACCCGCTGCGAAAATTATGTCAGTTTAATAGGTGCTTTTGGATATACATATGGCTTAGTGCGAGTCTTTAAGCATTAAAAAACGGATATATAAAATGAACATTCCATTAAAAAAATTGAAATTTATGTTAACGTGAAAGAGTACATTTAAAAACTCACGCTAAAGCCACTGGTACTGATTTTCTTCTACAATTAAAGCTCTAAATGTTGTTATTACGCAGTTATACACAAAGCGTGAATCTAATACGAGCAAAAAAATAAAATTGGGCTTGATCGACAGTAAAACAAAAATAAACTCAAAAATTCACACAAACGATATTAACAGTCACTGTCTACTTCACGTACGAAACAGATATAATTACTTAATCGAACACAAGTTCAATTCAAACTGTTTCATTAAATAAAGTTTCGATACAAAATAAAATGTAAACAATGCAAACACACGATATGCAAAGAACGGCGGAGTCTGGAACAAGGGTAATTGACGTGCAGGTTGAACTTAGTGGCGAAAATAAAATGGCCGGGGCAAAACACGGACTCGACATGCAGGGCGGTACCGTGGGCTTGCAGTGGCGCAGGATATATGCGTCAGGTCGGCAGCTGTTGACGTCGTCACCTTCGCCGTCGTACTCTCTATCGGCGACCGCGTCGCCGGCCGACTCTGTTTCGACTTCTGGGAGTTCCTATTCGGATTCTTGGAATTCTTATTCTTTTTCCGCTTCACCAGCCCCACCGTATACGTCGGCACGATCGGCACCGGCTTCCCTCTATTGTTTTTGCGGCCCGCCTGCACCACTATGGGTCGCGTTGCGTTGCCCTTGTTGCGTATAATTGGATTCCTGAACGGTATGGGATCGTTTTTCGCTGCAGGCGTACTAGTTCCATACAAAGTTAAAGACCAATCTTGCAACTTTGCTCGCCCTATGACGTGAAATTGAACAAACAGATATTGATTCACATTTTATTCTACAGCTACCGAGGATTAGTGAAAATCTTTTCGCTCAATAGAATGATAAGTAGCTGAGCTGAATAAACAATCTCTTGAGCTGTCGTCTTAAGCCTTTCTTGGGCCTTTAAAATTTCCAGACCGCCGACTTTTGTGACAAGCCATTCGTTATAAATGCGGTCATAAAAACTTTGTGGTTTGAAGTCAGACTTTCTGTTATTCATGATTCATTGAAGTACCTATACAGTTTGTAGGTATATTTAAATCTAAGGTTAGCATGAAGATTCTAATTAGTACAAAGATCCCTTAACCAATTTTGTCCCTGTTGACAACATGCACCCTGTATAAAGTCAGTTTGCTCACCCATATATCGTCTCTCGTTGGTGACTTCTAGCCGCCAGAAGCCCAGCGGAGACTCGCCCCCACATGTGCACGGACATGAAAGGCCACGCGTTGAAGCCGGCGCGGGACGAGTCGTGCGGCCTGCCGGAAAATTAACCGTCTAATTACACCCAGTGCGAGCGCTAGTTAGCGTCTTGTGTTTGCTTTAATAAACTGAACAACTAACTCTCCCAGTTTTTGCAACTAAAATTATAGTGAAATTACTGGCATTTCTCTCTTATCAAAAATTAAACGCAAGTCAAGCGATGCGATCGTCTGTTGACAGCTCATGCAACCAATCGCATTAATTTTCACACACTTGACAATTTGTCACATTAATTTTGCTATAATTTTCGGTGCCAACTGATCCCACAGTCAAACTACTCCAGTATTACCATTCCCAAGATAAGAATATAAAAAAATGGTTCCGATTATGTTAGATTTTCCTACATTTTAGGATTAATAACGTCATCCACGATCACATAAGGTCGTGCACTGGCAACTAAAAGATAAATAATGACGTATAGCAAAACATTATCGCGTCTATTTTAAACTGAATAGATGGCGCATTTTGTATTTGCGGTCATGTTGTTCCATGTCACAGAACCTCATAGCGCCATGCATTAGCTTTGAGAGTGTAGCCAATGTTTTAACAGTAGGTTAACTCTGGACAGTATCGAAAATGTTTTAATGTTTGTATATTTTGAATAAGAATTTTAAAAACTGTTTTATTTGGTAAAACGTTGAGGTCTTTTTCAATGTATGATTTTAAAGACTTATGAGAAAAAAAAAACACATTTACTAGTACTTAGGACACGTAATTACTAGGTAACAACAAACTGTACAAATTAGGAAATAAAATGTTAATGTTTGTGTGAAAAAACAGCTCCATATTATTTTTACGACATACTACCCTTTGTATATGGCGTATGAACCTAGCTACTACTAAATAATACCTATTATCCGTCTACCTAAACGCCACTTCTTGCTTTGACAAACGACTCCTCGTAGCCGTTCGATAAACGTTTGGCTTCAGTGCAAACACTGGCCTTGATAGGCATTACAGAGACAGAATTCAGGGCGAAATTCGGAGTAGGTAAAGAGGTTTTGAGAAAACTAGATTGTTCGGAATACCACCTGGTTTCGCCAGAAATTGAAACTGACCTTTTCGCAAGAAATACCAGTTAGCATTTTTGACCAATTTTCTCGATAAACCTCGCAATTGACATTGTTTTAGGACGAAATTCGAAGGAAATGCCATCCAAATTTTGAGAATTGCCTTGATATGTTCTTTGTAATTTAGCTTAGGGTTTCCTTTGACCTCTTTTCTATACTTCATACAGTTCTAGGTTCTAGTTATTGATTACGCGAAATTGGCTCGCTGCTGTGAATCACAGCAGTATTTGCCGAAAAAATCTAACGTCAGCAACTTGGATGGACTGAAGGAGGAAATCCCCGTCGAAGGCGACCGTAACGAATTAAGTGTGACGATTTATCTGATAATTTTTGTGGGGCAGTCATGCCCAGAGTGGTTTGAAAGGAACAGTAGGAGGCCAAGCAGTGGGACATACTAACATCATCATCATTTCAGACGAAAGACGTCCACTGCTGGACAAAGGCCTCCCCCAAGCGTCGCCACACTGATCCGTCCTGTGCGTCTCGTATAACTAAAGTGGCAGTGGGCAGGGCACATTGCTCGCAGAACGGATGGTCTATGGGCCAAAAAGTTCGGGAGTAGTGAACGCGAACCGGCAGACGCAGCGTTGCGTTAGAAGGCCTCCTTCGAGGTGGACTGAAGGCCTGGTTAAGGCTGCAGGAATCCGATGAACATACTACAGGCCAACAAAAATGAAATGGTCCTTCAATGACTTTGACTACTCAATACCGCACAGGTCCAGATTTCACCGTACATCTCAAATATTCACCTTGTATATCCTTCATAGCTATATCTTGCGTGTTCAATGGCCGCTATAAAGCTGCCAATGTGAGAGCCATTGTGCACTGGAGCCATTATACCTCAATTACTGCCGAGCTCCGTCTACATAGCAACGACATTTACGAACGAACTGGATATAGTTACTATAGAGGGTTAAGAAGAGCTATTTGTACTTTGTTTGACATTCAAAGATGCCTTGGTTATTTTATTATAGTTTAAGACTTGGTCTTTCGAAGGTCTACTAACTCCAGAATGTGAAGTAGTTATGAATTAATAACACGAAGATCAAAAGGAAGTCGTTTTATGTTTAATTTTATCTGAGTCTAAAAAATCAGTTGTTTCCTAAAATCTCTCAAATCCCTACTCTCACACGATTAACCTCAAGAATATCCAATGTTTATTTCAACTGAACTTGAAGATTAGATAGCGATTTTATTTTCAAAGTGCCTCCTACTGGAAATTAACTTTGACTCACCTACCAACCATACTGTATACATACCTGGGTGCAAGCAGAGTGACCTTTGTTCCGGCAGGCGAGGTCAATACGATGCGCAGGTCACCTCTTCTTGCAGCCGATAACGACACCCGCGCCTGTATATGCTCCAAGTAGTTGACTCCTGGACACGATCCGTCATCCAACTGGGGAAAGAAAAAAATATTGCATATGTGGGTAATATTGGAGGAATGCTGAATAAAGATGATTTGGATGCCGTAATTTTAAGTAATTGACTCCGGCAGCCTAGGGTAGGAAAAATGGACCCCCTTTTTTGCAATTAGACTCCCATTTGGTCCGTTGTGCGTGCAGGCCTCCTCTCTGTGAGAGGGAATGGGCTGTATTCCACCACGCGGGCCTGTGGCACAATGCGGATTGGTGGATGTCACATGTCTTCTGGAGGAACTCCTTTCGGTCGTGATGGAAACTGTGATTTAGAGTATCACGCAATAAGCGGCTCGACAGGCTTCCATACTCAGCTAAAGAAGATGACATACGTATAGTTCTAAAACCAGCAAGCCTATTTCTAATGATAATCAGCGATCCTGTATTCTAGTTTGAAGGGTATTTGAATTACAGGTAAGGCACTTGCACCTGCGATATGTTTGATAGTTCATATGCCCAATAGATTGGCAACCTGCCCTTTAACCATCTAATAACAATGTAAGAAACGAAATTATGAGACGGGTTAAGCAAAAAAAAAAAAGAAAAGTTTGTTCCAAACATAAAAATGAAATTAAAAAATCTCATAGTAACGCATATTAGTCTAAAAGCAGAACAGTTTTAATAGTAGTTTATAAAACTGTTGCATAATAAGGGGTATTAAAACATGAGTGTGTGTTTAAAAACCGAGCCGTAGGCGAGGTTTTTAATGTTATTCACACGAATGTTTTAATACCTAGTTATGTGCAGTTTCATACACTACTTTATCTACACTCATACATTGGGATTGAACCTACTAAATACCTTTTTTGCATTTTCCATGTCATAAAGTCGTGATAGCATTTATCATATAATTTTCTCGACTTTGCTGGTAATAAATTATGAGTAATTTCCTTCGCCGCATCTAAAATATCGGGCGAAGTCAAATTTTCTTCACATTCACTGGCATCAGACATTTTTAAGCAAGAATTCAAAAAACTCATGATATACAATACAACTAAACCTGCAAAATATGAATGGCGCCAAAATCCAGCACATCACCGCATTAACCGCGCATGCGCTAAGGTTTAGCACGCACTGCGATTTTTATTCGTGCGATTTTTTTTCGCCTATTCTGCGACCTATGGAATTGTAAGAAGTTGCTCGCATTGCGGTAAAAAATCGTGCACAAATAATACCGCAAGAAAACCGTGTTTTGCCACAGAATCCACCGCACCGCGGCGCGAATTTAATTCGCGCGAATATTTTGAGCTCTATGAACATGTAGAAAGAGACAAAATTGGCGCGAATAAAAATCGCAGTGCGTGCTACGTCTGAAGCGGGCATTGTCATAGACAAGTAAAAATTGGAATCAAATCTTTTTAAATGGGTACTATAAAAATGGCATTACAAAAAGTAATTGATGAAAACTCCTTGTGATTAACTTCTTGGATTTGTCCTGTATCGTAATAGAAAAAAAATTGTATTATAGCATTATTTTGTTAGAGAAAAAGTGTTATAATAAGATTCTATTTTTAAATTTCGGTATTGTGTTTATAAAGTATGTCAATATAAACTCGTTTTGAAGTTTATAATTCGAATATTACGATATGAGAGTAGATAAAAGCTTTTACATGTGGTACCAGAATTTTGGATGTTATAAAATCCTTAATTTTCAATATACGCTCAGTTTTTTTACATGCAAAGCAAACTCCATTCGAATGTAGACATCACTTCATTCGAGAGATGGGCCAAAATGCAATAAGCTGAAAACACATTTCGCTCCGTGCATCCGTACGCGTATAAACCTACAATGACATTCAACTGTCGATGTTATAGCCCAAGATCCCACTGCGAAAATCTGGCTGGTACATTTTTTTTCATGAATGATACTTGACAGTACAAAATTTTGTTGCCGGGTTGCCTGAAAATATGTAACTGCAATAACCTTAATTAAATATATTGAAATTTATGTTTTCTAGTTAACCCCCCAATATATACATTTTTCAAGTGAATCCAATCCAGCCATTTGAAAGAAAGTAGTGTAGAAAATAGGAAAAACTAAGGTTGCCAGCTCTCAGTTAGACGCAATCTGTGGGTTGCCAGTTTACCTGCTAAACCTGGCAACCCATGAATGACGAGTCAAGTCGAGTCGAGCTAGTTGATACTGCATACGCATCCACGATACAAGAGAAATTCCTAGTGTAAAGCAAACTTGAAAAGAAAAAAAATACTAGTTGCGGCTAGATGCGGCCAGGCAACCCTGCAGTAATGTATTCTAATAACAATAAGAAAGAACAAGTTTTATAAAAAACAAATTTCCTGTAGTTTTTTGCAATGGGATCTCATACTAGTACAAGAATTTCGCTCAAGATACATTTGGGACTAAATTGTCCCAACACTAGTAGGAATACTAGATATTTTACTTAATGACGGCCATACAATCGTTGTTTTACTGAATTTAATATGACAGTAGACTTGGTGTAATGAATGTACCGCACACAGATGCGAATGGTTATGTATGGTAATGTGTGTGAACGCTTTTCCGACTCCATTTGCATAAACTGGCGAACTCCGATAGTGATACTAAAAGGCTGCGTAGTACATAATATCACTTATTTCGTTCTCGGTGCGGTTAATAATGGGTAAAGGTGCAATATTCAGCGATTAAGAAGCTATTAAAAATAATCATTGCTAAAGTTTGGAAGTCTCTAGCGGTTATGACCTTATCGGGCAATTAAACATCGGAAATGTACCAAGTTTCGAGTTTATATTAAAATTTGTGGAGTTCGGTGTCTTTATGAAGTGAACAAAGTGGTGTAACACAGCACAGGAGTGAATTCGACTTATCCGGTTGTCATTAATTTGCTCGTGTAATATGACAGGCTTTTCCCCACATTACTCACCGCGGCCCTGGCTTTATTTCGAATTAATGCCATGATAATTCGGTTGTGTAAAAGGGATAAGATTATTCGTTCCGTGTAACTCCATCATTCTCTCACACTAGAACTATGATGGTTTAAGCTATCATATGGGCCCAAGGGGCCTTCCTTGTACACGCTAAGAAATTTCACCGGGCCTACGCAAGAATTCGTGTCGTACATGACCAATTCGTCATGTACTCGATAATTATTTTGTCCGATCTCATCAACATCATCATCATTGATCGGTGACTTTTCTTAGCGTGTACAAGAGGCCTGACATTTCATAGTAAGACCTCTAATGTCAACCACATTTGTTTTCACCATCATGCCGGTCACGAGTTCGCGCCCGATCGCTCACCATCGTTATATTTATATACGACTACGGTACGACTTCTTTTTAAATGGATATTTTACGTAAATTGATCCAGGAACCTGCATAATACCTTTATTAGTTGGAGGTAGTTCGTACTGCCAGCTATTTACTTTGCCATCGTGTCAAGGTGTTTGAAATCGGCCTTCGGCAATAACTCCACATGCGGGCCATATTATACATGAAATCCGGCATAATCAGGCACATTTGAATTTAACTCTGCATCAAGCCAAAAAGATCTTGCCTGCAGTGCAACAAAAGTTCTTGGTGGTAGAGTAACACAGTCCGACATATCTTAGCCAGTCTTACCACGCCAGTAATGATTACTAACCTAAGCAAAATGGAGCATGCCACTGTATAAAAAGCTAACCTGTAGAGTAACAGAAGCCCTTGGTGGTACTGGTCGTTGCGGTCTCGGCGCTGCAAGTTCACACCTCTTCTGCGGCGGGACAGTCCTCCACGTCTTGGCCAGTCGCACCATGCCAGTAGCATCAAGAAGTCCGTAGCCGAAGGAATGGGAGACGTTGCGGCCAACGCCGTTCACTTTCCAGTCGCCGCCGAGGCTGAGGCGTTCGGGGCGGGCTGTGCTTACCACTGTTGATAAAGGGAAGAAATGAAAATTTGAAATATGTAAAAATGTGGCTTATGGTGACAAAACCTGTATAAACTGGCCTTTTGTTCTATTGAAACTTCCTAGTACGCTAGACCAAGTCAAGGTTAAGGTCTTTCACTGATGTGCAATCGACTTGTACCTATTGGTAGTAATGTTATATTTTAGAATTATGTTCAAGTTGCTTTTGTTTCAGTGGATTTGGATAGCTACAAAACCCAGTTTTATAATTATCGTTTTCTTTGTTTCAGGATATCATTCATACATGGCACCAAAAAGATACTAGTTAGCAGTAGGGATACCTAATAATCTAACGCGAACCTAGTCTAGGATTCTAACACAATACACATTTACGAAGATACAATTTGAACAATATGATATATCCCAACAATTCTGAAGCCTAATTGGATCTATTCTAGTAACTTGCGAGTCACAGATTCTATTCGCGCTAAGTCGCGCGTTAGTTCTCCTATTCTATTGTTAGTTTAATACTGTTAAGACTAAGTCTAAGTACTAGATAAGACTGATATTACGCGTTCAATATTCTAAGTTTACCAATCAGCTTAGCGTTTATTGGTAAATAGGTCATCAAGGGTGTACAGTACAAACATTTTCTTAATGTCCCTCGGCAAACTTCGTGTTTCGTCAGTCGTTGGATTTCTATCAGTTGCCTTTTGCACTTGGTGCAGACCGGACGCTCTCAATCAACTGGAGAGTATATAGTGTCGTTAATAGTCTTAGAACATGATGTAATATTTTAATGATAGGAGGACAGCTGCTAAAGCTGCTATTTTAACAGCTTTATATTTCACACGGAATTCAAAACTAAACCAAAAAGTACCTACTTAGTTCTGAATTCAAATTATTATACCCGATAAATCTAATAATTAATGTACATGAAAATCAGCTTTCGTTTTTATTCGGAAATACGATGATTGCCGAGGGATATTAAGAAAATAGTTGTACTGTACAACTGATTCTTTCCCGAATGATAATATTATTTACTGCCACTGTGTGTTTTTAGATTTTGTGACCGCATAAGGTCGCATGGACCTTTACATTACAGCTGTGAATCGTATTGATTTGATATAAATATTGTTGAGTATCTGCGTGGCTTTATTAAGATGTTCGGTCCATTAGAGTGCATACCTACTAACTCTCAGTTTTGGTTAATTTAAACCCAGTTTTAGAACAACATTTAGTGAGAATTGTTTGTATACCTTTTAACGAAATATTCAGGAAACTGTTACCCAGGTAAGTACTGAGGTCACCAAAAGTGGGAGCCGAGAGATCCTTACCAAAATAGCATGTCAAACAAAACAAAAGCAGTTTACAAACAACGTTATGTAAAATACCCACTTCAGTCTAACTTGTCTTGGAACTCGTGGACATTCGAAAACTTTGGCATTGAATAGGCCTTACGAAACAAAAGTTCTTTTAACAGACTTGTAGAACTGTTTAGGTAGAACCCCTGGAGACAATTTGGCTTTAAACAGGGATCATCCAGATGATCAGAGCTTTAAATGGAGTGGGTACCAAAAACATCAAAGCGACATCAAAAAAACGTTGAAATCAGCTTATAAACAAAGCCTCATACATAAATGATTGTGATGCGTTCGACAAAGCTTTAATAAAGGGAGCACGTAAAACACACGTATTTTCATACAGACTATGTTAGTTTTGCATTATCGTTAATGGAAAATAATATGGTTCAGTAATTCTAGGCGTAATTAAATCTGAATAAACATTGTTAAATTTTTGAATATGCGCAAATTAATGTATTTACGAAGCAAAATGCAAAATTAATTAAAGCATCATTCAATACTGAAATATTTTCATGGAACTTAGCGAAAGGTCGAAAATAGCGCGGAAAACCGTAAAGAAAATTGCCAACTAAAGGATCGCGAGAATTATTGCTAGGGTGGGTTAGAAACCCACACAGATCATTGGTTTTACGTCCACATAGTTTATATTTTATTATTTGTTGTACACATTATTGGTATTGCGAAATCTTTGAAAAACTGAAGAACACGCTTATTGCCCTTTTCGGTTTATCGGCTTTTAGTATTGTGTGAAATCGGTTGTTAGGTTTAAAATCTGAGAATCAATATGGCTTGAATTCGAGTATAAATTTTTTATAACTCAATCTGTCACACATATCGCAGATTTATTCGTCGTAACCTTCAGTTTTATGAACATCAAGTAAATCTAAATTGAAAGTGGTATATAACTTTTCTTGTTGCTGTCCTATCGAGTTAGAAAATCGTATGAATAAATGTATACAACCCATGCTGGGTTATTTGACATCAAATTATTCTGAATTATCTATTATGTGCCATAGTTTGTCTCTAGCAAGATGGCCTGAGAATAAATCGGCACTGTTCGTTAGTCTAAGTCCTTAGTCGATTCGTGCTACAATGGAATGGTATTCTATTCATACATAATTGAAACCCGGGCACTATGCCTGGAGAGGGCAATTGGTGCTTTTGATATTAGAGGTCTTGTGGTGAGCTAGTGCAGTACCTTGGAAGCTCGTGTGTTTCAAAACAATCATGTTGTATAAATTTACCAAGATATGCAGATGGATGGACGCCTTACAACCTAGTTCGAATAGTGAATGTTACCTGTGATAGACCTTTTATATAAAGTACTACATATGTAAAATGAATTCATAAACCAAATTATTTATATCCTCATAACCCATGTTATCAACAAACAGGTAAATATAAGGCTTCTTGTCTTTCATATCAATATACCGATTACATCAAGGTATTTCGATAATTATTTCCTTTGTTCATTTGCTGTTTCATTACAATCATTACCTACTCGAACTCTTATAGGTATCTTTTTGTTATAGTATCTTTGGAAAGAATTAAATACTAGCTTACGTGATTATGCATTCTTTTGGCACTATATATAATTAATAACGTGGAATAGAAATTATTATTCAAGATTATTTTCCAGGAAAAGAAGATGAAGACGCCTTTGTCAGCAATGGGACAGTAACTGGCTGGTATTATGCAAGCTTCTTTTTTATAGTCTTTGATATATTTTAAAATGGCAAGCAACAATACGACTATGGCTATGTCAATTCTTGTGCGAGAACGGCAGGAACAATTTTTTTTTATATTTATAAAGCTAGCAAGATTTTGCAAGCTTTTCCCCGCGGCTTTGCTCCCGTGGCCTACCCCACATGACCCGTTTTCAGGATAAAAAAAATTGTCTTTGTCACTCAGGAATAATGTAGCTTTCCACGGGTGAAAGAATTTTCATAATCGGTCCAGTAGTTCCGGAGCCTATTCGGTACAAAAAAAAAACAAAAAAATATTTCCTCTAATATTAAAAGTATAGATATATAGATAATAGGCTTGCACTTGACTACTATCTCACCTGATGGTAAGCGATGATGTGGTCGACGATTCTTTTGAGAACAATATCGGAAAACTCGAATATATATTAAAACTTACCAATATGCTGCATATCTCTCCAAGTAAGGTCCCTCTTGGCTTGCAAGGCTGACGCGCAGATGCCAGCAGCAAGCGGTGCAGAAGCTGACGTTCCCGTGTGTCCCGCCGAGCAAGAGTGGTGCAGGTCTGTTGTTACCACCTGGATAGGAAGAATACGAGGTTAGATAGATTCTGAGGCTACATAAAATTGTCATTAGACGTAAGCGATGGCAATGGTAAAATGTGGATATCCGCAGGAGAACCAAAGTTACCGACGTAGCCCAAAGAATGCGAAGCTTAAAAGGCAGTGGGCAAGGCATATTGCTCGCCGAACGGATGGTCGATGGGGCCGACAAGTTCTGGAATGGCGACCGCGAACCGGAAGACGTTGCGTTGGAAGGCCTTCCGCTAGGTGGGCCGATGACCTGGTTAGGGTTGTGGGAAGGCGCTGGACGCGAGACTCACGGGATCGATCAATGTGGCGACGCCTGGGGCAGGCCTATGTCCAGCAGTGAACGTCTTTCGGTTGAAATGATGATGATGAAGGCGATGGTCGAAATTCCAAAATGTAAAGGATTGATCACTTGACATTTCGATAGCGTTTGATACATTTTTCCAAGTGCTGTCACCACGCTTTCGATGGTAGAATTTAATTTGTCTAGGGCCTCTGCATGCTCAGAGGTCTTCCAGAGGGATCGATACATGACAATCGCTCTGTGTGTTTGTAAAGTGTTGTGTTTGTCTCCAACGAGTTGGTACTTGTACCAATGCCAATCCTTTAGATAGGTATGGTACCCATTCGATCAATGTGAATCCTATACAATTGTCACATTTCAATCATAGTTATTGCTGATGGAATGTCATTTATACTCTAGCCAACATGAAGTTACAATATTTACAAAAAAAGCACTGACAGCTCAATTAGCTGACAGCAGAGGTGAATATCATTTTTATTTTAAACTTCGCTCTAATCTCTTCGAGGCCTTGATGGTTTGATAACATAAAATATCCAATGTCATCATTGGATATTTTATGTTATCAAACCATCTTTTATTTGTACTCAGTTAAATCGATGTACACCATACACATAATTTTAGATCGAATTCTTTCTAATAGTTTAAATCATTTTTAAATGATAAATTATTTATTTCTGTAAGTTGGTTTGTACAAACACTTTAACATGTCGATCATATATTTTAAAATTAGATGAGGTCGTCGTTTTCTGTCTGACTTCTCTGAGAAGAAAGGCCAAAACAAACTCAGAGGTCACAGTCTATTTTAAAGTCCAGACAAAATCTTGGTTAGATCATGTGAAGACCATGTAGACTGATGTCTGAAATGGTATTTTGAGGAAAGAACCAGCCAGATTGAGTGGATTTGTCCAGTCAGTGCACGCATTTATCAATAACCGTGCAGCTCAACTCAGAATTTAAGGAGCTCAACGAATTGCCGAACAATACCAAAGAAAGGATGTTCGGGTAGGCCGCATAAACTACTCAAACTGCCAGACCATGATTCAAAACTAAATAAGATAAATAAAATAAAAAAAATAATGATCCACATAGTCTTCACATTCACAATAATTAAAATAAAATAATATAATACTTTAAAAAGTAAATATTCTTGTCATTGCAAGAAAACCAAAAAAACATAAATAAAAAATAACTTAATTCACGGTGCAAAATATAAAAAAACAAAATTAATTGGAGCAGCTCAATCCAAAGCCATTTTTTTTTATTATTTGATATAGGCTCGCGCTTGACCACCATCTCACCTGATGGTAAGCGATGATGTGGTCGACGATGTCCACTTTTTGTCCTCAACGTAATCTTTAATGGCATAAAACGCTTTCTGGCACAACTTACGTTTCACGAATGATTTGAATTTATTAACACTTAGATCTTGTACGTGGCTTGGAAGCTTATTATAAAAGCGTATTGACATTAAACGAGCCACCTATTTTCTGGAGCCTTTTTGTAGGTACTACAAATTTGTGTTTGTTCCTAGTATTTATGTTATGGATATCACTGTATTTTTTAAACAATTTTATATTTTTATGAACATATAAACATTTTTCATAAATATACTGAGAAGGCACAGTCATTACATTAATCTCCTTAAATTTCTCTCTGAGAGAGTGTCTCGGGCTTAATTTATAAATTGATCGAACAGCACTTTTCTGCAAAACAAAGGTAGTCTGGATGTCGGCGGCATTTCCCCACAACAGAATACCGCACGACATTACACTATGAAAATAGCTAAAGTATACTAAATGGGCTTCCTCTATGTCAGTTAAATTACGATTTTTTCTAACAGCATATGCTGCGGAGCTTAGCTTCTTTGACAATTTATCTATATGTGGGCCCCACTAAAGCTTAGCATCCAAAGTTATGCCTAAGAATACTGTGCTATTTTCAGGATTCAATTCTTCGCCCTTTATCATCACATCAGTTTTCACCTGCCTAACGTGAGGTAGGGTAAACTTAATGCATTTGCTTTTTTTTTCATTAAGAAGTAAATTGTTAACATTGAACCAGTGAACTACTTTTGAAATCGCGCTATTTACATCGTCAGTAACGAGCTGCTGACGTTTAAGTTTAAACAAAAGTGAAGTATCATCAGCAAACAAGACTATATCATAGTTATCCTTTATGAGGTAAGGCAAGTCATTAATATAAATAAGAAACAAGAAAGGGCCAAGAATTGAGCCCTGCGGGACTCCCATTGTTACTATAGATCCAGGCGATCTTTTTCCATTAACGGCAACTCTCTGAATCCTATTACTCAGCAGTTGAACGACCCCTTGTAAAACCGAACTATTTGACTTACTTGATTTAATGTCCTATAACCCCGCGTGTACTGCAACGTCATCCGATATAAGGCCGTCATGAGTAACCTTACAGGAGTAATTCTTGTAAATACTTTGCAACAGACGGATTATATTCGGCGGCCCTCCAATGTCCAGTACGCGGGACCAGATACTAGACCACTTCAGCGTATCAAAGGCCTTTTCAAAATCTACAAAGGTTAGATAAATCTCCCTCTGCCATTCTGATGCCTGTTCCAGTATAATACGGAGAGTGTTGATCTGGTCTGTACAGGAGCGGTTCGAGCGGAACCCAGCCTTATCCCTGCGTAAAAGAGGCTCCACGGCTTTCGACAGTCTTTCCAGGATCTGAACGAAGAACTGTTTCCTATGTAATAATTTATGTTTAATAAAAAATCTTTGCAATTGCTCTAAAATTAATTTCTCAAATATTTTACTAAACGTAGGTAGTACTGAAATAGGTCTGTAAATTGTAGGGTCTGAAGTACTACATGCTTTAAACAAAGGTATTATTTTACTATTTTTCATTAGATCAGGAAACCCCCAACTGTCGATACAATTATTTAAGATAATAACTAAACTAGGTGCAACAATATCAATAATAAACTTAGCAACTTCTACAGAATGTCCCCACAGATCTGCAGTCTTTTTAACGTTTAAAGTGTGAAAGGTTTTAATTATGTCTCTACAAGTAGGTAATATTTTCAAAAAGAAATTCCGAATCGCAAACATTAACATTTTCTTTTAGTATCAACTCAGCAACAGAAGGTGATGAGTTTAGGGATTTAGTAGTTTAAATGGGAATATCTGAAAATAAATTTTCAAAGGCCACTGCGACTTGTGAGTTTGATTGTATGATGTTGTCATTAATAGACAGGCTGTAGTCAATATTTCGGTTACCAGATCTTCCCGTCAATAATATTAATAATATTCCAAGTCATTTTAATAACATTACTACTGCTTTTAATCTTCGAACTCAAATAACGCGACTTGGCCAAACAACAAACTTTTTAAAATAATTTCTAACATATAAATTATATTAAGCAGTGTTTACATAAGACCTTTCATTGTACAGCCCATAAAGCCGTGTTCTACTTTTATGAATACCAATGGTAGCCCAATCACCGAGATAGTCTTGGGAATAAAAGTGGAATTAAATTGTTTATAGTATATATTCAGTAAAAATCATCATATTGTGTTTGTTGCTGTTGTTTGTTGTTGAGGGTAGCCCTTAAAAATCTGCTGTTTTACTTTGTTAGTAAAAATGGTATTTTCAAAATCTTCCTATCTAATCTATCCTTTTGAAGGAAAAAAATATCCTCCTTTTTATAAAAAAACTGTTGTCATTTCATTATAAGTTTTCAGTTTGTTCAATGACGTAGAAAAAAAGCTATTTAAGTACACAAATAAGTCATTTCTCAGAAAAGTACGGTGTTGCCTATAAAATCTATTTTCATCGGTGCCAAGAAAATGCCATTTAAAAAAAAGTTAATTAAAAAAATCAAAATACCCGACTGCTTAAAAAGCGAACTAAAAAGACGTAAACAAGAAGAAAATCATGCTGTGCAGTCGGAGGATACATATTCGCGAGCTGGCTGACCAAAACCAGATGTATCCTCCGACTGCACAGCATGATTTTCTTCTTGTTTACGTCTTTTTAGTTCGCTTTTTAAGCAGTCGGGTATTTTGATTTTTTTAATTAACTTTTTTATTTATAACTTTTTAGTTAACATTTTTTTCGAATTAGGTACATTTAAATATATAAGTGTTATATATTTTTGAAATCGCCTCTAAAAACCCTTTATTTTGATACCCCACACGATGGGTTTGGAAGAAAAAATAAAATTGGCCCCCCACAATATGGCGCCCAAAAGCCGCCATTTTTCTATTTTCCAATTTTAATGTAGCCTATGACACTCGCAAGGTTAAGACGAATCGATTGACGTATGAATCATCAAAATCGGTCAACGCGTTTGGTCTCTGGAACGCCATATAGGAACAAACATACATACATACATACATACATACATACATACATACATACATACATACATACATACATACATACATACATACATACATAGACTGATAAACACATTACCCTCCTTCGGCAGTCGGGTAAAAATGGAAAGGTCAATCAAATCGAAACTTTGCTATTCTTGGTAAATTAAAATTCCATCGCTGTTATACAAACGTTTTCCTTTTAATTGTGTGGATTTGCTAAGGAAATACGAAACACCCAAGTTCTCAAACTGACAACAGTCGATTTGGATCTATTTTTATCGGAATTCTCGTTTACTACAAATCGAATCTCCTTCCTACTTCTGAAAAAAATAACGTATACTCGTACTCCCATAAATAATAGCATAACAATCCAAGAGGAATTGAAGGAAAAAGGAAAAGCAATCTCGCTGTATGTGAAGTATACACTTGTTTTAAAAATAACACCAACTAGTATACGAATTTTTTTGCTACCACAAAAACTGAAAATATTTGCTGCGAAGTCTGTATGCAAGAAAACTTATACTATTTTTAAAACTACATGCTTTAAGATTGAACTGGCAACAAAAGAGGATTATTTAGGTAGCTTCCATTACTTCTAGCTTTATACTAGATTTAGCTAAATTACTTCTAGCTTTTCAGTTTTCCTCTAAAACAATGTCACCATATGATATTTTTCATTGACAACGCTTTTCATGGCGAATGACTCATTACTATTTTACTCTATTCAACTACCAAATAAAACAATAGAATTTGCATAGTTGTTATGACAACTTGAAAAGGTTGAGATTTGAATATGTATACTGTAAAACTAATATTTTAAACAATCGCTTTTGTGAGTGAATACCTAGTTTGTTTCAAGATACATATATCGGTGACCCATCGATGGTACTTATATCTATCTGGATATGAGGTCCTAACGTATCGGTTGAATAAGTATCCAACGGCTTCCATTCGAACCCAATAATTTATCTATTCGGAACATTTTCGTATTTCGTTTGACCCAAAAGTTTACACAACTTTGATTGAGTGGGCACGTCCTTTGTATTGTAACTAAAGGACGAACACAACAGTTCACAGGCATCCTACGATGAATGAACGAGATCAACCTTATAATCTACATTGAAATGACATAATTTTATTTACATCGCTTCCTGTGCTAAAAGGGCAATGGGATGATATATAGGTATTATGTGTAAAGCCGTGTAGGGACGGACGTTACTACTCTCAGGGTAAGTGGGATGGAGGGCTCAAATACGTAAAAAGGTAAAACCTTTAGTATAAACATAATAATAGGGAGTTTCTTTTCGAAATCCGAGGGAGTGAATGAATTAATTTCGTGTTACTAGAAAACATGTTTACTTTTAAATTATATTTAAGCTTTAGGATAACGAATCAAAGAAAATAAAATACTTTCAGCGTGAGAGTGTAGTCATAACAAAGTAGGATAGTAAATAAAACATGCTGAAAATAGAAAACGTGTCTTTGATCTTGGACATCCCAAGTTAGATGTCAGTTTTAATAGAGATCAAAGGGAACGAGAGAGCTACTTCAACTTTAGAATTTCTTATTTGGTTGAAATTAAATCTCGCAAACAAGAAATGCTATTTCTGATGCTAATTTAATTGTATACTACAGAGTTATACGCCCTAGAAGGACAAACACACATAGTATTGGTGATGTTCTTTTGAAAGGCCGGATGCAAAGACCTTAATCAGAGATGTAATACTTACTCGTGTATCGAAATTGGATAAACACCTTCTGGTGACATTACAGTGAAACAAAACTATTCCATACGATTTGACATTATGCGAACGTTTACGTTAACGCGATCAAGCTTGTTGGGTATATCCAGCACAATTGCCACAGGGGTATAGTTGCCTTGATTGTAATTACTCTAGTTTCGCGGATGAAACATATGCTATTTTATTTATCTATAGAGAGATTTTACAACTACTATTAAGTTTACCGTGTTGCATGTCTCTGTACGATTGGACGGCTAGGTGCAATCAAAGTTTTTGCGGGCTAAATGTCCACTTTCTCGACGGGTTATATATCAACGTAATTTATATGGATTAGGTAATTATCCCCTGTATGGGATAGATAACTTAAAATGTAGAGGTAAAAAGTTACGCCAGCTATCTATTTCTGTTACCGCCAAGACGACAAAACTGATTTTGACAAATTATGCTTCCCATCAATTTGTCTTATTGAAACGACTGTCTTTAGTTATTACTTACTCCTTAATAGCAGGATGAGACTGGATTATTTATTAATGCTAGGTTAAATATTTAAGAAAGCTTTCGAAATCTGGATAAACAAACTGCTCTTCAGATTAAGAGTCTGAAGAGGGGGAAACAACTGCAATCTTATTTACATGCGATAATTATAGGACAAGGAAATAAATCTCAAAAACCATTCTTTGTTTCTTTCCCTTTTCTATAGAAAGCAGGAAAATCCATCAGTAATGAGAATAAACATAGCTTACATTATCATCCTTCTGCCTTTGTCTTATGTTACTTAGGGTTGCTGCAAGACGTTTTTTTTTCATTCTTTGTCCTATCAAATGTCACGCTGTCATTGACTCCGTTTTCTTTCATATTATTACTCACGAAATGAAATCCATCCATGTGGGCTTTCCTCTCCATCCACGAAAAAAAAAACAGCAAACCTATGGCACTTGTCCTACCGCCGAGTATCAGCGAGTAGTGAGTAAAGATAGAAACTAAAGACGAGTGGGCGAGCAGCGAGTGTGTAGTTCTGATAGTTTTACCGCTCGGTTATGAGCGAATGTTTTTATGCGCCGGACGATTACTCGCACCACACGCTCGGGCTGCCAGTCCTGGACGATTTGGTTGGTTGGTCTCTCGGCGAGTGTTCTGACCGCCCAGCGAGCATCGCCGAGCGAGTATCGCTGAGCGATTATTGTCTTGAGAGAGTATTCGCGTCCAGCGATCAACTAGTATTATATGTGTCTATTTTATTGACGCGTTAACTGTTTATTTTGTTCGTTTCTTCAGCGAGAAAATAGTCGATAGCTAATCGCTTTCGCCGGCGGTCGGACAAGTGCCTATAGATTTAAATGGTAAAGATACGACCATCCGTCCGAACGTTTACTTAAACGCGTTCACTATACAAGAAACACGACATTTTAATGTCTCGCACACACGACTTCTCCCGAAGATAGCCGAACGCTTGGTTTGCTCCGGTCTAGTATGAACTGTATATTACTACTACTATACCTATTAGCTTCTGCCAGTGGCTTTGCCTGCGTGAAAAGTTTTTTATCATCCCAGGAGAACATATACCGAGATAAAAGTTATGTGCTATTCTAGACTATAATCTATCTTGGTGCCAAATTTCACCCAGATCCGTTCAGCCGTTCTGACGTGATTGAGTAACAAACAAACATCCATACATCCAAACTTTCGAATTTATCATATTAGTGAGATAATTCAATGAACTTACATGTTTTTCATTTATAGCTCCGCTGCTGTAAGTCGCCGCTAAAGTAGAACTGCACCTCTCTGAGTACCAAGGCACTTCTCCTCTCTCGGTCGCCGAAGATATTGATAGCGTCCATATTGAGTTGGTATAGCCATCGCAGTTGCAATTATCATGCTCCCGTCCGCCATTTCCTGAGGCCCATACGAAAATGGAGCCTTTGCCGTTGCGACCCTGTGACGGAAATAGGGGCATTAGTCTAGTCAGTTGAGATACTTTTTCTTTTAACGTTGTGTTGGTACGAGTATGTACAGTTAGGGAAATGTATTATTGAGCAGCTAAATAGTGGATTGACACGCTAAGCTTAAGCCAAGTATCTGAGATGAAATATATAGCAAAAGACAAATTGTCAGACGCGCTTTAGATGCCATGATTGGATGAATTTTCAACAATCAATCGCATCAATTAATTTGTATTAAATATATGACTGAAATATATGAATATATGTTTTTCCAAAAATGGATGATAGCCGTGTTTAGACCATACAAATAGCTATATTTATAAGAAATAGCATCTTCCAGCGACTTCGCCTGCGTCAAACGTGTTTTATCATCCCAAGGGATAAAACTCGATAAGTAGTAGTGCTATTCCAGACTATAATCTATCTCTGTGCCAAATTTCATCCAGATCCGTTCAGCCGTTCTGGCGTGATTGAGCAACAAACAACAAACATATATTTACATACACATCCATCCAAACTTTCACATTTATAATATTTGTAAGATTTTATTGGTGTTTGAATTTATTCGACACTTGAAAGACAATTCGCTGAACAATCCATTTCCTTGAGTGTACCTTCATTTCTTTCGGTATATTACACACTTGATTCTTTGTAAAAATAGGGTAGTTTAAGAAGTATCAAAGTAGTAATATTTCCTAGTACATATCAAACTCGTTTCTTCGAGGAAATAGGGCATTAGGGGAAACGTGACTCATATGTGGCACTAGAGGTAGATTTATCATATTTGTGTTAGTTCATGTCCGAGTTATTAGATGGCGCTACGTGCCGCTTTTGGCAAGGCATTTCTCTTGGGCTTGAGAGCTGAGACAGTTGTGATAGATTAAGACTAACAAACAGTCGATTTGTTGACTTGTATGTTACATGGACCCGATATACTATAAAAATAAACGTAGACGTATTTTTAAACAACCATCGATGGGAGTCATACCAATGTAGGTAACATTTTAAAGATTTTTTGAGAGTGTAAAGGGATTTTTTTCGCCATTTCAGCTGGAAATTAATACCTATGTTTTCTATGAATAAACATTAAACAAATTACCGACGTGTTACTAAATACATATACTAACGAGCTAAACTAATTTATTATGCTTTTCCGATGAATTTCACATTCACAAAGGGATCTCGTAAAAAATTCTATTCACATTATTTTATATAAAACAAAATGTTACTGTTTGGAACAAAAGGGCCGGGAAATCTACGGGCTTCTATTTTATACCCATGGGGCCTCCGCATCGGCTGCCATCATAGACAATTTTTTCGATACAATATTCCGTACGAAATAAATCATAGAGAAATTTCTGATTCCAATCACTAGGTTTGTATTTATCTGAACACGCTTGAATGATTGGTTTGACGTCCTGGGGCACGGCATAAATGAACATCCATTTTTTTTAAATCGTTTCTCTATGAAGCGGAAACGTCACGGGCGTGGCAAACGACGACGTACGAACGACGAACGTATTGCACCTCCAGCTGATCATATTCAAATGTCACGTCATTTGACATTGCCGTGCCACACGACTGCACGATGGTTTTATTACACACCCGTGCCATAGATTTATACAACCCATTAATCGAAAATTCCACATCTACATACATTTACATAAAGTCGATTTGTGTAAACGCGCAATTCAACAATCAAAAGGGTTAATTAAAAGTTGTCAGAAATAAAACCGTGATGTGGCTGGAGACTGGCTTCACAGTGTGTTAGAATAAAAAAAAGAGTAAAAGACACTTGAAAATTCAAGCGTCTTTTTATACGGTTCACATTTTGTTACGCGAACTTTGAAATCGTTTGTTATTGAAGAGCAGACGAATCAAATAGAAATATGGGAAAATAAATATACAGGGTGTCTTTTAATTCGTTGGCTATCTTTCAAGGTAACTCTCACTTTGAGACATACTCTGAGATATGAAAAAAACGAGTTATATAAACATAAATGTAGCTACTGAAAACTTGTATTTTTTTCAGCATTTTCGTGTTTATATTATTTCATTTCGTGAGTTAATTCAAACCAAGCAATAAAAATTGTACTTTTCACCCGACTACGGCGAAGCTAAAAGGAAAGGTTATAATATTAGCAGTCTATGTATATATGTTTGTTTTTACGTATTCATCCGATTTTGATGAATAAGCTGCCAATCGGTTCGTTAATTTGGCCCGGGTGACATAGGCAAAAAAAAACGTAGTTGGGTTACAGTTTTTAAACTGTTTTTTATTGTATTTGTTTGTTTAATACCTTTAGATACTCGTAACATACCTATCTGAAATAAATGGCTTGCATTATATAGCCCAAGTTATTCAATATTCGCTTTCATCCTCCCAGAAAGAACCAAAGAATTAAATATAACCCCGTACGCCTTTATTAATACGAGATATCGGATGCCGAGACGTATCTCGTTAGCAAATAATTACTAGATGTGCCGTGTGATTGACAGCTAAGCAGTCATTGACACCGGTCGCCTCGCCCGCGGACTGCACAATATAACGTGATTTGCTCGATCAATACTGTTCAGGTATTAACGTGGATAAATTTAGATTGGTCGAATGATTTGGTGTGGAGTAAATGATTGTTGTTTATTGGTTGGTATTCCATGCAATAGTTAGAACTAATAGATAGGTGAGTATATGTCAGCTTTTGATAGAATGTAACTTAGTTTTGTACCTAATTACAAAGTATGAAGTTGGAGAAAAATATTGGGCTACATTGTAGATGTTTGACAGTTGTTACGGGTGGCCAGAAGCCTAAAACTCAGACAACCAGTCTTACCAAGAGGTATCGTCTTAGCCAGTAACTGGGTATCGTTCTCACCAAACTTTTTGGGCCGCCTTGAAGTTGGCTTTCCGATCCGCAAAACACGGCGCGGTGCTATTTTTGTATGAGATTTACTACTGCGTCGCCATTGTAGTCAACTTCAGGGCGGCCAAGAAGTTTGGTGAGAACTGTAGTAATAGATTTGCAGGTTACAATTTAACCTGCAATGGCCACTCCATGTAAATTACTGGTACGAGGTTGGTTAGAGCATGACAGTTTTGTATCAATAACGTAAACAATTATTGTTAAATGGGTATTTTGCACGCTTACTATTGGAATCGATGTCAATAACTACAAAAAACTAACTTCATTGATGTCTCAGAGATGGCGCGCACGTGGCGCACGTAAACATCGTAGTATATCCTCCTGTCCTTAGATGTCGCTTTTTATACATTTCTAGGGGGTAAGGTTTCTCTGGAGCTGTATGTACCGTACCTATAACCCGGGTCATTAAAGAAACGAATCTAAAATGGCGGCGCTTATCATGTTCTCTCACTTGCACAATATAGACGGCACTGGTGTGCAAGCGAGATAACATGGTAAGCACCGCCGTTTTAGATTATTTTATTTAATGAACCGGGTTATACTTAGCTGCATTAGGAGAAACCGACAACAACGTAGCTGGGACATGGCTGGGCAAAAGATGGAAAACTGTGAACCAGGACCTACTTTTATAGTCACCCAAAACTTGACTACTTGAGAAGATTAGGTAAAAGAAAGAAAGAAAAAAAAATATTTGAGACCCGCACAGGAGACACGAGATAAGCAAAACACAAAAAAAAAAAAGCCCCGTGCGAAACCAAAAAGGCTACTTTCTCAGCATGTGCAACTACTAACTGATATTCTGATAGGACCCACTGTTGATGCCATGGACACATTCACGGAAACGGAACATACAATATTTAAGGAATAAAATAATAAGTAAGTAAACAAATGATACATTTTTTATACGCAAAAAAGTCTCATTCTCGCTATTTTCGGCCCATTTACCACGCACTCAAAACTTAAAAAAAGTCACATAATAACTTGTGACGCAGGTGTATTAGGCGAAAAAGCAAAGTTTTTTTCCCTGATACATTACACGTTCTATTTAAATTCGAAACCCGAAAAAACCGCGGCAGGTAATAAAAAAACGTAAGCAAGAAAACTTTTTATACAAACAACAACCTGCAAGCTGTTTAGGGTAGAAAAAGGAAAACGACTTTATGTAAATTTTAGACTCTATGAACACTTGACCTTATAGTGTGAGAAATAAAGTGAGAGTGAGAGAAAATAATTGCGTCATTACAGAAATTGCTTTAGCAGTGTCGCTTGCCTGCTCGGGTACCCTTCAGTAGGTAACTTCGTTTAAAATCGACGCAGATTACAAAAGGATTGAAAAGAAACCTTAAAACTGTCTAAATAAGTGCCAATGTCACATATCAGTGTAAAATTTATGAATTAAAGTTCAGAATTTAACAAAGCTGGTGTTGTGACGTTTTATTAAGACCACCATTGTACGCAGGTACAGACGCGCAGAAAATGTTGTCAGAATCTGAAATGTTATTTATCCAGTAATTTCGTTTATATCTGAGATTCAGTACTACGTGATGACAGGTATATTCACGAAGGAGTTCTCACATTATTATGTAAATCAAGTGTTGCTGAAGATCTGTATGTAGTTGTATTTAATTTTGTGCTCACTTCAAGAAAACGAATATGATTTGAGCGGAGAAAATGGAACACTATTCTAGATGCTACATTTCTATGTAGTATTTTTGCTATAGGTAAGCAACGTGAACTCGGCATAATTAATAATATTTTTTTTTGCAGCTCAAAGAAATATCTATTTATAATGGATCATTTTATGATGTATGTAATAAATGTACACGAGAAAAAATTGCAAACCTTTTTTATCCTGTAAAACTAACAGTTTTATCGAACTCTTAAGTTATTTAGCTTATTTTTTTTTCTGTTATTAATGTTATTATTGAAGCGTTTGTCTTATTTTCAGAACTAACATTTTACTTTGAAAAATTAATCAAAGCGTGTTTTTTTTGCCTTAAACAGTATCATTCAAAATATTTGATTAATTTTTATTTATATTAATTAGTTACGTTGACAGTACAATCTTTAACCTCTCAAAGGAAATTAAAATATATATTAAAACATCAAAGCATTTCGATGTTTAATGCCTACTTTTGATCTCAACTACAGTGCTTATTTAAAAATAATTGGAAACAGAAACAGTTTAATATTTAATTTGATCAAAATCTCTACCTGAAATTTGTGAAAACGTAATTATTACTTTTAAGTAGGTAGGTAAAGATTTTCAAATTATTTTACTCTATTTATTATATTTTCATTTCCCGTTGTTACAAAGATTAGCATATTTTTTAGACATAACTACCTGCCACCCGCGGCTCTTCCCGCGTAAATTTCGGAAATCATCCCAAAGGAACCTGAAAATGGGCCTGTGCTCAACTAGGTTATCTATCTGTGTGCAAAATTTCATCCAAATCCATTCACGTTTGCGTGATTATATACCCATCATCGTCATGAGCCTTTTTAATGTTTCCACTGCTGGGACACAGGCCTCCTCTTTGTGAGAGGGAATGGGCCGTAATCCACCACGCTAGCCCAATGCGGTTTGTTGGATGTCACATTTATTCGAATTTTTGTTTCCAGGACATGCCGGTTGCCTCACGATGTTTCCCTTCACTTTCACCTTATATACACAACTTTACTTATTTAACAGATTTAAATAATAATAATGTCAAGTGGGTACTACATATATTATAAGTTATATGTTATAGATTTCAATGTCAGTCACTACTCAAGCACGCCTGTGATCTTTGAGTCGGACACGTTGCCGTGGCTTTGATGTGAGCACGTTTGCCGTTAACGTCAGTTAGGTAATACTACTGAGAAGTGGCGTTAGCGACTGCTCACCCTTAATGGCAATAATACACGCTTCGGTTAGATGAGGTGAATTTTGATTGGAGGCGCAGAAATGACTGGTTGATCGATTTCTATGTTTATATAATTTAATTTGGTAGATAGATATTTGGTCAAAGTCAAAGCCCTGCTTTGATGCCAAATTTTGACAGGTTTTCACGCTAAAGTACAGTTTGAAAAATAACTTTATTTTTGGAAGTCGATGTCTTGACTGCCAAAAATAAAGTTATTTTTCACTTTGTAGTTTTTTACTTGGAAGTCGGTAGTATTTTTTTGCAAAAAAGTTTTTATATTTTTCACTTTTTAGTTGTACCGACCTCATAGGCAAGTTGTTCAGTAAGGTACCTATAACGCCAGAAAAGATGACCCGAATATCATGAAACTTGAACATAACCGGTGAAATGAGAGATCTGCGTACCCCTTAAGAGCGTACTGGCGTGATGTTATGTTATGAAATGGTATAAACAATGAATAGGCAGAGTTTTGTCGTTATTTATTGAGGAGTTCTGTTGTATATCTTCGAAGTCCTACGTCAGATCTTAACCAAATTAAAATGAAACCAATTTGGGAACATGTTTTTGTTTTTTCAAATAAATTATTTCAAAGAATTTTCAAAATCGGTCCCCAAATGACGAAGATATCGGTGAACATACATAAAAAAACATACATAATGTCGAATATAGAACCTCCTCCTTTTTTGGTATGTAGAAGTTCATCAATTGTCGTATATCTTCCTATGTAGAAGTTCATCAATTTTCGAGATCATGCAGTATCTACCAATAACAACAGTGTTACTGCTTACAAATTGTTTACTTTCTGGTCTTAGCCTAAAGCTACGTTGTCGAAGCACCGCTTACTATCGAAATGCCTTACCAAAAGTATTTATTCTATTGGAGGTCGCCTTTGACCAGTAGGATAATAGAGGCTTTATTTGTAGTAGAGCTCTTTGTGGACGTCCAGACCGATGTCCTACTGCCATACTTAAATCTGCTTCTAAGCTGTGTTCTGTGACCCGTTTTGAAAGGTTTATAGAGACCTGTTTAATTACAGGCATATGAGTAAGCTTTGTCTCTGGGATTTTAGCACCTACGATACCTCTGGTGCTGCAAATGTACATTTATGGTAGAATGACTACTTAGAGTAAGATTCATCGATCGCACAAACTAATTACTTAGTTTATTAAGCATTTCATTCCAGTGTAAACCTTGAAAGCTTATAATTAAGGTTTATATTTGAATTAATCGCTAACTAAGAAAAGTCAAAGCACGACCTATAAATCCTGTTCTTATCCTTAATTTTAACGAGGCCTTCATACAATGTTGAAATTAAAAGTATTTCATTGAAATGAAACTGTTAATTAGCTCTTTTTAAACGTCAACATTTGCATAAAGCTTGTCCCCCAAATCCCCCACGCCCGTCACCCATCCCTGTATTTCAGCTGAGAAGAAGTGGCAGAAAACTCCCCAACTATTATATAATTAAACTATACATGTAATAAAACGTATTGTATAATTAAACTATACATGTAAAGCTAGTAAAATTTTGCCCTTACCTTAGTAACACCTTCAATAAACGCCCTAGTAGCAAGTTCTCCTGGTCCATCAACAGTCTTCCCGTCGTCATCGGGTCCCCACGAAGCACTGTAGATGTCTACATGCTGAGGGTTTAGGCTTAAAGAGCGGGCTTCCACTGCGTCTGTGACGTCTCCGTCCAGCATTCGTACTCCTGTGGAAAGATGATCACGATAAATATGCGAAAAAATATGCGTGGAATTTATTTAAGACTAGTGACCCGTCCCGTAGGCTTAATACGTATCTTTAGCAAGAGCAAAACGATAGCGATCAAACGTTTTATAAAAGTCGGAATTACCTGCAGTGTAGGTATGGTAGATCCTACACAATCGTTTGCTAATCGCTCGCTTTTTGTCAAATGAACTTATTTAAAAAAAACCGCCAACAACTCTAAAACTTTTGTATTGAAGAGCAATTATTGCGCAAAAATCGCTATCGTTTTACTCTTGCAAAATATACGTAATAAACCTGCCTACTTAGCACAGTGCAAATATATTGTGTTGTCTATTTCTATAAGTAAAAACCGTATGAAAATGCGTTGCGTGGTTTAGAAGAAGAACCGGAGAAATACAGAGCCAGATGGCTACTTTGTTTTATACTATTTAGAGATAGATCCCGAAGTGCAGCATGAGCTATTCCTATGAAAAATGTTTGTATCATGCTATGGTAAAATCAGTAAACCAGCAAGGTACTGCACTTGAGCCGTAGATAGGTAGGTAGATAATATTTGCCGGTCGAATGATAAATGTCAGCCATCAATTTCATACCGAAAATATTATGAAACCATAGGAAAACCTAGCCTCCCGTATGAAACAAGAACTTTTATTTGGTATTTCTATATTTCCACGTCACATTGGAAAATGGGTTATTCAAACTCGAAGCCTAAAAATTTCAACGTTAGTTAGACAGGCTCGTGTGTTTTTCAATTTCTAAAGGACGTACGTGGGCGCGTGTCCGGACAAAAACGTAATTAGCATAAAATGTAAAAGTCCCTGACTAAAGATAAATGTTAATCCCAACAAAAACATGTTTTGTTATCCAGTTTGTAACAGTAATTCGTGTTAATTTAGAGTTCCGGGGATGTCAGCTTGGGTAATTTATTTCAGTTCGTCCCAAGGGCCGCTGTTTTGAAATTTTAGATGTGAAACTTATATGTGTATCGCCGTGACACTTCCCGAATAATAAATTATATCAGACAGAGAATCTTATCATTTTATTTCTCCTCCTTTCGTGTGATGAACGTAAACGGTTTTATCACCGTATAAACGCGCCCTGTGTCGGTAGCAAAATATAGCAAACGCATGTATG
Source organism: Anorthoa munda (assembly GCA_945859665.1). Lineage (NCBI taxonomy): Eukaryota > Metazoa > Arthropoda > Insecta > Lepidoptera > Noctuidae > Anorthoa > Anorthoa munda. The sequence continues at coordinate 21,396,489 of OX243908.1, forward strand.
TAACTAGGTCTCTGAAATTCCCAGAATTTCGTCTTTCTGCCTTTGATCGCATGTTTGATATAAATTACAATTAGGGAGTCATTTACAACGGATTTTATGATGTAAATATAAAGCGAGAATTCTGCTGTGTAAATACAAAATATATAGCAGACTATTCCGATAAATATTCAACTATGAACAAACAAGAGTGTTTGCGATGAAATCCCGAATTTATGCACCGAGACACGTTTACACTGCAGATGGTGAAGATAAACGAAATATTAACATAATGCTTGTTTCTAAGTAATGTTTACATAAGGGTGGGCAATGCCATAAACTTTCAAGTTATATTGCGTAGAAAGGTTCAAGCGTACAAGTTAAACAGTGTTTGCAAACCGAGTTACACAAACGAATATACTTTGTAGCTACGAAGACTCGCTAATAACTTTATATCCCGAAGCGTTTTGATATCGCTTCAAAGAACAGTCTGACGCGGAAAAGTTCATATTTTGTCATTTGGACAAACATTTCGTCAAAACACATTTAGGAGAACTTTTCAACGTCGCTTTGGCAAAAGATATGGCTATCTAATATCATAAAGATTTGGCTATCATATAATAATAATCTATAGATATCTAAAAAGATATGTTGAAAAGTTCAGTAGGTATACAATATTTGTTCATTTAACCAGAAAATGATTTTGTTAATTTTACTATCTTTGTATTTAAAAATGGCAGTTTTAATTATTTTATCTGCTTAGACGCGCATCCGGCGGGTTTTGTATCCGTTATAATTAATATATCAGAGACTTATGTATTATAAGTAATAAAAATTTCACACCATTCAAGAATGTTGAAAATATTAATTCCTGAATATTCGCCACGCGCCAATAGCGTACGATCATTTTTTGATCCGACAAAATTAAAAAATATGAACTGATTAAATATTTTCACTCTTATCCGTTGTGTATCTCAGATATTATGAACTTAATATTCAGCACAAAACCATCAGTATCTACCCATTTTATCGGCGTTTTACAACCCACATTATATACCAGCTGTTTATATAAAAAAAGTAATAAAAACTTACGAGGCAACATAAAAACATGCATACGGCGTAACAGTAAACTTGAAAATATACTTTTTGTTCCTTTGTCTTTTCATAACACAATGAGCTTTGGTGGGTAATCCCGTGAATTTCTTTCAATGATTACTTTTTATTGGTCGTTTTACGTGACTTAGGGTGCTTAAGTGAAAGGACCACTCCCCACGCTTATTTATAGAAAATTAAATGCGCAGAACTAGTGTACTAAATATCACTAACGTCAACCTATTTTTTTTTTGTTTCTTTGTTGATGGGATATCATCCAAAGACTTCTCCCGCTCTGGGTGAGGCGGGAGGCATGTCAGACTTTTACTGACTAAAACCCACCCGTGTTCCTTCAGTTGCTTGAGCCAGGGCCGCGGTAACTCTTTTTCAAATTTATTCGCGACCCACTAACGTCAACCTACAAAGTAGTAAAATCCAAGTTTTATAGAAAAACCTAAGTGTAAAAAAAGAGAGCGGGGCAGAGTGGATTTATACGTATATAACCCCGGTTTGCTTTATAATGCGACGCATACAAGGCAGTTCCATCAGCTACCTGCAGTTGTTCGCATGGAGGATGGATCTGTATTGGCCAATATTGCGTTACTAGACCAGGCTGCCTAATGAGCACTCCGGATCCAAACCTAAATTTAGATTAAGACGAAACATAGTGTATTTAATCTTTTTGTTATTCTTAAATTGTAATTTATAATGTGTTTATTGATTGACTTTTGTAATGTATATCTAATTGTAATCTTTTAATTAATTGTAATGTCTCTAATATTTTAATTCCACATGTAAGCATATGGACTGAGAGGAGCTCGTGGCTAAATAATAACAGCCGCACTGGTCGATCATCAAGGTTAAGCAACACTTGACGAGGTCGGTCCGTGGATGGGTGACCATTTCAACATAACGAGGTTCCTCCGTGCCTCGGAAAGCAAGTTAAGCCGTTGGTCCCGGCTGTCATTTGAAGATCATTGACAGTCGTTATGGGTAGTCAGAAGCTTGAGATCTGACACCAGCCTTGCTAAGGGGTGCCGTGTTACCCAGTTACTGGGTTGTGGAGGTCAGATAGGCAGTCGCTCCATGTAAAACACTGGTACTCAGCTGAATCCGGTAAGACTGGAAGCCGATCCCAATATAGTTGGGAAAAGGCTAGGCAGATTGATGTAAGCACATGGACTGGTGCCGAAATAAATGAATTTTATTTATAAAGTAGTGATTATTCTTATGTATCACTAAAAATATTAACAGTGAAGGAAAACATCGTGAGGAAACCAGCATGTCCTAGAACCAAAAATTCGAAGACATGCGACATCTACCAACCAGCACTGGGCCCGCGTGGTGAATTACAGCCCATTCCCTCTCACAGTGAGAAGGGTTGTGTCCCAGCAGTGGGAACATTAATAGGCGCATGATGACTAAAACATATTTAAACGCAAGCCTACTAGTGAGCGGTATAGCTCTTAATAATATAGACAACAACCACTCAAGTGATCCATGATTACAAATAATATTACGGCCAATTGGACAAAGTCATATAAACTTCATTGCATAAATAAAACACGACTAAGCAAAACTCCTTATTAACTAGATTCTAGACCATCTACCTTACTTAATATTTCTTGCGTATCGTATATATTAAGTCAAGCTGAACTATTCTTTATTACGCATTCATAAATTGTCCTATAAAACATCGAACTTGATCTATCTTCTTTATGTCTTCTAGTCTGTAATCCGTTGGATGTTATTGATGAAGTCACGTTTTTTGAATGATAATAAGCCATGGGAAAATCAATTGGCAGTAACCTAAGAACCTTTTTATAGACAGAATATTTTCGCTATATAAAAAATGCTAAGACTTTCGACATTGATATTATATTTTTTTAACCAACTTCAAAAAGGAGATCCAAAAAGATGTTAGGAGATTGTGGTCTCCTTTCATGCAACTAGCTTTATGTTTTGGACTGACCAACGGCTTGACAATACACAAATTGTAAATGGTTTCATTGAAATACATAGTTTGAGTTTGAACAATTCAAGACAACTCTGTAACATGCATTTATTCTTTTACAATCTTTATTATTACACCAATAGGCACTGAAATATGTGTCGTAAGTTCCACACTATGCTTTAAAAAGTACCTAGGTACTTCATACACAGTTAGCACTTATAACTTAAAGAGACCTAAGACACATCTTGACAACGCACTCTGAGAGCACATCAGTCGTGCAAAGTGCGAGTCTTCGAGCACTAGTGCATTCTTAAGGACAATGGTCTGTGTTTGTCACTCTTTAAGCATCCATTAGATGGTCCATGAAGGGACTAGTAACTGGTGTTATGAATATTACTACGTATCATCAATATAATACATATAATAAATCTGTAGAAAACTCGATTTTTTACATCGAAAATATTTCCAAAATATAGCTAGGGTGTAAAGGATAACCAACAGAACCCATTTCCAGTATATTTAGATTTTATGTCTGTTTGCTTGTTTAGTTGTGCACGCATTGTGTATAATGTACGAAAAAAATGTAGATAAATTTTATGCATAAAACTTGTGCGTAACTTGAAGTTTTTGTTTCATCGCAATCGGTTCACTCTATTAAAAGTTAGATGAATTTAAAGTGTTCAAGAAGTAAAATATCACAACACACGCAATTCAGATAGTCGGATAGTTGATCCCCATATTCGATAGATAGCGTAGTGCATTTGACTTCTTTTTCTGAATGGCGGTTTTAAGATTCACAGCGGCAGAATGACCCTAGAAATAAATTGGTAGGTAGGGTAGAGTAGGCAGTTGACGGCAGCGAAGCCGCGGGCACAGCCAGTTTCAAATAACTAAGTATTCGCAATGTGTTCTATTAGACGTAAGAATATGGCTACTAAACACATCACGTTAATATGACCAAAGCAACTTCAAAAACGCCCCAAGCCAAACAAAACAACATAAAGACTAAATTGAAACAAATGAAAAACATAGGCTTGCTGAAAAGACGACAAGGGTCCGTTTTAGTCACTCATTTAGCCGACGAGTCTGCCACAGCTGTTAACCTTTTCAGCACATTCGAGTTGCGGTCTGAGGGTCCAAGTCGTGCGGGATCATATAGAATGACGTCATGACTCATTAATAAGCTATTACAATGATTCTAACCATTAACTCTAGCGCCATACACGACTCCTATAGCACACAGTGAGTTGTTGGATTCACCAGTGCATCCAGTGTCGTGGTGGTTCGAGTTGGTCATGTCGTACCATGGCTGCCGTAACACATCCTACACCTTCTTAGTTGCGGTTTTATGGCTTTGGTTCTTACCTCCAACACTTGCTCCATACGCGACCCCCACAGCACACAGCGAGTTGTTGGCAGTAGCGGCGACTTCACCCGCGCATCTCGTACCGTGGCGGTTCGAGTCAATCATGTCGTACCGCGGCTGAGGAGCCGAGTCGTGTGAGTTCACGTCGTATGACGCCATGGGGTCCTGGTGAAGAAAAAATGGGTATTAGATGAAAAAGGTACAAGTGGCAGAAGAAAGAATGCAATTGACCACTGTCTCACTTATGATAATTGGTGATGTGTAGTGGTGGTGGTGTGGTAGTGGTTTGGTGTGGATGGATATGGTCGTGTGGTGGATGGTGACATGCTTGCTTATTAGTAACCTTGTAATGGCGTCTATGCCGCTACTCGTACTACGAAAAATACTTGACGGCACACAAAACCCCAGGCAGAGTTGTCTCAATCAAGAAACAAAGGAGGTTTATTGATTGAGACGACTCTGCCTGCCTATTACTTAATATATAATATATATTTATAGGTATTTATGTATTTATTATGGTTAGTATATATGTATGTCTATTTTATATATATAAACATTTGTGTACATATTACTTTAGTATTTTTTTATGCTCCTGCCATGTTATCTATCCAACACTCTTGGTTGACTGGTAGAGAATGTCTCAAGCAATAAGTCCCAAGGTGTTACGTTTCCTATGTACCTGTATGTTGCATTAAGATTAAATAATTAAATAAAGCCTAAATCACGCAATCAAAGTTCTCCGCCCGATTTGAACGCATACAACTAACAGTCCGACAACAACGACCGTCGAAAAGTTCTCGACCAGACACAACACTCGACTGGTCGAAAGATCCTTTCCTTTCAATTGTGACTGGCTTTTCAAATCAAATCAAATCAAGGTATTTATTTCAACTAAACTTTAAAAGTACTTTTGAATTGTCAAACAAAAAATTAATAAAAAGATGACTCTAGTTGCAAATTTGCAAGCGTCTGTAGGTCTCAATGGAGAAGAATTTGCAAGAAACTCCCCGGACACTCTTTTCCATCATTTTTAATTACAAGTTTTTGGTAACATCATTCTTGTTGAAAAAATACATATATGTGAGAACGATGTAAACAAGTGTACGTAAAAGCGTCTAGAGCAACAAATAATTAAAAAAAAGCACTTTAACAGGCCGAGACAGCTAAGTTATGACCAATCCCAACTGATGGCACCCGTTCACGAACATGACGCATGGATCGGCACCACTCAGCTCAACCATCATGAAGGGAACCGAATGATCCAACACATGTGCCACCATCAGAGATAAATTAGAGAGAGCATGACACACTCAACTGCCAGGGCACACAGAAGTCAACGAACGACACATAGGTACAGTGAATGGTAGGTTTATCTACAGTCGAAACATAGTACTCACACATGTACAGTGCAATTATATAATACTAAAAGAAATTGAGTTTATACAATACAAAAATTTTCATACAGTCTTCAGCAGGTCCAACAATACTTCGATACTTTTCTGCCCATCACTATAATGTTCTTGCGCCCTAGTGGCTGCGGAGCAGGACCAGCATTAAGCCAAGAATTTTAACAGCGATGTAATCCCCCAACTTATAATATACTTGCCTGCATAGTGTGCGTTTTATACAAGTTTTAAATTTCGTCTCATTTAGTTGTAGAATGTGGGGAGGAATTTTATTGTAACATTTTATACAGTACCCCATAAGAGATGATGCTACTTTAGCCAGCCTGAAACCTGGTTGAATTAGTTGGTCCCTATTTAGTAACATAATTATGTTTGTCGCCGTTTTTACTAAATAGATGTAAATTCTTTCTACATACATGATGTTTTCATAAATATATTGACAAGGTACCGTCATGATGTTAATGTCCTTAAACAGTTCCCTTAGAGAATCGCGCCGGCGAAGATTGTATATCGCTCTGATGGCTCGTTTTTGCAGAATAAAAACTGACTCAATGTCTGCAGCCCTTCCCCATAGTAAGATACCGTAAGACATTATACTATGAAAATAACTAAAATAGACTAACCTCGCGGTATCGACATCAGTAAACTGACGTATTTTTCTAACAGCATAAGCTGCCGAACTTAGCCGCCCCGCAAGTGATATCAAATGAGGACCCCATTGCAACCTCGAGTCTAGCGTGATCCCCAGGAAAACCGTTTTATCGACGAATTCTAGCTTCTCCTTGTTTAATATAATGTCACAATCATTACTTTTGACATTCGGCAAGACAAATTTTATGCACTTAGTCTTTTTAGCATTTAAAACTAGATTATTAGCTGTGAACCAATTTTGAACCTGTCGCAAGACGATATTTCCGTCGTCAACGTTACTCGTACGTCTATTTATCTTAAAAATCAACGAAGTGTCATCAGCAAATAACACCATGTTTAGATTGTTTTTCAATAGATGAGGTAAATCCTTAATGTAGACTAGAAACAAGAAAGTACCCAAAATTGAACCCTGGGGTACCCCCATTTTCACGGTTAACCCGGACGAATTGACACCGTTTATTTGAACTAATTGCTGTCTATCAGTTAAATAAGATTTAACTAAACTCAACGCTGATTGGCCTAGCCCGTAATGCTCAAGTTTCAAAAGTAATGTTTCATGATTAACGCAATCAAATGCTTTCGACAGGTCGCAGAAGACCCCTATGCCATCTTGTACCTCTGCCCACACTTCAAAGATGTGTTTTAATAAGGTGACACAAGCTTCAGTCGTACAACGTCTTTTGGTAAAACCATACTGTTTATCGTGTAGGATGTTATTCGTATTAAAATGAATGAGCATCTGATTTAGCATTATCTTTTCAAATAGCTTGCTGAAAACCGGCAGCACCGATACTGGTCTATAATTATTTGTGTCTTTACTGTCCCCGGATTTAAAAAGTGGTATAACCTTACTATGTTTCATTAGATCCGGAAAGACTCCTTGATCTACACACAAATTAAAAATTAAAGCTAAGTACGGCGCTTTAGTCTGAATAATGGAGGTACAAACTTTGATGGACATTTCCCATAATTCTTCGGTCAATTTGATCTTGATTTGCTTAAAAGCTTTTATTACTGTTATTGGGTTTACATGTGAAAAGTTAAATTCTGTCGGGCAGGCTGAAACGTTAGCGTTTAATAAACCAGAAGCAAGTGAGGGCGAAGAATTTAAGGTTTCATTAGTTTTAATTGGGATGCTGGTAAAGAAATCCACAAATTCTTGAGCAACTTTTTTGTTATCTCTAATAATTCCATGTGTAGTTTCAAGCGTGTAATCAGTATTATTTCTTTTGTTCCTGTTCGTTTCATTGTTTATAATTTTCCAAACTGTCTTGATTTTATTTTCTGTGGTTATAACTTTATTGCCAATATATAAAGCCTTAGCTACTTTACACGTATTTCTAAAAAAAAATGAATAAATAGCAACATACTTGTTAAAAGTTTCAGTGTTAATATAAGGTTTAAGGCCATAGAGCTCGTAAAGTCTTTTCCTATTTTTCCTGAGTCCTTCAGTCGCCCAGTCACTGAATAAAAACTTAGTGCATACAGTTTTAGTTTTCTTCCTAAAAGTATTATTGAACTCCTTTTGGATTACTGAGAAAACTTTTTCATATAGAATATTACCATCATTCACTGCGAAGGCTTGATCACTTAGCTTACTAATTAAACTGCTGTTAAATTGATTTAATTTATCGGATGTTATTGGTCTGGATTGAATCTGCACTTGTTGAATTGGTATGTTGGACTCAAAGGTTACCAGTAGCCCACTATGATCCGAAGGCAGATAATTTATAATGGCTTTATCTAAGTAGTCGCAGCAACAAAATACATTATCAATACATGTAGCAGAAGTCACAGTTGTTCGTGTTGGTTCCATAAACACATGTGACAAATTAAATGATTTGAAGAGATTTAATAATCTACTGCTATCTGAATTACTCTCTAAAATATTGATATTAAAATCACCACTAGTTTATTTCCAGTTGCAAGTTTTGCCAAAACATCTTCCATCACTGACTCAAATATAGAGTAGTTACCATAATTGGGGGGTATGTAAACGCACACTATAACACGCTTATCCAACTCAATGCATGACAGTTCAACACTATGTTCAACTGATAGATCTACAATATCTTTACGAGATTTTGATTTAATACCATTTTAAATTAATATAAGTGAACCTCCACGCAACATAATATTTCTATTAAAACAACTGCCCACGGTATAATTTACATAATTAATTAGCATTGTATGATCTTTCAGCCAATGCTCAATAAAACATACAATTTCAAACATTGTTTTTTCCAAAAACAGTTCTATTTCCAATTGCTTCGCAGAAAAACCTTGAATATTTTGATGGAATAATTTCAAGGAATTCTGCTTAGCCCCTTTTTTAAATTAACTAAGTGAGAGCAAGAAGGTACCTTCTTCATGGTGGATGTACTAGTAACAATTTCGTTGTTGGTACCCTCCCTTGTCCTACAAACTAGTTTAAACTATAAATATTAATAGCAGAAGCGCTAAAGTTATTAAACTTATTGACTACCTGTATATTAGTATTACTACTAATATCAACTACAGTACATGCCTTCGACATACTATTTATGTCTGAAGGGCTTTTTACTCTATTTAGGTACTCTAAACTTAAAGACCCCAGTTGTAGCCATCAAAAAAAAACCCTGATTCTAAGGTATTCGGGTCAGAGGTACCAAGGTGACTTTAACCAAGGTAACGGGAAAGAACTCCCGACTCGATAATAGGCCATGGTCACCAATTTGTTTGACTACAAAGGCGACTGATTCAGAAAAATCTTAAAAAGTCTTATTGATCTTATTTTAAACTGCAAGGCCTTCCCTGAACGAAGCCTTGTTACATTAATCATGAAGGAAAAATACGAGGTTATTAAGTACATCTGCTAAATTAATTAAATTGCCGAAACAAATAAGTTCAAGTCCCACAATACTCCTTATAATAAATTCGCCAACATTTAGGTAATCTCCCAAGTTTTCATACAACACATTTGTACGCCGTTATTAAGTCTCTGAGCGGCTTAAGTCTTCAGTCTCAGGTTCCACTCGTAATTATGTATGAAAACAAGACATGATGTTTCGGGAGTAATCCCCGCATTTCTTCATAATAATATAGGTGTAATAAGAATATGAGCGATCGACCTTGACCTTCATCTCAAAATTTATAAACTAAAGGGTCTTTCTACAAGGACGGGTCGATGTTAAAATTGAATAAAACAAGATGTGTGTGAGATATTAACGAAATTTATTTTTTATTTAAAAGGTCCAATTTTTAATGACTCTGCTGCATAGATCGAGCGAGCGCTACAGATCAATGATAAACAATTTCTTTTGGCTTGAATTGAACAATATGGACGTGAACGACATGTGGTTCCAGCAAGATGGCGCTAATTGCCACACAGCGAACGACACAATCGACATTCTGCATGAACGGTTTGAGGGGGTAGAGTTAGAGTCCCGCTAGACTTTTTCTTGTGGGGTTTTTTGAAGTCGCAGGTCTATGCCAATAAACCACATTCGACCGTTGCCCTGAAAGCCAACATAACGCAGGCCATCGCTCGGAATCAGCCGGATCTATGCAGCAAAGTCATTAAAAAAATGGACCTCTCGGATTCGTGCCACCATACGAAGCCGCGGCGGACATTTGAACGATGTTATATTCCATCCAAAATGGCATAAATGGGCCTTTTAAATAAAAAATAAATTTCGTTAATATCTCAAACACATCTTGTTTTATTCAATTTTAACATCGACCCTATCAGTTGAACAAAGTGTTGAACTGTCCTGTGTTGAGCTGGATAAGCATGTCATAGTGTGCGTCTACAGACCCCCTAATTATAAGAACTACTCTATATTCGAGTCAGTGATGGAAGATGTTTTGGCAAAACTTGCAATGGGTAATAAACTAGTAATTGTCTGTGGTGACTTTAATATTAATATTTTAGAAGATAATTCAGATAGCAGTAGGTTATTAAATCTCTTTAAATCATTTAATTTGTCACATGTGTTTATGGAACCAACCCGAACTACACTGACTTCTGCTACATGTATTGATAATGTTTTTTGTTGCTGCAACTACTTGGACAAGGCCATTATAAATTATCTGCCTTCGGATCATAGTGGGCTATTGGTGACATTTGAGTATATTATGCGAATAAAACAAGTGCAGATTCAATCCAGACCAATAACAGCCGGTAAATTAAATAAATTTAACAGTACTTTAATCTGTAAGTTAAGCGATCAGGACCTCACAGTGAATAATGGTAATATTTTGTATGATAAAGTTTTCTCAGTGGTTCAAAAAGAGTTCAATAACACTTTTAAGAAGAAAACTAAAACTATATGCCCTAAGTTTTTATTCAGTGACTGGGCGACTACAGGACTTAGGAAAAGTAGGGAAAGACTTTACGAGCTATATGGCCTTAAGCCTTGTATTAACACTGAAACTTTTAATAAGTATGTTGCTACTTACTCAAGAATTTTTAAAAATACATGCAAGGCAGCTAAGGCCTTGTACATTAGTAATAAGGTTAAATTAGCAGAAAATAAAATCAAGACGGTTTGGAAAATTATAAATAATGAAACGAATAGGAATAAAAGAAATAATACTGATTACACGCTTGAGACCACACACGGACTTATTAGAGATAACAAAAAAGTTGCGCAAGAATTTGTAAATTTCTTTACCAACATCCCAATTAAAACGACTGAAACCTTAAATTCTTCGCCCTCGATTGCTTTTGGATTATTAAACGCGAACGTTTCAGCCTGCCCGAATGTATTTAACTTTTCACATATAAATCCCATAACAGTAATAAAAACTTTTAAGCAAATCAAGGTTAAACCGACTGAAGATCTGTGGGGAATGTCCATCAAAGCTTGTACCTCCATTATTCAGACTATAGCGCCATACTTGGCTTTGATTTTCAATTTGTGTGTGGATCAAGGAGTTTTTCCGGATCTAATGAAATATAGTAAAGTTATACCACTTTTTAAATCTGGGGACAGTAAAGACACAAATAATTATAGACCAGTATCCGTGTTGCCGGTTTTCAGCAAGGTATTTGAGAAGATAATGCTAAATCAGATGCTCATTCATTTTAATACGAATAACATCTTGCATGATAAACAGTATGGTTTCACCAGAGGACGTTGTACAACTGACGCTGGTGTCACCCTATTGAAACACATCTTTAATGCGTGGGAAGAGTCGCAGGATGCCATAGGTATCTTCTGCGACCTGTCGAAGGCGTTTGATTGCGTTAATCATGAAACATTACTTCTGAAACTTGAGCATTACGGGCTAGGTCAAGCAGCGTTAAGTTTGGTTAAATCTTATTTGAATGATAGACAGCAATTAGTTCAGATAAACGGTGTGAATTCGTCGGGGTTAAACGTAAAAATGGGGGTACCCCAGGGCTCAATTTTAGGTCCTTTCTTATTTTTAATATACATAAACGATTTACCCCGTTTATTGGAAAACAAACTAAACATGGTGTTATTTGCTGATGACACATCTTTAATTTTTAAAATAAATAGACGTACTTGTCGGGTTGACGACGTAAATAACGCGCTTCGGCAGGTTCAGGATTGGTTCACTGCCAATAATTTAGTTTTAAATGGTAATAAAACCAAGTGCGTAAAATTTTCCTTGCCGAATGTCAAAAGTACTGATTGTGACATTATATTAAACAAGGAGAAGCTAGAATTCGTCGATAAAACGGTTTTCCTGGGGATCACGCTGGACTCAGGGTTGCAATGGGGTCCTCATTTGGTATCCCTTGCAGGGCGGCTGAGTTCGGCAGCGTATGCTGTTGCAAAGATTCGTAGGTTAACCGATGTGGATACCGCGAGACTGGTCTATTTTAGTTATTTTCATAGTATAATGTCTTACGGTATCCTACTATGGGGAAGGGCTGCAGACATTGAGTCAATTTTTATTCTGCAAAAACGAGCCGTCAGAGCAATATATAATCTTCGCCGGCGCGATTCTCTAAGGGAACTGTTTAAGGACATTAACATTATGACGGTTCCTTGTCAATATATTTATGAAAACATCATGTACGTGAGAAAAAATTTACATCTTTTTAGTAAAAACGGCGACAGACATAATTACGTTACTAGAAATAGGGACCAATTAGTTCAACCAGGTTTCAGACTGGCTAAAGTAGCCTCATCTTTCATGGGGTACTGTACAAAATGTTACAATAAAATTCCTCCCCACATTCTTGAACTGAATGAGACTAAGTTTAAAACCTGTATAAAACGCACACTATGTAGGCTGGCATATTATAAGTTGGGGGATTACATCGCTGATAAAAATGCTTGGCTCAATGCTAGTCCTGCTCCACAATCCACAACCACTAGGGCGCAATAACAAGTGATATGCAGAACATTATTGTTTTGAGGTATTGTTGGACCTGCTGAAGACTGTATGAATTATTAATATTTGCATTGTATAAACTCAATTTCTTTAGTATTGTATAACTGCACAGCACGTGTGTGAGTACTATGTACCCAACTGTAAATCTACCATTTACTGTACCTATGCGTCGTTCGTTGACTTGTGTGTGCCCTGGCCGTTGAGTGTGTCATGCTCTCTCAAATGTCTCTCTGATGGTGGCGCGTGTGTTGGATCATCCGGTTCCCTTCATGATGGTTGAGCTGGGTGGTGCCAATTCATGCGTCATGTTCGTGAACGGACGCCGTCAGTTGGGATTGGTCATAACTTGACTGCTTCGGATGTTAATTTTTTTTCTAGTATCTATTATATAACTGCGCAGTACATGTGTGAGTACTTCTAATACTTTGTCTGTAGGTGGTATAGTGGGTAGTGCTATTCTGGGTGCATTGTCCTCACATGTATGAATTTAATAATGTATGTTCCTAAATATTGTAAAAAAACAATTTTTTTTAAAAGAGTAAGTATGGAGTTTCTTGTGCATTCTTCTCCATAACAAGCTACTTTCCGAATGCACGGTAGAATCATTTTAATGTAACGTTCAAAAGTGCCGCTTGGTGGCCTAGTTGAAATAAAATATCTTTGTCTTTGTCTTTGTCTTTGAACCCGTCCTTGTTGAAAGACCCTTTATTATAAACCTTTCTATGCTATAATAAAGTCAAAGAGGCCAAGCTCAGTCGAGCTTTATAAAAAAAATACTTTATCCAATGTTGTTTTTCCAGTTAGGTAGATGCTCTATGTCCAGACTTTCAAGAGGCCAAAAAAGCAGGCAACAGCTAGATTTCCATAAAACTCGAAATAATATGTTAAAACGTCGCCGTCGTCGATCGACCGCGGTCTGGTTACTCTCTAAGGCGACGCCCTTACGTTCATCGCACATAAATCGCCTAGGTACGAGTATACCCGCGACCCAATTACCCTTTTTTTTTTTCGAACGCCTACAGTGGAATTAAAGCCGCACGGGCGAGATGAATCGTGTAATTTGAAACTCCACAGCTTTTGTTCCGAACACAGATGTCACTCTACGCCCTTTTATCGCGAAAGCACGGATCCCCCAACGTATTACTCGTTCCCGTTCTGATTTCATCGGTGTTTTTCAAACATTTCCTTCTAACATACGTGGAAACTGCCGCTCTTATTTCCCAATGTAGATCTGAGTACGAAGTACAAAGGGAGCTACCAAAGTACCGACGTCATAAAACATACAATGAGACAATTTCAAAGAAATTCATCCGAAATGTCGTGAGACGTAATCTGGATCATGTTGTTTTACGACGCAAACCAATCGGCTTCTTACAAGTTTGTGTTTAGATTGGAGGAGCAAAGGAACAATGGAGGATAGGGTGTACTTACGTAATTAGCGACTAAGTCAGGATGGTCGGTTTCCAAGCCATCATCAAGGATGGTTACCACGACGCCACGGCCTGTGATGCCTTCCCGCCATGCTGGTATCACGTTCATGTCTAAACCACCTCCTCGGTTCTAAATAACACGAAAAAAACTATATTAATACAAATGTTCAGAAAAATTAATGTATCCAGTTGGCAATAATAAATATTTACTAAAAAACTACGCCTATTATCTGTTAGCACATGATTTATGGTATAGCTTGATAAAATATCTACCAACAAGAAGTAATAAAATAAAAGCAACGACCCACTTAATCTTTGACGGTCATAAAATCATGAAACACCACAAAAAATTAATGTACTAGCAAAACCAATTACTCAACCTCCATCAGAGAAGATTTTTTAGTTTACAAAATTGTTACTAAAATGAATTTGCAGAAATATATTTGCAACAGTAGCAGAACCGAATGAAAATGAAATATCAGCGGCAACACCCTCGGTGTAACCAACCACTGGAAATTAGTATTGACGGATCGTTTCACAGATATCTATACGGAATTGGTTTTTATATAAACTATTTCAGATCGCATGAATAATAAAAGTGAACAAAGGCTAACACGAATTCTAAATTGAAATTACTTTTATGGATTGATTGACGAGCATACACCTATCTATCTTTGTGTGTGCCAGGCACGTGTGCGAATTCTGTTGACATGTTTGTACAAATTGTGGTTGGAAAATGTACGGCTGATAGATCGTGTAAAGTTAGTACACAATCTGTCTCTACCACTTATCAAGTAAATATAAAGCTAAAACTTTTTATACAAATTGATTCACTTCAGCCTCTCTAATAGGCACGAGCCGTCTTAAGATATGGAATCAAAAACATCTCAACCCTCATTACGCTGGTTAAAGCGATTTTATGTAAGAACTAGCTTTTACCCGCGGCTTCGCTCGCGTAAAACGTAGAAAAGGAAACACAGAGTAGTAGTACAAAAATAGTGTATTTTGCGTTACATAAAATGCAGTAGGTACTAATAGGTCATCAAAAGTGTGGAAATGGGTTCTGAGCACAGAATTGTAATTTTTAATAACTTACTTTAACACAGTCGTGTAAACAATATTTTTAGTTTTACCATCTTTTGCTAAAACATATTGATTATGTGGACTTGATACTCGTGAATACGCTACATACAGTTGCCCATGGGAAAAACAGTTTTTTTCTAAATGCACGCCTGCAACTTTCAGTGTTTGCCCTTGAGCTTTATTTATGGTAATCGCGAATGCGTCCAGATTTCTCATTAACAGGACTGGGACACCAACTTTCAGCCTCAACGTATGGGACGGTACCCCTGATAATTCTAAAGAGTTAAGAAACTCTATAGGCTAGAGTTTCTCACCCTGAAGAGTTTCAGGGTGAGTCATTCTGCTGCCACTTGTTTCAAGCTTGCTTGGAAGCATGTATTATATTTTCTTATTCTGCTTAAAAAACGGTGAGATTCATCACTGTCATACAAAAGCAAAGACTTGAGTGGTTCTTCTGGCTCACCAAGCGTTGGAATTGAAACTTTTCCACCAGAGCAACACATACCCGGTGTCTCATCATTCCACTTGAGTGCTTCACAATATCTAATTTTTTTATCCATGTTCCCTATGAGAACTAATCGATGGTAAGTGTAATCAATCAATGGGTCATAATCAGACGCAGCGTTGTGGAACGACTCCCATGTATTTCTTGCAAACGTACGTCTCCTTTCAGACTGCCGTTGAGATCGTAAAATACGCCGTATTTGGGATTGTTCAGGCGTCTCAGCAGCTATCGATGACGCGTGACGTTCGGCATCTAAAATCCGACGGGCCTATGTTTGCTCAAAAGTCTCACCAGCCCTTTAAGTTGCATGACGCTCAGCATCTGCCAGTTGGTGAGCCTGAGTCTGGTTGAAAGTCGCAGCAGCCCTTTCAGTTGCGTGACGATCAGCATCTGCGAGTTAGCGAGCCTGAGTCTGGTCGAAAGTCTCAGCAGATCTTTGAGTCTCGTGACGCTCAGCATCTGCGAGTTGGCGAGCCCGAGTCTGGTTGGAAGTCTCAGCAGCTATTTGAGCTGCTTGACGCTTAGCATCTGCGTGCTGGTGAACCTGTATCTGGTCTAAAGTCTCAGCAGCTCTTTGGGTTGCGTGACGCTCAGCATCTTAAATTAGACGGACTGAGTCTGCTCCTCTGTTTCTTGGCTTCTAGCTACTCTTGCTGTTCGAGCTCTGCTAGAGCTACGGCTCAGATGATATTTACGCTTGCGAGGTATATCCACAGCATAAAAATATCCCCCTAATAAAAATAAGCAGTAGAATATTATAAAGTTTTGCTTAAATTACCACTTTCATAGACACTGACATTAAGTTGACTTTTTCAAATTGACACTCAAATCTTTCATAAACAATTATATCATGCCTACAGCCGAATAAGAAGGACGCCATAAAAAGAAGTTTATATAGTACATATTATTTTCATATTTTATAACTACTCCACGTCATTTCTGCCGCATCTTGTTTTATACAAAAAAGTAGCCTATGTCCATCCCAGGGTCTCATACTATCTGCATACCAAACTTCATCTAAATCGGTTCAGTGGTTTAACCCATAATAAGAAGTTTCATACAAATCTAACCCACCCCCCTATTTCTTCCCCTTTGTGTTTTATGCAAAAAAGAAGTAGCCTAAGTCCTGCCCAGGGTCTCATACTATCTTCACACCAAATTTCATCTTAATCGATTCAGCGGCTTAAGCCATAATAAGAAGTTTAATTCAAAATTAACCCCCCCTCCCATTTCCCCCCCTTTACATTTTTTGCAAAAAAAAGTTGCCTATGTCCGTTCCAAGATCTCAAACTATCTTCTTACCAAATTTCATCTAAATCGGTTGAGCGGTTTAAGCGTGAAAAGGTAACAGACAGACAGACAGACAGACAGACAGACAAGAGTTACTTTCGCATTTATAATATTAGTATGGATTAGGCAAATTGCCCGCGATAGCTTAATAAAACTCGAATTTTTGGCTTCCACTTCGTCAATATTTAAGAAGAGCGTTATAAACTTTACCCAAAGAAAATAAAACTTCTCTCTCGGTTCAGTTGAATCTCTAAAGAAAAACAAAAACCGGCCAAGTGCGAGTCGGACTCGTGCACGAAGGGTTCCGTACTTGGTAAATTGCGGTTTACGATTTATGACGTATTAAAAAAAAACTACTTACTCGATCTCGTTCAAACCAATTTTCAGTGGAAGTTTACATGGTAATGTACGTCATATATTTTTTTTTAGTTTTATCATTTTCTTATTTTAAAAGTTACAGGGAGGAGGGGGGACACATTTTACCACTTTGGAAGCGTCTCTCGCGCAAACTATTCAGTTAAGAAAAAAATTATACTAGAAACCACAATATCATTTTTGAAGACCTATCCATAGATAGGTAGGATAGGGACACGTATGGTTACGATGAAAAAAATGTTTTGAGTTTCAGCTCTAAGTATGGGGAACCCCAAAATTTATTGTTTATTTTCTATTTTTGTGTGTAAACCTTAATGCGGTTCACAGAATACATCTACTAACCAAGTTTCAACAGCACAGTTCTTATAGTTTCGGAAAAAAGTGACTGTGACATACGAACGGACAGGCAGACAAACAGACAGACAGACATGACGAATCCATAAGGGTTCCGGTTTTCGCTATTTGGCTACGGAACCCTAAAAACGATGTGAATCAAGTGCTTACACAGTGTAATTTCAGAACTTTCTGGGAAACTCAACGATATTCAGATTTTTAATAACATCTTTGCAATCATAAAGTCAATTATGGGCGTTACCTCGTTAATCATCATTCTTGTGTTCTTAATTAAACAGTTATTCACCAAAATATTCTTAATGATTTTTTTGCGTTAATACGAGTACATTAGTGTTAAACAGTTTTGAAACAAACAAAAAAAAAAACTTGTTAAATAACTAACTATCTTTATATTTTAGATAAACTTCTCTCGCTTTTATATTTAGTTAAATACAAAGTATTTTTAGGCTACTTTCATGAAACATTTTTGTTTACTTATTAACTTTGCCGTTGAAAGCTTACTAAACCCAAACGTTTGGAAACGTTTTCAACTGTGAAAAGTGATCTTCAGAGCCTTTCAGTACCATTTCATTTTATTTTCAGATAGCTGGTTTTACCGATGATGGATTCAAACACAAGGAGTTAGTTAAGCAATAGTTGAAAGCTATCCATCCTTAGATTCAGAACACATGGACCTAGGGAGAGTGATATTATATCAGCGAAAATGTTTGTAAAAAGTCTAAATTCAATTTCAAATTCATTTATTTCGGATAACTTAATCCATACAGTAAATAAAAATACAATAACATGACACTTAAAAACAGATTCAAATTACCCGCTTAATAAAGGATCTCTATAGCGGAAAGGAGATCCTATCAGCTACAGTTTTCACTACACCGTTGCAACTGCCACCCATTCTGCAGATCAGGCATACAGTTATCTTGCGGATGACGGCATGAAAGCCATCAGTGCGATACAGAGCAAACATCCCCGATGCACTACAGAAGCGAGGTATCCATCCAGCGATCTTTTGGTGTTACTGACCCACAGATTTCACATATAAAAGCTTTGAAAATACGCCTTTAACAACGTGTATTGGATTAATTTGAGTTACCGAAATGTCACGTGGTAAAACCCAAACATTTTGGACTTTTGAAAATCATTAACGTCGATATAAAATCACTTTTTTTAGAGAAGAAGGTTTTAAGATTAATCAACCAAGCCTATCGCATTACATTACTGGAAATAGACCTCTTCCAAGTTACACCGTAAGACCTAGCGACGTCCATTCTAGCTGGCAGGTGTAACGTACTCCGCAAGATTATCAAGTTCCATGAACTTCTCAAGGCCAAATTTCTTAACAATACTCAAGGCCAGAACCCAGTAGCAATTTAAAAATACTTACTAAATACCACATGTGGGGCCACTTCGGGTCGTTAAGTTGAAACTTGGAGTCTGCAGCTCTTGGCCATCCCTTCACCCGAGATGGTTGGAGCTCTCGCTTGAAATTAGTGTCACGTTTGGACGCGGCTGACGGCACAGGCGCATCCGATGACGTCGTCTCAGTTACGAAAAAAAATAAAGTCACGATTTTTCGCATGGTTGGTTGGAGTGAGGTACCGAGATCTGGGATAGTGTGTCGGTGCTTGCAAACGTTTTGTTGACGTTTATTGTGAGTCAAATCTTTGCAGTAACCTTGATTTGGAACATGATAGTCAATTCAGAATATGGTAATGAAGTTTACCATGCTTAAGTTTGTTTTGGATATGATTTTTAAAAAATAAAAATAAATAAATAAAAATAAAAATTGTTTATTCTCAGGCATGTCACCCATATTACAAATTTACAATTAAAATGAATTAGACATCACAATAACACAAAATTAAAATTAATAATAGACATAATAGAATTTTGAATAGCCAGACAACACAACACACAATTAAAAACATTCAAATACAATTAGATATTAAAATGTCATAAATAATTTAACAAAATAAATAATTTAACAAAATAAATAATTTAACAACACAACACATTTAAACAGCTTAGACCGAGAGAGCCAAAACAAAATCAACGCATAATATTGGCAAGTACTTTTATTTTGTCTCCCTCAGTATATGCACATTATGAAACACGGCAGATACAATATTATTTTTACAATTAACTACCCTCGCGTAAAACGACGCCCTGAGTTTCCTCATGAGCGCAAAAAAGTCTGTAACTCTGTTCTCAGCAAACATGTCAGTCGCACTACACCGCCAAGGCAAGTTGAGCATGGCCCGAAACGCGTTATTATATTGTACACGAAGAGTGTTGTAAGCACTCTTCGTGTACTTGTACCAAAGTTGACTCGTGTAGAACGACTGACAGTAAGCCTGGAACAGAGTTATTTTTACTTGCTTCGAACAGTGGAAGAAACGTCTATTTAGCATGTTACTTTTACACGCAATGCTACGTCTTTGCCTTTCCAAATCATCGTCATCTTTTAAATTATCACTTAATATATGTCCGAGGTATTTAAATTTATTTACTATTTTTAAAACCGAGCCGCACAAAGTAATTGGTAATACATTAGTAGGGCCCTTATCATG
This sequence comes from Anorthoa munda, assembly GCA_945859665.1. Lineage (NCBI taxonomy): Eukaryota > Metazoa > Arthropoda > Insecta > Lepidoptera > Noctuidae > Anorthoa > Anorthoa munda. Next base: position 21,416,892 of record OX243908.1, read on the forward strand.
TTTAAATATCATTACTTCTGTCTTGTTAACATTATAGGTTAGTTGATGTCGAGTAGCGTAGTTCTCACATACAGAAATTAGTTTTCTGAGGCCATTGACCGAGGGGCTAAGCAGCACCATGTCATCTGCATAGCTAAGGTTGTTTAAACACTGCCCGCCAATATGGCATCCGACTCTGGTGCTGCTAAACTCCTCGATCAGGTCGTTTACATACAGGCTGAATAGCACCGGGGAAGTCAGACCACCCTGTCTCACGCCACTAGTCAGCCTATACGCTGCCGACAAGGCGTTGTCCCATTTCACTTGGTTTGTTTGATTGCTATACCAAAATTCAAAAAGATCTACAATTTTAGGTGGCACACGAGTTTGTCTTAATTTATTCCAGAGTAAAGAATAATTAATAGTATCAAAAGCTCGGCTCAGGTCTAGAAAACATGAGTACACGGACGTTTTTCTACTGGTATATTTATAAACTGTATTTTTTAGTGCGAAAATAGCCAAATCAGTGGATAAGCCCCGACGGAACCCAAACTGTGCGTCATTAAGTGGAATATTCTTTTCGTTAAAATGTTTCAACATCAGATTTTCGAATATTTTAGAAAATATAGTTGCTAAAGATATCGGACGGTAGTTGGATAGGCTAGACACATCACCGGTTCTGTTCTTTAGTATCGGTACAACGGTGGTTTTCATGAAGTCAGACGGCAAGTAACTGTGATCAATACAAACATTAAATAACAAAGCAATTTTTTCGAATAACAGTGCAGGTGCAAACAACACGTGTTCGACGCTGAGCCCATCGTGACCCGGAGACTTACCCCGTTTCATACCTTTAACACACCGAAACACCTCCTCAGCTGTGACGTGTAACTCACTAAGTTTGGCGGACGACACCGCCGCCGCCATCGTCGTCGACGACGGCGGCGGGGGCGATGGGGTCCCCGCGTCACCACGGGCCGAGCGCGTCCCACTCGAGCAGCCGACAGTGGTGGTCGAAAGTGCCGGTGGAGGCGGATTAAATTTACTAACAAACATATTTGCGATATTAATTGGATTCTGATCACCATTTATAGATAAAGGAAGGCTAGATTTATAATTTAATTTATTAGTTTCTTTCCAAAAACTACCAAAGTCTTTATTATATCTGTGTGTAGCTATAATATCCATTTTTATTTTATTTTCATTTAACTGGCACCACTTTAACTTGTTTTTAAAAACTTTCTTACTATGAATCATGTCATCATAAATCCTTCCCTGAGTAGGGCGTCCATAAAAATTCCAAAATTGATAGGACTGTCTAGCTAGTGTGACAATCCTTAACATGAAAATTCCACCCTGTAACTGTCTTTTTAGTGTTATGAGTTTTGCCCTTATATGAGTATTTAGCAGCTTTTGTCATGCTGTCAACCATCTGAGAATATAAAAGTTCAATTTGGCTAAAGTGATCGTTAGTTTGGCATGATACACCATGGCAAGGAAAAGTAGGCCAATCAAATAAATTTAGAAACTTATCACACAATTTTGCATAACTACACTTTTGTTCAAAAGTTCTTTCACCCCACATATTTTTTTTTTTTTTTTGAGTACTTATTTTATTTACTTTAGGCATAATAGCGTCAATATTGCAACTAATTACTAGTGGGAAATGATCCGAACAGTAAACATCATTTAAAATTTTAACATTATCAATTACACTCAGCCCGGCAGAGGTAGCTATGCAATGATCCAGCCAGCTTGTGGTGCCATGCGCATCACTTAAATATGTAAAGAAATTTGGGGACATACCAAGCACAGCAAGATCCGCACAAACCCAGCTTTGATCATGACAGAACTCCATCAGCTTACATCCAAATAGACTGCTTGACCGCGCGACATCAGCATTAAAATCACCGAGCACAAAGACACTCTCCACATCATTCACTTCTATAACCGCACTAATCACACCGAGGCACTCCGTGAACAGAGGCAGGTTGTCCGCGTCCTCTGTAGGCATGTACACCGACATCACGATGAAACTCCGGCCGCCATCGAGCTGCATACACACAGCCGCGACGCGCGTCGAGCCCGTGTCGATCGGAGTCACACTGACAAACAAAGATTTCCTCCATAATATTGCAACACCTCCATACGGTCTTCCTTTTAACACACCTGCACTCGTGTCCACCGCTGATACTCCATGGTAGGCAAAGTCAGGGTGAATATTACTAAGGTAACCCAGGTCATCCGGTAGTAGCCAGTGTTCTTGTACGGCAATCACTTCATGCGTTTTACACAAGTCCGTGACATGGTTACACGATCGTTTTATAGATCGGCAGTTAAAAGAGACTATATTAATTTTCATTGCTTTTCAGTATGGAACGCTTATTTAGATCTGTACTAACGCGTTTTTCCTTATACCGTCTGTACAGCACACCACGAGGCCAGAACTCTGCGTCTAGGAAGGTGGATTCCTGTTCCTGTTCAATTGTAATTTTGAACGAAGAAAATGAAGTGTCTCTAAATTGAGATAATTTTTCAACCTTCACAACCGTGTGTCCGCCGTCCGAAATAAATTCACAAATATCTTTTTCTGAGGTGTGGGTATCAAATCGTGACGCATAAATGTAGGACAACTTAGGCACTATTCTAATTTTGCTTGACGTCAGCACAGCTTTTCCTTGCTGATTCCTGTTTTTTCTTCCTGTTTTGTTTCGCTTGTTAACTACAGTGGTAAAACTATCGTCGTTGTCGGTATCCAACAAGATCCCACTCTGGCCTATATCGGTTATTTTAGGACTTCTAGTCCGTTGGGGATTACTTTTGAGACTTTTACGTTGAATAGCTTCGGCAAACGTCTTCTCCGTGTTCGTTCGATCAGCTGGCGCGCGGCCCGAATCGCGCACATGCGCGGGCCCGAGGCGCGGCGCAGGAGTAGCGGGCGACGGGGGAGCGGCCGGCGACGACGGCGGCGGCGCCGGGCTGGACTGATTACCCGTAGATTTCAAAAATAAATCGGTAGATTCAATAACCGAAGATGATTTACGTAGTGGGTTGGTCTTGATGTCTTCCAAATCCAGTTGTACTCTAGTTAGCTCGGAAGATTTAACGTAATCACACTGGATACGGTGGACGTCTTGTTTCAGCATCAAAATACTTTTAAGTAGGCTCGATACATCCACGTAATCGAAATATACTGGCGGTAGGCGGTTTAGATCTTTCGCAACAAAGGTAGGGAGAGATGTTGGTTCAGTTTCTTTAAGCGTCTTTATGATATCTTGAAGTAGACGCTTGTTTTTGCCGTCCCCCTTTCGCATGGAACGGGAATTGGTCGCCTCTCCGAGAATAGTTTTAGCTTTTAAAATCTCGTCTTCGCTAAAATTTGATCCACAGATTTGTATCAAAATAAGCTCGTCCATAAGATCAATCTTACATTGCAGAAAGCATAGAAGCTCGTTGATCACCAGGTTGCACTGATTCGACATTGCTATCGTTGAAGCGATTCTAGCAGATCACAGCACGGGCGCTGCAGCGGAGTTGCGGGTAGGCAAACAAAGCAGCGTAGCATTTGACGCGCTCACCGCGGGCCGTTGAAAATGTGATTTCGCACCTTACACTTGATTTTCAGATTATTTCCACAGACAAATTGCACATTATAGTTATTAAATCATTACGAACCGAAGTATGTATGTTACACTATTGAATGTTCCCTTTGGACTATTTTTTTGGTATTTAATTTACGGAGTGACAACGGACGCTATACCGCCATTAGCGCCGCGCCGCGCAGACTGATAATTATTAATAATTCGTTGTCTTATTTACAAAGTCGTCTAAGCTTAGTAATTATAGAGGTAATCCAAAATATTTAAAGAAAAACTCAGTTATTAAGGTAACAGAGGTATTATGTATTTCAAAGCAAGTGATTGTACCTCATTGTAATAATTATCAGTAGTGGAGGTTTCTCACATATCCTGGGCCCACTTAACCGGGTTTCATTGTATATAATTATGATGTCCTAGGTATATTATAGATTTTTATACAGAAAAACATTTCAAATACTATCCGTACCTGTCGAATGGTATGAATCTGGTATGGTCTGGAAGTCCCTCTTCTTCCTTGACAGTGCCCGCTGCTGCTTCGCCCTTCGGACTCTGTGGTCACCTTCTAGCTTGCCGTGATGATCGTGTGCTGGCGTGATAGACCGCTTCACAATCGCATGGTGGTGGAAGTGGTAGTGGTTGTCGAATATCTGGGAAAGAACGAGAATAATATGTTAGAAATGTACGACAAATTGATGTTTGGGCAGTTGTATATATAATACTTTTATTGTGCGTACAGCTAAGGAGTGGAATCGCCTGCCATAATCTGTATTTCCTGATAGCTACCACCTGGGAGTCTTTAAGTCAAGAGTGAATAGGTTACTACTAGGTAAGCGTGCCTCATGCACATTATCGCTTACCGTCAGGTGGACCACTGTCCTTGCCAACAGTATTTAATATTTTTATTGAAATAACTTAACGTTACGCCTGAGTTCCCCAAAAGGGTTAAGCAGAGATGGACCGTCAAGCAAGTCCATTTGCAAAAGTTACAAGTATTTAAGTCCCAATTATAGGCAATAATATGCTTAACCTTGCTAAATGTAATGTTAAGCATATTGTTGCTGGCATTTTTTCGACCAGTCCCCGCGGGACAGACACGGGCCATCCTGAGAGGCCATAAATATTTTCGGCTTGCGAATGGGTTTTACCGCAGTAACTTTTTTCGAGGAAAATAAAATTTTAGAAAGCAGATAAAAGTGGAATTTGAAACAAGAGCTGAAGCAGGTTTTTTTGTTCATTATTTTGTCAATTTCTATTAACAGCTAAGCATTAAGGTTTAAGTATACATTAATTTTAATCCTTTTCAGAGCAATTTACTCATAGAAGAATATTTGAAATCGTTATAAATTTTAATTTTTCACATATTACAACGTACATTTTGATTGAGCACGTTTTGTTTATAAAAATAAACGAAACATTGTTCTCATTCAAAAAAATAATGTTCAATAGTTACAATCTTCTGATTACTTTGAAGATTAAAAGACTGTGAAAATTAATACCAATAATAAAAAATCAAAGCACAGACTCTATGAAAACAATCAACTACTGAAAAAGTAATCAGAAAAATTATGTTTTAAACTGCTTTGTTTACCAAGTGAGTTGGTAAACATGCCCATGCCCTTTTCAAACTTTTACTTGTTTTCCAGTATCCCTTTTATGTAACTAAACACGGTGAAGTAAGCTTGCCTAGAAGCAACTTATTCACTCTTGACTTAAATGCCCCTAGGATGGTGTGTAGCAATTGCTTATCTGATGTTTTATTACCTATACAAAAGTTGAATTTAGAATCTGTAAGTATTTTTTTTCAAATGCTGTTTTTTTCACAGCCAGAACACACATTGGTTTTATTTTATTCGTGATAATAACTCCATGACCCTAAGGCTTAGAAGTAATCTTTATTCGCAGTTGCTACAAGCAAGGTTGGTTTACTTTTATTAAAACTGTTGACACTAAGCTGGCTAAAGGCTTACGTAAAGAGTGTGGCGAAAGATTGTGAACATATATTTATTCGCGATGTTATCCCTACACATTCTATGAATGGGGACTTCTGGCATAAGCCTGATAGTGAAGCGAAAGGGATTACAGATTATTACCTACTAGAGTAGCGAATTCCGTCATACTTTTAATTTGTAATATTTACTTACACGAAATTATATTGTAACAGACACAGATAGCGTGGTAACAGCGATTGTCATTTAAGCGATTGCTACTTCGACAATTGCTTTATGAATCGCTGAAAGAACACTTTGTCTAAAACATCTAGATACTGTTTGTGTTTGTATAAAATATCCAAAAAATCTAAACAAGCTTTTTAATACAGGTAGATTAAAAAGCTTGGTAAAACTAAAATAGTTACGTAAAACTATTCACAACCACTCACTGCTACCTTTGGATTCGCGCACCAAAAGCCTTTCAGAATTACATTCTACATGTTCCATCCGTTATACTTTTTTCAATCAGACCATTCTACACTCAATGTTTTTATCTTTTTTTTCCTCTTTTTCAATTGCAATCGGGAACGTGCAACCACAGACTGCCAGTCAGTCGGGTTTCAGTTTTCGAACGCACCCGATAAATTCGGGATACGTATTTTCGTTTCTAAATTTTAAATAAGCGAATGAAAATGGCGTGCCTAATGCCTTTGCGTAAGAACTTTATTTGCCTTTTTTGTAGTGGAAGCATTGTAGTGTAAGCGTCCATAGGGGAATATGAGGTTTCTTGTTTGAAAGTAGCAACTGGCTTGAAAGTATTTTGTATATATGAAGAGAGAAGGGTTTCTAGCAATCACATTTCCAACGCTGTTGTTCTAAGAGTTTTCTACAACTTTTGTACCGCATTTTCAAGAACTTGGAATAAGCTTTTGTTTGGTAACCTGAGATTAAACAGGGACTAAACAAGAGCTATTATTGGCAGCCGTATCCTGTGTCTTATTGATCATTATGATAGTTGTTAGCAATAAAATATCTTGTTACTTGACCAGTAGAATATTGGAAAAGGTCATGTTTGTTAATAATATAATTAGTCTATCGAGCTTTAGTGTTACTGATATAAGTACCTACAACAATTATTAGGCAATAAACTACTTGCAGTGAAAAGAATAAACCGGCCAAGTGCGTGTCGTACTTCGAACATTTAGTGTTTCGTACCAAACAGCAAAAACAAGTTGGTTGTAATAGGAAAAATGAGAAAATTTCAAACAAATATCAGATTTATCATTATATTGGTATGTGTTAGTAAAAAATATTCGGCACAAAATATTGTAAAAAAAGCTGACTGTGGTGGCTTCTCATTCCTCTGTTTTTTAATATTAAGTAAAACAAAAAATACAGTATTTACCTACTCAACTCTAAATAACAGTACCCCACTCGATGGGGAAGGTAAATTAAATTGTTTCGCGACCTCCTAAAGGAGAAAACTTTAACCTTCTTAAAAATATATTTAAAAAAAATTACAATATAAGTGCTGATGCAAATCAACAAGATGCTTATACTGAGAAATTTTTAAGACTGTAGCTTCAACCGTTTGGCTGTAAAAACTGTGAAAAACTGTAACTGTAAAAACTGTGAGTGTTTTTTAGACCTTAATATGTTTTTGCTGAAAATTTGCGACCACGTTTGTTTCTTGTAACAACGCATTTTTTAATTAAAAATCTCGTTTTTTTATATGAATATTACTTTGTTTAGAAATAGGGTCTTACATGCTTTCAATCAAAGCCCGATTTTTCAATAGTCTGTTAACTTTTAACTGGCTTTTAAAAATGGCGGTTTGACAGCTTTTATATAGAAAATATGTCAAACGGCCATTTTTATTCCTCAGTTAAAAGTTATCAGACTATTGAAAAATCGGTATACTAAAAATTTTAGCAAGCTGTCAAAAATCTAAAGGTGGCACTTCACATCGCTATTCGTGTTCGCGTATTTGTCTTATTCGCCCAAATAGGACGATGTCAAGTAGCTCTATTCGTCTATATTTGCCTATTATCACGAACAAGACGAATATGCCAAATACCCGAACATCCGTATCCGCCCGGCTGTCGGTTTTTTGCAACATATCAAAGAATTGCGAATATGGCGAATATGTTCGTTTACCGGCCACACATCGCTCGCCAAATAATAAGCCGCTGCTGCAGTTAACACGTCCATCGTAAACTATAGCAAAAATATTCGGAAATGTTCGACATATTTGCTGTTCATGAACGATGTGTAGTCGGTGTATTCGTGTTATTCGGAATACAACACGAATATAGCGAACAAAGACGAAAAAAAACGCGAACATCGAATAGCGATGTGAAGTGCCACCATAAGCAGTGGTTTTCCACACGTGCAAATGACATGTCAGTGATCTCAATTGCCGCACTTACCCATTTCCTTGACATCTCTTTTGACGTTCGATGGAACTGTTCCTGCAAGTACCTCACCTATACAGGGTGTAACGGAAAAATGCGATCATATTTTAATACTGCTTTTGCCTATGTAAATAAACAGCTTTCTGCAAAGAAGGCATAGTAGTCAATTCTCAACAAAAAAAAACAGGCCAAGTGCGAGTTGGACTCGCGCACGAAGGGTTATGTACCATTATCGCATAAAAAGGCAAAAAAAATACGGCCACTTAAATATTTATTTTATTATATTTTTAGTATTTGTTGTTATAGCGGCAACAGAAATGCATCATCTGTGAAAATTTTATCTGTCTAGCTAGCACGGTTCATGAAATACAGCCTGGTGACAGACGGACCGTGGAGTCTTAGTAATAGGGTCCCGTTTATACCCTTTGGGCACGGAAACATAAAAAAATATTTGCCATACATACATGGATAGAAGCAGATTTTAAAAGTCAAAAGTCAAAGTCAAATATATTTATTTCAATTAGGCCAATAAGCGGCACTTTTGAACGTCAAAAATTAAATGTAAATTAAAAATGTACAAGTAATAAAAATTGACTCTACCGTGCATTCGGAAAGTAGCTTGTTATGGAGAAGAACGCACAAGAAACTCCATACTTACTCTTTTTAAAAAAAATATGTTTTACAATGTTTACTTATGTACATACATTAATAAAACATGATCGCACGATTCCATTACACCACGAATCCTACAACGAGCTTGAGCTTTCGGTGAAGGAAAACATCGTGAGGAAACCATAGCACGGTGGTAGGGTACTTTGTAGTACCCGCCTGGCTGGCAACCACCCTCAAGTTGAAAATCTGTCGCCAAGCACCTTCCGGTGTGTTCCGACAGCAGCACTTGAGAGCCAGTTCCCTTCTAGGCTTTGTGTGCTTACCACCATCGGCCACATCATCACTGACCACGGTGAGATTGTGGTCAAACACAGGCCTATACTTAGTAAAAAAAAAAAAAAAAAAAAAAAAAAATGACTTTTTAATTCCCGGTGGAATTTACAGAAGTCCTTAGAACATTAATAAATCAAGGTCCCCAATCTCGGGATTATTTTAGTTACACCGAAATTTAATTCATTTGTTGCGTATACCCACAATTTATCAACCAACCATGATACTAATTACACACGAGGCTAATATGTACGAAACCATTGAAAATGATCTGTAGGTGAACATACCTTGAAATAAGGAAGTTCCAAGAAACTGACTTCGATAAAACTGATTTTTAACCCCCGACGAAAAAAGAGGGATGTTATAAGTTTGACGTGTGTTGCAGTGTATCTGTGTATTTGTGTGTCTGTCTGTGGTATCATAGCACCTAAACGGATGAACTGATTTTGAATTAGTTTTTTTTTTGTTTGAAAGGTGACTTTGTCGAGAGTGTTCTTAGCTATGTTTGAATAAAATCGGTTTAGCAGTTCAAAAGATTATAACTTATGACCTAAGTTGCAATGTATGCACATGGTGTGTGCACATAATCTACCTAATATTTTTGCGTATTTATTTTGTATCTGTTTTCTAATTCTACATCAAAAGGTTTTCCTATCCAAATACAACTGACAATGAATTTTATTTAGCGATGTATGTATGTAGTTTATCAGATAGAATTTCATTCTTTTATTTTTAACAGTATCTAACTTAGGTATACTTCAAGTCTTAAAGCCCCAGTTAAAAATCTATCCCAAACGCCAACAAACAGGAAAAAGGATTTACAAGCAAACGACCAGAAAATTAAAAACGTACTTCAAAGTCAAAAATTAAACTGAAACGTAACATAATCTTGTTTGACGAATACCGGTACAGGTAGCTCGCGTCCCGTTCCCATAAAAACGGAAAACGGGGTTACCTCCACCAAAAACTAATCTGTGACGCTCCCTCGCTATAACATAAAATATCCGAGCCCTCCAACTTGTGTAGGGTAGTGTATAGTTGCATTATAAACTAACTAGTTTGTATGTATTTTACGTCTGTTAGCACAATTTGGATTATATAATCATGAATAAAGAATATGAATATTATAGTAGATGAATACATTTTGAACGTCACTTAAGGTTTGATACGTCAAAAGAATGTTTGACGAGTTAAAGAAAAAATAATAAGATGTAAGCACATACCTACACATACCCACCTATCATATCTCTCAGTATATGTATTCTGACAAAGCCAAAAGAAAATTCTATATTTATATAATTTCGCCTTTTGCGCTCCTAAGCTTCCAAACCTCAAAGATATTGCGTCTCCCAAGTGCCTGTTTTCCAATAAAGTAACAGAACTCTAAAAAAGGAAATCGTCCGCAAATAGTCGCGACGGTTGTCATGACAACGAACTGAGTTATTACAAAAACAATGCAAAAACATATTTTATCTACACTCACAACGTAATGTTCCAAATACGAATTCGAAAAATATTGTATAAACACGTACTTTATGTTCGTGGATAGGTAAAATTTAAAAAAAAAAAACATTATAGTTCAACATTTTCCTTCGATTTTCAAACAACTGCATCATAAAATAACTTTTTAATTTTTATAGCACACTTTTACTTTTTAATTTTCTGGCGCGTATGGGCTCATGTCATTGTCAGTTGTCTGTGGATGCGCGCGCTTCGCAATGAGAATCTAAATTGCCCGCCATACCACATATTTTTTCCCTATGCACTTTTGTTTTATTTCAACTGTATGAGTGAAGATAAAGTAGTGTATGCAACGGCATATAATTAGGTATTAAAACACTCGCGTAATATTATTATCAAATTCGGCTTCGCCTCATTTGATAAACCTACGCTCGTGTTTTAATAACCCCTATTATATGACCATTGCATAAACTACTATTATATTGTACTTACCTACTCACATTCAACCCCTTTGTCCAGTCTTTGTATGCATCAATGGCGTCGGAATTCCTTCACTTAGGTAAAAATGTAGAAGTAAAATATTTAAGAAAAATCTTTTGATTTTCAAACTTTATCCATTCTACGCAGCCGACTGACCATCATCATCATAAATTAAACAGAATTAATCACTCTAAGGAAATACTTAAAACCTGGACAACTTGAACAAAGTTTTTGAATTTCGATTTTTTATTGCCATATTTTCACGATTGTTTCAAAAATGGAACTGCTTCTTTCGCGCGTTTGCGTCGTGGCCAACTTGATTGCTCATTTGTTTTTTTTTGGATTATTAACTGACACAGGAAACTGCGTTCAGCCACAAGTTCATCCTACTTTTATTTTGTGGTAGAATAAAAGAGTATTTGATATTTCCAACCATCTTAATTCATCAGATTCAATGCATACGAAAAAACATTATGGTTTTAAAATATTGAATATACATACTGCCGATGTTGATTTCATAATAAATGTCCACGTTAATAAAATATTAAGGAAAATATTACCACGAACCAATACATTTTGAATCACGAATCACATTCAAAGAACCTCAGCAATGGAATTCATAAGCATTATGGGCCCAAATATTTTCCACGTAATATAGCCAAAGTGAGTCAAATGGCTTATGTGTGTGAAACAACGCGTTTTAGCTTTCGGACGAGAGAATTATATTAGTATAAATCAAAAGTTTTGGTTTTCCTCTGATATACCTGAGTCATCATCGGCCATTTAATATTCCCTCTGCTGGGACACAGACTTCCTCTCTATCAGAGAGGGAATGTACCTTAATCCAACACGCGGGCCCTGTGTGGGTTGGTGGATGTCACATTCGAATTTTTGGTTCTAGGACATGCCGATTTCCTCACAATGTATTCCTTCACCGTTTTTAGAGCAGTGGTCATCAAATAATTTATACAAAGTTCAGTTCGAACCGACGGCCTGCAACACGGGGCTGTTACCACTGGGCCAGAACTGCTCTTTGATTTACTTGAGTATTATTATAATGAATTAAAAGTCTACGTTAACCTAATAAGTTAATGTTGTATGACTGCATAAATAACTTATAATTGCGACTCCATTTATAAAATTATAATTAACAGGACGATGCTGATCTTTCTTATTACACGATAGGCTCAACCAAAGTCAAATACCTTATAGGTGTACATAAAGATATGATTTTTGCCTTCACTAACATTAATCCTAGAGGCATTTAACCATAAACTTAACGAATGGCGCAAGAAACGTGTTATTGCTAGCAAATGGCATAGATCACAATGCCCTAGGCTTGCCTTGAGAACTCGAAAGCATGTCATTAATAAATACTAGCCAATAAAATTTAAATGCCGAACTACACCAATTAATCTTTTGCCAGAAACAATGCTACAAATATTAGAAACAAAATAATGTCATCACCATCGGCTAGCATAAAGGATAAAGCCAGCTTTTCAATAACCGCAACATATTACAGGCACAAAGAGCCGTTAGCTGCAGATCCAATATCGACTTAATAAGCTTCCCTCTTCCGCCGTCTATTATGATATTTAAAAATAGAATAAAAACCGGCCAAGTGCGAGTTGGACTCGCGCACGAAGGGTTCCGTACCATTATCGCAAAAAACGACACAAAAATCACGTTTGTTGTTGAGCCCCTCTTAAATATTCATTTTATACTGTTTTTAGTATTTTTTGTTATAGCGGCAACAGAAATACATCATCTGTGAAAATTTCAACTGTCTAGCTATCACGGCTCATGAGATACAGCCTGGTGACAGACAGACAGACAGACAGACAGACTGACAGACAGACAGAGAGATTATCCGTCCTTGTTGAGGTAAATAATATCATTTAAATGTGGACAAATTGAGGTAGCCAAAAGAAACATGTTTGTAGAAATTATAAATATTTAAAATTGGAACATTAAATGTGTGAAGAATGTGCAAAAACAACACAATCAAAAGCTAGATCAACATTATGATCATCAGCTTTCGGCAGACCATAACTGCACTTAGGCTTCTCCAATCGGAGACCATTCATCTCGATACTTGGCAACTCTCAATTTGTACGGTTTTACGGCTAATATGGCCGGCCCATTGCCACTACAGCGTGCTTATTTTGTTATCCACGTAGACAACAAAAAAACTAGAATGCTTTAGAGTAAATAATCAACAGGAATTTTATCGAGAGGGAGACGTCAGTTCCTCGCTGCACTACCAAAGAGTACCTATCAGTAAAAAACACAATAACCCAAACGCCTATTGCGAATGCATAAAAGTAACAGTTCCGATACAGTACAATAGTCGCCACATCGGCGAGCAATGACGACACGGTAGCAGGCTGTTAACCAGTCGTGCCGATGGAAGCACTGATTTCAACGGCGATTGAAATTCATTGGAAATAAGATCGGAGCAAATGCTATGTAGTGAAAACGTGCGCTATTGTAGGCGGCAAGGCTTTTACGGCAACACATCCCTCCTCTGCCCTCTCACGTCTCGACTACCCTGCCATACCCAGCTGATCTCCCTCTTTCAGCAGACGGCGCATTGTAACTTCACTTTCCTACGTCTTGCATCGGTTACCTTAATCATTTTTAATTAACAGCACACTATTGTTTACCTCCCCTTACTTAATTTCTTCTCAAACTTCGGTAAGGGGATAACTATAACTATGATACTTATCGTAAATTAAGAAAGGTACTAAATGGGAACTATTGTTTAATTTGTAGATAAAAATGATAGGATGTAGTTACATAAATATGAATAAGTAGTAAAGAGACGACGCTTAAAAATAATTTAGTGACCATAAAAGGGGCGTATAGATAGAGCAAATAGATTCGGTTTATTACTTCTGAGATGCTGATAAAGTGGCTTCTAAAATATCATGCGAATACATTACAGTTTACGGTAAAGTTCAGTTTATGGACGACTTTCCTGTAGATGTCTCAATAACTGGCTTAAACCACTAGTAAATGATAAGAACCGAGCGTAAATAACTAAATACCTGTAGGCCAATTTTCACAAATTCAAGACGAAATGTAATGAATACGTCATTAAAAACGTGTCAAAATATTAGGCTGGAGAGTATACGGAGTATATTATTATACCATGGGCTGGAGGTGTTTTTGACAGATTGTGACTGCGTTCCAGAAAATACCGTAACTACCCCTAAGGTTCCTTTAGGAGTGTTGGAGTTAAAATCGCATTAGCTTGAATGTGAACAAGAAACTTGATAAATCATGAATGAGGTAACTAGTTTGCTAATCAACCAACTTTCCTTCCGCAAAGCCAGCGACCGCGACCGTGAATACCTACTGGGTTTAGTTACTACAGCTCATGAAGTTCTCCTTAGTTTTGATATAGGGCAAATGCAAATAAAGGTCGATGTTTGCCAAAATATAGGCATGAAAGGTACCGTTTGACACAGGTGACAAGGATATTTAAGGACAAGCGTTAAGTGTGTATCAGTGTTAGCGTCAGGCACATCACCAGACGTAAAACACAAGTGGTGCATACTATACACACATAATATAAACGACCGTTTCTATTTTAAAAAGAACACCACTGCAACGCTGTTCCAGAAATACTTGCTGTTATTTTAAATCCTGTTCAAAATAACATAGAGGTGAGCGTAAAGCCAAGAAAACGGTACAACGAAGAAGGTTTTTCTTAAACGTAGGTAAGATAATGTAAAATGTATGAGAAAGATTAAAGCACTACGCTTGAGGTTGCTAATTGTAATGGATTTCAACTTCCGGGTTGCGGTATCAGTTAACACAGTGTAACCCAACTGCTTTTATCATACGCTTTCATATTTAATTTTATAAAACATGGAGACTGGGAGAACATAACAAAATGTATGAATAATTATCACGTATCGTGGCGGTAGTAGCTTACCACCAATCGCTTTTTACGTTAGTAAAATTTGCTACAAATATTTTCGTGAAAATATTTTCAGTTTGATAATAGCAGGCACAAAAATATCTCTACGTTTAACATAATAAAGTTAATATTACAAAGAGTTTTCATTGCATGTTGTAAGAGGTTATCTCTGAAAGTACTTACAGTTTCGATTACGAAAAACAGCCCGACTATAAAGTAGCTTACATTATAGCTGGGCTATGAGCTACTTTTATCTCGAAATAATGCACGATCTTGTGGAATAAGCTAAGGGAGCGAAACCGCGAGAAAAGGCGATTATTTAGAATAATAAACTGCGCATATGACGCCTCCTCATTAGGTCAACAACCGCAATACACTGTCTTTAATAAATAATTGCAACAGTGATAAATCATGCAAGGAATTTAATGTTATCGTTAATTAAGCCAGACGGTAGATAAGGTATATTCTTACGAAAGATAATTCCCTGTTACGGTTAGAATCATTTATCCACAAGAGGATCTCAGGTTTTCCCTTGACGAGATTATCTCGTACGTGACGGATATAACATGCCTTTATTAAAGATACACTTTATCGTACAGCTAAATAGGACACTTGAATTGTTGTTCTTAATTGTAATTTAGGATCAATTTAATGTATTTAAAATGGATACAATATGTAGGTGGACTTAATGCCACAATGCAATCGTAACAAACCTCTAATCTTAAGGTTAAAAGGTCAGTTTTGCAGGGAATCTGTACAAAAAAAGCGAAAGTTTCAATAAAGTTTCTTTGTGTTATTGTGGTATTTTTAACCGACTTCCCAAAAAGGAGGAGGTTCCCAATTCGATTCGTATTTTGTTTTTTTAATGTATGTACACCGATTACTCAAAGATGCCTGAACCGATCTTTTGATTGAAAGGGTATACTTTCCATTTGGCCCAATAGTCAGCAGGTCAGGATCTGATGATGAGATCTTGTGGATCCACGTTTTCTTCTAATTCTTTCAAATATTAGCAGCACTGAAATTGGATTGTACGGAACACACAAATATTATTTTTTCACAGTTATACGGTGACGGATTATCAAAATAATTAAAGATTTACCAAAAGATCGCGCGACGACGACTTCAGCCTTCGAAAGATGTTTAGAGGAATCCTGCTATCGGTCGTGATACATACCACATGTAGGCCATGAAAAAAGTGGGTAGGAAAACATGCTTCATACAAGGTGCACCCTCAATTTAAATATGAACGCGCAGCTAAATAAAAACGAAACCCATCACTTTTACTCCCCGAAGGATTAAAAACCCACCGCACTATTCCCAAACCACTACAACTCCTGAAAGCCAGAATCAACAGTAGCGACCACCAGAAAAGCGTCGAGACAATGAAGCTCGATAAAGTCCCGGTGAATGAATTTAACTGTCTTGGATCCCGCAACGAAATTAATCAGAAAAGAATAAGGAAGTAGTAAGAAAAATAAACATAATTTCCAGCAGCAGGAAAAAGAACAAACAAGGCCAATAGGCACAAAGGGTAGTTTACAACTGGGATAAGCCCAGTTGCCTAACAGTACGGATAAAAATATGCAGAAGTGCATCTATAGGTACTCCCACATTTCACCAGTTATGTTTAAGTCCCTTGTTATAGAGGACGAGCCTATTGCCGTCAACCGGGTAAAAAGTTCAGAATCTTGAGCTGTTACTGAGAAATTACAGATTGAAAAACCCAATAACACTTTGCTCGTAGTAGCACACAGCAATAGCTGAGCATGAAGGCCTGGTTTTGATCCCTGGGTACCGTAACACCTTTTTTTGGTTTGGAAAATCATCCAATGACTTCTCCCACTCTGGGTGAAGTCATCGTTACGAACCTCTGTAGGCGGTTTAGAAATGTTGACCGCGCGCTCTATCAGGCTTTTTTCTTTTAGTAGCTCTATTCAAACCTAATTATATGAGGCAACGATGATGTCCTTAGGGATTACTAATAACATTTGACAGACAGGTAATATGATGGCATTAATTGCATGTTCATCAAATTAATTAGGTTTTGAATCAGGCAAGCAAATACGACTCGACTCAAGTTGACTAGATAGGTATGTTATTTTGTAGCTCTACGCGGATAGGGAATCTGTTTTCCGTCGAAAATTGGTTGTAACATAACTAAGTTCATATTTTATTTATTTATTGAAAATCTAATAACACGATGTGTTGCGCCGAGTCTAAGTACTCGTAACATGGGACAAGGGCAGGAACATGTTGATTCAAAATCTGTTAACGCAATACATTCATAAATTCTGCCAAACTGTAAAAATGGTGTGACGGCACCGGCTCTAGACAAGTGGCATTTGACGTCAGCGAAAGCGATAGTCGAAAAGTCAAAATATATTGATCACGTGATTTTCAATATCCCTTGTCAATCCCATTGGGATAACCTTATATATAAAATTCTCGTCTTATATATAATATTCTCATGTCACAATGTTCGTTCCCGTACTCCTCCGAAACGGCTTGACCGATTCTCATGAAATTTTGTGAGCATATTGAGTAGGTCTAAGAATCGGCTAACATCTATTTTTCATACCCCTAAGAGGGTAGGGTAGGTAGGGTAGGTAGGGCAGGCAGGGCAGGCAGGGCAGGCAGGGCAGGCAGGGCAGGCAGGGCAGGCAGGGCAGGCAGGGCAGGCAGGGCAGGCAGGGCAGGCAGGGCAGGCAGGGCAGGCAGGGCAGGCAGGGCAGGCAGGGCAGGCAGGGCAGGCAGGGCAGGCAGGGCAGGCAGGGCAGGCAGGGCAGGCAGGGCAGGCAGGGCAGGCAGGGCAGGCAGGGCAGGCAGGGCAGGCAGGGCAGGCAGGGCAGGCAGGGCAGGCAGGGCAGGCAGGGCAGGCAGGGCAGGCAGGGCAGGCAGGGCAGGCAGGGCAGGCGGGGCAGGCAGGGCAGGCAGGGCAGGCAGGGCAGGCAGGGCAGGCAGGGCAGGCAGGGCAGGCAGGGCAGGCAGGGCAGGCAGGGCAGGCAGGGCAGGCAGGGCAGGCAGGGCAGGCAGGGTAGGTAGGGTTTGGTGTTTTTATGGCAAAACAAAGTTTGCCGGGTCAGCTAGTATGTACATTATTACCTCAATGGTCAATCCCATACAATTTTGCCTTTTTAACCCTCGACGGAAAAAGAGGGGTGTTATAAGGTTGACGTGTGTATATGTGTATCTGTGTGTCTGTCTGTGGCATCATAGCGCCTAAACGAATTAACCGATTTTGATTTACTTTTTATTTTGTTTGAAAGTTGACTTTGTCGAGAGTGTTCTCTGAATAAAATTGGTTTAGCCGTTCAAAAGTTATTCGCATTTTACTCTTTGAATCTGGATTTTTTCGCAAGTTATCATGTCATTATTACGTGTTTCGATAGATTGTCGATTGAAGCGTGTCTGCTAGGTATATTATATGTAGTTTAAAAAACATGAAATAAAAATTAAAACCGGGGCTTTTTTAATTTGTAATTTTATCTTGTTGATAATCGGCGCTATCGCCACGCTTTCGATGGTAGAATGTCACTTGTATAAGGCCTCTGTTATCGTGTCACAACAGATTACAAATTCTGTGGAAATGTGCTTATAAACTTCTCAAAAACATCCCTCAGTACGCAACCAAGCGCATTTACTGTGGAAACACAACCTAAAACTCTAAAGTAGGTACCTTTCTATCTATATCTAAGAAATAAAGACAAATAGGTACCTGGGTACTATTCTACCCATTAATGATTCGATCAAAGAGTTCTTTAGCCTTAGTAACCCTAAATAAGTTATCAACGAATAGGACAACGCCTTAAGAGTAAATTAGGCAGGGATTACAGAGCCGATCTGTAGGAAATCTGAGGACGCTTGGCAAGCGCAAAAGAAAGGGAGCTTTCGTGGATAAAGCTGGGTACACACATCGCTACAAGCTGATCTTGCATAAACTAGTGGCACTGTGCTAGCATGGGTAAAACTGTTGTGAGTGTTCACCTGCACACTGCATTTGCAGTACCTGGATACTATACTGCATGGGTATGCAGTGTAGTTCAGCTGACCAACTTTCAAACTTACTTTACTTATCGAGTGTAGTGGGGCAATTCCCATGGATACCTTCCGTCTTTCCCACTGCTGCGGCATATGCCTTCTTTTTGTGAAAGGGATTTAGACAGACAATCCACCATGCGGGCCCAGTGTTAGATATCTTTGTTTTTCTTTTTGTTTTAGGACATACCACTTTCCTTACGAAGATGATTTCCCTTACTGTGTGGTTTTTTCTATTATAGCGTGCTTCACTATCAACCAAATCATCGCTAACCATCAGGTGAGATAGTGGTCAAGCGCTAGCTTATGGATAAAAAAAAGATAACGGTCTAAGATACGTACGTTTGGGCCTTTACTATTGGGCTACGGCTGGCTACAGTTCTGCAAACACAGCCAAAACGAGTGTTCATGCATGATGCAAGCTTAATAATCTTATAGATTGTTGCTATGTCTGTAGCCGCCTTAACTGGCAGTCTGGCACATCTATCTATACGTTCCGTTTTGTGGCCGACGAAGCTATGAGGTAATCTGCCGGAAGGCTTTTATTTTTTGTCAGTGGAACGTACAAGTTTCGCTTTGAGAGTTTTGTTTCAAATCCTGTCAAGAACAATACTGGTTTTGATGGTTCTCTTTAGAACCAGCTCGGATGTTATTTTGAAACAGAAAAGTAACGTTTGGTACTGTTAGTTTTTTTTAAGAAAACATTTACCTATCAATATTGAATCCAAGCCCTCCTAACCCTTAGATATCATACCAGCACCCTTTAAAAATCTCAAATTCCAATTTTTATGAAGTAGGTTGAATTTAGAACCTGCTATTAATTTATAACTTGGTAAAAGTACATTAGGTACCGTACCACCCATCCATAGACAGTGTGAATTTTTGGGTATTTCCCCATCTGGTAAATTAATTTTCTCTTGTCCTATCTCACTTATTTTAGGTTGGTATGAAAGAACAAAAAATGCCTTATTTTTACAGAGCCTTCGAATGGGACGTGATAAATACATAAAGAAAATCTTTCTTAGCGTGGTGAGACTTTTTGTCATAAGAATTTTTTCATAGCCAGATAATATTTAATAAATATGTTTTGACATGACTGGATAGGTTAATAGGTGAACGTGTATAGTTTGCATAAGTCTTCTAAAGTTAAGTGTACCACTAAAAAGGTACCTATCTGCCTTTCAAAAATATAGATTATTAGTAGATGGTCAGAAAACTTCTTTATATTTTCAAATCAAAGCTCGAAGAGCAGCGAAAAAATTCTCAGGCACGTGTAAATATTTATGTTGAAGAAGTTCCTCTTCAAACGACATCTGATTGGAGTAGCAATACACTTTTGATTTTTTATGTAAAGTGTTTGGAACCGGGGTATTCGCAGTTCGAGTACTTCTTCAGGAATTGTTGACGCAAAGTTTCTGACATGTTTAGTCGTCTCATCGGAATGAAACGAAGGTCGTCGAAATAGGATACGTTAGAGCAAAAGCAGGTACTAAACCTTACGGATTAAGTCTAAAGAATTTTAATTCCCCGATTACTCAGTCACCTGGACCGATTTAGAAAATTCTTCTTTTGTTTGAAGTGACTTCCCAAGTGGTCCCATAGTCATCACAGGTCAGGTCAGAATATATTATGATGATGGGATCCTGGAGAAGTCAAGGGAACTCCTCAAAAATTATAGCCGTACGTATAAGAAGAAGCCGTAAGAGAATTTAGTATTTTCATCAAAAATGCAAACATTTGCATTTAGAAAGCAGAGCAGTGGTGGCCCAGTGGTATCGGCCGCGGCTTAAAGTTTCGTCGTGGTTTCGAGCTCAGGTAGGCGCTTTACTTTGTGTAAATTATTTCATTACCACTGCTCTCAAAACGGTGAAGGAAAACATCGTGAGTAAACATGTCATGTCATGTCCTAAAACCAAAAAATCGAAGACATGTGACATCCACCAACCCGCACTGGGCCCGCGTGGTGGATTACGGTCCATTTCCTCTCACAGGGAGAAGGCCTGTGTCCCAGCAGTGGGAACATTAATAACACACATTAATGATGTGTGTGATGTGCATTTAGAAAGTATCATTTGGTTAAGTGGAACTGTTGAAGAAGACCACAGAGGGTCACTAGAACTCCTTAGTGATAAATATGTCGCGGGTACAAGATATCTCGAATAGTTACCGACTATGATGAAGCAAATACTTATAAATAATGGTACTTATGAAAATGGTACCATCGTACAGATCTGATGTTGAAGCACTGAAACGCCGAAATAATGTATCCTACTTATTATTCGGCTTATTGGAATCGTCATGATATGTACTTTGGCTATGAATGATTTTCTTGGTAATTGGAGGTACCTGCCAAAACTAAAAAGAGATAAATGAAATTGTGCCTTTTTAATACAAATAAATATTTTCCGAAGTTGGTGTCTTTGGCACCTATTTTAGACATCGGAAAAGATATTTTTATTTGTTATTTTTCACTTTCAAGTGTTATATTTTGGAAGACGGTTTGAATTTTTTTTGAAGCGCAAAATATTTCTAAGAAATACCTAACTTTTTATACCAACCACACACTTAAGGTCTATCCACACATATCAGGGCCGTGCCCGGAACGTGCACGGGACGTGGACGGACCGTGCCCCGTCAGGGGCTCAAAAAAACGTCCCGTGCACGGGCGTGTGTGAACGAGTTCATATAAAATGTTCCCACCGATATTTTCTTGAGCCCCTGACGGGACCCGGCCCTGTCACATCCCGGGCAAAGATTCTATTACCGTTTTGTGTATTTTTAGAGCATCTTCAGACAAACCGTTCCCGCGGAACAACAAATAGCTGCGATTGCGTACTCACCGCTAAGAGGACTTCGCAATTAAGCCGGTAAACCGTTCCGAACGGTTCAATATTTTAGTGATTTTGTAAGTTTTTTATTTTGCTATCGAAGTAGCACTTAAAGACTATTTTCCTAGTTTTTCTAAGAAATTTTATTTATATACCCATTTTGGTGATATCTACAGAAAAATCACATCTTTTTAGGTCGTAATGTCTAAGAAACTTTCATGGATTCGTACCGAAAATACAATGTTTGTTTTTCTCTAAATATAGACAGGCGTATCTACCTAAGTAAGTCTTTAGTGTGAATTATGGTTATTGGGTAATCGGCGAGCTTTCTTAAAGAAACAACTTTTCAGATGATAAAAATATAATAAACTTTTAGTGCATGTTGTCGAATGAACAAAGTAGGAGAGTCTACTTAAAAACCAGCTTACATGCTACGCGGTCGGAGCGACGCCTACGTACACGCACACACTTACACATAGGCACTACCGACACACACTATAACATGCGTGTCCATTACCTCAGGGCTTTTGTCTATTATCTTTTATCTAGAGAGTTTGTTTTCTACTATTCAAGGTAGAAGTAGAACATAAAGTAATTTTGTATCATCAAGAAGAGAATTGTTAAAACCTTTCTACTGGCAAATATCAAAAGATTTTTATTGTCTTGTATTTACAATGCCTAATTAATTTATATAATATGTACGAAAGATCGACCCCGGTTTCTGGAATGAAATTATTATAGATTCATTCATTCATTAATTTATTGCAAAGCAAGTGATGTGGACATGTGGACGATTATCTATGGAAAATTTCAACTAATTACAGCAGCATACGCATATTTGTCACCTAAATTTT
Source organism: Anorthoa munda (assembly GCA_945859665.1). Taxonomy (NCBI): domain Eukaryota; kingdom Metazoa; phylum Arthropoda; class Insecta; order Lepidoptera; family Noctuidae; genus Anorthoa; species Anorthoa munda. The sequence goes on from OX243908.1 coordinate 21,439,343, forward strand.
GCGTCAATTTTCTTTCCAAAAACCGTACCTCAGTATTTCAGGATTAACTGCATTCAATTTAGGATGCAATCCATCGCAAAAACTTAGTGGAGACGGTAATGTTTCGAAAGCGAGAATACCGCACATAAATAACAACTATGATATACGTAGGCAGTCTGCTGAGACCCAATATTCGGGTGATTCGGGAAGCACGTCCAAGGAGGATTCATATTTCATCCCTAACACTTGGGTCCCAAGGGATGAGCGGGTAAAGGCATATTTCCTAGAGTTTTGAAGATAGCTATCGATGATTAATATGATGTGTTTGAGTTATAAATGCTTCTGAACCGTTTAATTTCATTTCATACAAGACAAAGGCATCCCCGCCTTTATTTTTATTTTTTTCTGTGTTTTGCAATCTGAGTCCTACGAGTGCAACTCATCTGTAGCTTACATGAATAAAAACCGGCCAAGTGCGAGTCGGACTCGCGCAAGAAGGGTTCCGTACCATTATGGCAAAACAACAAAAAAATCACATTTGTTGTGTGGGGTTGTATGTAGTGGGAGCCCCACTTAAATATTTATTTTTTCTGTTTTTAGTATTTGTTGGTGACAGACATACGGACCGTAGAGTCTTAGTAATAGGCTCCCGTTTGTATCCTTTAGGTACGTAACCTTAATTTATTTTTAAGGTTACTTGGGTTTGATGGTAAATTTTTATTAATTAGGGAGACACCCGATAAGAAGACATATAATCGTATATGGTTTCGAGATCAATAAAACCTATCAGTTTCTAAGAGATTTATTTGAACACAAAGTTGATCGTCTGGACATTTACTCAATTTTATTTGATCATGCGTATCGATCGTGAAAAATCAAGCAAATCCGTAGGCACCACACGAAACACTTGTCACAATGACTGTACTCTCTGATTTTGTTATCACGGAAAATAGAATAACGAAACATCGTGTAATCTCGTGATCCGTGTTTAGGGAAAGAGTATATCTAAGAGTGAATGTTACTGACATGTTATTTTAGTACAGAGTGCTCATATAAAAAGTTTGTTTTATTTGTATTACTGTGTGTTCTCTGTTTCGTGTTCATTACCCTGTGACAAGTATGAGTAGGTTAGTTTGAAAGTATAAGCATTTCTTGTAGTAAATGTAGATTGCTGGGATATTAAATGGGTGTGGAAATTAATAAAATAGTTGGTAGAATTTGTTTGACTAAAGTTTGCAATTTGTGGTATTCGAATTTGTTACAACAAGTTATTTAATAATTAAATAAATATAAAGAGGCCATGAAAGTAATTCATTAAATACGGGTAGTATTCATTAATTACTTTAAATTTTTCGCGTGCACGTAATAATAGAAAAGCCATTATGTCTCGCGTGGAGTCTAGTCTTAAACACACGAAAGGTTAAATCAGGTGAGATAGTAGTCAAACTACAAAAAAACATCTCTTACCTGAATCAACGATTGTAAAACTTATTAAATAGCTTTTGATTTAGCCCCATACTAATTAGCGTCTTTCGGAACCGCATTAAATCTAATTTATTTAATGTATTTTTTCAAAATTAATATTTAAATGTATCGCTTTTAATTTAGACCATAAACCAAGCAGACTCCATAACTTGCCGCGTGTCACCCAACTTTAGATTGAGACAAAGGTAGGAATTACTCCGAATCGCTGTTTGTCTATTTTCACATGTTTTAATGCTAGCTATACTAATATACTAATACTAATAATAATATTATAAAGAGGAAAGATTTTTTTGTTTGTTTGTTTGTTTGTACCGAATAGGCTTCGAAACTACTGGACCGATTTAAAAAATTCTTTCACCAATAGAAAGCTACGTTATTCCTGAGTAACATAGGCTATTTTTAAGTCCCGAAAACGGGTCCTGTGGGGTGGCCCACGGGAGCGAAGCCGCGGGGAACAGCTAGTCCTAGTCCTAGTGTTGTTTCTGTGTCGCCAACGTTTTATTCGAATCCATTGAAATTATTCGAACAAGATAGTGTATAATATTATTAGACAATACTCATACACTTTCTTGTTCGACAATTTTATATAGATTTTATACTATATAATCTTCTTCTCTTCTTCTTCTTCTTCTTTACTAATATTATAAAGAGGAAAAATTTGTATTTTTGTATGTAACGAATAAACTCACGTGAAAATTAGGAAATTCGTTAATTTTTCGTTTTATCGTCATTAGATACCGAAACTCATCACGTCTGCAGAGTTTCGCAAGACAATCTAAAATGGCTTTGTTTTAATCTACTTTCAGCAAAAAAAACAACACTAATAACCCTTTTTAAGGTAACAATATATCGCAAACATTATAAGCATCAATTACGCCAACCGCAACACTCTTGTGCCAACAGTGGCTTACTTTAATTAAAATATTAGTAAACATATATGTCTTAGCATATTAAACATTGATGAGTTTTCCAATATCGTAAAATAACCATCCTGTGCCGTGTGGGTACTTAGACTAAGTGCTGATGCGAATGTTAGACTGATACGCCAGTATTCCCACTGTGGGGTGACGAACTCTATGATACACTTACTGGCGCAATTAGGACGCAAAAGAAAGGGTTAATAGCAGGGACGTTTATTGTGCTGGCAAGGCTATATGGAGTGTTAATATTGCCGAACAGAATGCATTAACCCCTTGGAAAATTCCATAATAATCTGTTCGTTAACTTATTAAAGACTAGCTTCTGCCAGCGGCGTCACCCGCGTGAATGTCTAAAAATATCCCAAGGGAATATATTCCCGGGATCAAGAGTATCCTATTTGCTATTCCAGACTATAATCTATATCTGTGCCAAATTGCATCCAGATTCGTTAAGTAGTTATTGTGTGAACGAGTAACAAACATACAAATGCACTCACAAACTTTTGCCCTTATAATATTTGTAGTATTTGTGTCATTTTAGGCCTCTAGTAAGGTTTATATTCTAAATCCTTTTGAGGGAAACTTCCTCCACTTCACAGTCGCCATGACAACGGAAAAACACCTCGATTAATGTCAATAAATAACAAGTAATTAACTGCGAATTTCATTGAATCCCGTGGTAAATTACTTAGAATGAAGGGGTTAATTTTTATGTTTTCTACTACGTTAACAAACACTGAGCCTTTAGATTTGTTTGATTCTTGTGGTTCTAAAAGCTATTTATATGAATATAGAATAAAGTCATCAGCATGTATTATAATATCTACTTATTATATACCTAATATGTTAATTTCTAAGGCATAGATGCCAACTCAAATGAGACTGTTCTGCTAACTAGCCAAACATCTAAATAAACCCAAAACAGTAACCCTATACTATTCGTAGTAATTGACTAAAATACATTACAACGTTTCGTCGTCACTCTAATTTTGCTCGCAAGTGTATCGAACAATTAATTAACCAGAATGTTCCGTACCATTACCAGACATGTACCACATGCTAATAAATTATTATTAACTATGTTTCGTACTTAGCCAATGAAGAGCGTGTTCGGGGTAATTCGATATCCTAGTTAAAAGCTGTTACATTCGTCTAATAGGTGGATCATTAGGCGAGATTTAGTTAAGGAGAAATTAAGACAAAATGGGGATAGAGAAAAGTATAGAAAAAAAGTTTTTTTTTGTTTATTTGAGACGTATTCCACACTGAGCACCCGGTTTAACGGCACCTAAGTGAATGGCATCTGAGGTATTCCATATACGGCATCTATGAATAGCGAAAAATATCGATAGGTACCGCATGTGCAATACCTCAGATGCCATTAACTTAGGTGACGTTAAAACGGGTGCCACATGTGGAATATGTCTTATTTGCGACTCACACAGAAATCACAGAACACAAAAAAAAACATAAGATATTATTAAAACAAAGTTATGGAGTTTCTTGTGCATTATTTTCCATAACAACCTACTTTTCCGAATGCACGGCAGAATGAATTGTTTTTACATGTTAATTTTAAATGTTTTAACTTTCAAAAGTGCCGCATAATGGCCTAGTTGAAATAAATACCTTTGACTTTGCAAAATACTAAACTTTTTTACAAAAAAATAAAATCGACTTCCAAAACAAAACACTAAGAAGCGAAAAATAACTTTCTTTATCGAAGTCGGCTTCGGAAAAAAAAGTGATTTTTCATTTTGTGGTGTTTTATTTGGCAATAGGTTGTATTTTTTTGTAAAAAGTTTTAAATATTTGCTTCAACATAGTCGATATATCTTATACCCGTGACATACTTAGCATTAAAGGCTTCCAGGGGCCATCTGTGGTCTTCTTCATAAGTTCCACTTCACTAAATGATACTTTCTAAGTACAAATGATTGCATTGGTGATAAAAATAACAAAATCGCTATATGTATGCCTATAATATTTGAGAGGTTCTCTCGATTTCTCCAAGATCCCATCATGAGATCCTGACCACCAGGTGATGCCACGGTCATCCAACCATGGGATTACCTGGGAATTATACCCTTCCAAACTCTACCTCCTCTAACTCCAGGCTGCTACTAAGAAATTCTTGGAACACTTTGCATGACCTGGAAATCGAACCCATGACCTCATACTCAACAGTAGCGCATGTGACTTGTAGAACAATGAGGCTTTCTGGCAGACAGATAGTATATAATACTTTTTGATTTTAATGGCTGAGTCTGATTTAATGAGTCTAAACTAAAAGTAATCAGAAACTGCTGAAACCAATCTATCTATATCTATAATAAAAATGTAGTTGCTCGCTTTCTATTTGTCTGTTCGTTTGTGCACGCTAATCTTAGAAACGGCTTAACCGATTTGCGTGCGGTTTTTAATAGTTTATTATGGTAAGCTTCACTTAAAAATTAATTAGTGTTGGTTTTATTTCAATCAGTCCATAAATAAAAAGTTATGTCAATTTTATCTACGAAACACACCGAGCTTATGATGCCCTGCAATATCCTTTACACTGATCAGGAGACCAGAATCACAAAGTCAAAAAAAACAGGAATCATGTGTAGTTAAAATCAAAATCATGACTAAATAGATCAAAAATCACAAAATTTATTTAAACGCAAGCGAAGACGTTGGTAAAAGCTAGTATGTAAATATCATTTGCTTCCAAATCATATAATTTTAAAGTGTATTTGGCTACAGTTGTACGAATCCTAATAAAGGCAAAACTAACTGAGTACCCCAAAATGAAATACTAAACTCGAATAGAACTAAAGAAGAAATCAAATATTATTTTAATGACAATACACTACTCTCACAATGATAATTATTCAAAGAGCATAAGGAAGAATAACAAACAACAGAGTTTTGCAACAACTTGTTGCCGAAGCAAACTTGTTGTTGGACAAACTCGAAACTTCAAAGTAAAAACCTAAAGTTTACACGAAGCCGGTTCAGTATGCAACTGAGAATTGTGAATGGTCCTACAGGAGTGATAAATATATGTTTCAAAGTTCCAGATTTATAAACGCATTTTAAGGAGGGGTAGTAAGGACGTATCTCCATTGCCACCGCGAACGAGATGACGATGGCGAAGTAGTGATGCATTTTACTACGATCTTTGTGCTAATCTGTAAAAAGCTCACCGCGAACACTTCAGTCAGGTAAACGTAAAGTGAGCTGTGACTACACGAAAACTTCTTCAATACATCCAAGATTAATTATAAATACTCGCTACTTATACGATAGAGATAAATGGAATAAGCTGGAGTAGGCCTACACCCGAGAAGGGGTTTCTTTCCCTAATAACTAACTTCATCATCATCATCATATCAGCCGAAAGACGTCCACTGCTAGACATAGGCCTCCCCCAAGCGTCGCCACATTGACCGGTCCCGTGCGTCTCGCAACCAGCGGATCCCCGCAACCTTCACCAGGTCATCGGTCCACCTAGTGGGAGGCCTTCCAACGCAACGTCTTCCGGTTCGCGGTCGCCACTCCAGAACCTTTCTGCCCCATCGGCCATCCGTTCTGCGAGCAATGTGCCCTGCCCACTGTCACTTGAGTTTGGCAATTCTTCGGGCTATGTCGGTAAACCTGGTTCTCTTGCGGATCTCTACATTTCTGATTCGATCACGCAAGGAAACTCCGAGCATAGCCTTCTCCATTGCCCTTTGAGTGACTGTAAGCTTTCTGATGAGGCCCATTGTAAGCGACCACGTCTTAGAGCCATATGTCATCACTGGCAACACACACTGGTCATAGACTTTCGTCTTGAGACACTGTGGTAAGTTGGATGAGAAGATACCGCGCAACTTCCCGAACGCTGCCCAGCCGAATCGGATTCGACGGTTGACCTCTTTCTCGAAGTTGGCCCTACCCAATTGGATCGTTTGTCCAAGGTAGACATAGTCGTCCACAACTAACTTAGATAAGTAATAATTAGAAAAAAATAAAGTGTTAAATAAGTGTTACATGAAATATAAAAAAAGTAAATTAAGAAGTAAAATGTCTAATATTGCTTACTAACGATAAGACTTTTTTAATTTTTTTACCATCTACTGGAGTTGGTTACCTATATGGGTTGCAACTTTATGTGAACTGATAGCTAATTATTAAGGGGCTAAATATCTCAAACAACTAATTTGACAACGAAAAACTCTGTCAGAGATAAAAAGCTACACTATTATTAGACTACTTATGCCACGGGGCATCCATGTCGTAGCCTCTGAAAAATAGCTTAAAATAATCTCGTTTCTGGGTGTTGACAGCAGCAACAACAGTGTAGAAAAGCCCTTAGGAAGAGTTTGTTCTAAAAGGGAAGGAACGATGCCATCCGAGTAAGAAGCGAGGAATTAGCTGAATTTTGAAACAGGTGAAGCGAGGAAACTCCAAACAAAAGTTTACTCACCCCCTATTCATCATCATCATCAGCCTTTTTAATGTGGTAAGAAACAGGCCTCCTCTCTGTGAGAGGGAATGGGCCGTAATTCACCACGCGGGCCCAATGCTGCGGGTTTGTGGATGTCTCATGTATTCGATTTTTTTGTTTCTAAGACATGCCGGTTACCTCACGATGTTTTCCTTCACCGTTTTGAGTGAAGTGGTGGAGAAATAATTTACATAAAGTAAAGCGTGGGTTCAAACCCAGGCAGGTTTGAACCCACGACATTCAACTTTTATGTCGCGGGCGATACCACTAAGCCACCACTGCACCCTCTATTGCATGGCGTAAATTTTCCAGAAAACCCTCATTGTCTCATGTTGATCGCGTTATAAGGCCCATGGTCATGCTCATTCTCTTAACTTTAGCCCTTGATCACCTACTACAATATTCCCTATATCTTACTAATGTTAAAACAATTGTTTGTTTTTTTTTGTAGCAGGACGCCTCAGGGAGCACTGAACCGAATATGATGAAATGCTAGGTAAGTCTAGGTACTCTACCACTAAGTAGGTAATACTTATTATCCCACGGGGATCATAAATTTTTACGTAAGCAAAACTGTGTAAAAAAGTTAGTTTTTATAAATATATATGAAACTATCATTTTGTCTTTGGAAACTAAACTACACAGCAAATAAATCGTATAACTGAGAAACAGTCTTCAAAATGTCAATTTAATGAGACTCCAAAACCGAGTAAAGTGAAAAGAGGGCCTCTGGCAATTTGCCCTGTTAGCACTAAGAAGAAAATATTGCAGTTTAATAACAAGAAGTGCTGTTACGTTAGCTTGATACTGGCCAACGTTCTTTTAATTAGTTTAGTGGGGCGGAAAATTATGAGAAGATGTAGTACAGAAATGTATCACCAAATGCAATGTTTTTAATGAGGATGTCAAGGAAAGAGTTGAAGCACAAAGTACATAAGCGGCGGCGCTCCGAGTTGAAGTAGAGAAAAAGGATAAGGAAGGCTGGCCATAAGAGGAAGAGAAAGATCTGATACCGGTCGAAGCGGCGACGCTAGAGGGAAACGTAGTCTAATTCTGGGTACAATGAAAGACAAGATTTATGTGTCAAAATTAATAATTCAGTGAGCATGCACGTATTTATAAGTACTTTTTTCAAAGGATACAGGGTACCTATACAAACGTGGTCTTCTAACTAAAAGACTAAACTTTGTGTGTGTGTTAAATGCTTAGAAAGGGTTACTCACCCACACGTGTATTCTCATTTCAAATACATAGTTTATAGAAAATAGTTTAAAGAATACAGTTTATAGAGCAGCAGCACTTATCCTTAGTTGTTTATCGCTCCTCAATCAAAGATAGAGGGACTACTTTCGATGGCAATAGATCATCATTTATTCATACTATTTATAACCTTGGATTGGGCGGGAAAACAGAAGTTCAAACTTATCGGTTACCAACCTGACAAGTAGGCAACAAAGATGTACATCTTTGTTGCAAGCGGAAAAATATTAAATTAATTATTGTCAACACAGAAAAATCACTTAGTGTGCTCAATTAAATATAAAGATCGCTAACACAAAGTTTTGAATTAAACTGACACTATATCCCGTTCACAGATCCACCCACATTCTAGTTCACCCACTTTCGACACAGCTCAAAGACTCAAACTTACCCACTACGCCCTTATTTGTATCCATTTCGTTCCAATGTTCAAGTTTCCAAAGGATTTGCCGCTGACGAACTAATTAGACACTTATTTAACAACAAAGAGGCTTCCGGGAAGCCAGAGGTATCAGTTTAGCCACTAAAACGTGATGAGATTAGTTCCAGTGTAATTGCCCTCGTAAATTGCACGGTTGGCGCAGTGGTTGAGCAATTGACTGCTGCGCTGCGTGTCGCGGGTTCGATTCCCGCACGCAACAAATATTTGTATGACCTACAGATAGTTGTTGCGGCTGTGGGTGTTGTGTATGTGAGTTTATATGTTTGTAAACGCACCCACGATACAGGAAGAAATTTCTAGTGTGGGCCAACGTTTTATTTAAAAAAATAAAAAAATAAAAAATTGCTCACCTACATTTTGTTTGAATGCTGAGAAATGCACGTATTGGTCTCCGGAGGCGAATAAGTTATTAGGAATGCGCTCTGTGAGCTGATGGTAATAAATTGTTATGTTTAAGTGTTTATTTAAGAATATATAGCTAGGCAAAAACTTTGCTAAACATTTCCGTCATGCAATAGATCAAAGGCGTCGCCAAAAGATTGATCAACAACCTTTTCACAACTTTAAATTTAGCGTATGTCATTTTGAGTACTGATTTGTTGGTGTCGTGGTCGCAAATGTTTCTAATGGGTATCAGGGAACTGAAAAAAATACAGGTAATTCGTAATAGGAAATTGCAATTGAAAGCAATTTATGCATTTCTTTTTAGTTGTAGATAGGCTCGCGCTTGACCACTAGTTTCACCTGATGGCAAGCGATGATGTGGCCGACGATAAGCGCTTGCCTAAAATAACATATTCATTCTTGACTTAAAGACCCGTACGTTGTAGATATTGGGAAACAGACTCCACAAGGGAATACCACTCCTTAGCTGTACGCTATTATTAATTAAAGTATTTACAAAACGTTTAGTGCGTATGGGTGAGATGTCCACCATGTAACGATGGCGCATCGCCCGTACGTCTTGTAATCCGATGATGAAACGGGCTAGGCGGAATAATAATGTAATGAGAGAGAGAGAGCCCCAGACATGGGCCTTGTAACGCTTAATTAGCAAAATATTAGTGTGTAAGTATTGCATAAACAGCATCTTTATAGAATTCCCGGTAAGGATAGGCTTTCCTGGAATACAGAGTCACCAAGTTACAACTCCTTTCCCTCACAATACTTTACCAACCACCATCTATTTATAATCAGTAAGTACCTACATTATGTATACTTACATTGTTTGTCGTGACTCAAGCCCGAAGGTCTTGTCCGGCCTTAATGCTAATAGTCCGAAGTTTGGCACAAAGGGTGGTGGCCGTTGATCCGTCTTGTTTGTGTTCGCCTAGTGGCTCCCTGTCAACAGCTTAGCTAGTTGCTGTGACCAAATACAACCGATGGAAGAGGATGAGGGCTTAGTTAATTAAATTAAGAAGAACAGAACATTTAGGCTCCGAAACTACTTAAAAAATTAAAAAATTACATATATACCGCAGCTACATTATTCCTGAGTGACAGCTATTTTTTAATACCGAAAACGGGTCCTGTGGTGGTCCACGGGAGCGAAGCCGCGGGGAACAGCTAGTACACCGTATAGGTGTAGTGTACCTAATACCCACAATAAACTAGTCTATACTAATAATCTATACTAAATATTACAAAGAGGAAAGATTTTTTTGTTTGTTGTTTGTACCGAACAGGCTCCAAAACTACAGGACCAATTTTAAAAATATTCCACCAATAGGAAGCTACATTAAGCCCGAGTGACATAGGCTAGTTTTTAATCCCGAAAACGGGTCCTGTGGGGTGGTTCCCGGGAGCGAAGCCGCGGTAAACAGCTAGTGTCTCAGAAGTAGGTACCTACGGAAACAAACAAGGACTTGGATAACTAAAGGTACCACAGACAAGCATAACGTGCCATGTGAAAAAGCGTTTTGGTAGCTACGGATTTAAACATTTATTTGAAAAATCGCTGTCGCATAGTCACGCCGCGTCTTTCTGCAGGGGCTTTCAGTCTTTATCTGTAGGTAATGAAATCTCATTGTAATGAAAGCAAGGCATACCAGCTAATCTACAAGAGCCACTCTGTTTATCATATCAACGTCAAGTCATTTATGGTTTCAGAAAACACAAATGACAGCTAGGAAGTGAAAAGTCGGAAATAGGTATAGCGAGTCTAACCCCGAGTTTCTCAGCTGAAAATTATCCAGAATTAATGTGACAAATTGTCAAGCACGCATTATTTGCTATGGTTGATAGGTTGAATGAACTTTCAACAGCCAATCGCAGCATATACATTAGCGTTTGTACAGACTATCTGGAATCAAGTCAAAAAATAACCTTTTTCCAACTATATTGGGATGGGCTTCTAGTCTTACCGGATTCAGCGGAGTACCAGTATTTAACATGGAGCGGCTGCCCATCTGACCTCCATAACCCACCCCCCCCCCGCTACGCGGTACCCCTTGGCAAGACTGGTGTCAGATCCCAGATATTAGTGAGTCAGCCACTTAGGTATTAATTTATTATAATAGCAACAATACATTTTTCCTATAAAAAAAAGTACAGAATTTAGAATTTATCAAACCATGTGTGAGATGGCAGGAAATGTAGCAGCAGACACAATAATCCTCGTTTGCTACCATTTTGAATTCACGAAATCATTCAAGTGGGCAGTGTACCAACCTCACTGTTCTAACACGTCGTGGACGTTTTTTATGATACCAAAATGGTTAGAAAAAGGTTTCTTGGAGATAATAGAGATAATCGGAAAATCGCTTACAGCATTTTTTTTAAACTGGCTCAAGGTTCCTTCGACCATTCTGCAGATATCAATCTGAAGTTCTAAAAAACCGGCCAAGTGCGTGTCGGGCCACGCGCAGTAATAGGGTTCCGAAGTTGCATAATAATGCGGACTAAAAAGAGGGTTTTGTTGTTGTTACATGAACATTAGAACGGTTTCAGTGGCTCACAAAGTCTAGGACTTAGGATTTTTTAATCAATATTCTCGCGTTTGACCACTATCTCGCCTGATGGTAAGCGATGATGTGGTCTACGGTGAAGCACGCTTGCCTAGATGTAATCTATTCACTCTTGACTTAAACTAAATAAGGACTAACTGGTAACTGAAGAAGAAGTTATAAAATCCAACATCGCAACTGAAGTTAGAAAAATATTATCTATTTGAGTACCACCGCGGGTGAGAATTGCGAAAGAAGCCGATACGAGCGCGCGATAGAGCCACGGGGAATAGTATCCTTGCATGCACGCTCCTTGTTCATTTCTCTTTCGGAATTAGAAAAAAATCGTATGTATTCACCTCTAATCTCCTCTAATACCGCAGATTAGAGATGAATCCTCTAATCTGCGGTATTCACTATTTCATTCTGGATAGTTTTACGCTACTCAATTAGTGATGAAGTCGGGTCGAATATTAACTTTATAGAAGGATATCGACAAAAGAAAATAAGTAATTTGCTTGGAAATCGAATATAATTTGACTTTACTTTAACGTTTTAATTACAAAACGTCGAAAATACTTCTGCACTAACACACGGGCGCACGGTTGGCGCAGTGGTTGAGCGATTGACTGCTGCGCTGCGTGTCGCGGGTTCGATTCCCGCTCGGAACAAATATTTGTATGACCTACAGATAGTTGTTCCGGCTCTGGGTGTTTGTGTAAGTGAGTTTATATGTTTGTAAACGCACCCACGATACGGAAGAAATTCCTAGTGTGGGGCAACGTTTTATTTTTTTTAAAGAAAAAAAATGAAACACAAAATAGACTCCACCGCGCGCATGCGCCGTATGGACTACGTTCTGGTACTGCCAACGACTCCGGCCACTCCAATGAGTTATTCGAGCTTAAACATTATTAATATAGAAATCATTATTATTAAGGATGTTATGATTTTATTTGTGTATATTTTTATATGGTTCATAAGCATATATTTACTATCTATTTTACACAGCTAACAACGTTATTTAAGTAATTTTTCAATGGCATTTGTACAAAAATTTTACTGTGCCAAGTACATTTTATAAGTTGGTCGACTATTACTCGTAAACTTGTAAAGCCTGTTATGATTTCATTTTTGTATATTTTTACATGGTTTGTAAGCATTATATTTACTCTGTTTTACACAGTTATCAACTTTATTTAAGTATTTTTTCAATGGTATTTGTATAAAATTTTTACTGTTCCAAGTACATTTTATAAGTTGGTCGACTATTACTCGTAAACTTGTAAAGCCTTGTTATCCGTGATAATTTTCCTTTTAATTTCGTTATATTTACTACTGCCGTGAATTTTTTCACATAGCCAAGAGCAACCATTTCGCTGGCAGGTGGGGGGGGACACTTGACTCTAACATAAATTTGCAACTTAAAGCTTAATTTTACGCAAACGAATCTCTGAATCGAAAAATGGTTTTAACAAACCCATAATATTTTTGAATGGCCTATCCAAAGATACCCCACACCATGGGATAGATGAGAACAATAAAATGCATCCCCACTTTACGTCTATGGGAGGTACCCGAAAAAAAAATATTTTTCATGATTTTATGTTACCACTTTGTCGGAATTATTAATATGTATATACATGCCAATTTATAGCTTTCTAGTACTTAGATTCTCTGAGCTAAGCTGCGGACGGACAGACGGACAGAGCGAAACTATAAGGGTTCCTTGTTGACTTCGGAACCCTAAAAAAGGATCACTCTGTTACCTACCTTCTTAACGCTAAGTTCATGAAGTATAATTATTAAAAGGCAACCACGATTTGAGCGGGTTACCTAATATAAAGATTGACATAACATACATTCAATTCAAATTCATCTTTGAGTTTCATAAACTTCATCACGAATTCTATTTTATAATACATGCCCTAGAACTGTTAAACTTTTCGCACGAGTAAGTACCTAATAGTATTAAGTTGGCTCTTACCCTCTCTATAACGGCGGGATTGCTTGGGCGCAATTATCTAGTACATACTTATATGCTAACACTTTTCTTAGGGCGGGACTTATCGAAAAGGTAAACAACCGCTCATTACCGCGAAATTATTCTGCTTATGTTGCAAGTGGCGTTTAGAAAGCTTACTTACTTATACTTGCACTTTAACAACTAAATCTTACCAAATATGTCCACTACTTATATACCCACGGTAAGTAATTACATTCTGAGCTAACAATAAATCTCCACTTAACCTAGTAAGGCGTAATAGGTAACATAAGCTATTTATTTCTAATAAATTAAAACTCAACGCAATTAGAGCCACAACCACAGCTAGTCGTGTAAATCTTTATTTATTTGGTCATTAGCCTGCAAAACACAATCTATGAAACTCAAATTGGACCGTTGAATTAGTATCTAAGCACAACTACGATATTTCAATTACTGCAACCCGAAATACACATTTGCTACAATTCGAATCTTAGTCCGTTTACAAATCATCCATGTTTTAGGGTCAGTAAGTCATTTGTGCTCATAAAACGGTCCAGGAGCAGTTCGGCATTTATTAGAGACTCGTAAACGTGTGAAAACGATCTAACGCACACGCTCACATTTCTAGCATCAGGGACCCAAATTGTCTAGGGCGGAGTGCGAGCCAGATGGTTCAGATCTATAGTCCGACTATGCAATTACTACCCGTTGTAAAGCTAGCATACACTACCCTAAAGCAAGAGATAATTTCCTCTTTGATCGACGATAAAAGCGAAAAAGCGCTGTGTCAGCTGCCTTTAATTAAATTCTACTTGAAAATACATAATTACAGAGTCATTCATCATTGTATGAATTAACCTACGAGCAGAATTAATAAATAAATAATGGCACAAGTGGCCAATGAATGAGTTATTATTAAATTCGCATATCGGTCGGACCAGTTCACTTAAAATGTAATATTATTTAAGTTTATGCTTACATAACATTAAAGAAAATAATTTCTGTTACTGATCGCTTTATATTACCAATAATAGCCCCTAATAAAGTCAATAAAAACATACGATCCGTATTATTCTTTCATTTCCGACCCTTGATCTTTTTCCCAGAAAACTTATTCTTTCATCAAAGTGCACATTGTTCGTAGAAGTGGGCAATAAGCAGGCAATTTCCTCTGCTTATAAAAAAGCCGGCCACAATTATTTGAGGAAACCTTGCTCGGATGAAGACGAATTATAAACATGACAATGATGGATTGCTACGCGGATGAATGTCACCTTTTCATTAAACTGCGGTGATCAATTGGAGAACGTGCGTTGTACGGAGACTATTAATTAAATATTAATGACTTTAATAGCCTATTGTGTCCTTTTGTCTTTGCTCACGAAAGCGTTCGTTTGTAATGAATCCTTTCACTGATTCCATCAGGAGGACCTTCGGGTATTTGTTTAATTATTTTCGTAATCTCCTTTTATACATTATCCGTCTTTAGATACGTTTCATCTGGAATGTCTTTTGTGTGATTTGGGCTTTCTATTAAATCTATTATTAGAAATACTTTAGTAATGTTATTTCTTAATTTCCCAGCGGAAACTACACTCCTCTTTCAGTTTTGAAATCTCAGACCAAATAAATATTTTATCTTAGCAACAAAGAAATTACTTAAACAAAAATACTTGTCTGTACTTAATGATCAACGACCCCTATGATAAGGAAAATCCTGTGTTATTATATACTATTACCCAAAGAAATATACCAAATAACCTATTGATACAAAAAATATTCCATCGATATTATTCCTTAATTAGGTAAATAGCTAATACAATTTGCTTATTTTAAAAACCATAAGTTGTTTTACTTGTTTATCTCCCCGTATATCAACAAAGTATCAACGCACACAGTGTGCACCGGGGCTTAAAGATCACAAGTGTTCGTAAATAGTGACAGCTTGCTATTACCTCGTTTTCGAGCACCGCAAATATCCGTGTTGCTCTATAGGCCTTCTGAATGTGCGTGGAATGAATACCAATGTGAGCAGTGGTGGCCCAATAGTATCGGCGGCGACTTACAACCTGTTGGTCGTGGTTTCGAACCCGAGCGCTTTACTTTGTGTTAATTATTAATCACCACTGCTCTTAAAAACGTTGAAGGAAAACATCGTGAGGAGACAGATATATCTTATAACCAAAAATTTGAAGTCATGTGACATCCACCAACCCACTTTTGGCCCGCGTGGTGGATTAAGGCCCATTCAATCTCACAGAATCCCACGGCTCTGTGTCCCACCTGCGGGAACGATAAAAGGCTGATGATCATGATGATGAATACCAATTCGAAATGTATCACTTTATTGTGAAAGACTTTACTATTTTGGTTCCTACTTAAATTATGATGTCAGTCATAGTCACATTATTTACTCTTACAAAGTGGTCTTCTTTCTCCTTCCGTCCATACATCTTTGTCAGTGGATATTTTAGTACATAGATTTTTATCTATGTAATCATGTTGGTAATCTTAGGTATCATTCACAAACGGTGGGTTCCCGTATTTTTGAGGTGGGATGGCTCAGTAGCAGTGACCAAGCCGATCACCCACGGGTAAGCGAAGAGGAGCCCAAAGAGTGGCCGCTCGTCAGGGCTTTAGCGATAAGCCGACGACATAGCGGCCAACAAATAGGTTGCGGTGCCGCTTGGGCGACATCGCAACTGAGGCCGGCCGCGATGTCGTATGGGAGGCATTGTGGCTGAAGGTTGGAGGCCGCGGCGGGAGAAGAGTGCCGGTATTGCGGTGTTCCACTCATCCTACCTTCCGCGGCCTGGACGGGGTCGCCACAGTCTGCTGGCGGACGCGGTGAGGCCGCAGGGGAGGAGAAGTGTCGGTAAAGCGTCCCTATCCCCTGCGGCCGTAATGTAGTAAGCGGCGGGGCCATTGACCTCACCCGTCACAGTTCTTAGTAGTTCGAGCTAAGAGCCGAAGCCTTTAAAGTACACAGAGAGTACCTAGTAAGTATCTACGTACTAATGTTTCTCACTGTCAATAAATACTCATATTTTATTTTATTCACATTTCAGTCTGCGCTCAGGCGGCCTTGGTGGCGCACGCGTCCTTGGATTGCAGTGTATTAATCATGGCTACGATTAGAAAAAGTGTAAATTGTGACAGTTGCAATGTAATAATAAGTGAGATTCTAGCCTATATACAAAATAGGCTGGAAGTAATGGATGAGCAAACCATGATTAATGTGTGTGCGAGCTCTTTCAACGTGGATGAGATAGTTGAGGCCAAAAACTTGCTATTTCAGTGCGTTACAACCTCCAAGCGCAAGATACAGCGGAAAAAGGATGGAAAATCGCAGAAAGACTTGCAAGACATTATAGGATTATTCAAGGAACTAGATCCTAATGAACTACCAGTCTTTGTTGCGAAAAATTTGAACGCCCTACCCCCAATTCATTTTGATCATCTTGACGCTACTAGACTTTTAAAAGACTTGTTAATTCTTAAAAATGATGTAGCCCAAATAAAGAGTTCATTTGTGTCATCGGAGCAACTGGAGGATATTAAAACTGAATTGACAAATCTCAAAACAGCATCCATTGTCAATAATTTTGATTTACCAAATATGAGCACATTAAGGGGTAGTTCGAGAATGAATGTTGAAAACCACGATAGTGGACCGATTGGCCTGTTGAACCTACCTAAAATGGACTTCATCCAAAATCCAACTGAAGGAGATCCATGCTCGACCCCTGGATATATCAGAAATCCAAATACAGTTGTTTTACGCAACCCTTCTTCTGGACAGTCAGGTAACCAGGCGCCGAAGAAATCTAGTGATTCCGTAATTTCTAAAACGCCTGTTGTGCATAATTTGACCGACATAACCACGCCAACGTCAGAGAAATCACCTGCATACAGGGATGTAAACAATGGTGGCCCTAGGATGAATACAAAGTCGTTTGCACAAGTGGCGAAAGAAAAAGGGCAGTTTGTCAATGTGAGGGATGAAAAGTGGACATTAGTTCAGAGAAACAGACTACGAAATAAGTTTATAAGCTCCAGAGGTCAGGCGTCCATAGATACCGAGGGAAAATTTAAAGCGGCGGATTCAAATATTCCACTATTTGTAAACAACGTTGACAAACATACTTCGGCAGAAGACATATTGGAATACATACTAAGAAAAACGCGAGTCGAAGTAGCGTTAGAGAAAATTAAAACAAGGACACAACGAGATTACAATGCTTATAAAGTACTAGTGCCAAGGTCAAAGTTATCTACTTTTATGGATACGGGCCTATGGCCGGATGGTATAACATTTAGACGATTCGTCAACTTTAGGCGTAACGAAAGTGCGGAGAAACAAACTCCCTGAATGAATAAGCATAGTAATTTTTTGTAAGTTTATAACATGAATAATACGCAAATGTGCAGTATAATAACTTTTAATTGTAAGTCTATAAAGAGATCCGCTGGAAACGTAAGACAATTATGTAAAACTGCGGATATTATAGCCCTACAGGAAACGTGGTTGTTGCCCAACGACATCCCGTTTCTGGGCACGATACACGATGATTTTGATTACTCAGGAAAGTCAGCAGTTGATACAACACAGCAATTGATGCGCGGCAGGCCGTATGGAGGCGTCGCATTGTTATGGCGGAGAAACCGGTTTCGTTGCGTAACAGTACTTACGTGTACGAGTGTGCGCTTATCAGCTGTCAAGTTTGAGGTGGACAATAAATCGTTCGTTGTGTTTAGTGTTTACATGCCCACACAGTGTTCAGACAATCTACCGGAATTTTTGGACTGCTTAAGTGAAATTAGTGCCGTTATTGATAGTGCGGGAGTGGAAACGGTGTTTATTCTGGGGGACTATAACTCGCACCCGAGCGAGATGTTTTATACCGAGTTAACGTGTTTTTGTGACGATCAACAATGGGTTTGCGCTGACGTTGAAAAGTTAGGTATAGACTCGGGGGCGTACACTTTTATCAGTGACGCACACGGATCCCGGCGATGGCTGGATCATTGTGTTGTGACGCAATCTGCCTGGGATACCGTTAAGGACATTAAGGTATGTTATGATGTTGTATGGTCGGACCATTTTCCAGTGTTATTGGAATGTAACTTAAAAGTGGTTCGGTTGAAATCTATTTCTGAGGGTAGGAAGTGTATAATTGATAAAGTTAAGTGGGGTGAGCGGACAAAAACACAAATAGATTTGTACTATGAGTTGTGTAATAGAAAACTTAGAGACATTGATTTTCCAACGCAGTTATCTTTGTGTGCGGATAAGCTTTGCTGTGACATAACTCATAGGGACATTATATGTAAAATGTATGATAAAATTGTGAAAATTTTAAAGGAATCGGCTGGTCTAAGTTACGAGAATGGAAAGGGTAATCAGAGTAAACAGATACGAAATTCACGTAGCATCACAGGGTGGAATAAACATGTGAGCGCTGCGCACAGGGAGGCCAGGTACAAATTACAGGTATGGTTTTGGTATGGTAGGCCAACTAGTGGTATTTTTTACGATGAAATGTGTGAAAGTAGAAAAATATTTAAGGCAAAATTAAAATGGTGTATGAAACACCAAGACCAGATAAAGATGGATATAATAGCCAGCTACAAATCTGCCAAAAATTTTGCTCAGTTTTGGAAAAGTACAAACAAGCTTAATTTGAAGCCTGGTCTCCCTGTGAGCATTGCAGGAAAGACGGAGGCGAGGGACATAGCAAACTTATTCAAGGATAATTTTCAAGTTGAATCACCGTTAGATAACTGCACCGGGCGGGTGTTCAGTGCTGAGACGGTGCAGAATGGCACATCATGTAGTGTTAGGTTCACTGCAAGGGAGGTGAGAGACATACTTCAGATTATGAGTAGAGGTAAATCACCAGGCCACGATGGTCTTAGCATTGAACACTTGCAGTATGCGGGATCACATTTGCCGCGGGTTCTCGCTATGTTCTTCTCTCTATGTATTTCACATTCGTATTTGCCATTTGACCTGATGAAGACTATTGTCGTGCCGATAATTAAAAACAGAACAGGCGATATTGCTGATAAAAATAATTATAGGCCAATATCACTAGCTACAATTATTGCGAAGGTTCTGGATCGTTTAATGGACAAATATCTTGACAAGCACATAAAGCTTCATGACGGACAATTTGGTTTCCGTAAGGGTCTTTCTACGGAAAGTGCCATTTTAGCGCTTAAGCACACCGTGAGGTACTATGTCGATAGAAAGACACCAGTCTACGCTTGTTTTCTGGATCTTTCCAGGGCTTTCGATATGGTGGCTTACGATGTGCTCTGGCAGAAGCTTAGGAATACTACCTTACCTAAAGAACTAGGTTCTGTTTTTAAGTATTGGTATGACAATCAGGTTAATAATGTGAAATGGGCGGGCGAATTATCGGATGCTTACGGCTTAAAGTGTGGTGTAAGGCAAGGCGGAATAACGTCTCCCAAACTTTTCAATTTGTATGTGAATGAGCTGATAGGTGGCCTCAGCAGCATGCAGGTCGGCTGTTCCATTGACGGTACCTTTGCCAACAATCTGAGTTACGCAGACGACATGGTGCTGCTGGCGCCATCTGTCAGCGCACTTAGGAAGTTGTTAAGTTTCTGTGAAACCTAAGCTTTGACTCATGGGTTACGATATAACGTAACCAAAAGTGAGTTCATGATGTTTACGAAGTGTGGTCTGGGGCCTGTCACAGTACCCCCTGTGATGTTGAATGGTGTTACTCTAAAAAGAGTCAGTCAATTTAAATATCTGGGTCATTTGGTCAGCGCCGATCTTAAGGATGACGCTGACATCGATAGGGAGCGCAGAGCGTTGACGGTGAGGGCGAATATGTTGGTCCGAAGATTTGCATCCTGCTCAAAGGAGGTTAAGATAACGCTCTTTAAGGCGTACTGCCAAAACTTTTACAGTAGCAGCTTATGGACAGCATATTCGCAGAAAGCCCTCGGCGCCTTGCGCGTCCAATACAACAACGCGTTTAGGATGCTATTGCGCCTTCCACGTTTCTGCAGCGCATCTGGTATGTTCTTTGAGGCTCGTACAGATGGGTTTGCTGCCATTCTGCGGAAAAATGTTGCCTCCTTTTTGCGCAGAGTGCGTGCTAGCGACAATGGCATTCTGGCGATTATTGCCGATAAGTTTGACTGCCCTATTCTCAAGCATCAGATTAGGGTGCTGACGAAGTAGGGTCTGGAATTTTATTAAAAATTTGATGTTATGTTTGTATTGTTTTAAATGTGACATTATTTTGATTTTATTATTTGTGATTTTATTATGATTTAAATTTGAATGATTATTTATACCAACTGTTATACTATCACCTATATTAAGTTTACTAACCTTTAGTTGATAAGCTTTTACTAACCATTGGACCAATGTAGTTGTCTTTAAAATAAATCATATTATATTATTATTATTATTTCCTTTATTCTTCTACATTCTTATTTACTACATTTTTAAATATTAAAAAGAAAACTTAAAAACATTTAAAAATATAAAAATAGAGGCCAACCGGTATCGGGAGCAGGGTCCAAGCTACCGGTGGTTAGGGCTCCAGAGACAGGAACCTCCTCACAATGCGAGCCGTATCGAGGAGTACTGCCTTCTGTATCAGACCCTTGATCCAACCGCCCAATGACAGCCTCGACAGATGGTCGTCGAGGCTCTTGGCCATCAGGCCGTTGGCCGTAACGACAATCGGCACAATGATCGCCGAGTCCACATTCCACATGTCGACAACCTCGTGTGCTAAGTCAAGATACTTGATTTGTTTCTCTTTCTCAGCTTTCACGAGGTTCTCGTCATGCGGGATGGTGACATCGATTATCATTGTGCGGCGCGCTAATCGGTCTATCACCACTATATCCGGCTTATTGGCAACAATAGTCCTATCAGTGATGATAGACCGATCCCAGTACAACGTGACATGGTCATTTTCGAGAACTGGGTCGGGCACATACTTGTAATACGGTACCTCAAAATCCACCAGATTGTATTTCAAAGCAAGCTGCTGGTGAATAATCCTGGCCACTTGGTTATGTCTGTGTAAGTACTCGCCGTTAGCCAGACGAGAACAACCAGAGATAATATGTCTGATGGATTCACCAGGACAGTGGCATGCCCGACACACGTCAACCGACCCGTCCTTCATTATATATCTCCGGTAGTTATTCGTCAGGATGACTTCGTCCATAATTGCACAGACAAAACCTTCAGTTTCCCCGAAAAGGTCGCCGAAACGTAGCCAGGATACGGACGCTGAATAATCTACATCGGGCCCATGGAGAGCCCGATAGAAGCGCCCGTGTAGCTCCTTGCCTTGCCATACCTCTTTGCGTTCATCAGTCGATAGTATTACAGGCTTGCGCCAGTTCTCTTTAGCCATGGACAACGGGGTGAGTCCCTTGTCCACTGCGACCACATCCCGGTGCATACCCACTTCAGCTTTTAAAAAGTATTCTCTGAGGCTGCACACCTCGCGGTTGTGAAGAGTCTTGGCGTTTAAAAAGCCTCGACCCCCACACTTCCGCGGGATGTACAGTCTCATCACCGATGATCGTGGGTGATGCATCCGGTTTGCGGTCAGCAGTGTCCGGACCCTCCTATCGAGGGCGTCGAGCTCGGTCTGAGTCCATTTGAGTATGCCGAAAGAGTACATCAAAACCGGCATGACCCAACTGTTGAAGGCGCGCACCTTATTTCCGCCCGACAAAAGGCTATTTAATACCTTTTTCAGGCGGCCAAAGAAACGCACCTTCAGCAGTTGCTTCATGTCAGAACTGTTGATGCCCAACGCTTCCGACATACCCAAATACTTGTAAGTTTCGGTCGAGGAGAGGTGTCTAAGGTGTATGGAATCAGAGAGTTGAATTCCCTCGGATTCCATAATCTCCCCTTGCTTTACATGCATGACTGCACATTTGTCCACACCAAATTCCATCCTGATGGAGTTACTGAAGGTTTCAGTTACCTTCAGTAGCTCCGTCAGTTGGAATTTATTGGGGGTAAAGAGTTTCAGATCATCCATGTAAAGAAGGTGAGATATGACCTGACCACCTCTTCTCAACCGATAGCCTAGACCTGAATCCTCCAACAGTGTACTTAGAGGATTCAGGGCTAAGCAGAACCAAAGTGGACTCAAACTGTCGCCCTGAAATATCCCCCGCTTAATCCTTATAGGCTCATCATCCCCCTGAATCGGTCGACATCCCGGATATCGAAGGACAGTCTTCCATTGCCCCATACATGACTCAAGGAAGGTGCGCAGAGTTGCGTCTATTTTGTACAACTCCAGCACCCTCATGAGCCATGTATGTGGCACAGAGTCGTATGCCTTCTTGTAGTCTATCCAGCATGTCGACAGATCCTTACGGGAACGACGAACCTGCTGGCTTATGGCCATGTCAATGAGGAGTAGCTCCTTAGTGCCACGGGACCCATTCCTACATCCATTCTGAGAGGCAGACATTATTATGTTACTTTCAATGTGCACATTAATTTTTCCTCTCAGGATGGATGTAAGAAGTTTATAAACCGTCGACAAACATGTTATTGGTCTATAATTCTTAGGTTCCGCGGGACTACCTGTCTTATGGAGCAGGTGGGTAACACCAGTTGTTAAAAGCTGCGGCAGCGACCCAGACTCTAAGCATGACTGAAATTGAGATGCCAGTAGTGCGTGTGAGCTGCTATACCATTTTAGCCAAAAGTTATGCAGTCCGTCCGGACCCGGAGACTTCCAGTTCGGTAGCGGACGAACTGCTTTGGCTACATCAGATGGACTGATGACTACTTTTTCCATTTCTGGTATAGCTTCACACACGCGCTCGACATCACGCATCCAGCCACCCTCAGTATGACAGACGGGCACCGACCAGATGCTTCGCCAGAATGTACTCGTGGCGACATCATCCGGGCGGCACGCGTCTGTCACATTATGTTCAGGTCGCTCCCAAGCTCTATATACCCACCTCTCATCGCTCTGGAACATGCGCTTCTGCGAGTACCGGTCAACCCGTCGTTTATACCGCCGAATACGGTTTGCCCATGCACAAACTTTTTGTTTCAGGAAGTCGATGCGCTCCGTGACACGGGATATGTATTCTCGGGGACTAACTCCAGTCCCCGAAAACGCCCGTCTCACGAAGCGCATCACACGTGGTCGTGTATTGCCCTCCCTGAAACAGTATAGTTTGCCGATGAGTACCCTGGCCCCATCGATACGTCGTTCGATCCTGCATTGCCAGGCTGGCACGGCAGGCTTTGGTCGAATAGCCTCGTTTGGAAACTTAACGTTGGCTAAACGACATGCCGCAACAGCTCCGCAATACAAGATTGAGTGCGTATCAACGAGGTTCTCACTGCTCTCGAAGATGTTCTTAAGCAGCGAGTCCAAAGCACACACCAGCGCCCTATTCTTTTTGTGCATAGGCAACCGTGGTAATCGGGGCCTAAATGCAGATGGAGTGGACCTATACTCGCGAAGCGCATCCTCCAGTGCGCTCCTCAATCTATCATTGCACTGGCTACTTACTGTAACAACCCTATCATCTGCCTCTTCATCAACACGATTGGACCGCGGCGGGACAACAATAGTGGCTGGCGGTGCAGCGGTCTGTATCGGAGGTGAGACGATTTGGTTGCTCAGCACTTCTGAGCGCAGCCTATCAAGTACGGTGTCGTCCAACCTGTGGTTATGTTGGATGACCCGCACCTGATCCGACAATCGTTGGGCCGAGACGTTCACGGTTGGTTCAAGTTCCTGGAACAGAGACAGCATCCTAGCACGGTACGCAGTGAGGTTAGTTCCCCCCTCTGTAGACCCGTAATATGCGCGCATGACGTTCTCATTCATATTTTGAGTCCATCTCATGCGCTGCACACAACCACCGGCAGCGGGGACCCGGCGCGGAACCGGTTGGCCCCTAGGTCCCAAGCTCCTCGGCGGCCGGCCTCTCCCCTGCCGACGTACAGGTGTTGGCGACGTTGGCGGGGAAAAATACTCGTCGCTCGAGCTCGACGCGGCTGCAGCCACCGATGACACAGGAGATCCGAGGTCCGGCGGCGGCGGGGCGGAGCTGAGCGACGAGTCCGGAGGTGGAAGTCGTGCGCGACTAGCTGCTGCTCTCGTCAACATTACGTTTTTTCCTTACACATTTTGTTCATTGCACTTGACGTCGTCACTAACAGACGTCAACCGGTTTCTTGTATTATTTATATATATTGGTTTGGTTTTGTTGTGAATTTGCTTGAGTAGAATAGGTGAATAGATTTAATTATTTATTGGTTACTTCTGTTGGGTATTTTGTCCAAATATTGTGGTTGTAGAAATTTTAAAATTTATTATACGTTGAAGAAAAAACGAAAACATGTTGACATTTCGGTGTTGCCAGCTATTATTATTATTATTATTAGTTAAAAGTAAAGTAACTTTTTTTTTTAATGATTTCATCCAATGACTTCTCCAGCTCTGGGTGAAGCGGGAGGGCGTGTCAGACTTTTACTGACTAAAACCAACCCGTGTTCCTTCAGTTGCTTTTGGCAGGGCCGCGGTAACCCTCTCTCAAATTTATCCGTGACATAGACAGGCATCGGCCCTATCGAACCCCGTCAATTATTATTGGATCTAAGACTGAGGAAGACAACCTAGACATGAACCGAAAATGAGATTCTGGAACTATCTAATGGAACATCTCTAACAAAATCAAAATCAAATGTTTTTTATTTCACATAGGCCTGCATGGGCACAACCGTGCACGGTTCGGATTGGTCGTTTCCTGTGGAGAAGAACCGGCAAGAAACACCACGGTTACTCTTTTAAAAAAAATTGGTTTATTTTTACAAAATTTCCATGTTACAGCATTAGTGCTTAGATATGGAGGGACAACGTAGGCCTGACGACAAGTCGTAAGAAACCAAACAATTTTCGTAAAACCAGGTTTAAACTTAACCACGCCCATCAATCCAATTAGTTTGTGGGGAATAAAAACTTAAAAAGGAATTTTAAACAAATGAAAATGTATTTCAATTTAGCTTGCAGAAGTTTGATAGTCGAGTTGAAAGTATCATTTTCAGAGACACCAAAACGAAGAACTCAATATTTGTAGACTTTTCGTTTTTGATGAATTCAGATAGAACGTGCCCCCGTGCCTTCCCCCCCCCCCCTTTCTCTCCCTGGATCTGCCTATGCCCATCTGTGTAGGAAGAATTGTAGTGTTTTGACAAACAAGTGATAACCGTAATTCCGAAGGTCTTCTGAAGCCCAATTCCCAACTCTACAAGCAGTGTCATACAGCACTGGCTGAGTGAGTTGTCAACCTGTCATCTGTCACTCTTGAAGTTGACAGTGACACAAGCGACTCTTACCGCGTGAATTCGATATTTTTCGAAGTGGATGAGTGAAAAAATATTAGTTGAATAATTATTAAAGTTATATTAAATAACTCGTATTTAACTGTTATAATTTGTCTCGAACAGTTCCAAAGTGAAACTATAACATTCGTGCTTACAAGTTAAAAGTTGACATTCTAATGTATTCTAAAACAAAAAGCTGTGCTGTGCTAAAAGATAACTAACAAAATATTTATCTATGTTGTTATTCAGACCCATATAATCCATGTTCAGTCCTCCAGCTCGAATCAACAAATTGACTGTGAATGCTTGTTATTTGTTGACATTAATCGAGGGTTTTTTCGTTGTCGTGGCCACTGACTTGAACCTCCTTTCTTCAAACTCACGCGCAATATAGGAAAGAGGGTCATCTTGATGAATTCTATTTGTTTGGTTCAAGTTATTTAGATTCTAAGAACATGCTTTTTTGCATCGTGTTGACTGGGTGAGCTTGTTATGTGCTAAATGCATGTACAAAAGGTGCATCGCCGTACGTCTTGGAGTCCGATCATGGAACAGGCTAGGCGGAATTAGGTCATGTAATTCCATCGCAAACTTCGAAATGCAACCGATAAAAAACCGACAAGCTGGCAACTCGGCGCAGATATTCAAGATTCTGGAGCTTTGACTCGACCAGTGTCTCATTGCCGATGAGTTTCTTGGTCCGTTTTTCGATCGACTCAAGTGCATCAATCTGGTATTTGGCTAGTAGCTGTTCTGGCATGAAGTACCGTCACACCTTTGCAAGGATCCCCAATTTTTTGACAGCCAGCTGAGCCTTTGCCTCAATGTCAAAGCAACGCCAAGAAGCTCAAGATGGACCGTAATCGGCACGGTTATACCACGGAAGGAAGAGGTTCCATGTAATACAACTTACATGTAATAAATATTTGATTGTATTTCATACATATTCCTAGTGGTGTTCTGAGGATAACCGTGGTCGTACTTATGCCACCTAAAGTGGCATACGACCTCTGAACACTGTTTGGAAACTAGACCTTAAACCGTTAAATACTAATTAACATACAAAGTAAACAATAAACATACACTAAACTTTGTTCCACCACAAGACTCATTTATTCATTATTTTGAAATTTTTAAGCTTATGGTGAAGATTTTTAGGCTTATGGTGAACTATACCAAAATATACTACCAAATCCATAAAACAAAGATCATTGTTTCAAATAGACAGCAGTAGGTAATTGACTTCCAATTTCTACCTAAATTCGGCAGTCGAATTCCTAGGGTGGATCGAGTCGAGTTAGCTTGTGATCGGCGCTTCATAAATGGTTGATATTTAATTTGCAGGAGCGAGCGGAAGGAATAGACTTAGTTTAGACTGTATGCTTAATTTAGCTACCCAATTTGAAAATACTATTCATTTTGAAGGAACTTCCCCCACTTATACAGGTGACAATGCCCTCATAATATTGAAGAAATTGACCTATATTCTAAGTCCGTTTGAAGGGCACTCCCTCCACTCCAATCGATTTAATTGCCACGACAACAGCAAAAAGCCCTCTATTAATGTCAATAAATAACAAGTTATAAGGCCCCAGTCTCGTAGGCAGCGGGCTGCGGGCGGCGGGCGACGCGTTCAAATGCGCAGATTTATATTATGGAACCGTTCTCACGAGAACGCACGAATGATACACTCCAGTCAAGTACTGCCCACGTCTTGGCATTGACGTAGTGTTGTGCATCATTTTATTTTTTGTTTAGGTACATTGAAGGTTCATGTTGTCAGCAGACGTGGCGCGGTGTGCGCTTTTTAATAGCAAATATATAAATCATAAAAAAATTGGGAAGAAATAAGAAGCGAACTAAATATTATAAGTAAATGCGGTTTTAATACATCATTAAAGTATGATAAAAGATGTAGTAAAAACTTGATGTTATCACCACCGCACATAGGATAATTTTTATCCCGTGGATAAATGTTCCCTGGGGATAATTGTCGACGTTCACACGGGCGAAGCCGCTGGCAGAAGCTAGTAAAAAAATACATTCATACTTACGGGTTAAAATCATAACTCTTTCGGCTTTGCCGTATTCTGGTAAAAATCACTCGCGACCGAACACTGCTCCAATGAAGAGCCGCAGCCCGCTGCCATCGAGACTGGGGCCTAACTGTCAATTTGATTGATTCGAGTGGTGGAAATGACTTACAATTATAGGGGTTATATTATGAGGGCGTTGTCATGGGGACCTGAGTCGAGTGAATCTCGAGGTCACGCCTCGAGCAACGCGCGTGCGCGTTCATGACACAGGCCATTAGTAACAACGCGGACGGCGACGTGTCAGACCGTGCTCGCCTGTCGCAGACGCTGTAGCGTAAGCGCCAAGCTGTTAGCAAATTTGATTAAATCTAGATATACGTTACTGTGTTGGGGTGTGTACGGTACAAATCAATCAGTCACAAAAGCCGCCTCACTCACGCCACATCGCTTGTCTACTATGTGGCGTTCATAGTAAGCACACAACCGCAGTAAAATTGTATATTAAAGTCCCGTTGATTCGCGTTGATTAGAACGAGTGTATTTGAGCGCCCTGCCCGAAGTGACTTCCGAAGACGGCCGAACATAGAGCGTGTGTGATCGGTTCTCTCCATCTCGCACTCTCGCGAGTCGTTCAACGCACCCGATGACGTGACGCCGGAGTGCTGCGCGCGCGCTTTTTAAACACCCACCGTTACTTTTAATACGTACCTATCTACTGCTTATTGCGGCGCTTGTTAACGTTCTTCTCTATCGTATCTTGTGCTTCGACTATTTACTAAAGCTTAATCGCTACTAATTCTAAGAACTATCTGTGTTTCTTCACCTTCATATTTTTATGTCCTTGTGAAGAATGTGTTCTTTAACTACTATCTTCGTTTTCTTTTTATTGACTGCTTAACTTTTCTCAATAATATGCCTATTAATTTAAACACAGAAATTAACGTCAACCCACGAACTAAAATGTCACGAAGACTAATTTATTCCGATAGTGAAAAACTGTGCTTGCAGAAGCTTATCCGCAAGTACAACTTATTTCGAAATTCATCCGTGTTTGGCAACCTATCAGCCAAAAAAACAGCATGGGCTCGCCTCACTCAAGAATTCAATTCAATAGAATCAAATTCGCGCGTAAGTATTTTATTAAATATACCTATACTGGCACTTGGCAGTTTCTATAACCAAATTTGGTAAACGTAATAATGCAACCTTTGCTGTTTTTAGAGAACCGAATCCCAGTTAAGAAAATGCTGGGACAATTTAAAAACAAGAAAAAAGATCCTTTTGAACGAAAAACGGGAAAGAATGAAAGCTGAGTGCGGCTCTTATCGTCCATCCACCTCTCAAAGCGAGATCCCATCAGCTGCAGTTGATAATCCATTGGAGACTAGCGACGTTGAGCAGACGTTCTCTATGGACAGCAACACTAAGATTATGCCTGAAGAAACTCCTATCGACGGTATACCCACAGTTATATGATTAGTTCTATTTTGTTTTCGAATAATGAAGCTTAGTTCCTTATACCACTTCTATCTTTCAGTTCAACATTTAAGCCCGTCAGAATTATTAGTAAAAGTAGAGATGGCACAATCGCCATCTCCCCCGATCCACCACACCATTCGACATTCCACTCAATCTACAGCGCCATCACAATTGTTTGGTAGGTCAAATTTTTTAATGTTTATTTATTTCCACCTATAAACTGACATTCCCATACATCGACATAGGTTACAAATCCCCACATCACACTTGTTGATCAGCGTCATAAAAATACAAGTGTAATTTTCTCACATTTGTGTTGGTTCCTGGGGCAATCAACATTTCAATAATGTTTGAATTCAGTTTTACTTTCGTTTTCTCTCTCTTTCTCTATCTATGTATAATTTTTACATTGGAAGTCAGAAACCGACTACAGAAACGCTATATATTAATTTGATTCAAAATTTTTTTTCGTTGTCGTAGTGATTTTTGGAGATAAATTACAAATATAGAGTAGTTTGTTAATCTACTTAACTTACTAATCCTATTACATTTCTGAAGGTTTAAATGATGACGCGCATGGACTACCTCCGGAATTCAAGCTGCGAGCGAATAATATCAATAGGATTGAAGAACGAGAGGAAGAGCTTCATCGGCTTAAAGTGTCGGAGAGGCAATGGCTGGTAAGAGCAGCTGAAGAGACCTACATCAAGGCAAAGCTGGACAGAGAATGTTCCGAAGAGCGACTT
This sequence comes from Anorthoa munda, assembly GCA_945859665.1. Lineage (NCBI taxonomy): Eukaryota > Metazoa > Arthropoda > Insecta > Lepidoptera > Noctuidae > Anorthoa > Anorthoa munda. Next base: position 21,469,487 of record OX243908.1, read on the forward strand.
CGCTTTACTAAAGCCATGAGAGAGGAGGCGGAAAAACGAATAAATAATGATTAGATTAGTGCATTGTTTTTATTTTTAAACCCTTGAGAGACAAGCCTAAAGTACTAACAAACAATGGCAAGAATTTCAAGATTCTAGGTCAACGGGAACCCTACATGTTTTAAACGACTCTTGCCAACTTAAGTGCCAGCAACTATATGATTGATTAAGAAACACCGCCCTGCTTCGCCGTCTGCCATCAACTGCCTGAGGTAGACACCTCACCAGACTATTCCAAAAATGTGCTTCTTACATCGGGCTTAGCTCTGTGTTTCCCGTCTGGCGAATTTGCATGCCCAGTGTGGTATTGATCCATCCATGCCTGACAAGTCGATGTATTCGTCAATGAGACAAGCGGATAATTACGGGCTGCCCAAAACCAGCACTAGTTAAAGCAATGTACTCGCTTGGAAGAAAAGCTCCTCCGAGGTCCAAAAAGAAGTGGCTTGTTCTTAAGAAAAACAAGCATAAGACAGACGACACCCTTAATATAATGAGAAGCCAAGGGGCAGATTGAAGAGTACAAAAAGTTATCTGAAGTTGACTAAACTAATTAACGACAGCATAATCATAATCATAATATTTAGCAGGTATAGTGAAACAAAGAAAGGAATGGCTCCTGAGACATCCCCCTCCAACTGACTAGGTAGGTAGAGCTTACAGAGATTTTTTGGTTTTATCCTCAGAATCTCGTCACAGTTCATAAGCATCGAGACCTCCGAGAGTCACTTGGAGTATGGCTCTTAAGTGTGGAAGCTCAAATAAATCGTTTATATCAATCGATTAGAAAGCATTCAAAGGAAATTTTTAAGGTACATTCAATGCGATCAAGAGTATATTTGCCCAATTATGTCACTCGCTGCAGGAAGTTACATATTCTTTCTCTCTACGAGCGCAGGAAAATTGCAGATTGGACGTTTCTATTCAGAATAATGAACGGGTCCATACGGGTTACATACTTATTTGGTCCAGTCAGACAAATGTTGACAACTTTGTCGAAAGGTACCTAAGTCAGGGCAGTACCTAAGAAATAGGTACTATCAGATTATAGCGGTTCCTATGTTCAGCAGTGGACGTCTTCCGGCTAAAATGATGATGATGATGATTTTTATTTATTTATCTAGAGAGAAGCAGGCGTGGTGAAGGGATACCACGATTCACGCCTATAAACCATAATGTACGTACAGTCAAAACATAGTCAATCAGAAAAGCGTTAATAAAGGAATCCAGGTGAATCCCGAAAATATATTTACTGTCTGTTGCCTTCAGACTTATTGAAATGTGCTGTAAAACAATAATTAATGAAATAAGAAATTAAATAAAATAGATGTGTTTTTTGCCTCGGTTCTTGTTTGGTTGTCTCCACAGTTGGTTTTGGCTTTCAGAAGTTGTATTGTATGGGAATAGTGTGGCGGGTTTCTCCCAAAGAAAAGGATATGCAGATTCAATATCCGTCAATACAGAACAACGTTATGCTTCAGAGCAACAAAGAAAGCGTGTTTCATTTGTGTGTCAGCTCCGACGCACGAGTGGAGTTTATTCCTTTGCCAATGTATCACACTATCACATTAATATTATAAAAGCAAACGTGTGTGAGTATGTTTGTTACTTCTTCATGCCAGAACGGTTGTACGGAAATGGATGAAGTTTGGCACAGAGCAGATTATAGTCTGTAATAGCTCATGGGATACTTTTTATCCCGGGGATAAGTGACCCCGGGATAATTGTCGAATTTTACGCAGGTGAAGCCACTGGCAGAAGCTAGTTATACATACATACTTACATGCCCTAACCCTAACTAATAATCACAGTTTCATTCATATACTCAGCGAACTATTGCAGAACCGTCGCTTCCAAGTGTGCTTCCAATCGGACAAGAGCAGATGGCGCCGACAAAAAAATGGTCTCCCTCAAGGCAGTGTGCTGGCACCCACGCTTTTTAATATATACAACAACGATCAGCCTACAACGCAGCACACAGAACGCTTCTTGTATGCGGATGACCTAGCCTTGGCGACGCAATCATCTAGCTTCACTTAGGTTGAATGTAATCTAACTTTAGCACTTGAGTCACTTGGAGGGTACTACGATAGTAATGCCCTTCGTCCAAACCCTTCCAAAACTCAATCTTGCGCTTTTCTTCTTCGCAACAGATTTTCAAACAGGGAACTAAATATCACATGGCGAGGAACTAAAGAAGATCACTGCAAAAATCCTAGATACCTTGGTGTTGCATTGGATAGATCATTAACTTTTAACGTGCACTTTATATTTATTTATTCATATAACAATTCACATTGTGTTTGAATTTTGTAGTACATTCATTAATTTATCACAGCTCAGAACAAAAATTATAAATTTCAAACAGTAAATTGCACCAAAAATAATCAATAACATATGATAAATATTATGTCAATAGATTGTAAACAGTTAATAAATGAATGGTTGTAAAAATTATCATGTCAAATGTTTTTAAATTTATTGTATAAAATACAAAAAGTCTAATAATGCGTATATTTTTTGTCATGAATAAATGGTGGATACAAAAAGGTAAATTACTAAATATAAAAACTATTTACCATCCTTTGTCTACAATTCAGATAGAGAATATAAACATTTATTCAACAGGAATGCCTTAAGTTTAGCTTTAAATAGAGTACCCTTGTAAATCAATGATCTTAAGTCGGTAGGCAACCTATTAAATAATTCTACTGATTGGTATTTAGATCAATGTTTAGCAATATTGAGTTTAGTTGCAATTTTGTTTTTTATAACGTTTCTTCTAGTGTTCTCTCTAAGTTCACGTTCTTCTTGTGATTCGTGCTCGTGAATGTATTTTGCAAAGTGGCTGAGTAGTAATAAAACATATAAACTTGGTACTGTTAATATACCTAACTTTTTAAAGTATTCTTTACATGACTCTCGTTGTGGGATTCTGACAATCGTTCTCAATGCACGTTTCTGTAGTATGAATGCTCTTTGGCAATTATACCCGTAACTGCTCCCCCAAAACATAATGCTATATCGTAACCTTGATTCTACCAATGCATAATATACTGATTTTAGCTGCTTTAGATCAATATCGTCAGTGAGGTTTCTTAGCGCGTATCAAGCTGAAGATATTGAGGAATCGATGGTGGTGAGCTTCTTTTTCCAGTTTAATAGGGAATCTATATAGACTCCTAGAAATTTAACTTCATTTACTAGTCCAATATTATCCCTTTTAAGCATGACATCTATGCTATCGTTGTTACGTGACGTTGTTTTAAACAATATGACATGGGTTTTATTTGGGTTTATAACGCACACTGCCACAACACGAAGCGGAAGGTCGGTTTGCGGAACAACCTGTTGCGTCGCCTTGTCTCTACCAACTGGGGAGCGGCACCCGATGTTCTTCGGACAACCGGCTTGTCCCTCTGTCTCTCAGCTGGCGAATTCGCGTGTCCTGTGTGGCACCGATCCGCACATTCTAAGCAAGTTGACATTGCCCTAAACGAGACGTGCCGAATAATATCGGGTTGCCTCAAACCGACTCCGCTCAACAAACTATACCCGTTGGCTGGCATTGCACCTCCAATAGTACGAAGGACTGTCGCATGCGCGCATGAGAAAAAATACCAGGAACCCGATGCCCGACACCCTCTCTACGATCACACTATAACCCCGCGTAGACACGATGCACACGGGCTATCCAAGACCCACCGCCTATAGTGAGAAGCAGGTTGTGGAGAGAAACTCACCTACCACCACCCGACTTCTTGAACCCCAGGAACACCTGTCACCTGGACGAGAACTGCAATGGCCTATATGGAAAGCACTCAATCGTTTGCGCACCAAAGTAGGCCGCTGCAAACACTATTTGGCAAAGTGGGGTTTTATAGACCCGTCTGATACCCAGTGTGAGTGCGGTGCCTCTTTGCAAAATATGGCACTTTGGAAGACCTTATACTCGCCACTGACGATGCAATTGGCGTGGCCAGGTGGCAGGTGGTGGAGGTGGAGTTTCCCATCGACTCGAAAAGAAGAAGACTTACATGCGTCAGCTGTCGAGCAGTACACGTCGGCTGTATACGCACATACATGATTTTAAAGTGAAAGATGCGTAGGTAAGGTACGTTGCACAGAAAAACGTAATGCTTTTGGGTTAACACTTGTATTAATTTCACTCCTCATAAAATTTCCATATAGGTGGCCTTTTTTGAAAATCGATCGAATCTCTACACTAAATAATATTTCATATAGTAATCCTGCACTATCAGTCGCCGTATTCCGCAAACGTGGTTGCAATTTATCAATGTTTAGTGAAACTTTGTAACGGAACGCGTCGTCGCGTCGTCCCTCTTTTAAATTCCAATAAGTAGCGCCCAACTCGGGTTTTAATCTTCGTCACGACTTTATGAAGTTGTTAAAATTATAAATCACTGGAATGTGTTTTGTTACACACATTGAGTTTGTTGGACGTTACAACTTACAACTTTTTAGTTTGTGTATATGTAAAGGTAGAGCTCCTTCCTTCTTCCATGCTAAATAGCAATAGTAAATTAAATACTGGTATTCGGTTAGACTGGATGCCGACCCCAACATAATTATGTAGTTGAGAATGAGCCAGGCAGATAATAGAATAGGTAGAACTCCCTAGTCTTGTCCTGTACCACAACAGCGGTTCCAAGATATGGCGTGCTGATGAACGAAAGTTTGTTTTGCGACTGTTAACTTTTGCATAATGAATGATTACAAAATTCGCCAAGCGTAGCTAAGCTCGCGCTAAGTTCCATCTTATACTAAACAGCGAAATATTATTTTAGTAATAAAAACTTACTTTTAGTTTATAATTGAGTGAGTTCCTTGAGTGAAAGACATCATGTGTGAACGAGTAATAACTGGTAGGCTTCGTTCAAGGTCGGGCGATAATTTGTGAGCTGAATGTGAATTGAGCTTTTCGTACTGTATGAATGGTTTTATGCACCTTAGTTTGTTCTCGTACAGCGATAGTCTGTCTTATGGACAGACTTAACTCAGATTGCACACAACCTCAAATGAGGTTGCTAAGGATACTAATTAAAACATTTCCTATTAGCCTAATAATTTTATTTTACGTTACTTGATTTCCAAAGTTTTCTGTGTATCTATATACAATGTAAACTATTGTAAATGCAATGTTTTTGCCAATTTGCTCGGCACTTGAGCATTGAGTAAGCGATCAAATTGCGGAATAAGTTTTGGTTAATAATAGTTTACCTCTTTACCGAAGTTTCTCACCGTGAATTTTCAATAATACTTTGCTGTTTGCTATCTACAAATACAAGTACAAAATACAAATTATCTTTATTTGTTGAACATAGGTAGCTTAGGAACAGATGTTGTGATTATTAAAGAATACTATGTCTAGCCGTCATCGGCGTACAAATATTAATTTGGTACAAAAATGATGATTATAATAAATTATCATACAGTTATCACACATTATTAAATAATTCCAAATTAAATAGTGGACAATAAAAAAAAACCGGAAAAGTGCGAGTCGGACTCGCACACGAAGGGTTCCGTACCATTATCGCAAAACACTGCAAAAAATTCACGTTTGTTGTATGGGAGCCCCCTTAAATATTTATTTTATACTGTTTTTAGTATTTGTTGTTATAGCGGCAACAGAAATACATAATCAGTGAAAATTTCAACTGTCTAGCTATCACGGTTCATGACGGATCGCGAAGTCTCAGTAATAGGGTCCTGTTTTTACCCTTTGGGTACGGAACCCTAAAAAGAACATTCCAATAAAATATAATAATAATAAATTCTAATATAAATTGCCAATTAAAAAGCCAAAAACAAAAAAAAAATAACTATAATGACGTGTCAGTTAGGTATTCGTTCACCGTATAATATTTCATACAATATTTTCAGGAAAGCCTTTTTAAAATCGTCTACGTTGTTTATTTCTTTAATTCGTCTAGGGATCTTATTATAGATCCTAGGTGCCATTCCTAAAAATCTTTTTGCATAAATAGTAGTGCTATGTGGCTTATGGCCGATTACTGATTTGTGTATTTGACGCTAAGTATGTGCTTATCTCGATTTAAGCATCTTTCATTCTTGATCATCTGCCATTTTAAGTTTTCTGCGATGCTGAGCAAGGTTTGAGTATACGTTGTCAAGTCATGCCAAAGTATACCCTATGTCATACAAAAAACCTTCATTGACGTTCAATTGGTTTTCAAAACTGAGAAAAACACATTTGATCATTCTCAAATTCTCAAAGATTTCTCAAACCGTTGTCAACGTTACATCAACGGTGTAGCCAGATTGGGCGCCTTTTTGCCATTTAGGCTACTCGGAATGGTGCCGGGGCGACCAATTTTTACGAGTGGCGCCAATTAGGCTACCTCAGAAAAAAAAATGGGGCGATTTTATGCGATTTCGGAATGAGACTATCTAATACAACATTATCTGAGGAATTATGAAATTAACTGGAAACTAAAATGCTTTTAACAGTTCATCACTATTTTTCATTATTCTTCAGTGTGCAACAACATAGGGAAATAAAGAAATAATAAAAAATTCTTGTGGCTAACGCATTTAAGTTTCGAAGAATGTTTCGTGGTTTTAGTGAATAATGGTCGTCTTGAGTTTTTTTATACATGGACATACGAAATTTTCGCCGACTTTGAGCTCGTCGAATCTGGCTACACTGGTTACATTTGGCAGTTGATAGTTGACAACCCTGTGCTAAAATGGTGATCAAGCGAAATAAATACAAAATAATATATAAACTGATAAAACGAGTGACAAAGAAGACCTTGTCTTCCTTGGAGATGCCTCCACGAAGACCGATGCGTGGAAGAAGAGTGTTCGCCCTGAATTATCGAAAACATTAGATTGGATGCAAATATTTCACGCCTGATAGATCTCAGATGCTCGAAGAACGGATGGTCAATGGGGCTGTTAAGTTCTGCAGTGGTGACCGCGTGGCGGATTACGCAGCGCTTTAAGGCCTGTAGACCGATGACCTGGTTAAGGTCACGGAAATCCGATGTATGAATGACGCACAGGACCGGTTGATGTGGTGACGCTGGGGAAGTCCTTCGGCAGAAATGATGACGATGATGATTCATATCTTCAAGATTCAAAAAGTGCCAGTTTTTGTGTGTGTGGTCGCCAGTAGCTTTTCCTGCGCGAAAACCAAGAGTTATCCAACAGAAACTATGTGAAAAGTGGATATGGACCGGTAATATGATGCCCGATAACCAAGGGAAATGGAGAAAAATGAAAAACTGGTAACCAAGAGATGAGAAAAGAAGCCGTTGAAGACAGTGTCAGAGATGGGAATGGGATATGGGAAAGACTGCTGGTCCAAGATGTAGGCAAAAAGTGTAAGCAATGGCGCGCTGTGGTGTTGGCGAGTAGGTCAGGACAGACCCCACTGGAAACTGTTAGTGTAGGCCTATGCGAAGAGGCACACTGAGATTTGGAACATTTTAATAACAACTATAAACATGTATTGTATAGACTTCAGTTTAATATCTATGATTTCAGAATAATCAGATTCCAATGCACAAGTGCCCTCTTGAGAGATCTTGTGAAATTCTGAGTAAAATACATTGAGGTAAAAATGTACGTAAAATATTCTGTAGTTCTATGAGATATCACAAGAACCAGCAACTGCTCGCTCTAAACACATTCACTCCTAGTAATTATAAGCTTTAATTCTTGATTTTGGAAATAGCAAATTATATTGTATATTATTTTCTTACGATAAGACATCATTGACAAAATAAATACGGTTGCCATGACAATCTTGAAGTAATTTACTAGTACCTACGATTCATTTCATAGTTTCATAATAAGGTTGTATACATTTCAAATAGGCATCTATTAAATTGCTTAAATATGAAAAATCAAGTTATTAAAGATTATAATATCTTTAATAACTTGAGTTTTTTAATCTTGAATGATGTAATATAATACTAAGGTACTTTTTATAGCTATATAAAATTTATATCAGTAAATTTTATGCAATCTTGTGATGTCTCTTTTTCGTTTGTAAAATGGAACGTAAGGATGAAAGATAAAGTAAATGGAACTTTGATAGGTCCATACATAAGTAGGTACTTACTTAACTGATCTAGGTAGATTCTCAATTGTGAAACGTAAAATTCTCAAAGGCTTCCTAAATTATTTGACACTGACATGACAATACTCAACTGATTATTCCTGCTTTACTTAAATCAGAAATCGGTGTATATTTCTCTGTTCCGACGTTTAGATCTCAAGGTTTTAAACAGATGGAAGTTGAATTTGACAAGTACTAGTGTTTCAAAAATGTACATACAGGGCAATGTAAACATAGTTTAAAACTGAAATATGGAATGTCAGTTGGTTTCAGTTTAAACACAGCACGCACACATCTTTTTTGGACTTTAAACGCAATTTCTTGGTCCTCGAAATTGCCCCATTATATTATTCCAAAACGTAATGTAGATGTGACATAGGCCTTGTAGGAAATTAGAACAACTACCATTTAATGATTCTGCAACTACGTACAAAACGATATGAAAGAGTTTTTTACATGACTAATAAATAATATCAAGAAAGTATTTTTTTGTTTTTGTATATAGTCTATTGACTTACTTGACTTAAAATCCTATATCCCCAAGTGGGGCAGAGGCCGTTCACAGAAGTCCTCCATCGCGACTACAGTATATTAATGCTATAAAAATCCTCTCATTTCGAAACCCTCTCACAAAAATAAAGAAGCTAAATAAATAATGACCGTTTAATTAGTAAGAATCCAAACTAAGCTGACTTTTTATTTTTGAACCGATTTAATTGAAACGTTAGCAAAAAGCGCAAATTACCCAAAAATAAATCTTTGCCGGAATATATTTTAACGTTAAAAACCGGCCAAATGCGAGTCGGGCCACGCGCTGTAATAGGGTTCCGAAGTTGCATAATAATGCGGACTAAAAAGAGGGTTTTGTTGTTGTTACATGAACATTAGAACGGTTTCAGCGGCTCACAAAGTCTAAAATCGGGACCACATAGGATGATGTTTTTTTTTAATCTGTATTCTAGCGTTTGACCACTATATCGCCTGATGGTAAGCGATGATGTGGTCTACGGTGAAGAACGCTTGCCTAGATGTAATCTATTCACTCTTGACTTAAACTAAATAAGGACTAACTGGTAACTGAAGGAGTTATAAAATCCAACTTCGCAACTGAAGTTAGAAAAATATTATCTATTTGAGTACCACCGCGGGTGCGAATTGCGAAAGGAGCCGACGAGCGCGCGTTAGAGCCACGGGGAATGGTATAGTTCGTTCCTGGATCCTTGCGTGCTCGCTCCTTGTTTATTTCTCACCTCTAATCTCCTTTAATATCGGAAAGTTTCGAAAAATGTTTCGTAGCGTATGTGAGTAGCGTGCTACTCAATTAGTGATGAAGTCGGGTCGAATATTGACTTTATAGAAGGATATCAACAAAAGAAAATAAGTAATTTGCTTGGAAATCTAATCTAATTTGACTTTACTTTTACGTTTTAATTACAAAACATCGAAAATACTTTGCACTAACACAAAATAGACTCCACCGCGCGCATGCGCCGTATGGACTATGGACTGGTACTGCCAACGACTCCGGCTACTCCAGTGCGTTATTCGAGCTTAAACATTATTAATTTAGAAATCATTATTAATGAGGATGTTATGATTTTATTTTTGTATATTTTTACATGGTTCATAAGCATATATTTACTATCTGTTTTACACACCTAACAACGTTATTTTAGTAATTTTTAAATGGCATTTGTACAAAAATTTTACTGTGCCAAGTACATTTTATAAGTTGGTCGACTATTACTCGTAAACTTGTAAAGCCTTATTATCCGTGATAATTTTCCTTTTAATTTCGTTATATTTACTACTGCCGTGAATTTTTTCACATAGCCAAGAGCAACCATTTCGCTGGCAGGGGGGGGGGGGATGGGAAATGTTTCTAATGGTTCTCTGAATCGAAAAATGGTTCTAACAAACGATACCCCACACTATGGGATAGACGAGAAAAAAAAATACATCCCCACTTTGCGTCTATAAAAAGAAAAAATATTTTTCATGATTTTATGTTACCACTGTGTCGGAATTATTAATATGTATATACATGCCAAATTATAGCTTTCTAGTACTTAGATTCTCTGAGCTAAGCTGCGGACGGACATACGGACAAAGCGAAACTATACGGGTTCCTTGTTGACTTCGGAACCCTAAAAACGAACGTTAATTTATTCGATAGCGTTATCTTTGTTCAATTTTTTAAAGAAATAACTGGTGTTCCGTAGAAAGGTCAGTCTCTCGTTAATCTCGCTTTGTCATCACTTCGTCTGACTGTCCATTACAGGATTACTCGGAAGTAAATTTCAAGCGAAATATCTTTCCAACTCGTTATGGAAATTGCCTTGAGAGGTTGTGGTAGTTCTAGGTGACACCTCTTGGAACTATCCACAGTTAGGTAATTATCTGGGTAATATTCATCGTCGTCGATAGCTTACGGGAAAATGTTATAAGATAAGTTTGAAATTTAATTTGCAATGTATAAATGTTTAAATTATTATTGCCTACCTCTACGAAAGGTTAAAATAAGGGTAGCTTGCGTCATGGGAATTACGAACCGAGCTAATAAACTTATGGGTAATTTAAATCATTCAGAAGAAGTCTTCTATATTTTTTTTGGTGTACATGAAGTATATTCTATTCTATTCTACACTTGCATCTGTGCTTCAAGGAACAAAAGGTAACTAAAACAACAAACCCAAATATTTTAGCTAACCCAGATCATTAAAACTGTACTGATAACTCAAATTCTAATCAAGCATTTGAGTTATCAGTACAGCAAAGCAACCGCCATTATCTCTACCCACAATAAAAGGGTTTTCAACAATAGCCGTAGAACTACTGTGGAAAATAAACTGCCCATAACGTCAGACCATCCCATAGATTCTCGCAGGTATTCCTGTCAACATTATCTGAACAATTGCTTCCCTCTTCCTTTGTTTTACGAAGCGTTCGTTGGTAATCATAAAAGCTACAAGAGCAGATATAAAGTAAAATAGAAAACGTGTGAGATAAATGAAGCATAAACGGTATCAAAAATTAGAACGTTATTTACCATTCCGCCGTGCCGAGACATACCAGCACCTTCAGCCAAGTTGATAATCTATAATCGATAACGCTAGTAGAAAACGAATCCATTTATCGGACTGACACATCTGAGTTATCTGAGGCACGTGGTCAGACCAAACAAATATAATACTTTAGAGTCGTCACAATCTAAGAAGTCCGTTGACGTGTCTCATTTTACATACCGCGATAATTTTCTACATTAGAAATTCAAAAATCAAATTCATAATCCTAATTAATTATTATGTTATCCATACACTATGACAACGAGTATCATTCGCAAGCATCAAGTTTAGTTATTATTAAGTATTTTTATAGCTGTCAAAACGGGCCTTTTATTTTTTGACAACTTAAAGAGAGCTAATGTTAGCTAGAGCAGCAGAGGCTCATCATAGACAAGTGGCATTCGATGTCAGCGAAGGCGATAGTCGAAATGTCAAAATGTAAGGGATAGATCACGTGGTTTTTCGATATCTTGTCAATCCCATATAATATTTCCTTTTTGACAATTTCTGTCGCCACGCTTTCCATGATAGAATGTCACTTGTCTAGGGCCTCAGGATCAATGTCATCGATTAATAAATAAAGACAGCTCTTGTCTATCGACAGTCACTTATCAAATAGGTACCTATTTGTATCATATTAGTCGTTGATAGTCTGCCTATCAATCGAACCAAAGGCTACTAGTCTGATTTTTACTGTCGTAGACTAAACTGTCATTTGAGGGGTTGCCACTTTATCAAAATAGTTTGTAATCTGATTATCCGGAGTGATCGAAAATTGATCAAAAATTGAATTGTTACACGGGAATGAAAATACATTTGTTAAAAAACTAGCGGCCTTCATTTAGTTATTATTTCTCATTTATGTCAGACTTAATTTTATCGATTGCATTTATTTTATTGTTGATATTGTATCACAATAAAAGTTTATGTACTACGTGTATGAATACTAATATATTTATATACATTACGTTTATATTCATAAAACATTTATTTACACCAATTAGTAACATTAAATCGCGGATGCACACAAAAAGCAGTGACTAAACAGCCACTAAGCCACTCTTGTAGCTCGGATGCGACAACTGAAGTGCCAAGTGTGCGAGGAGTCGACGACATCAAAGAATGTATAAATAAATGACTGCACAGTTTGTGGTGACCACTAGAAGGTGTGCCATACTGCGCTACTGTAGCGGTCACTTGTGGCCTTACATGCGGTGTGACGTGTGACTGAGCAACATTTGCATTTTATTTAAAAAAACGATAAAACATATTGTAGTTGTACTGTAAGGCGGCCATTTTATCACTATATGCGTCAATCGATTTGCGTAATACAATGTTGAGATCAGCTACCAGCCTAACCGGATGTACTGTATTAGACATGGAGCCAATGCCTTTCTGACCTCCACAACCTAGTAGATGCATAACACGGAATCCCTTGGCAAGACTGATGTCAGATTTACATGCTTCTGACTATCCGTAACGACTGTCACCCTTTGCATATCTATATTTATATTATTTTCAATATAAAGAGCCGGCTTGGTAAAATAATGTAAGTAAGTTACCTACTTATTCATCATCATCATATCAGCCCAAAGACGTCCACGGCTAGACATGGACCTCCCCCAAACGTCGCCACATTGACCGGACCCATACGTGCATCCCGCATCTGGCGGATCCCTACAACCGTCACCAGTTCATCGGTCCACCTGGTGGGAAGTCGTTGCGTTGGATGGCCCAACGCAACGTCTTCCGGTTCGCTGTCGCCACTCAAGAACTTTTCTGCCCCATCGGCCATCCGTTCTGCGAGCAATGTGCCCTGAAAACTTAAGTTTGGCAATTCTTCGGACTACGTCGGTAACCCTGGTTCTCTTGTGAATCTCTATATTTCTGATTCGATCACGCACAGAAAATCAGAGCATAGCCCTCTCCATTGCTTGCCCTTTGAGTGACTGTAAGCTTTCTGATGAGACCCATTGTAAGCGACCACGTCTCGGAGCTATAGGTTATCACTGGCAACACACACTGGTCATATACTTTCGTCTTGAGACACTGTGGTAAGGTGGATAAGAAGATACCGCTAAACTTTCCAAACGCTGCCCAGCCGAGTCGGATTCGAAGGTTGACCTCTTTCTCGAAGTTGGCCCTGCCCAACTGGATTGTTTGTCCCAAGTAGACTTATTTATTACAATAAAGGAATGACAATAAAAGAAGTTTTGTTTCTTAAACCTAGAAAACTAAACTATGTTTTGGAGTCACTAAATATTCGTCGAGTGGACTACATCAAAAAAATCATAATATAACCGATTCAAATTTGTATTCATGGCTTGCCTTTATTGGTCGGTCGGTGTGAACTATGACGGGGAACAGAGCTCCTATCTCTCTCTTGCCTTACTTGGCTGGCTTGAGTGGAAATTCGCAAGAGCTCGTTTGTGCTCGGTGGAAGGAAGTTGCTGGTTGTTTTTAGGGTCTATAAAATTAGGCGATGATTTTATCTTAACTGTGTTTTTAGTATTTTTTTATGAACAAGGCTTTTATTGATATGCAATTTATTTTTAATTATTTTCCGCATTGGTAACTTCACTAATCTATAACTAATTTCAGAAATTGTGGGTAAATAAATAATTATCAGCGTAGGCGTACGAGTAGGCGTGTTCCCTCTCACAGAGAGGAGGCCTGTGTCCCAGCAGTGGGTACATTAAAAGGCTGATGATGATGGTGCTGATGATGTAAGCGTACGAAGGCATGCAACTATCCTTTTTAATGACTCGCACTTGGCCGGTTTTTACAACTTTTTTTATCTTAATTAGTAAGGCAGAGAAAGAACGGAATATTTATCGGGTACAGGGCAGTTTGAAAAATCGACTTTTGCAGAGAGATGCGTAGTCGAGCGGACAAATGTTTAGTTATGAGCAAAATGCAGATACTACATTTTGTATACTTGGTTTTATTATCCCTATAATACGGTCAATTACCTACCCACTGTTATGCTAATAGTGGACTAGATTCGTTACTGGGGGGATACACTTGACCCAAATGGTTAAGCTGCGTAGCAGCTGCCCTTTGTAGTGTCGGGGTTCGATTCTTACATAATTTACGTGTTGGTCGGGTCGGCTAAGCACGTAAATGATGGGCGATGACTCGAATGGTAAAGATATGTTTTCTTATGAATAAGTAAGTCTAAGTCTTTCAGGAAAAAAAATGTTGTTTAATACATGAGTTAAAGAGCTAGATGTAAAAATGTGCAGCCTGTTAACTAAGTGCTTTTAGAATGACATCTTTCTCTAAATACCTTCATAATCTTCTTTAAAAATAACATTTTTTTTTCTATGTCATAAACCGATGTCTTTCGATTAGCCATTTATCCTATGCTTTATTTAGTGAGATTTATTCGATAAAGCAAAACGATGTAAGGTTTACACAGACCAGATTGAAGATAAACCTCAACAATCCCCTTTGTCCTATACCTAAATAAGCTACAATACCTGTAGGTACCTGTAGGTACGAGCATAACAATACTTATTTTGATAAATGAGCCTCTCTAAATGGAGGGAGACAAACTTGAGCATACCTTTAGTTATTCGTGACAAAATCTCGGCCAAATTCATTACGAACAAGTTTCAACTTCCCAACTTAATTATGTGGCTTTATTACGATGGTAAACAATGTTTGTCTGTATTTATGAAATGTAGCTGGTACCTGTACAATTAGGCTAGCTTTGCTCTCCTTGTACTATATATTTCGAAACTAGCTTCTGCCAGTAGCTTTGCCTGCGTTTAAGTCGCAAATAAGCACACAAGATAAAAAGTTTTCTTTGTTCTCCAAGGTCATTCTCTATAGGTACTAAAATTCATCGAAATTGATCCATCAGACGTGGAAATGTACTAGACATACAAACAGATATACCTACGCATTTATAATATCTAATTAGTAATTTTCAAACATTAGTATTATAATACCTAATGTTTGAATTCATTTTCACCGTAATTTAAATTTGTCCTATCAGTTAAAAATCTCTGAAGATAACCTTTCCCTCCGAAAAATGATAAAAGCTTCAGTCTTTTCAAGACAATGACTTTTTGGTCAGTTCCATAACATCGCCGCTTTGACTTTTTAAAATTTATCTTACCTTGTATCCATATAAACTCGTATTTGAGAATAGTTCATGCTATGGTAAAAGCTTTGAATTTTCCACTACGTGGTACTTCTACTCAGGTTCGAGTAGGAAGGGCTGGCTGTCCAATGTGTCATGTGTGCCGGACGTAGGGTGACACAATTAAATACTTTTCAATTAAATAAGTAGATTTTGCCTTTTTTATTGTATCTTTATGTTTAAGTTGTACACATTGTATCATTGTAATCAGTCTTTTAATGATCCCACTACTGGGACACAAGCCTCCTCTCTGTAAGTTGGAATATGCAATAATCCACCATGCGGGCCCAGTGCGGGTTGATGGAGGTCACGTCTTAGAATTTTTGATTCTAGGACATGCCGGTTTCCTCATGATGTTTTCCTTCACCGTTTTGAGAGCAGTGGTAACGAAATAATTTACAAGAAGCAAAGTGCCTGCCTGGGCTCGAACCCACACAATTTATATCTCTCATCATCATCATCATAATCATATCAGCCGAAAGACGTCCACTGCTGGACATAGGCCTCCCCCAAGCGTCGCCACATTGACCGGTCCCGTGCGTCTCGCAACCAGCGGATCCCCGCAACCTTCACCAGGTCATCGGTCCACCTAGTGGGAGGCCTTCCAACGCAACGTCTTCCGGTTCGCGGTCGCCACTCCAGAACCTTTCTGCCCCATCGGCCATCCGTTCTGCGAGCAATGTGCCCTGCCCACTGCCACTTGAGTTTGGCAATTCTTCGGGCTATGTCGGTAACCCTGGTTCTCTTGCGGATCTCTACATTTCTGATTCGATCACGCAAGGAAACTCCGAGCATAGCCCTCTCCATTGCCCTTTGAGTGACTGTAAGCTTTCTGATGAGGCCCATTGTAAGCGACCACGTCTCAGAGCCAGATGTCATCACTGGCAACACACACTGGTCATAGACTATCGTCTTGAGACACTGTGGTAAGTTGGACAAGAAGATACCGCGCAACTTCCCGAACGCTGCCCAGCCGAGTCGGATTCGACGATTGACCTCTTTCTCGAAGTTGGCCCTACCCAATTGGATCGTTTGTCCAAGGTAGACATAGTCACCCACAACTTCGAGTGTAGAGTCTCCGACCTTGATAGGAGTGGGTGTAACATGGGCATTCAACATCACCTTGGTTTCGTCCATGTTCATCCTAAGACCCACTCTTTCGGAAGCTCTACTGAGATCATCGAGCATTGTACTGAGGTCCTCCATGGTCTCAGCCATAATCACTATATCGTCGACAAACCGAAGGTGAGTGATGTACTCGCCATTGACGTTGATGCCTAGCCCTCTCCAGTCCAGAACCTTGAAGACATCCTCCAGTGCAGCAGTAAACAGTTTCGGAGATATGACGTCTCCTTGTCTCACACCTCGCTGCAGAAGGACTGGTTCCGAAGTCTGATCCTGAAGTCGAACTGACATGGTGGCGTTTTTGTATAAACACTTCAACACTTCGATGTACGAGAGACTGCAATACAGCCCAAGTCTCGATCGAATCGAAGGCTTTCTCGTAGTCCACAAACGCTAAGCAGAGAGGCAGGTTGTACTCTTCGGTCTTCTGTATAACCTGGCGCAGCGTATTTATTTATTTAAACTTCATGCACAAAAGTACAATGGCGGACTTAATGCCTTAGGCATTCTCTACCAGTCAACCAAGAGTGGTGTAGAGACAACATGGCAGGTGCATTGTTTAAAACGTGGCAACAAAAATAATAATAATAGATTGCATTAAATACACATACATACATATTTTATATAATACATACCTATATATATTTAATTAACTAATAAAAATAAGTTACCGAGATGACCCTCCTCCCCGCTGATAATAAAACCGCAATTTCTGCTTGAAAGCATACCGACTGGTGGCCGTCCTGATTTCGAGAGGAAGCGTTCCAAAGAAGAATAGACTGAATATGAAAGGAAGAATGAACAAAATCAGTAGTATGAGAAGGACAGAGTAGAAGAAGATTGTTGGCAGAACGCAGGTTCCTAGTATGAGACGTACTTAAATATTGAAAGTGAGACATAAGGTAAGAAGGTGGGGTTGGAGAATTGAGTAGGGAGAAAAGCGTAGTTAGAGCGCGCAAACATCTTCTCTGGCGAATGGGCATCCATTTGAGCTCAGACCTGTAGCTCGACAGATGGTCATATTTCCTCAAGTTAAATATGAACCGAATGCTGTTATTGAGGAGTCTATCAAGCTTATCCAGCAGAACCGCACTCAAGTCGAAATAGCATACGTCACCATAGTCGATTATGGGGAAAATTAAAGTCTGCACAAGCATAGTCTTCGTCTGTAGCGTATGTATGTGGTCTACGGTGCTGAAGCCTTTACGGAATCCGGCTTGTTCGGGGGGCTAGAAATCGTCAAACCTGCGCGCGAGACGATTCGTGATGACTCTTGAAAACAGCTTGTAGACATGGCTAAGAAGTGTGATGGGCCTATAGTTCTTCAGCCGGGCATTATCGCCCTTCTTGAAGAAGAGTACCACCACACCCCTGCTCCATGCCTGTGGCGTTTTGCCCTCGAATATGACGGAATCAAATAGCTTCTGAAGGGTCTTAAGAACCGGTTTTCCACCCGCCTTCAGGAGTTCAGCCGTGATTCCGTCGTCACCCAGTGCCTTGTTGTTCTTAAGCTGTTTCAGAGCCATCCCAATCTCGTACAGGCTGACGTCCGGAATGTCTTCGGTATAGTGTCGGGTCAATCTAGCTCTAGGGTCATTCGCTAGATTCGCGACGTGTTTACTGGTTGACGTGTACAGCTGCCCATAGAATCTCTCGATCTCCTTTAGAAGCTCTGGTTTGGCGGAAACGATCCTGCCATCATCGGTCTTCAGTTTCGTGAGCTGGCTCTGCCCAATAGACAGATCTCTTGCAAAGACCTTGGAGCCCTTATTCCACTCAATTGCGTCTTTAATACGCTCAGTATTAAAGCGGCGGAGGTCGCTAATTATTATTTTTATTTATATCTCTAATTGCATTTAAAACAAAAAGTACTAGTCTAAGTGGATTGATTGATGGGGTTGGGTTTTTCGTTGTTTTATCTGACGTCGGCGGGTTAGTCTTACTATGTATGTACGTGTATGCACATTGTTTTTGAGTGCGTAACCTCGGGAGAACTTAGTATTGCCTGAGCACACAGAAACAATGTGCATGTGATCTACACACACAATAAGATGAACCCGCAGTGTCGTGAGATAGAACAACAACTGTAACTGGGTATCGAACACAGAGCCACTGCAGCTTCAAAACACACGACACTACCGCGTTCCTTTCACAACTTACCCTGTATAACATAGCTCATAAAACACAAGTCTCCCCCAAGTATTAGCTACAATAGCACTTTTATTAGATAAGTACTGTGCTGAAAGTTACCATCCACGGATGCTCCATCGCAGACACTAGTTGTTGGCTAATTTTCAACCTTATTACTTAGGGCATAAATGCAAGTGGTTCACGGATGGTACGTGAGCAGCAAGAGATGAAGCCGAAGACGGTACATCTATATCCCAGAGGAGTTTAGTTATGCAAACTGGAGTCTTTGGAGTTAGAACAAGTTTACTGTGAGAAGTGGTACCTCAGTAAGGGCAGGCATAATTTTATCATTAAGGTAAACTTTCAGCATTTCAGCGACTGACATACACAATATGCAAACCGTTTTCGAGGTCAAAATTATGATTTTTAGTTTCCAAGAACGCAATGTCAGAAATGCCTCTGAAATCGGGGGACGCTGGTTTAAAACGCTACTCTCGCTTCTTTGAAGACCTATCAAACTATCAATCTAGTTGCTATGCATCAAATTTTTCGTCCAGTGAAAAATGCTGGCCCAATTTCATTTTCGATTTTTTTCTTGTTCCTGATATCGCTTGGTAAGTATTGTAAAAATCACAGCAGTGTCAACAACCACCTTTTGATCTATATGCAATTTTATCCAGCAGACAATAAAATCATCCAGCGTACAAATAAAACTTTCAAATGATATTTGTGGTCCAATAAGAATTCCTCTCGACCACAGAGAGGAATACCACTACACAGAGTACTCTGTGCCAGTAGTGTAAGTACTGAACATTCCATGTCAACCACAGTTTGATGCCAGGATTATTCGCAACGCGTTTTTATACACTGAACGTGGTCAGAATAACTAACATTCTGTCTATCGGCATTCTTTTTTATACCACCGAAGTCTGAATCTCGCCAATCTTTCGGCAAATGCAATTTGGTGGGTACACTTTGAAAATAAAAGACTTTTCTGCTTTGTGTGAAAGGCACCGAGAGAAACGTGATTTATTATGATTTTGTTATACTTTGAGCAAAATTACGTTGCTTATTTTTTGTTCGGTGTCTCTTTCGACGTAAATAATTGACTCGCTAGGTGATTCGACATCTTTTTTTGGTGTTTATTAACGAAAAGGTTCCTTCTTAGTGTACTCAATTATGCAAATAAAAATTTACTTAATTAAAATTAATCTAGATTGGTCACCTGGCTGCAAGATTAGGTTCTTCTTAATAAAACGTGCTCCTTCAGAGGGAGAAAAAACGCAGCGGAAAGCAGACGATGTAGTTTTATTTACCAGCATAAATGACCAGCACTGCTTTGTAATTATACTTATGTTTAATATGGAACTACTAGCGGAACCGTCTTTCGTTCAAATGTATAAAATTAACTTTTATAAAGTCTCCTTTGACCTATAACATTGAGGATCGTTCACACTGAGGACTAGGTTGCAAAAGTGAGAAGGGAATAGCTAGCATAGCCTATCCCTTTTCAGTTGGCCATTTAGGTATTATTTAACTATTGTGTTTAAGCATGACAATAGCTGCCAAAAAACGGATATTTAACTTTATAATATAATAAATGCGAAAGTTTGGATGTGTGTATGTTTGCTTCTCAATTATGCCAGAACGGCTGAACGGATCTGGATGAAATTGGCACAGAGATAGATTATAGTCGACTTAAACGCGGGCGATGCCGCTGGTACAAGCTAGTAAAGACTTATAGCCGTCCTGATTCGAATGTGATCCTCAACAATTTTACTGAAAAACTCTACCTGACCAACATAGTTTCGTGTTCGAGTTCCTAAGAAGGGATATTAGAGAAAAAGACATTTAGATATACGCTCCTATAGTCTTATCGAATAGAAATTAACGTACGTCAATTCGAAATGATTAACAAGAATACTATCGAATTAGCATACTATTTACGTAACGACATAGCAAGAAGAAGCAAGCGAGAAAATGTCTTACACATTATTGCTCATCCGCCTGACAAAGACTTGAACAGCTCAGCTCAAGACCGTGCACAGTAGAGACAAATCGGCCAAGTGCGAGTCGGACTTGCGCACGAAGGGTTCCGTACCATTATCTCAAAAAACGGCAAAATAGTCACGTTTGTTGTATGGGAGCCCCACTAAATTATTTATTTTATTCTGTTTTTAGTATTTGTTGTTATAGCGGCAACAGAAATACGTCATCGGTGAAAATTTCAACTGTCTAGCTATCACGGTTCGTGAGATACAGCCTGGTGACAGACGTACAGACAGACAGACAGACAGACGGATCATGGAAGACTCCGTAGTAATACAATATAGTGACTCCAAGTAAATCGGTCGAATTGCATCGAATTCACATCGTCGAGTCTTCATTAAGGTCGCTAAGAAATCGAATGCAATGTAATTTAATCGACTCAAATGATGCTCAGGTCCATTTGTTTTACTCTCATGTCTTAACATAATTATTACTATTATAACGGCTTTATCTTCCACTTCTATTTGTTACAACGTAACGGTTTATGGGACATAAAATGTACGAGAGTTAACATAGGGTTTAAAGTAAACCGACCTATTTCAAGTCGGCCGTAAAACGGTAGTAATGGAGATGATTAAAACAATAAAATGTGCTGCTAATCTACGTCGCTTTAAGTTTTTAGCAGGGCGCTAAGTTTAAGCTCTAGTTTGAGTGCAGATGCTATAAAGTTTTGATGATAGTAAACATGTACCTTCTATAGTACTGTGGCCAATAAGACTCTTGGAATAGGTAAGAAGTTAATGGCATGTTATGAAAATAATAGTAGATTATGCAATGGTCATATAATAGGGGTTATTAAAACACGAGCGTAGGTTTATCACATGAGGCAAAGCCGAATGTGATAATAATATTACGCGAGTGTTTTAATACCTAATTATATGCCGTTGCATATACTACTTTATCTTCACTCATACAGATGAAATACAACAAAATTGGAAACCGAAAAAAATTGTGGTATGGCGGTCAATTTAGATTCTCATTGCGCATGACAGCACAGCACGCGCATCCATAGACAATTATACTAGTCAATGAACCTATACGCGCCAGTAAATTAAAAAGTAAAAACGTGCTATAAAAATTAAAAAGTTATTTTATGATGCATTTTGTTTGAAAATCGTAGGAAAATGTTGCACTGTAATGGTTTTTTTTTTTAAATTTTAGCTATCCACGAATTTAAAGTACGTGTTTATACAATCGTTTTTGAGTTCATATCTGGAAAATTACGTTGTGAGTGTAGATAAACATTAATTCATATGCTTCTTCTTTTTTAGGGGCTATTACCAAGACTCCGGGGTCCGTCTGCCTGTCTGTCCGTCTGTCACCAGGCTGTATCTCAAGAACGGTGATAGCTAGGCAGTTGATTTTCTCAGATGATGTATTTCTGTTGCCGCTATAACAATTAATACTAAAAACAGAATAAAATAAAAATGTAAGTGGGGCTACCATACAACAAACGTGATATTTTGGCCGTTTTTTGCGATAATGGTACGGAACAAGTCCGACTCGCACTTAACCGGTTTTTTTATTTATTAGGATATGTTCGCGAGCTGGCTGACCAAAACCAGATGTATCCTCCGACTGCACAGCATGATTTACTTCTTATTTACATCTTTTTAGTTCGCTTTTTAAGCACTCGAGTCTTTTGTTTTTTTTAATTAACTTTTAATACATATAAATATTCGTTTTTTTTTTTAGAATTAGTTTCATTTAACCATATAAGTGTTATATATTTTTGAAATCACCTCTTAAAACCCTTTTTTTGATACTCCACACGATGGGGTAGGAAGAAAAAATATATTTGGGCTCCCACAATAATTATGGCGCCCAAAAGCCGCCTTTCTTATATTTTCCAATTTTAATATAGTCAGTGACACTCGCAGGGTTAAGACGAATCGATTGACGTAAGAACCATCAAAATCGGCTAACACGTTCGGTCTCTAGAACGCCACATAGGAACAAACATACATACATAGACTGATAAACAAATTACCCTCCTTCGGCAGTCGGGTAAAAAGAAAGTAATCAATTCGACACGTATGTTTGTAATATTCTTAGAACTGCACAATATTTACATGTGTTGGGCTTCTAAACACGATAAAACTTTTCACATGTTCTGGATTAAGACAATACTTTACCCCGGCGGCATTTATGTCTGACTGTCTGAACGCGATAAACGCAGAAACTACTTAACCGGTTTCCAAACGGGTATCAATAATGGATGGAGTGATTCAAGAGGAAGGGTTATGCGTATCCTGTTAGCATGTCCCTTAGGAATGATTTTCAAGATTCACGCGAATGAAAACGTTGGCTGTGGTTAGTTAAATTATTAATTTTAGCTACAAGTTTCCTACATCTTAATTGACAGATCATTCACGTTACTTCCAAGACCAATTTAATTTAGTTAACACTCAAACCGGCCACAAAATAACGACTTCAGTTTTCTTTTTATTACGACGCGAACGTAATTATTTTTTTAAATTAAAAACAGAACTGAAAATGTTGAATATAAAAGTGTTCTTCTAAAAAAAACCGTGATAATGTTGGAAAGTGACAATCACCCAAACGAGGTGAGACCGCTAACTTTGAAAATAAAGATCTGCTTTGTCAGTTTGTAACTCTTTGAACTATTACGATGTAAAACTTTGTTGTGTTCTTTTGATTTACCTCTAAAGGCTTAGATTTGTTTTATTCAGCAAGCTGCAATGTTGGTAATTAAAAAGCGTTCTAATTTTATAAATATGGAAGTATGTGTGGATGTATGTTGTAGCGTTACGTATAGCTCTTCTTCTGAGCTATACGTAAGCCACGTTAATAATTAAGTTATAAAAAATAAGAAATAGGATATAGGTAAACAAATTTAAGATCCGGCTTCGCACGACGTGGGCAGCTAGGAAGATCTGGCTTTGCACGACGTGGGCAGGTTAGGCAGCTGGACGGACACGAAGGCGTGGAATGCCCGAGGTAGGCAGATGAGCTCGCAGATGAATCGCTTAGGTAGGCAGTAGGGTAGCCAGCAGGACGAATGGGCTGGCACACAGTTAGATGGTCAAGGCTTGAACCAATTGTCAGGATAACAGGCAGGTAGCAGTAGCAGTAGCACTGGTGCAGGAACAGGCAGCTAGGAGTGTGGAGGTCAGGCTGTGGCTTAATAAGCTGATCAATCAAGCCCTTTTGATATGAAGCGGTGACCGTCGAAGTTAAAGAACCAGTAACACACTCAATAAATAATATTTATTGCATTTCACAGAATTGGTAGATTCACAGGCCTTATATTAGATACAATCGTATACTTCATAGTATTAAACAGAAAAATGGACTGCCAGCGTTCAGTCCAGATTCAAGACTAAAAAAGTGACGCCCGTTTTTCTTCGTTCCGATATGTCTTCTAAATTTTAAATTTGAATATCAATTAAGAAATCGTGAACGAATAAAAACGGTTTACAGAGGCGCAGTCTGCTGCTGCCCTTATAATGAAAAATATAATGTACAACGAGCTTAATAAGCTATAGAGAATGGTATCTTATGTCTATGGTTTAAGAAAATAAAATAATGACAATGTCATGTCAGATAAAAAATGTCAGTATAAAATAGTTTTGGATGTTATTTAACAAATCTTATGATTTTCAGGTTTATACCAATGTAAAGAATACATAAAAATGGAAAACATGAGATGATACAATTTCAAAAGTAACGGTGATGAAATTTGTAAAATATATTATAAAACTTAAGTAAACTAAGACATGTGGAATGAACACCACAATGTTTGTTACTCAATCACGCCATCCACGAGAATAACAACAAAGAAAAACTCGCCTGTTGGATTCCCACATAGCAAATATTTGTATAGTTTTACGGATGGTTCCAGGTCTGGCTGTTAGTGTTTGTGAGTTTAAATGTTTGTAATAATGATGTAGTAAGGGGAAACGTTTAAAAAATAAAGCATGAATAGCCCAAATGGTAAAAATGTACTTGAATTGTTTCTATCTAAATTATGTGTAAGTAACCTGTAAAAGTTCCGTACACTATTCCACTTTATCTCACAGCAAAACAAACTGTTATTAAAACATGCTTTGAAATAAACTTTGTGCTACAAAGTCTGGCAGAGCTACGCCGCTACGCCGTAGCAAGCTGTCTACGACTATCATAGCGCGTAGCATATCGTTAAGTCGGCTCGTATAAAACCTTACTCGAACTAAGGTGTATGCTTTATAGTTACAAAAATGAAAATGAGTTTCAATTTATGTGACCCTTACTTTCCATACATACAATAATAAAATTATTGCTACAAAAAAGGTTACATTAGTGTTTACATAATGATGGTATATATGGCTTAAGAATTAACTTGTAAAAATTGATTAATGAACCCAGCTTCTCAAACTAGGGATTGCTCTAGGTTGTTTCCTAATATTCTCAAGACATATGTTGATAAATCTTGAGAACCACTACTGCTCCGCTCAAAACGGTGAAGGAAAACATCGTGAAGAAATCGGCATGTCCTAGAAACACAAATTCGAATACATGTGACATCCACCAGCATTGGGCCCGCGTGGTGGATTACGGCCTCTCACAGAGAGGAGACCTTTGTCCCAGCAGTGGGAACATTAAAAAGGCTGACGATGATGATGATGATATCTTGAGAATATTAGGAAACATTATATTAAGTTATTCTACTTATGATTTGACACCGTAATGTTTTTGAAAAGAAGAGTTTTCCGTAGAGGTCAAAGGTCTCTTGAGGTTAACAATAATGGTTTGTTATTTCGGTAAACCAAACCTATAAACCTTGCAGAACAGCTATGAAATAATGCTTGACAAAAATAGCACCACTACTTTGTGATGCCGTTGAGGTTATTGTATATCGCCATGATACTTTGTAGATAAGGCGGGGACGCCTTATCTACACACTATTAGTGGCGGTTTTCCAAGCCGCATTTTTTACTGAACTTCAAAGTTCAGTAAAAACTGCGGCTTGGAAAATCGACTTTGAATTTTGCTAAATGTGTTCTCTCAAAAATTATAATGAAGTATCATTAGAGTTTCAAATATCGAAGTTCTGGTTCTTATAGTACCATTATGAATGGTAAATACTTGGAATGCCTGAAACATTGTTACTTCTGGTTTCCTAGCGTCCAAACTCGTAATTAAAAAGCTCTAGGGTTTTTATGTCAAAATTTTAAATGGCAGGTCGAGTCGTGTAATTTCTGTGTATGGTACACTTTTTTTATGCATTTCGTGTTTTTAGTCAAATAATTAACCTTATCTTAAAGCCAATGATGTCATTGCCAAGATAAGTTTTGAGACTCAATATTTGGTAGTCTAAATAAGGTTATTTTATATTGGGATTCATAATAATAATACCAGCCTGTAACTGTCCCACTGCAGGGCAAAGGCCTCTTCTCATACAGAGAAGGCACGAGCGTTATTCACCCCACGCTTGCTCAATGCGGGTTGACGTTTTCAAACTATATTAACAACAAGTCCTCACGATGTTGTCCTTCACCATTTTCAGCGATGTCCAAGATAAACTTAGAAAGTACATCATTATTTAATAAAGTCGCATTGGTACTTGCCCAGATTGGAAACCACGACTTCAAGCACGAGAGGCGGGTTCTTAGCCACTGAGCCCATCACGACCGTTATCTATATACTATTTATGAGCAACTATAACCCAAAATGCACTTACTAAATAAGTGATTTTACTACGTACTTACATTATAAGTAACATGGAAGTGCCCTCTTGGCGACTTCAATGTAAAATAACTATAAAGCAGACTACACAAATACTTTCAGCGTCCAGTTTTTTATACGTCATAACTTGGTATCGCACTCTTGATAGAATTTAACGATGTTTGTACATTAGGCGGGCTACAACTAACTTTTTTACAAGTTTTATCTATTATTTTCTTATATTTCTTCATTCTTATTTATTACATTTTACATCATTTAAAAATATAAAAAATAGAGGCCAACCGGTATCGGGAACAGGGTCCAAGCTACCGGTGGTTAGGGCTCCAGAGAAAGGAATCTCCTCACAATGCAATTTATTTATTTATTTATGTATTTATTTATTTACTTATTTATTTATTTATTTATGTATAATATGTATTTATCTGTGTATCTATTATAATATAATATTTCAAAAATGTTATTGTCACACCAATGACAACCCCACTTCATGTCCAGACAATTGGGTTGTTGAATTTAAAAAAAAATACGGTTTTTAAAATTTATTTTGAAACTTTACATATCATAAATTATATTGTCGTTGCAAAAATCTCTTAAATATTTTTTTTCAATTTATTATAAGCAATTGAAAATCGATAAAATTTTAAAAAGAACCACCTGTCTACGAACGGGCCATGATTGGTCGCCATGTTGGTGACGTCATAACGTTCAAGGAATTTCACCATAGTACAGTGTCACGTAAATTTACTAAAAATATCCGAAAATTAGTGCAAAAATATTATTTATAACAGCAAATTTTATTTAGACATGTGTGATAAAGGATTCATAAAGGCAAATTTCGAAAAGATATCCATCTGATGGACGATTTGGAAAAATTGAGCTTAAGTAAAGTAATCGTAATGAATATTACGCAATAGTGGACCGCGACCGGTGTTTGTCATTGTTGTTCATTGTACACATTACATTTAGAAACATAATTGTCATAATGTAATTGTTGTTACATATGGGTAGGTGATATTCGTGTAAAATAAAAAGCTAACAAACACGATTGGCGCGCAACTTCGACTTTAGATATCAAAAAACTTCATAGGTACCACTAAATATTATACAACCCGAAATCTGTGGAGCCTTTATTTTTATTTATTTTTTGCATAACATCCTTAAAATTTTCGGTATTTTTTATTATTTGCATATCCCTTTATAATATTAAACACAAATATCTATATAATATAATTACAAACACTAAAAAACTTTGTAGAACAAAAACGTGAAAATATTAATTCGGTACATTTTCAAATATCTCTTAAATGCGTCGACCGATTTTCACAATTCAAACATAAATATTAGTTTTACGCCTATATCCATCATTTAAAATTAAAATAATGAATATATCTCCATAAACAAAAAATCATGTTTTCAAGTTACGTAATTATACTAAAATGTCAACTTTGCTCGAAAGTTCCCTTAAAAATTTACTTTTCTCAATCTTTAATGATCAAATTAAGAGTTTAATCAGAATCTAATACTAAATTTGAACAAGATAACAACATAATTAACATATTCTAATTGAAATCTAGTTAGACATAGAACATTTCTCAAAACTTTAGTACAGTTTGCTAGGTTGGGTATTGCGCGAATCACATAATAATGGGGAGTTATTTGTAATATTCGTACATAATGATGTGAAGCAAGCACGATAACTTTTAAGGTTCGATATTTATGATCAATGTATTCGATATTCATCAATATATTGACGATAATAACAAGATGGAATTGGTTATAAGTCAAAACACTGTATAAGCTATGTGCCACAATGAGTAGAAATGAACGTTGTGACGTCACACGGGCTCGGCTTTGTTCGGAAAACTGTCGGGGTGTTTTCGGTACTGCATTCAAAAAAATATTTTCGATTGGATTTTACTTTGTAATTACAATGAAAAAAAAAAAACTAAAAATAGTTTTGTATGAAAACTTATATATGATCTTTCCATTTATTACAAAAAAAAAGTTGGTTCAACAAACCAATTACTGTCCATACCAGGTTGCCTGGAAGAGATCGCAGAATGCGATAAGGCCGCCCATTGTATTGTAACACTTTTTTTTGTGGTAGATAAAAGTTTTGTCAATAGAAAATTAATTACCTTTTTCCGCCGTGTCCCCGTACGGTTTTATACAACTCCCTCGCTTTAAAACTGCCGCTGGGTGGTGGAACCACTTTGGAACCGCACCCTGGGACGGTGAGTTCCCTATAAACACTCTCATTTCACCAAAATAACTTAAAATCACTGGATATTCGTCCTCCGAAATTTATATTTACTTAATTCTATTTGTTTGTTTTGACAGACTGCCAGCTGTCATTTGTGAGTGCCGCATTTGCGTTTGGAAACGCGCAAATCGTTAGTTAGACGCAGTGCATGTTTAAAATAATTTTAATTAGTCAGTGATTGTGTTTTTATAGAATTTAATTGTAAATTGTATTTGAATGATTTGACGGATGTGATTTGGACCTGGGATGGTGTATTTTACGGAAGGGTGATTTTTCCTTGTCATTTCTTCAAGGATTGAAATTGTTTCGTGGGGTAGTTAAAATCAAAGTGATTTGATTTTTGTGCGATTTGTATCCGAACGGCACTGGGGGATTTGACGTTTTGATTTGTGCGTGCGGTGATCTTTTTTGGCTTTTTCTGCGAGGCGGCGTGGCGACCGGATCTTCGGTCACCCGCCTGCTAACGTGCTGGTTGGGCCGAAGCCCTAACCAATAATCTGTTGTGCTGAAGTTGGTGTGTGTGAGTAGCCTGATCCGCATTGGGACGCGTGAGTGCGTCCCGGCGACCGAAAAAGCTGCTCCTGGCTGTGCTTTGATCAGGTCGCTTTGGTCCACGTGGAACCGTGAGGTCCGTGCGACCGCGACCTGACTGATAGTGTTGCTGAGTTATCTTAACGTGGGCTTCTTCCTGTGGCAGCGGGGATTCGGTCAGGTACTGGCCCCGTTGTCCACGTGTTCCCACGTCGGGCTCATAATCCCTCACGAACAACGTGGCGTGGGGTCGAAATTGGGCCGACCTATCTACCCTACGGGTTTTCTTCCTCCGAAAGGAGGTGTCTGGTTGGGGCTGACTGTCTGGTTGGGGCTGATTGCCTGGCGGAGGCTATCTGCTCGAGGCAGGCTGTCGCAGTGTGGAGTTGGCTGGCTACGCGACGGTTCCGGGGACGGGCTTTCTGGCCCTTCCGTTATATTATTATTTTTATTTTTTTGTTCTTCCACCCTCAACTCTAAATTAGTTGGGTAATATTTTAGTACGAGGAAAAGTTGACCAGCCAACTGCAACCAGCGACCCTTTTTAAATTTATTAATTTTGGTAACGTGTTCAAGGGTTAAATATAATAAACATCGTTCTCTGTGTATGGTGCTTTATTGTTCCCAAGAAAATATCGCGTTACAGTATGTGTATTAATTTTAAGTTTCTTTTTATAATTGTATTTTAAGGTGTACAATAAAGCATATAATAAATAAATAAATACGAGGCGTATCGAGGAGTACTGCCTTCTGTATCAGGCCCCTGATCCAACTGCGTAATGATAGACTCGACATATATATATATATATATATATATAGAAAAACTTATACTATTTATTATTATCATATTAAACACAAAAGTTTGTGAGTGTATGTGTGTGTGTTTTTATGTTTGTTACTTCTTCACACTCAAACGGCTGGACGGTTTTGTATGAAATTTGGTACAGATATAGATTATAGTTAGGAATAGCACATAGGTTACTTTTTATACAGGGAATATGTTGTTATGCAATAAGGAATAATATTCAATTAAAATTAAATAAATATTTATTTCAGAATCACTTCCATATTTGTTAGTATCTATGTAAACTTATAAAATAGAGTAAGTATTATTTATTCTAAGCTGTGTGTGGCACGCCGATCCTGGGGCATGTCTATTTGACAGCGTGCAGTCGTATCCACCGCCCCAAGATCGTAGCCTATCACCTGTGTATATATGGTTGTGTGTATATAGGCTATTGCAAGGCACGACCATGTTTGCGGAATTGTCCTCTCGGTGGTCCGTCTCTCTATTCACTGTGCGAATGTGAACGCGTTTGCACGATCAGATATATACTCGTAACTTAAGCAGAATACATTTAGCAAAATTCAAAGTCGATTTAATAAGCTTATGATTGCTGTAATGTTTTAAAAAAAAATCTTTGTTGTCTTCATGGTTTTATTTTATCAATTGCCACAAGTTATTAAGTTTATTATTATAGGATATTATGTGCATACCCACATTATATGTAGTAACCCACATATATAGTACACACACAGTAATATAGTTTTTTTTTGTAACTATCCTCATCATCATCATCATCATATTAGCCGAAAGACGTCCACTGCTGGACATAGACCTCCCCCAAGCGTCGCCACATTGACCGGTCCCGTGCGTCCCGCATCCAGCGGATCGCCGCAACCTTCACTAGGTCATCGGTCCACTAGTGACTAACCTAGATTATTGTTTGATGTTTAGAAGGCTCTAATTATACGATATGGTAATTAAAGTAAGTTGATAAATTGTTGTGCAGTCCGTAAACATACTAAAATACTCAGGTCAGTATTTATTTGATACAATAAAATCTCGTATCGTTTTTATGTCAGACCTATAAAAGACAAAGCAATAAGATATGGAAACACAATTTCCATTACAAATAATATTTTATTTTTGACACTTTTGTAAAGCTCTCAATTTTTAATAGACTTCTTTTGTATATTTATAAAATATGAATTAAATATTGTATTATCTTATTAGAATAGAAAATGCTTTGTGTTCGAATATAACAATTGTTCTTCTAACAGTTAAAAGACGACATTTAATAAATGAGAATATGTTTATCATTCTAGGCAAAGACGCACATTTTTCTTTGAAATTATTTCAGGCTCAAGAATACTTTATTTCATTACTCGACATTTTCTTACCCCGATCCCTCTGCTCGTAAATTAATACGTATTCTGTCCCATAAATCTTTTCACGCTTAAAGAAATACCGTATCTATTGATGCCTCTATTTCGATAAAAGGACTCGCCTAGTACGTGTTGGTCATAAATTAGTTTTCTATATGTAGCACAACAATTCAATTCGTTGTTAAAAAATTGAAAGAAAGATAGGATGAAATTTATTTAACAAAAGTGCATGAAACACGAAAAAGAATTTTAAAAAAATGCTAAAATAAATTAAAGTGTGTTCTTCATATTTCATTATTTTAACAATTTATGAGACAAACAGAATTTACATACATACATACATAAAATCAAGCCTTTTTCCCATGGGGGTAGGCAGAAACTACAGAACGCCACCTGCTACGATCCTTACATATTTCTTTTGCTTCACTCACATTCATACATCTAATCAGAACAGAAACAGAACTTATTCTGTATTAAACTATAAATTCAGTTTCGTCCCAAAAACGTTGCTATAATCTGCTCTCTTTCAAAATATCTACATTATCAATAAATTGCGATCATATAAGTTACAAAAATATATAGGACATAAAGGGTAGACATTACTGTGACAGAAATGATAAAAGATAATAAGAAATTCCTTATTCAAGTACCGAACCATAAAACAGCATAGCCAATATTATTCTCACAATAACAAGATTGGGGACAAATTGGAAGCCGAAACCAATGTCTAGAATCTGTAGAGATTCTCGTATGTCACAATATAAAACACAATACAATACAATATTATTTATTTTTTATCTTATTATTTTTTAAGCGTGCATAATATGTAAAGCTCATGGTGTGATTAAAAAAGCAATGTAAAAGATGAAACTTTAATTTTCACAAATCAAACGTTAACGGACTATTTTATCATCCATGATTAAGTTCCAGTTAACTTTCTTGGCAGATAATTCTACACAAATACTGTTCCTTTTATGAATTTCATCGGTGAGTAGAATCTAATTGGATATTGTGAAACAGGCCCAAAAAAGATCAGTATCTTATTTTCTTAGCAAACACATTAGGAAGTAGTTGCAAGTTACCTACCTGTATTCCAATCCCCGAGTCAGCTTGTACATCAGCATATAATAATTTTGTGTGGAATTTTCCAATAACGGCCAAGATGAAGACGTTCCCCGCGTGAGGGAATGCGAGACGCCGAGCATTGTACCCAATGTACCCGCTGCCATCGACTCAAGGCCTGCTTGGTTGCTATCAGCTTGTAGGAAATTGAAACGGCAGGGCCTGCATACCTTCGGTTGAGGGACAGATTTACCTAGTCGTGTTTAATTAAGTCAGTTTGTTGTTCAGAATGTTTGTTAATGCAAAAGATTTTTGTTATTTGGTTCTCCTTCTTCTTCTCGTATCGATGAATTCAAATTTTGTCTCAACGTCTCAACTATATACGTATATTTTTTACTTAATGCCCGGTTGTAAGTCATAAGTCAATTAATTCTCCACCGCTTTATTGCCTCAAAACATTTACTTTCTAAAGCATACTCCTTAGTAACGGCTTGGCTAAATAAAGGGTTTGAAAAAAAGATATATTTACTATTGATTCATGCACATTATTTGTGAAACATGCTCCAAAACGACTTGGATGTTTAAAAATATTTTTACAGAGAAAAATTAGATGGCTAGAATTTCTTTATAACTAAAATAGCATATGTAAATCAAAGAATATTTTGCAAACAAAATTGTCCAAGAGGAGATTCAATATTGATATTCTGGGTCCGAGCGGGCGTACGGCCAGTACTGCGTTAACATTGGGGAATATTTACGCCTTAAGTTAAGTTTCTTTCTTTTTTTTTTTTAAAAACGTTGCCCCACACTAGGAATTTCTTCCTGTATCGTGGGTGCGTTTACAAACATATAAACTCACATACACAAACACCCAGAGCCGGAACAACTATCTGTAGGTCATACAAATTTTTGTTCCGTGCGGGAATCGAACCCGCGACACGCAGCACAGCAGTCAATTGCTCAACCACTGCGCCAACCGTGCGCCCAAAGTTACTAGATTTGATCATAAGGATAATCATTTAGGATACCTTTGGTATACAGGATAACTTTTGAGTCAATAGTTTTGACTCATTGACAATTTTTGCAGGCTCACCTGTATAGGCTATTCTTTTACAAAATGTATCGCGTTCCTCCGGTTAACTGCTCCACATAGTAGGATATCCACATAGTGGATAAATAAGCTAGCATAGTGAATAACTAAGCTGTATAAAATGTTATCCACATAGTGTACAGCTTAGCTATTTTTTATTCAGTATAAATTATCCTATTTTCTAAAGTAATTGTATAATTTACTACAGCTATTCGGTAGCTCAACTCTCAAACTTTACAAAGCTCTCAAAATAAATTCAGAAAGACATTATCACGACTCCTGTGAAGTTATAACTGTTTAATTATCACATATTAATTGCAAAAAGGAAGCCTTCTGTGTTGTCCATTAATTAAACAGCTAATTAGCTTAAACTAAACGTTCATTGCGTCAGGAGTTTTATAAATTTACATTTTAAAATACATCAACAATTCATTTTAGTATAAAAACGGCAAAATTTTATTCGTGATTGCATTTACATGTATTTATAATTTCATATGTACTTACTCAATAGTAATTATTTAATCTGTCCAAACTATGACTGAACTACATACCTATGTGGTTTATTTACACTGCCATATAATCAGGTCCAAGTCTAACAAGAACTTGTAACATTGTTTGTTGGTTTTTATGTTTTTTAATCATCCAAATTGTATAGACCTCCATTCGTAGATGAAAGTATGTTTTATTCGAGAAGCTTTTTTTTCGTAGTAAAGATAAAAATGCAAAACGCTTGTTTAAAAATACAATGTCACATTTTATTTCAAGCTGATCCAACAGCAATTCCGTAATTGTATAAGCCAGTCGCTCCTATTTTCCACTTTGAAGTAATTTACAAGTGAAGTCTTTGAAAACTCTCCTTTTAAATTAGCAAGGAATAATAAAATTGCATTTTAATATTCCGTGAAGTATCTAGTATAATCTCTTTTGTCGACTGGTAACACAAATACTCTGGCAAGTATTTATTAAAATTCTTTAACTCAGCTGTGTAGAAAAATATGTTTTGCCAACATCAAAGCTCTTTAGTTGATGATATTACTCCGCTCTGGGAATTTAACGATGCTGTCAAAAACAAAAGTAGCGAAACTAGAATTCATCAATGTAAAGGCTATTCTTATTTGAGTTTGTTTTGTTTAATCGATTTTGGGTTTTATGTTTATAACTTCAAACTAATTTTTTTAGGCCTCACAAAATGAAGTCGTGTGATGTCAAAAATACTTTAGGTCCTGTATATGTGAATCAAGTGCGAGTGTGATTATTTTTGCTTCATGAAACGTCTTTGATTAACACCATTAATACGAATGTTAATAAAATGTCACCTTTAATGCAGCTGGCAGTAGACAATCTGGCGTAAAGATCTCATTTTTTTTTAGAGTATTTATCTTTTCCCAATTTTGTTTCAACGCTAAGCAGAAAAATATTTCCATCCAGATTTTTTTTTTTTGAGTTGGCAGGGATTATTTCCCTCTTTTAACACCTACAACAGCGCTTAGTTTTAATCATTTTCCCCTTAATTATGACAAAACGAATTAATGTTTTTCACTTTCCTAATTTTCCAGTCTATCCCTTTCACAGCAAAAATCTTTGGCTTATTTCTGCCAACCAAGTGATCATTATAAGACCAAAGGATACAAACTACTCAGTGGTCTTATAGCAGCATGGTCGAAGCATTTCAAGCGAAACACCATAAGTCACAGGCTCTATCTGTCTTTACGCTCATTTTCCTCTACGATCTGGCGAGCTTCCAAACAGTATCAAAACTTAAATGCGCCAGTAATACTAAAAGCTCCATGTGGCAAATTAATGGCAACCACATCGAAGGTCACAGGCCACAGAAGTTGTAAATCAATTAAGAAACTCTACCCAGACACTGAACAATTTAGTATTGTAGAACAATTTTTGTTAATTATAAGCATACGTTCTAACACTGGATGATGACGTGATTGCCACGACTTATTTTTTATTAAATCTGAATGCGCCAGTAATACTAAAACCGTTATACCTACTAATTGAAGTAGGTATGTTACTTGTGTCACTTTTATTTGTATTATGTATGTTTTTCTTTTTTTGTATGTTGGCACCTGGTTTCCATATACCTACAAGTAAATTAAAATAATTTAATTGTGATTTTGTGTGTTGTGCTGTATTTTGTTTGCACTGAATAAATGGTTTATCTATCTATCTATCTAAAAACTCCATGTGGAAAATTTATGGCCGCCGCATCGAAGGTCACAGGCCACAGAAGTTGTAAATCAATTAGGAAAGTCTACAGGAAAATGGTTTTAATGGATATAATAGTTATTTTTTAATTTTGTCTGTTTTGGTGTGTTGCTTTTTCAAGCGTGGGTGGCATAAAAGTTTGCGTGGGTTCTATTCAATCCCCAGTACGGGCAAAGCGTAATTGTCCCTTTTTCAACAAAAATCTTCTGTGACTCTGCTCCGAATATTCACTTTCACCCTCTAAAAGTACCTATGAATTTTAAAGCTTCTTAAATTCTGTCTCTCGCTAAAACCAACATGCATTTTATATAACTTTATTAGGACTCATATAGGGCGGTGTCTCAGGAGCGATAGATCACGTCGAGCAGTCGTGTCTGCGACATATTGTGCATGTGTGACGTATATGGAGTGTATCGTGATGTGTCGTCTGTGCCACAAACTGAAAGTAATGGCTGTCGCTGTGTTGCCACTCCGGGCTTGACGTGATAAAAGCGTGTTACAATGTCGGGATGAATTTTGTTATAATAATAAGATTTTAAAATTTGGATGCATTTGTTGGCGTAGAGTGTGGGTCGATATAAAGTAGGCATATACTTTTATGACTATAGACAAACAACGGCTTTAAAGGCGCTCTACTTTTTCTTTACGCATCGGTTCTACTCTTAATTATATCCGGCCAAAATGTGGTCATCTGGATCTCTATCGTCTGCTTTAGAGGCGTTGAAGTAATTTTTTTAAATTATTAAAGAGCCAAATTTAATCCAGATCCGTTCAGTAGATTTTGCGTGAAAGAGTAACACACATACAATCACATTTACACACTCACAAACTTTCGCCTTTATAATAATATTAGTGTGATTTCGTTCTAAGTATTTCAACAGCCTCAGTTTATTTTTCATAAAAGTTATTAAAATTATAATAATATTACTTTAGTATCTGCAATAAAATAAGGTTACCAGCTTCAAATGAATATCCAATTTAAAATATTTCAAAGCGTAAAACATAGTTTAGAGATAAAACAAAATACCTACCTATGTTATTTTCAGTAGCAATATATTCAACACACACCAACATTATTCTCTTGTGAAACATAGATACCTACTATATGTAGTCACACGATTTACAAACATTCCCACAATTTCCGAATACGCAAACTGTCAGAAACATAAGAAGAAAAGTAAATATCAGAAAGAAAGAAATCCAAACGTACAATCAGGGCACGTCAAGTTAAACTGAATGCAAACATATACTTCGCACGTTCACAAAATCATATATGACACATGAAAA
Organism: Anorthoa munda; assembly: GCA_945859665.1. Lineage (NCBI taxonomy): Eukaryota > Metazoa > Arthropoda > Insecta > Lepidoptera > Noctuidae > Anorthoa > Anorthoa munda. The sequence goes on from OX243908.1 coordinate 21,506,465, forward strand.
AAAAGAACATTTCGTAAGATTCGGAATGAATGTGTTTTATTCGTTTAACTTCCTACTGTATTTCTGAATGCTGGCAATCTGAGCTTGTTTGCACTGTATTGAATTACGAAGGAGAAATAAAAAAACCGGCCAAGTGCGAGTCGGACTCGCACACGAAGGGTTCCGTACCATTATCGCAAAACACTGCAAAAAAATCACGTTTGTTGTATGGGAGCCCCCCTTAAATATTAATTTTATTCTGTTTTTAGTATTTGTTGTTATAGCGGCAACAGGAATACATCATCTGTGAAAATTTCAGCTGTCTAACTATCACGGTTCATGAGATACAGCCTGGTGACAGACAGACAGACAGACAGACAGACAGACGGACAGCGAAGTCTCAGTAATAGGGTCCCGTTTTTACCCTATGGGTACGGAACCCTAAAAACGAGGGTTTTTCAAGAAGAATTTGGATAACGAAGAAGCATATTTGTTCTTCAAGATACAGGATTTTCCTAGTTTGAAGGACAGGGATCTTATTATGTGAAATAGCCATGTCCATTTTTGTAATGTAAACACTGATGTAACCTAGGCTAATCCTTTTGCAAATAAATTATTATTATTATTATTATATTTGTATAATTTGACTTCCATTTTAATGTTCCAGTCTTGCTTAGTGTTTATTTGCTAACGTGCTTATGGTTTTACTTGTAAATTAACTCATGAGTTTTTACAATTTATCTAATCATCAATATAAATATCTACATTATTTAAAGAGCGCTATGCTATTTTTTGGATGACGCTTGGGGGGGGCTATGTCCACCGGTGGACGTCTTTCGTTTGAAATGATGATGATGATGACATTTTTTAAAGTATATCAAATTTATGCAATCTATAAAGTACAAAGGCGTACACTATGCCAGCAATCTCTACGAGCCAGCCAAGGCGATAGACCTTTAGGTTATCATCATCATCATTTCAGCAGAAAGACGTCCACTGCTGAACATAGGCCTCCCCCGGGCGTCACCACATTGACCGATGCCGTGCGTCTCGCATCCAGCGCCTTCCCGCAACCTTAACCAGGTCATCGGTTCACCTAGTGGGAGGCTTTTCAACGTAGCGGTCGCCATTCCAGAACTTTTCGGCCCCATCGGCCATCCGTTCTGCGAGCGATGCCCTGCCCACTGCCACTAAGTTTGACAATTCTTCGGGCTATGCCGGTAACTTTGGTTCTCCTGCGGATATCATCATTTCTGACGTGATCACGCAAGGAAATTCCGAGCATAGCCCTCTCCATTGCCCTTTGAGTGACTTTAAGCTTTCTGATAAGGCCCATTGTGACCACGTCTCGGTCCTTTAGGTGATCACTGGCAACACACACTGGTCAAAGACTTTTGTATTGAGACACTTCGGTGAATTTGACGAGAAGATACCACGCAAATTCCCGAACGCCGCCCAGCCGAGTTGGATTCGACGGTTGACCTCTTTATCAAAGTTGAACCTACCCAACTGGACCGTTTGTTCCAGGTAGACATAATCGTCTACAACTTCGAGTATAGAGTCACCGATCTTGATAGGAGTGGGTGTTACATGGGCATTCCACCATGACCTTGGTTTTGTCCATGTTCATTTTAACACCTACTCTTTCGGAAGCTCTGAGGTCATCGAGCATTTTACTGAGGCTCTCCATATTCTACCCCATGACCACTATGTCGTCGGCAAACCGAAGATGAGTGATGTTCTTGCCATTAACGTTGATACCAAGCCCCCTGCAGACCAGAACCTTGAAGACATCCTCCAGCGCAGCACCGAACAGTTTCGGAGAAATGACCAGGAGCATTTTTTGTTGCACCAATGGGGTTCTGCCAGGTCCACTTGTTGTGTTTACACTTTTTGAAGAAAGAGTTCCCTAGAGAAGGAGGAGGGGGGGAGGAGCTGGAGGAGTTCCGTAGAGGCCCTCCTTGTCCATAAAACTGGCCAGTAGGTGACCCCGGTTGTTCCGTCGTCCAACTCCAAATTGCCCCACTTGCAGCTCATCCTCGTCTGTTTTGCCCAGTTTCGCGTTGAAGTCTCCCATGACAACGGTGAAGTGAGTTTCGAAACCATGTATAGCTCTAGAGATATCCTTATACATGGTCTCTACCTCGTCGTCGGGGTATGCCGAGTTTGGGGCGTAGACCTGTATGACCTTCAGCGAATATATTGAGGATATTCTGAGTATAAGGTACGCCACTCTGGAGGACACACTTTCGATCTTCACCACGTTGTTCACAAGGGACTTGTGGTCGACAAACCCGACACCACCCTGGGACTGCCGGTCACCCTCTCGTAAATAGAGCAGGTCACCGGATCTGAGGATTATCGAGCCATCCCCCTCTCTTCGGACTTCAGATAACCCTATAATACTCCATCGCAACCTGCTTAATTCCTCTTCGAGTTCGGTGATCTTCTCGTCTCGTCTTAGCACCCCTTGCCATGCCGTAACCTCGGCCGCTACCGTAGTCGAGGGTAGGCAGTCTGCAGGGCACTAGGGGCCATTTTTTGTTTATGCTATTCGTGGGGGGATTTTGCCATAATCGCTACGCTTGGCAGGCGGGTTGGCGATCGCAGTATAGTTTTTATAGAAGCACAGAAAACGCTGCTGCCCATTCTCTGGTTTGTCCCTTAGTAGCCTCTTACGACACCCACGGGAAGACATGGGATGGTGAAATTCTTTACGTCCGGCCTTTAAGTACCTATTATTATTTTAAGCCTACTCTGTTTCAAAAAAACGTTATAATCAAAATTACAAAGCCTCACAAAAGTACAGGCCCACATCCTCCCAATTCACTTACGAAATCAAGTGTCAAATCTCAGAAACAATCGAGAGACATGGCACAAGTATTTGAATTGTTATGCGTCACGGCACGTTATGACAAGCAACGTCACATCAAGCCTCCGTCACGACGTCAGGTCGAAAGTTAACATGGCCGACGTTCTGTCACGCAAAATATGTGGGTAGGTAATTGCGAAAGGTTACGAGAATTGAATGATGGAATACTCGTACTTGTGTAAAAAGATAATGCTAGTAGATGAAAACTTTTTACTTTCATACTTTTTTTTCATCAATCGTCCCATCGAATGTATGATTACATAACGTTTTTCTATTCTTCAGTTTCTTTTTTTTTTACCCATTACAAAACAAATAAATCTGCGTAAGAAAAACCCCTGAAGAAAAATAAAACAGAAAACAAAAAAAAGTGAAGCAAATTAAAAAACTGGAGTAGGCCTATACCCAAAAAGGGGTTCTATCCAAGGAAATGGAAAATTAAAAAATGTATTAGTGTAAAACCATAAGAAAACAATATATAAATTAAATATTAAAACATACATGTAAATCTTTATAGATATAAAATAATACGTTTTTCTTAGTCCACCGCTGTTCTTTTGTGAATAATTCCATTGCGGGATTCAAGACATTTGAATCTCGGCGACTCGTGAGCTTCATTGCCTCGGCGCTTTTCTGGTGATCACCACTGTTTAGCCTAGCCTTCAGGAGTTCAAGTGGTCTTAAACATTCCAAACTAACCTCAGATTTGTCATAAAAAATGCTTAATATGTAGTTGACGATATCAATTGTTCTTTGTGAAACTTTTCCAATGTCTTTGTTACAAAGTTGATTTTCTCTGAACATATTTGGAACACCTGCAAAATTGAAAGTAGACACATGCAGGGAGCCTATGCATATTGTTTGTGAATGCAATAGTGGAGCGCCGTAAGATTTATACCTCGGAATCCAGGGCCAGTCAATGAATCTTTATATAAACTTTGGAAATGTTTTTTTAATAGTATATAGAAAAATGTTAAAAAAAAAATTGTTTAGATTTCAATTTTTTTATTATTATTATTAATAATTATATTTTATTCGAAATTTTCCTTTATTTATATTAGTTGGGTGCTAATTAAACAGGCTTCTTTTTAATATCATTATTCGCCCCCAAAAATGTATGTTGCCTTCTAAATTACTAACTCAGCCACAATTAACGAGCATCTAAATAATACTATGTTAGCCACTAGTTATCTTCTATGTAAACCACTCTAAATACAACTCAGCATGATGGTTATTTTTTAGCATCAAAATTTTTAACATGCATTCTAACAGTAAATTTCTAAAATACTATTAAATGACATCAAAAAATATATTTATTTAGCTTCTAATTTTTTAACTCAGTACGTTTAAAATGTAACTCATCCCATATTAATTGATCGTAAAAAAATTGCAAAAACATTTCATCAAATAGTATATTGGCCACTAATATTACCAGAAGCTATTGAGGAGAGACAAAATAAAAGACTTTATTTTTTGGTTTTAATATAGAATAGGTGCAAGTTGGATTAGTATTTATGCGACAGAGTCGACGGAGCCCCGCTGCGCGGGGCTCCTATTTCTGTATGCAGGGTTTAAAGTAACCTAACACGAAGGAGATGACGGGAGCTGAGTTCGCTCGCTTTGCTCGCTCACTTCAGCTCCCGTCATCTCCTTCGAACCTAACCTGTCCGTGTCGGGGTGCCCTAAGCTCCCGAGCTCGCTACGCTCGCTCTTGGACTTATTCATTGACCGTCATTTATTATTTTAAATATAATATATTATTTAAAATTCCTCGTCAGAACAGTACAGTGGTACTTCATTTTCACTTTTAAACGTCATAACTAATTATTATTCATCGAAAACTTTAATTTAATTACAGCGAAAACAATTGCAATACGAACGCACGAACGACAATAAACAATTACATGTGATCAACTCAACTCGTCGTCACATGAATCGAATGGCGCTCTCTGATTGGTGCAAATGGCCGGTCGCTGTCGTCTCGCGTACTCGCGCCAAATCATGCAGTGGCTATTTTCACGATAAAAGAATATGATGTATTGTTTTACATGCTAAGTTATAATAAATTATGCTTTCTTTCTTTCTTCGATAGAAGCTTGAATTATATTTTTTTGAGGATATTGCGTTGAAGCTGTAAAACGTAAAATGGTGACAAGATATAAAATCCGTGGCCGAGTTAGTAAATTACGTGGCAATGTATAAATAAGAAGGACAAGTCACAATAATTGATGATCTTTACTTGACGCTTTCTGTAGAATATTTAGTTGGCGTTGCAAAAAAGACGAATTAGTTTATTAGAGGCTATGTCATTTTCCCGTTGCTTAGTTATAAAATTAGAAGTTTAATCACGTGTCCAATAAATAATTTTGTGGCTAGACTTATAATTTCCATATTAGTTTAATGTTATATTTTAAAAAGGAGAACTATTACAAACTTGATTTTGGGTTCCAAGGGACTGCAAGTATAAAGATGAGGGGGGGGGGAGGGGACTAGAGGGTACAACAGCAGCTGATATAATATATATACTTCTATACTAATAATATTATAAAGAGGTACAGTTTGTGAATTGTGAGTTTGTGACGTTGTAGGGGGTAAACTCTGGATCTACTGAACCGATTTTGAAAATTCTTATATTAGTAGAAAGCTACATTATTCCTGAGTGTATAGGCTATAATAAATTTTCAAAAAAATTAGAGATCCTTATGAAAATTGCAATAATATAACCGAAAGTAGCAAAATGTTGCATATGAAATTGATTTTTTGAAGTCGGTAAAAAAGGAAGTAATCAATTCGATACGCATGTATGTAATAATGTTGGAACTGCACAATATTTACATGTGTTGGGCTTCTAAACACGATAAAACTTTTCACATGTTCTGGATTAAGACAGAATACTTTACCCCGGCGGCATTTATGTCTGACTGACTGAACGCGATAAACGCGGAAACTACTAAACCGGTTTCCAATCCGGGTTCCGGGTTTCTCTCTTCCTCTTGGAAGGGTTATGTGTATCCTGTTAGCATGTTCCTTAGGAATGATTTCCGAGATTCACGCGAACGAAAACGTTGGCTGTGGTTAGATAAATTATTAATTTTAGCTACAACTTTCCTACATCTTAATTGACAGCTCATTCACTTCTTCATTCGTTACTTCCAAGATCAATTTAATTTAGTTGACACTCAAAACAGCCACAAAATAACGATCCCAGTTTTCTTTTTATTACGAGGCGAGCGAAATTATTTTTAAAATTATAAACAGAACTGAAAATGTTGAATATAAAAGTGTTCTTCTAAAAAAAAACCGTGATAATGTTGGAAAGTGACAATCACCCAAACGAGGTGAGACCGCTAACTTTGAAAATAAAGATTTGCTTTGTCAGTTCGTAACTCTTTGAACTATTACGATGGAAAACTTTGTTGTGTTCTTTTGATTTACCTCTAAAGGCTTAGATTTGTTTTATTTAGCAAGTTGCAATGTTGGCAATTAAAAAGCTTACTAATTTTATAAATATGAAAGTATGTGTGGATGTATGTTTGTTACTCAATCACGTCATCCACGAGAATAACTACAAAGAAAAACTCGCCTGTTGGATTCCCACATAGCAAATATTTGTAAAGTTTTACGGATGGTTCCAGGTCTGGCTGTTAGTGTTTGTGAGTTTAAATGTTTGTAAGGGGAAACGTTTAAAAAAAATAAAGCTTGAATTGCCCAAATTGTAAAAAAAGTACTTGAATTGTTTCTATCTAAACTATGTGTAAGTAACCTGTAAAACTTCCGTACACTATTCCACTTTATCTCACAGTAAAACAAACTGTTATTAAAACTTGCTTTGAAATAAACTTTGTGCTATAAATTCTGGCAGAGCTACACCGCTACGCCGTAGCAAGCTGTCTACGACTATCATAGCGCGTAGCATATCGTTATGTCAAATCGTATAAAACCTTACTCGAACTAAGGTTTATGCTTTATAATTAGAAAAATTAAAATGAATTTCAATTTATGTGACCCTTACTTTCCATACATATTATAATAAAATTATTGCAACAAAAAAGGTTACATTAATGTTTTCATAATGATGGTATATACGGCTTAAGAATTAACTTCTGAAAATTGATTAATAGGGTTCATTTAAAAATTGATTAATACTTCTCAAACTGGGGATTGCTCTAGGTTGTTTCATAATATTTTCAAGATATATGTTGAAATATCTTGAGAACCACCACTGCTCTCAAAACGTTGAAGGGAAACATCGTGAAGAAACCGGCATGTCCTAGAAACACAAAATCGAATACTTGTGACATCCACCAGCATTGGGCCTGTGTGGTGGATTACGGCCTCTCACAGAGAGGAGGCCTGTGTCCCAGCAGTGGGAACATTAAAAATGATGATGATGATATCTTGAGAATGTTAGGAAACATTATAATAAGTTATTCTACTTATGATTTGACACTGTAATGTTTTTGAAAAGAAGGGTTTTTCGTAGAGGTCAAAGGTCTCTTGAGGTTAATAATTATGGTTTTTTACTTCGGTAAATCAAACCTATAAACCTCGCAGAACAGCTATGAAATAATGCTTGACAAAAATAGCACCACTACTTTGTGATGCCGTTGAGGTTATTGTATGTCGCCATGATACTTTGTAGATAAGGCGTCCCCCACACTATTGGTGGCGGTTTTCCAAGTCGCAGTTTTTACTGAACTGGCTGCGGTGCGAGATGTCAATTACATATCAAAGCTTATAAATGCTTCATCTCATTGTTCTTGGCAAATGAAAATCTTCGTGTATCGTAAGTTTATTCTACATGTTTAAGTGATTTGAAGATAGTATAATTGAATCATAATATCTACTGTTATTATATAGGAAATTATCAAGTTGCAATTGTGTTAGAAACTGAACGCACCTGTCAGTATCAAATGTCAATGTCATTGTAAGCCTAACCTAGAAACGTGAGCCGGTGGCTCTGACACAAATTAACAGCTAACATACTACAGAGATAATAAATATTAATCACACTAATGTTAAAAAGGCGAAAGTTTGTGAGTGTGTGCGTTCGTATGTTTGTTACTTCTTCACGATAAAACGGCTGGACGGATCTGGAAGGAATTTGGCACTGAGCTCCGTCCAGCCGTTTGAGTGTGAAGAAGTAATAAACATACAAACACACAGACACACACACTCACAAACTTTTGTGTTTAGTATGATAATAATAAATAGTATAAGTTATTCTATATATATATATATCTGTCGAGGCTGTCATTACGCGGTTGGATCAAGGGCCTGATACAAAAGGCAGTGCCTACTCCTCGATACGGCTCGCATTGTGAGGAGGTTCCTGTCTCTGGAGCCCTAACCACCGATAGCTTGGACCCTGTTCCCGATACCGGTTGGCCTCTATTCTTTATATTTTAAATGTATTTTTTAATGTTTAAAAATGTACAAAATAAGAATGAAGAAAAATAAAGAAAATAATAGTATACAACTTGTAAAAAGTTAATTGTAGCCCGCCTAATGAACAAACATCGTAAAATTCTATCAAGAGTGCGATACCAAGTTATGACGTATAAAAAACTGGACACTGAAAGTATTTGTGTTGTCCGCTTTATAGTTATTTTACGTTAAAGTCGCCAAGAGGGCACTTCCATGTTACTTATAATGTAAGTACGTAGTAAAATCACTTATTTAGTAAGTGCATTTTGGGTTATAGTTGCTCATAAATAGTGCAGAAAATATTGCATAAATATATAGATAACGGTCGTGATGGGCTCAGTGGCTAAGAACCCGCCTCTCTTGCTTGAAGTCGTGGTTTCAAATCTGGGCAAGTACCAATGCGACTTTATTAATTCATAATGATGTACTTTCTAAGTTTATCTTGGACATCGCTGAAAATGGTGAAGGACAACATCGTGAGGACTTGTAGTTAATATTGTTTGAAAACGTCAACCCGCATTAAGCAAGCGTGGGGTGAATAACGCTCGTGCCTTCTCTGAATGAGAAGAGGCCTTTGCCCTGCAGTGGGACATTTACAGGCTGGAATTATTATTATGAATCCCAATATAAAATAACCTTAATTAGACTACCAAATATTGAGTCTCAAAACTTATCTTGGCAATGACATCATTGGCTTTAAGATAAGGTTCATTATTTGACTAATAACACGAAATGCATAAAAAAGTGTACCATACAAAGAAATGACTCCACCTTTTTTGTATACGGAGCCAATTAGTACAATTGCCACGACTCGACCTGCCATTTTAAATTTTGACATAAAAGCTCTAGAGCTTTTTAATTACGAGTTTGGACGCTACGTAGGAAACCAGAGGTAACAATGTTTCAGGCATTCCAAGTATTTACCATTCATAATGGTACTATAAGAACCAGAACTGCGATATTTGAAACTCTAATGATACTTCATTATAATTTTAGAGCATTAAATCAGCGAGACAGCGTGGTTTTGCATTTTCAACTTTATGTTAACCACGAGTAGTTTTAGTTTGGCGTGACTATTTTTAACAAAAAGCTTTCAGATATTTCTGTATGTATATGAAAGGTGCGTGTAAGGCATTTCTTTAAGTTTGTCGTAAGTTATTACTTCCTAGAATTTAAATAGCGACACTATCAGATGGTGTAATAAAGCGTGTCTATTTCTTCCAAAATCAACGGTTACAATTATTAAATCAATATTCCTATCCAGGAATGAATAGGAATATTGATTTAAAAAAATCCAATCATGCAGTTTTAGTTTGCATCAAAATCGGCTCCGTGACTCCTTTAAGTGCTTTTCGGTATTTCTCATAGTTTCAGATTTGGCCATCCACGCCCACTTGAAAAACCGTTAACTTTTGTTTTTTTTTTATATATTCTACAATTCTTGTGCGAGTCACAAATAAATATTATTTCTTTTGTTTCTTCTAAAATCACACTCTGTATTATGAAAGGTACCTGTGAGAAGCTTCACATTGAATTTTGTCTACAAAGTTACAAACCGATAGTGAATTTATTCATACAGGTGTTGGTTAGGTATTTATTACAGCGGGTATGCACATTATATTTTAGTATTAGGATATTATGTGCATACCCACATTTTATGTAGTAACCCACATTAGAAGTAATAAACAACATAACTAAACAGTAATGTAGTTTTTCTTTACACAGTAATGTAGCTTTTTTTTGTAACTAACCTCATCATCATATCAGTCGAAGGAAGTCCACTGCTGGACATAGACCTCCCCCAAGCGTCGCCACATTGACCGGTCCCGTGCGTCCCGCATCCAGCGGATCCCCGCAACCATCACCAGGTCATCGGTCCACTAGTGACTAACCTAGTTATACGAGATAGTCACTAAAGTAAGTTGATAAATTATTGTGAAGTCCGTAAAACATACTACAATAATCAGCTCAGTATTTATTTGATACAATAAAATCTCGTATCGTTTTTTATGTCAGACATATAAATGAAAAAGCGATAAGATATGGAAATTGTGATACACTCTCGATACGAATAATATTTTATTTTTGACACATTTGTAAAGCTCTCAATTTTAAACCAACGTTTTTTTATATTTTTAGAATATCAATGAAATATTCCGAATTACCTTATTACAATAGAAATTGCTTTAAGTTAGAATATGACGACTGTTCTTCTTACAAATAAAAGTCGACTGATATTTAATAAATGAGAATAATTTTCTCATTCTCGGCAAAGACACGAAACCGCAAATTTTTCTTTGAAATTATTTCAAGATCAAGAATACTTTATTTCATTACTCGACATTTTTTAACCCCGATCCCTCCGCTCGTAAATTAATACGTATTCTGTCCCATACATCTGTTCACGCTTAAAGAAATACCATATCTATTGATGCCTCTATTTCGATATATATATGGTCTGTGCATAAATTAGTTTTCATTGTTTTAACAATGTATGACTTAAACAGAATGTATTCTTATTAAACTATGAATTCAGTTTCGTCCCGAAAACTTTGCTTTAATCTTGGTCTTTCGAAATATCCACATTATGAATAAATTGCGATCATATAACTTAAAAAAATAGATAGAACATAAACGGTAGACATAACTGTGACAGAAATGATAAAAGTTAATAAGAAATTCCTTATTCGAGTACCGAACAATAAAACAGCGTCGCCAAATAAAACATTATTTTCACAATAACAAGGTCGGGGACAAATTGGCAGCCAAAGCCTGTGTCTAGAATCTGTATAGATTCTCGTATGTCACTACAATCGAATGTACAATCGAACGAGCCATTTGGTATGCAGGCGAAAATATTCATCTTACCACTACACAATCAACATATTTTTTTTATGCGTGCATAATATATGATGATAACAAATAAATGATGATTGATGATTGATTGATTGATTGAATATGTAAAGCTCATGGTATAATTAAATAAGCAATGTAAAAGATGAAACTTTAATGTTCACTAATCAAACGTTAACGGGCTGTTCACCATCGACGATTAAGTTCCAGTAAACTTTCGTGACAGATAATTCTACACAAATTCTGTTCCTTTTATTTATCGATGAGTAGAATCTAATTGGATATTGTGAAACAGGCCCAAAAAGATCAGTATTTTATTTTCTTAGCAAACTCATTGGGAAGTAGTTGCAAGTTACCTACCTGTATTCTAATCCACTAGTCCGCTTGTACGTCGGCATATAATAATTTTGTGTGGAATTTTTCAATAACGGCCGAGATGGAGACGTTCCCCGCGTGAGGGAATGCGAGACGCCGAGCATTGTACCCAATGTACCCGCTGCCATCGACTCAAGGCCTGCTTGATTGCTATCAGCTTGTAGGAAATTGAAACGGCAGGGCCTACATACCTTCGGTTGTGGGACAGATTTACCTAGTCGTGTTTAATTAAGTCGGTTTGTTGTTCAGAATGTTTGTTTATGCAAAAGATTTTTGTTATTTGGTTCTCCTTCTTCTTCTCGTATCGATGAATTCAAATTTTGTGTCAACGTCTCAACTATATACCTATATTTTTTACTTAATGCCCGGTTGTAAGTCATAAGTCAATTAATTCTCCACCGTTTTATTGCCTCAAAACATTTACTTTCTAAAGCATACTCCTTAGCTGGCTAGGCTAAAGGGTTTGAAAAAAAATATATTTACTATTGATTCATGCACATTATTTGTGAAACATAGTTTTTTCGTGTAACTATAGGTTCGCTTTAAAAAAAAATTCACAACACGATATTTTTTCCATACTTTAGGACTTACTCCTCCAAAACGACTTGGATCTTTACAGAAAAATATTTTTACAGAGAAAAATTAAATGGCTAGAATTTCTTTATAACTGAAATAGCATATGTAAATCAAAGAATATTTTGCAAACAAAATTGTCCAAGAGGAGGTTCAATATTGATATTCTGGGTCCGAGCGGGCGCACTGCCAGTACTGCGTTAACATTGGGGGGAATATTTACGCCTTAAGTAAAGTTACTAGATTTGATCACAAGGATAATCATTTAGGATACCTTTGGTATACAGGGTGACTTTTGAGTCAATAGTTTTGACTCATAGACAATATTTGCAGGCTCACCTGTATAGGCTATTCTTTTACAAAATGTATCGCGCTCCTCCGGTTAACTGCTCGACATAGTCGGAATAAATCTGAATGCGCCAGTAATACTAAAACCGTTATACCTACTAATTGAGGTAGGTATGTTACTTGTGTCACTTTTATTTGTATTATTTATGTTTTTCTTTTTTTGTATGTTGGCACCTGGTTTCCATATACCTACAAGTAAATTCACCCTCTAAAAGTACCTATGAATTCAAAGCTTCTTAAATTCTGTCTCTTGCTAAAACCAACATGCATTTTATATAACTTTATTAGGACTCATATAGGGCGGTGTCTCAGGAGCGATAGATCACGTCGAGCAGTCGTGTCTGCGACATATTGTGCATGTGTGACGTATATGGAGTGTGTCGTGATGTGTCGTCTGAGCCACAAACTGAAAGTAATGGCTGTCGCTGTGTCGCCACTCCGGGCTTGACGTGATAAAAGCGTGTTAAAATATTGAGATGAATTTTGTTATAATAATAAGATTTTAAAATTTTGATGCATTTGTTGGCGTAGAGTGTGGGTCGATATAAAGTAGGGATATACTTTTATGACTATAGACAAACAACGGCTTTAAAGGCGCTCTACTTTTTCTTTACGCATCGGTTCTACTCTTAATTATATCCGGCCAAAATGTGGTCATCTGGATAGATCTCTATCGTCTGCTTTAGAGGCGTTGAAGTAATTTTTTTAAATTATTAAAGAGCCAAATTTAATCCAGATCCGTTCAGTAGATTTTGCGTAAAAGAGTAACAAACATACAATCACATTTACACACTCACAAACTTTCGCCTTTATAATAATATTAGTGTGATTTCTTTCTAAGTATTTCAACAGCCTCAGTTTATTTTTCATAAAAGTTATTAAAATTGTAATAATATAAGGCAATCTGCAATAAAATAAGGTTACCAGCTTCAAATGAATATCCAATTTAAAATATTTCAAAGCGTAAAACATCGTTTAGAGATAAAACAAAATACCTACCTATGTTATTTTCAGTAGCAACATATTCAACACACACCAACATTATTCTCTTGTGAAACATATATCACACGATTTACAAACATTCCCACAATTTCAGAATACGCAAACTGTCAGAAACATAAGAAGAAAAGTAAATATCAGAAAGAAAGAAATCCAAACGTACAATCAGGGCACGTCAAGTTAAACAGAATGCAAACATATACTTCGCACGTTCACAAAATCATGTATGACACATGAAAAAAAAGAAAATTTCGTAAGATTCGGAATGAATGTGTTTTATTCGTTTAACTTCCTACTGTATTTCTGAATGCTGGCAATCTGAGCTTGTTTGCACTGTATTGAATTACGAAGGAGAAATAAAAACGAGGGATTTTCAAGAAGAATTTGGATAACGAAGAAGCATATTTTGGGCGCACGGTTGGCGCAGTGGTTGAGTGATTGACTGCTGCGCTGCGTGTCGCGGGTTCGATTCCCGCACGGAACAAATATTTGTATGACCTACAGATAGTTGTTCCGGCTCTGGGTGTTTGTGTATGTGAGTTTATATGTTTGTAAACGCACCCACGATACAGGAGAAATTCCTAGTGCGGGGCAAAGATATTTAAAAAAAAAAAAAAAAAAAAAAAAAAAAAAAAAATTTGGATAATTTGACTTCCATTTTAATGTTCCAGTCTTGCTTAGTGTTTATTTGCTAACGTGCGTATGGTTTTACTTGTAAATTAACTAATGAGTTTTTACTATTTATCTAATCATCAATATAAATATCTACCTTATTTAAAGAGCGCTATGCTATGAAATTTTTTGGATGACGCTTGGGGGGGGGGAGGGGGTATGTCCGTCGGTGGACGTCTTTCGTTTGAAATGATGATGATGAAATTTTTTAAAGTATTTCAACTTTATGCAATCTAAAAAGTACAAAGGAGCATCATGATTTCAGCTGAAAGACGTCCACTGCTGAACATAGGCCTCCCCCAGGCGTCGCCACATTGACCGATCCCGTGCGTCTCGCATCCAGCGCCTTCCCGCAACCTTAACCAGGTCATCGGTTCACCTAGTGGGAGGCTTTCTAACGTAGCGGTCGCCTTTCCAGAACTTTTCAGCCCCAACGGCCATCCGTTCTGCTAGCGATGTCCTGCCCACTGCCACTTAAGTTTGACTATTCTTCGGGCTATGTCGGTAACTTTGGTTCTCCTGCGGATATCATCATTTCTGACGTGATCACGCAAGGAAATTTCGAGCATAGTAGACCTCTCCGTTGCCCTTTGGGTGACTTTAAGCTTTCTGATAAGGCCCATTGTGAGCGACTACGTCTCTGTTCTTTAGGTGATCACTAGCAACTTACACTGGTCATAGACTTTTTTATTGGGACACTGCGGTGAATTGGACGAGAAGATGCCACGCAAATTCCCGAACGCCCCCCAGCCGAGTCGGATTCGACGGTTGACCTCTTTCTCAAAGTTGGACCTACCCAACTGGACCGTTTGTCCCAGATAGACATAATCGTCGATAACTTCGAGTATAGATCTTGATAGGAGTGGGTGTTACATGGGCATTCACCATGACCTTGGTTTTGTCCATGTTCATTTTAAGACCCACTCTTTCGGAAGCTCTGAGGTCATCGAGCATTTTACTGAGGCTCTCCATGGTCTCACCAATGACCACTATGTCGTTGGCAAACCGAAGATGAGTGATGTACTCGCCATTAACGTTGATACCAAGCCCCCTCCAGTCCAGAACCTTGAAGACATCCTCCAGCGCAGCAGCGAACAGTTTCGGCGAAATGACCAGAAGCATTTTTTGTTGCACTAATGGGGCTCTCCCAGGTCCAGAAGGAGTTCCCTAGAGAAGAAGGAGAGGAGGGGGGAGGAGTTGGAGGAATTCCGTAGAGGCCCTCCTTCTCTATAAAACTGGCCAGTAGGTGTCCCCGGTGGTTCCGTCGTCCAACTCCAAATTGACCCCACTTGCAGCTCATCCTCGTCTCTTTTCCCCAGTTTCACGTTGAAGTCCCCCATGACAACGGTGAAGTGAGTTTCGAAACCATGTATGGCTCTAGAGATATCCTCATACATGATCTCTACCTCGTCGTCGGGGTGTGCCGAGGTTGGGGCTTAGACCTGTATGACCTTCAGCGAATATCTTGAGGATATTCTGAGTATAAGGTACACCACCCTGGTGGATACACTTTCGATCTTCACCGCGTTGTTCACAAGGGACTTGTGGACGACAAACCCGACACCACCCTGGGACTGCCGGTCACCCTCTCGTAAATAGAGCAGGTTACCGGATTTGAGGATTATCGAGTCATCCCCCTCTCTTCGGACTTCAGATAACCCTATAATACTCAATCGCAACCTGCTCAATTCCTCTTCGAGTTCGGTGATCTTCTCGTCGGTCCGAAGTGTGCGCGTTTTGTACGTTGCCAGGTTCAGTCGTCGGTGGTTTTTGGGGTAGCCGGATCTCGTCCGGAGATTCTTAGCACCCCTTGCCATGCCGTAACCTCGGCCGCTACCGTAGTCGAGGGTAGGCAATCTGCCGGGCACTAGGGGCCATTTGTTTGTGCTATTCATGGGGGGATTTTGCCATAATTGCTACGCTTGGCAGGCGGGTTGGCGATCGCAGTATGGTTGTTATAGAAGCACAGAAAACGCTGCTGACCATTCTCTGGTTTATCCCTTAGTCGCCTCTTACGACACCCATGGGAAGACATGGGATGGTGAAATTCTTTACGTCCGGCCTTTAAGTACCTATTATTATTTTAAGCCTACTCTGTTTGAAATAAAACGTTATAATCAAAATTACAAAGTCTCACAAAAGTACAGACCCACATCCTCCCAATTCACTCACGAAATCAAGTGTCAAATCTCAGAAACAATCGAGAGAGACATGGCACACGTATTTGAATTGTTATGCACTACGGCACGTTATGACAAACAACGTCACGTCACGCCTCCGTCACGACGTCACGTCGAACGTTAACATGGCCGACGTTCTGTCACGCAAATTATGTGGGTAGGTAATTGCGAAAGGTTACGAGAATTGAATGATGGAATGCTTGTGTAAAATAATAATGCTAGTAGACGAAAACTTTTTACTTTCTTACTTTTTTCCATCAATCGTCCTATCGAATTCATACATTACATAACGTTTTTCTATTCTTCAGTTTCTTTTTTTTTACCTATATCCAAAAAGGGGTTCCTATCCAAGGAAATGGAACATTAAAAAAATGTATTAGTGTAAAACCATAAGAAAACAATATATAAATTAAATATTAAAACATACATGTAAATCTTTATAGATAGAAAATAATAAAGACTTATTATTATTAACGTTTTTCTTAGTCCACCGCTGTTCTTTTGTGAATAATTCCGTTGCGGGATTCAAGACAGTTGAATCTCGGCGACTCGTGAGCTTCATTACCTCGGCGCTTTTCTGGTCATCACCACCGTTTAGCCTAGCCTTCAGGAGTTCAAGTGGTCTTAAACATTCCAAACTAACCTCGGATTTGTCATAAAAAATTCTTAATATGTAGTTGACGATATCAATTGTTATTTGTGAAACTATTCCAATGTCTTTGTTCCAAAGTTGATTTTCTCTGAACATATTTGACACACCTGCAAAATTGAAAGTAGACACATACGCAGGGAGCCTATTTATATTGTTTGTGAATGCAAGTGAAGTTTTGTTTCTACTCTGTAAGTAGTTGTAAGAAAGAAATAGAAAAAAAGACATATGGCACTCGGGGACTGCCGCGGTAAAGTCAGCATTTTTTTATCAATTTATGCAATTATAATAAATTTTTTTATTTTTATTTATGCTAAATCTCAATTAAAAAATGTCCTTCCATCAGTTGTTAAAACTTCTTTAGCATGAATAAAAAACTTCTTTGTCAACCGGAACCGAACCTCCGAACTGGAAAACGCGGCACCAAATTCTGAGTGACCCTTATTACTACTGGCATAAAGCCACTTGCCACGCAAATGTGACCCGTATTCTTAGGGACATAAGGTCGTTTTCTTTGAATACCAATATTATTAAATGCCAGACGTACAAAATCCTCCATCACAGGACGACCCGAGCCGACACTATACTAGAACCGACCTCGAGTCGCCACCAAGAACGAACCGGTGACCAAATCATAAAAACTAAAAAGTCCCATATCTTGGAAACGGCTGGAGCTAGCTCAGTTCTAAGAAAAATTTTGCCCCCCTGCCGCCCGTCACTTCAAGCCGGAAAACAAGATAGCTTAACCCCTTCCCCCCGTTAACTCTTTACCTTCCCCACCGCAATTTTTTTTTACTTCAGTCTAAAAATATCAAAATGAATCTTCTATAAAATCGCGCAAAAACCCGTCCTGCCCCTCCCCCCTCACCCACTTACACACTCGGAATCCATCGTCCGATTTCAGAGCAGCTCGAGGTGTCAGGATTATTTTCGTTACGGCATTTTTTCGTTACGAAAAAAATTGTTTTTTCTTGTTTCGGTTGCCGCGCTCAATCGGTCGCCGTGCTCAAAGCCCGTGATAAAAGCTCAAAGCCCGCCATAAAAGCTATGCAATAGCTTAAAAAATGTGGAGAAAAATTATGATTACCTGTACGTAATTATTAGTGTATATGCAAGTTACATGTGCACGTAAGATTTAAACTACTACTACCTATATTAATTATAACATTACAAAGGGCAATTTATAGCCCATTTCCTTTCGCTCTTCAATTTAACGATCTCTCTCTGGCCTAGCTCTACCCTTTCGCGTGACTTACCACAAGTTTCAATATACTCCGCACGAGGCAAGCGTATCACATTCTTATGAACTCAAACGCAATAAGATGAAGCAAATCGTTCTCAGAATCTAAGCAAATACCGATGAGGTACAACAATGTTGGCTGATGGAAAAACGATTGGATCTCTTCGTAAATATGGGTTGTTTTAAATAACGAACGAAAGCTGAAACGTATTCATTTGTTTTTTGCGGCCTATACTGACAGCAGTTTGGGTTTGTTATTGTACCCGTATAAGTTCACCTCGTGTTCTATTGAAATGCCGTCAAAACAGGGTTAGCTCAAGGGTGAAGTGTACTTTATGAAGTCGGTTTCTCAGTACTTAAGTATAGAAGTTTCACAAAGTGTTAATTATGTCGTCTTTTTAGGTTTCCGTACCCAAAAGGTAAAACGGGACCCTATTACTAAGACTCCACTGTCCGTCTATCTGTCTGTCTGTCACCAGGCTGTATCTCATGAACCGTAATAGCTAGACAGTTGAAATTTTCACAGATGATGTATTTCTGTTGCCACTTTAACAAATACCAAAAACAGAATAAAAAAAATATTCAACTGAGCCCCATACAACAAACGTGATTTTTTTTACGTTTTTGCGATAATTGTACGGTACCTTTTGTGTGCTAGTCCGACTTGGACTTGGCTGGATTTTTGTTTTGGTACTTTACAGAGTGAAGGAGAGCAATTTACCTACTAGCATTAATGCAAATAGATGATTGAAGCTCCTATCATAATTCCAAATTATGTCGCCTGTCCTTAAAATATATTTTTTTCTCCTGATAAGCACGCTCTAGGTCTCGATCTCGCCTGATGGTAAGTGATGGATGAATTCTACGATGAGCGATTTTCGAAGATTTTCACCAGTCTTGCTTTGAAACTGGTTGATATGTTTTATGTTTCACTGGTAATTTGAATATTTAGATTTTTTTGGTTTAGCGATGATCTGATTAAGGCTTTGGGTATCCGCTGGGTGCGAGACGCAGAGGTAGTGCACATCTTTTGGATCAAATATTAATAATGTGACCAATATATGTACGTATGTATTTACTATACTTGACTTAGTTTAAGTAGCGGCTTCTTAACTCCCAACAACAAATTCCAAACACACTAATAAATTCTAGTAGCAAAATCGTTTCCAAAGTCAATCCTGGTACACGAGAGTTATCTAAATAAAATAAGATGTTTGTTCACTCAGGCGCGGAGGCGTCAACGCTTCCGCCTAGGAAGCGTTGACGTCGGGACTTGACACCCGGAAATAGCGTCACCGACGTCGGAACTGACGTCACACCGACACCACCGCCGATATTATTATATTGTGTAATAACCGGCCGTCTAAGCTGGGCTTTGTTGGTCGTTTGAGGAGATACGTTGGTGGGTAGTTTGCTTTGTAATTGATCTGTGTCATACGAGTAATAAAGTCTTGGGAAAGTATACGACATCGCCTGCGTAAAAAGTGTTTTATCATCCCAACGGAAATTTATACCGAGATAAAAAGGAGCCTATGTTCTATTCTGGACCATAATCTATCTCGGTGCCAATTTTCATCCAGATCCGTTCTGCTGTTCTGGCGTAACAGAGTAACTATCATACATCCATCCATTCAAACTTCGACATTTATAATTTTTTTTTATTAGTAAGATAAGATAAGAAGTAAGATTCTATCTTTTTAGGGTTCCGTATCCAAAAGGTTAAAACATGACCCTATTACTAAGACTCTGCGGTCCGTCTGTCTGTCTGTGACCAGGCTGTATCTCGTGAACCGTGATAGCTAGACAGTTGAAACTTTCACAGATGATGTATTTCTGTTGCCGCTATAACAACAAATACTAAAAACAATAACCATAAAAATTATAAATGTAAAATTTAGTTAAATAATTATCATGTATGGCGGACTGATAAAAGGTAAAATTAAAAATTATCACGGAATAAAATAATAAGTATGTCAATCAGAATAAAAGTGTGTCAATCAGGATACTTGGTAGCAGCTATAACAATAACAAAAGAAGTCAATTAGTCAGCGATTCATCATTAATAAGGTCTATCCACACATATCAGGGCCGTGCCCGGGACGTGACAGGGCCGGGCCTAGGTATTGAAGATTCGTCACTGGCCCGTGCACGGCTCGTGCACGTACGTCTGTGAACGAGTTCATATAAAATGTCACACACCGATATTTTGCTATTTTAAATCTCATTTATCTATTTGAGCCCCTGACGGGGCACGGTCCGTCCACATCCCTGGCACGGCCCTGATAGGCAGTCGTCAATTTTGTAATAACATTTCTCAATTAATATTTCGTTTAGTGCGCTTTTAAATTTTATTTCACTCATATTTTTATTACATAATGTACTTTATTACAAATGCGCGGGGCAATACCAAAAAAAACTTGTCTGCATTAGCGCGGTTTTACATTTCACATGACATATCTGGTTTAAATATTGAGTCCGCATTGGATTACTTCTAACTACCGACAGTTTTTAAAATAATTGTGTATTGTTTAACCTATGTGCTATTCCAGACTATAATCTATTTATGTGTCAAATTTTATACATATCCGTTCAGTAGTTTTTGCGTGAAAGAGTAACAAACATACACACTTTCAAAATTTTGCCTTTATAATATTATAAGTAGGATAATAAATTTCTAATGCCGTAGGAGTTTAGTAAATTCTAGCCTTACGCACATGGCAAAGAAAACTTTCAAGCATTCAAGGTCCAAAGATTTGGGCTGGAATTTGCTCTATGAGTCATTGAGTGACCCAGGAGTTCAGAAATATTATATTTACATAGAGGTTTAAGTATTTGACATGAATATTAGTAGATTATGATTTTTATATTCATTGTTATATTTTTGTTTTAATTTTGTAATTGCTTATATTTGTCAAAGAAATGCTGTTCTATTACATTCTATAATTTGCAGGTCTATACGAGTAAACCTCTCAGTAGTGTAAAACCATAGCTTCACATAGAAGCTCACCATAAAGGCATATGACACGGACACTAATGGTGTTGGCGCTATTCAAGCTGCATTAACGGTAATGGCTCCTTTGCTGCAGTCAATTCAGAACATGCGTCGGTTTTTCTAGAGTGTAGTGTAACCTGCATTGGGAATGTGGGAGCTTTTGACCATGATTTACTCTATTTACAAAAATAAATGCAAAATTGATCCACTATATAAATCTAAAGGAAAACAGCAACCTAACTGCGTAATACACTAAATCACAATCGAAAAGAATCCCATATCAATTGCTAAGTTTAAATAAAATGATTAATTTTTTTCATTCACAAGTTATTTTCGTATTCTTCTCAGCAAATTCTTTCATTTGATACCCATATCATGGCAGTGTACAAAATATAACTAGTCCGCCATCTTGGGCAATCCACAATATTGGATTTAGAATGACGTCACTTAACTAACCATGCATTGTCATCCAAACTAAACATGTATGCAAAATGTCATCTTAATCGGTGGAGGATAACTGCTTTAAAATTCAGTTGCAAGATTTGTACCGAACCCACATACATACTTACATACTTTGCAAGTTAAATAAAATCTTGTCAAATATGTCTAATCGACAGCGTAAAACTCATTTAACGGTATTGGAATGGAATTAAAGGTACTTTTGAATTGTTAAAACGGAAGAATTTGTTATTGACTCCATAAATTCTCAATTTCCCCGCAGCTATTCTTGTACTTACAGAAAAAGAACGAGCGTGGATCACTACACCTGCACACTAACAGAGTGACCATGAACATTATAGGTATAAAAGGGCCAGCTTCTGCTCAGCTCCTCGTGTGAAAGACGGCAATTATTCCAAAGGTAGTACCGGAATAAAAAAATCCTATCCTATGTTCTAAGCCAGGATATGATCTACCGTTGTACCATGCTTTATTCAGGTTTTCACATTTTTATATAAGAAAGAAACCTTGCCTTGTAATCTTTATCAAAATGTGTAAATGGGCAGGTATACGAATATAATATAAATTAAAGTGCAAACCATCTCTGCACTAATTATGGCTTCCACAGGAAATGCTTACCGGGAAAACGGTTTACAAAGAAACTCGATAAAAGAAAAATAAGTGTCCAATATTTATTGGTAATCTAAGTAACTAACTAAATTTTTATTTCTGGAAACTACTATTAAAAGTCGAACCAATAGTAAACTGCAAAAACTTCTGTGTAACTGCAATCCAAATCAAATACTGTACAAGTAACTACCACTCTATCGAACTTTTAGGATAAAATGATAAAATCTCTGTATGTAGTTTTAATAAATATTAAATTCCATATTTTAAAGCGTAAATACCTTGGCTGCATAACTCTTCCCTTTCCCCTTTAAAAAATAATATTATTACAACAGCCTACCTTCGCACATCTTTGCCGATCCTCCTTGCCACAGGCAAATAAATACTATCTACAAAGTCCGCAGGTTTACTTTTACCCTTTTTAGAAAGAAATAGATTTTTTCGTGTTTATTTTTGTCGACAAACATTTCAGTTGGCAAAATTGTCTGATGGCAAATATTTATTTGTGGCTAAGCTGACTTCTGCCTTCATTTGCGTCATCGTGCTTCTTTAAAAAAAATTCTTGGTAAAATTGTGAGCAGCATACAGCAATATGATTATGAGATTTAAAATAGCAATAATATTACTATCTATGTAAGGATGGTAGAGCTTTGCAATTTATAATTACGCCAGTATCTGTGGACCCTTTTGCTTGTTAACAGATAAAATGGTATGGGTGTTTTTATTTATTTTTCGAAGTCCTGTATAAACCTTTATAAAGGTTGGGCTAATCCTATATAGATAGGCACGAGATTCCCCGTAAATTTAATCCCTCATACATACTCTGAAATCCAAGCAGAGCTCCACACTGCGCTTAGCCGTACAAATACGATTCCATCATTAGCAATATCGCAGTGTGGGCAAAATAGCCGGCTTGCCCACTAATTGGTGCGCTATGCGCCACTATAATAGGCCGGTGACGGAATTATGTCCCTCTCTGAAATGCAGTCTATTCGCCTATTGCTGTGAGTACATCTATGGTTGCCAACCGTACTCTTATATACTTATGTTGTATGTGGAAACAGTTTATGGGATTCGGTGTTTTAGGTTTTCGGTTCGAGAATGATGGTATGAGAGCGCACCCGGCGAGAGTTTTTCTTGGCGACAAGGGCGAACTGCGTGGAGGCGTTCTTTTTCTTGGGCTGACCGGCTTGAGCAGAGCCTGGAGATTGCGAGTGGGCTGGAATTATCGCGTGGGCGTCGGCCTCTGTGCGGCAGAGCGTTTCCTGTATGTGCCTGACGTGATTGATCGGAATACGTGAAGCCAAAAATCGCCGGTGACCGCGTGCGTGATTGTGGATACGCGGCCTGGAAGCCGCATGTAACCGTCGTGGTGTGATACCCGGCGTGACTGTGTTCCCAAGCTGGGCTCATAATCCCTCACGGTAAGTCGCCTTGCTCAGGGGATTGACCCCATCGTATTTCGTTGTGAGTTCTGTGTGCTGACTTGCTGGTTTCTTTCAGAACAACGTGGCGTGGGGTCGAAATTGGGCCGACCTATCTACCCTACGGGTTTTCTTCCTCCGAAAGGTACGTGTTTGACTTCCTAAAGGCTCTGTCAGTTGGTATTCGGTTTCTTAGGGCGGCCGATACATTTATATTATTTGGGCTGGCCTATCCTTTCTGGGTGTTTGTTGACAAGCTCCATACAATTATACATATTTACATACACCTTAGGCATGATTTCCATATACTCAGAAGGGCCATCCATTATGTTAGCCTATGTAAAGCCCGGTATTTAAGATAATATTTCCCGTATTCCAACTATTTGTCTGATCTGTATAACAATCAAATCTGTGTGTTTAATCATGAAGAGTGCGGGACAGCTCATCCATTGTGTTCACCTATGTAAAGCCTGTGTGTAAGATAATACCTTCCGTGTGTAGCGAGTTGTCTGCTCCGTATAACCCTAAATTCTGTGTGTTTAATCATGAAGAGTGCCGGACGGCTCACCCATTGTGTTTGCCTATGTAAAGCCCGGTGTATAGGATGTTACTTTCAGTGTTTTAGCGACCTGTCTGTTCTATATACTCAAAACCCTTTGTGTTTGATTTGAGTTTTTGTGCTAAGAAGTTTTTATTCTGTAACTTCAGGAGGTGTCTGGTTGGGGCTGATTGCCTGGCTGAGGCTATCTGCTCAAGGCAGGCTGTCGCAGTGTGGAGTTGGCTGGCTACGCGACGGTTCAGGAGACGGGCTTTCCGACCCTTCCGTTTTATTATTATTTATATTTTTTTGTTCTTCCACCCTCCACTATAAATTAGTTGGGAAATATTTTAATACGGAGAAAAGTTGACCAGCCAACTGCAACCAGCGACCCTTTTTAAATTTATTTACTTTGGTAACGTGTTCAAGGGTTACATTTAATAAACATCGTTCTCAGTATATGGTGCTTTATTGTTCCCGAGAAAAAATCCCGTTACAGTAGCACCAAGTTGAGCAGCTGTTAACGTTAAGGCGTAAACCGTACCGTCTTACCTTTGCAAGGATCCCCAACTTTTTTGCAGCCAACTGAGCCCTTGCCTCAATGAATGGACCAAAATTGAGGGTTGATGTTAACGCCGAAGAAGTCCAAGAAGGTCGAGATGTTCCGTTATCGGCACGGTTTTAACTTCTGCGCCACTACATGCAAATCCTTCAGGCAAATAATATCAAACTACTGAACAACCTTTTTACCTAATCATTAATCAGAAAAATATTTCCAACTAGAATGGAAAGGATTTACAAGAGTTTAAAACTAAAACAGCTCTCCTGAACTAAATCCCTCGGAACAAAGCGGTGGCGCGGTGATTCAGGTAGTCGAGGAGCGGACCCGAAACTTTTATCCCATGATCCGACTAGTTGAGTACAGGGTTTATGTAGGTTCTTCACCAATCAGAGTTAGTTCTTTGTGATAGATAAGTCTATTGGTATCAATGTGTGTAAGTACTCGTATATTGTTGCTAACGAAACTCGAATACGAACTAAGAGAGGTGGTGGAATGGTCATTGCACTTTCAAAACAAGTTACATCTTAACTAACAAAGCACTTCTTAACTAGAATTATAAAGAAAATTGTTTGTTTGTCTGAACTGGATAATCTCTGGAATTCTTGATCCGATTTTATAAATGAAAAGCAGAAAGTCACATTGTTGCTGCCTGTCATAGGCATACTTTTATCCCGAAAATTTTAAAACGATGACAGTCGCCAACGACCTTGAGGGTACAAAACGCGCACTTGTATCATTCCCGCGCCACACCAAATTCAGTAGCTTTTTGTACTTTCCTATGACTTAAAAAAAAGCCTTTAATAAAAATTTAGATAATTAAATTGTCTTTGAGATGGTGAAAATTTCATTTCACCCGGCGGTTTAAGTGCGATTGTAGTATTTTTGTCTGAGTTAGACAAACTAATTAGACTAAGTAATATGAATAAAACTGCGAGATTTTTTTTTTTAAATTTTAATTATGTCAAATTATTAAGAAAATGGTCTAATCTGAAATATATATTATTCCAAAAATTTAAGACAAGCCGTTTAGACATGATTCTTATTTTAAAATCAGCTACTGAAGTGCGATTTTCGATTCTGAAATTCTAGTACTCCGTTAGTCTCTACCGCTAATGATTCTAGCCCTGCAAATATTTCTTCATGATTCTGGCCTCCTGGTAGTTTGGGTATAAATGTCTTATCTAACTGCCATATCTCCACGTTTTAAGTGGTAATTACTTATTTAATGAATTGCTTGCCTAGTTTTTAGTAAAATATCTATTAACTTCGATTAATTCTTCATATTATTTCCGAGACGGGTGTGCACGACTGTACTTTTTTATTATTTGTTCTCTAAAATTAACTTCGGGCGAATCGACACAGAAAAATTAATATTTTTAATAGTGGTCGATTCGCCCAATTCGGGCGAGTTAAATTCGGGCGAATCGTCCAATAACCCAAGAAAACCTTTCCAATGCCTCGGCCAACTGTTTCTATACATTCTTTACAGCTCAATATGGCATAGAAAGGCATTTTTATAGATTTTGATGGCTTTCTGGTGCCGATAAAGCTAAGTGAAAAGCTTAGATTACGATCATTGATCATAACTTTACTTCGTATATTTGCACGCGAAGTACATACAATCGCGTCATCTAGTTAGATTTATATCTGGGATAGGTACCCTGACCTAAGGCAAGTTTGATGATTCTATATTTGCATTCAAAAGCTATTAAGAAATCCCTTATAACGTGGTAAAACTCTTAAAACTTAATACTACCCACGCCGCTCTGTAATCCACTTTACAAATATAACACGGCGGTAAATTGCAAGTTATGCAAACTTCAGTAATCTCTGTAGTCAGATTATTATGCCTTCATTAGCGTACTTATTATTTTTGTTAGCATCGGCTAAGTAACAGCTGCATGGATCGAACTTCGAAGTTAAGCAGCACTTGTCTAGGTTAGTCCGTGGATTGGTGACCATGTGAATGTGGAGTTTATTCGCAACCTATGCTTCAGCTCTTATTCTGCCCTGTCTGCACATACCATGCAGCCTAAGTAAGAGACGAAGTATTGAACCGCAAAAAAATACTAAATCTATGATTGAACGGAACAAGCAAAATTTTTTATAAAAACTGTAACCGGATTAAGGATTTTTTAGCCTATGTTACCCGGGCCGTAATAACAAATCGATAAAAAAAAACTATTCATCAAAATCGCATGAATAGTTTAGGTGTTACGGAGGCACATATGTAAAAACAAACATACATACATTATACTGCTAAAATCATAAACCTTTCTTTTGGCTTCGCTGTATTCAGGTAAAAAAGCAAACCTTTCCTGCCAGCTACACGAAGAAGAAGTGTTCTTAAAGGCAAATTAAAAGAACTAATTTTATTTTTCTCTTGTCTTTCAATACAATTACGTATTCTGTGCGCCATATTCACAATTAACGCAACAAATGAGCTATATATCAGTGCGAATAGTCATTACTCGCTCACAGCCCATTAAGTCTTTAGTGGCTCTACTAAAATATACTAAAAGATTCCACTAAATAAAACTTTTATGGCTCTCTGATTAGATTCATTAGGCTGTTGGAGGCCTATTTAAAGAACACGTTAGAAAGTTCCATGATTATAATTTATAGGTAGGTAGATACTGTAGATACTAAACGCAAACAGGGATGTATTCTAGAGAAAGTAGTTGCTTGTGGACTAAACAGCGATTTCTGTATTAATAATTTGCTACGTCTGAAGATCTGAAAAACTTTAGTATTTGACACGTTCTTAGCTTCAAATGCTCAATCAAAATAAGGGAAAAATATTTATCAAACTTCGGTCAAGAATCTCTGAAATATTGCCAAAACTTATGCAGGAGGCTAATATTTTTCTTCTATTCTCTAATCTTTGAAACATGTAAGACAATGTAAGTATCATCATCATCAGACTTTTGATGTACCCACTGCTGGGACAGAGGCCGCTTCTCTGTGAGAGGGAATGAGACATAATCCACCACGCGGGCCGTGGTTGGTGGATGTTACATGTTTTAGATTTTTTTGTTTCTAGGACATGCCCAATTTTTTGGTTCATGGACACCGTTTTGAGAGCAATGGTGATGAAATAATTTACACAGAGTAAAGCGCCTGTCTGGGTTTGAATCTACGATCTACAACTTATAAGTCGCGGCCGTAACCACTGGGCCACCACTGTTCTAATTTCTATTCACACATCTTATACCCTCATATCTTATTTATTCAATAATGACTATTAGGATCAATGTGTGGATCCCAGCATCTAATTTTCTTCGTCTCTTCTCTAATGTTTGAAACATTATATAAGTATGTATAACATAGAATAATCTGGAATATTTTTGACAATGGTTTCCCTGAGTAATATGAATAGACCTTTCTTTTCTGTTCATAACAACATACTATAATTATAAACTGTTTGACAAGCTTATATTCTGGTGATTAATTTGCACTGCTCTAGTTTATAACGTAGCCATTCAGTTGCAGTAGGCGACATCTTCGAGCTCATATTATTAATATATTTTATGCAGCTGGTACCTAAATTATCATAACGTACGTATTATTATCCCCTATAACCAACGTTTGAAATATAAATTCCCATTTGCGGGATATATAATGAATAGATATCATCCTCGCTTTCATTTGATCTGAAAGCTTTGCGTATATTATGGGTTTGTGCGTTTGGGACAATAGGCAGACCGTGCCAAAGGAATTCTGACGTTCAATACAGTTCAGTATCAATGCGCAATGTGTTGTGTATGTCAGGTCGTTCGTACATAAAGCGAAGAATAACTCCACGCAACTTTGTGAGTCAAACAGTCTCCCACAGACAGGCACAATGCGACATCAAAAAACACTCGTCACATAGGTGTCGCACTATGGCGTTGTAACTTTATGTAGGAAGAGCCTTTACGTACAAATATTTGGTGAAAGGTTGACAAATTTATTATTTAGGATCTGCATGAATTGGTTCCCCTTTTAACGGTTTTGAACTCGTGATAGTAACTGAATGAACATACTTTTAGGGAAGAGAATGAACAAATTATATTGTCATTTTATTTTGTGTTAGGTACAAGAAATGGGGTGACTATTTTGAGTGGCACTACTGGCTGGGCGCACAAATATTATTTATTTACATAACCTGTAGTTGTATGTAGTTTAAGAAGAAATTTTAACCATACATTTTTCTGTGCAAAAATATTTTTAAGGATGCAAATCGTTTTCGTAGGCAAAAGCAGCGAAAATATATCGTGTTGTTATTTTTTTTAAAGCAAAACTATTACTTAAACGATAAAACCATGTTTCACAAATAATGTTGGTAAGTACATAAATATTTTTTTTAGTAGGCGGCCATCCGTTGTGGAGGTCTGATAGGCAGTCGCTCCATGTAAAACACTGGTATTTAGCTGAATCCGGTAAGACTGGAAGCCGACCCCAACAATAATTGGGAAAAAGGCTAGGCAGATGATGATGAGTAGGCGTCCTTCTCAGAAGATCTCCCAATACTGAATTTTTATGCAAAGCGACCAAACTTTCAACAGCATTCCAAACCATTCATCATCATCATCTTATCATCCGAAAGACGTCCACTGCTGGACATAGACCTCCCTCAAGCGTCGCCACATTGATCGGTCCCGTGCGCCTCGCATCCAATGGATCCCCGCAACCTTGACCAGGTCATAGGTCCATCTGGTGGAAGGCCAAACCGTAAGTTCAATTGAATAGAAAACTCCAATTGTTCCCCTCAGGAATTCAACTTAAGACTTTAGAAGACGGTGTTTACAAAATCTATCTGCCCAGCCTTTTCCTAAGTACAGTAAAACTAGTTGCATGCGACATTCTTTAAATTTACACAATTAAGGTATAAGTCATCGCTCCACCTTGTGGGAGGTCTTCCAACGCTGCAACATCCGGTACGCGGGGCCGTAAGGTTCAACAAAAAGGAGCCGTCCTTCGGAACCTTACGGCCCCGATGAAAGATCCTGAAAGAGATTGATGTTGAGGTCAAAGACATATGACTAGACTATGTTTCTATAATAGTCAATTTGACCTCTGTACCATTTTTTAGTTACTTTTTAATAGATCCCTGAAGTTCTACAACAAACTACACGGAACCTTTTTCAAATTTATCAAAATTAGAGCTACAATTTCTATTGTTACGCAAAACTAATACCAAAGGCAATATACCTTCATTACTATTAATTGAGATTTAATCGAATTTACTAAGTAAACAGTCGTAAGTTGCCAATATATAAAATATCCTGATTCGAACGAAAATATTGCAATGGGTTCCGTAAGTGTCTTCGAATGTGTGCAGTTGAGTCGAAATGGTGCTAAAGACAGATTTGTTGAAAGTTGTTCGGTGTAATGTGTTCAATGGAACGATAATGGTGATTTCGACGCCATTTTGGGAAACGAATCTCCTATACGGACATTTGAAACGACAGTTATTGACCTTAACACATGGTTGCTGAATATATGTCCGTCATCTGTTTTTATGACGTTAAGCTTGGATGAGTCGAAATGTGAATAGATGTCGCTGATATAAAATTTCCTGGGACCTGTTGTGATGTTCTGTAAAGTTTATTTTAAACCTCACACGAGTCAAAGCAGATTGACTTGGGTTTACATAAAGTAAAGCGCCTGCCTTGTTGTGTTCGAACCCACGACCTACGACACGTAAGTCGGGGAAGGGAGGGACCCCCCTCCCTTTTACGAGTTTGTAGACATAATTTTAACAAACTTTACTTTTAAACATCGATAAAAAAGTATGTACCTCTATCTAGGTGCTTATTATTTTTTTGACGTCAATTTCAGTTGCAATCATTACCGAAATACGGAATAAGAACTACATTTTGTATTCGAATAAAACAAAAAGCTTCAGCATTTTCAGTTGATACTTTATGTATATTTTTATTAATACTGCGCATTCATTATAAATTTCGTACAAAAACGTATGAGGCAGACTACAGAATATTTCAAGAGATGGAGATGATCAATCAAAATATTTCCAAAGATAGGAATTATAAAAAAATAAATAAAATAAAATGTTTATTTGCACCTTCAAAAATTAACATAAAGAAACAGGTTTACAATAAAATAGGCCGAAAGGTAGTTACAATATTTAACGTGTTAGAGTTGCAACTAATACCTAAACTAAGATAACTTAATATCTTGTAATATAGGTATCGGCGTCCACCCTCAATTGTATTCACATAATATTAATTGTACATTAGAGCCAAAAGATTAATACAGCTTTATAATTAATAATTCAAATTTCCGTTATACAATTTAAAAAGATAAAGGATCATTCTAAGTACAAAAATAAACCAGACAAGTAAAACTGCTTCTTTCTCTTCTCCCAAAACAATTCATCTATAATTTGATTGCTTGCTTATAAATTTACAATGCAAGAGAGAAAAACAAAAGTTTGAGGAAGTAATTAACACTAATAAGTTTATTATTTGATAACATGAAAAGGATTTAAGAAAGATTGTAATTGAGTGTTGTGTTGTGGGGGTGTGGGTGTGTTTGGGTGTGAGGGTAATGTGAGTGTGTTTGGGTGTGTATGTCATGTAAGTGTGCGTGGCAGAGTGGTTGTGAGTGTTGTGGAGAGAGTGAAGATGTGTGTGGAGTGTGTGAGGGTGTGACTACGTATGGGATATGCCTATACATGTGTTTGGCGTTTACAATACATAAATACTTGCAACTTACGGAGTATTTATGCAGGGACATGAAACAATTTTTCAGTTTCGTCATATGTGAGTGATAGGAGCCAGCTGATCACTTTCTGTTTACACTCTCTCTTTGACAAGGAGTAAATTTCATTTTGTTTGTTAGCCACGTTATACAGTCTTGGGCCCAGGAACAGGTTAAACCTTTGAGCAAAAGATGTTCTACAAGCCCCAGACTTACATATTTCTAACCGCCTTCTCCCCGAGTTTTCTTTTGCAGTAGTATTTAGTCTGATACCGGAATGTTGTCTCACAATTAACAGTAGTACAAAAAGTTTACGTACCGTAAGTACATTACTAACCCTGTACAGCTCCGTCGTGGAAAAATCCATGGGCTTAAAGTAACAAACCTTAAGCAAAGCTCTTTGAGCACGTTCAATAATTAAATTATGCGTTTTGGCAGCACCACCCCAGATAGGGATGCAATAAGTTATTACTGCTTGGCACAATGAATAGTAGATCACTTTCATTAAATTGGTACTGGCTGAATATCTGATTTTTTTGAATACATAGATAAGTTTTCTAATTCTGTTAGCAAGATTAATAATATGATTTTTAAAGTTCAAATTTTTGTCAAATATAAGACCTAGATATTTTATAGATTCAACCGAAGACAATGACGGACAGGAGCAATTTACAGTTTCAGTATTACAAGTGTGAGCGATTAAGTGATGTGTCAGTTGGCGCGATTTACCGGGGTTGCGAATTGAGAAAGGGATGAATTTAGTTTTATCTGTATTTAGCGAGAGATGATTTATGGCAAGCCAGTTAGTGACCATATTGAAACCAAATTGTGCCTTCTGGTAAACTTCATCCCAAGTGTCACCATGGAAAGTTAGGGTCGTATCATCGGCATATGAAATAATTTTACAGTTTTCGATATTAAGTTGTGTAAGCTCATTAATGTACACTATGAATAACGTTGGGCCCAAAATACTACCCTGTGGCACTCCATGGGTAACAGGCAGATCATCACTCATATAATTTGCAATTTTGACCCTTTGTGTTCTTCCGGATAAATAATCTTGAAGCAAATTCAGTTGTTTTCCCCGAATACCAAGTTGATGTAACTTGTTAACTAGGGTGGGAATAGAAACCGTGTCAAAAGCTTTTGCCAGATCGAGAAAAATAGTGAGACAATTTTTTTTGTTATCTATTGTTTTAACAATGTGATTAGTAAAATTATTTAATGCATCTTCTGTAGACTTGCCGGATCGGAAACCAAATTGATGATTAGAAAGTAGATTATACTTTTCTAGATATTTTATTAGCCTTGTATTAATTATCCTTTCTAAAATTTTTGACAGAGATGTAAGAATAGAAATAGGTCGATAGTTAGTGACACAGTTTCCATCTCCACCCTTGAAAATGGGTCGAACTATAGACCGTTTAAGTGAGTCAGGAAATGTTCCCAGCCTTAGGCACATGTTAAAGATATACGTAAGCGGGGGCACTATTTTGTTTTTTATCATTTTAAGTACAACAGATGAGATTCCATCATCACCTGCAGCACAGTTACTCCTCAGCCCACAGATTAGTTCTTCAATTTCGGTTTCATCAGTGTCAAGAAGAGCAAATGAATTGCACGATGAGGAAGACGTGTTGCATTGCCGAACATTGGACATGGCACTGAGAAATGATCCAGTTGGAGAAACAATTTTGTTAGCTAAGTTTTCCCCTACAGTAGCAAAGAATTTATTTGTGGCATTGACAGATTCCTGCGGTGTTGGCTCCATTGAAAGCAGATCTAATGAGTTATCCTTTTTTACATTTCTATTTGTTATATTATTAATAGCATTCCATATATTTT
This sequence comes from Anorthoa munda, assembly GCA_945859665.1. Taxonomy (NCBI): domain Eukaryota; kingdom Metazoa; phylum Arthropoda; class Insecta; order Lepidoptera; family Noctuidae; genus Anorthoa; species Anorthoa munda. The sequence goes on from OX243908.1 coordinate 21,539,760, forward strand.
TACTATTTTTACCCGCTTCTTTGAGTAGATTTTTTTCATATTCACGCTTTAATTTCTTAACAAGGTTATTATAGAAATTTCTGTATCTCTTATATGTTATTTCCAGCACTACGTTATCCGGATTAAGTTTAAATTTTTTGTGCATCCGATCCCTGTTGCGAGTACACCTTATGAGTCCAGTTGTCATCCAAGGTTTCATAATTCTGTTTCTATTTGTTATATTTAGTATTTTTGTGTTTACCTGTATGATATCAGTAATTTTAGTTATAAATATGTCCATAGCCTCATTCGGATCAGTCGCGTCAAAAATTGATGTGAAGTCAAGATGATCACATGCCATCTTAATTGCCTCATAGTCAAGTTTTTTTATTTGCTTTTTTAATGATTTACTAGTGTTATTAACTTTAGCACAGCACAATATAGGTGCATGATCAGTTATAAGGGAATCTATTATAAACGTACTTACAGGTACATTAGTATTCAAAACCACATGATCTAGACAACTATTCGCACGTGAAGCTTTATTGAATGCTGGAAGAAATCCGTTTAGAGACAGAAAGTCAAAGTACTCAGACAAAAAACGATCAGAGCTGTTTGCCGCAATATTTATGTTAATGTCGCCTACAATTATTATATTTTTGTAAGATGATAACCCATCTATTATTTTTTGTAAGGATATTAAGAAATTACTGATAGTTTTGAAACAGAAGGGACGGTATATAGCTATAACAGCTATATCTGCACTCGTTTTAATAAGTATGCAGTTTGCTTCTTGAATGACGGGTTCTTCAAGAGAGGCTTTTAAAGCATTTTTTATGAATACTACAACCCCATCATTCTGGTTATAGTGCGTGGATGTGGAGAAACTTAAATATCCGTCGAGGATAGGAAGATTCCGAACGCACGACATCCAACACTCCGAAAGAACAATAATGTCACTTTCAAATTGAAATCTTTGGAGGAGGATATTCAAACTATCAAAGTTAGCATTAAGACTACGAATATTTTGTGATAATATTTTTAAGTAGCAATTTGGTTCCTTCAGAATAGATGCACAACACTCAGGTTCACAGGATACGGTATCGGATATCGAATAGTTATCAATCTCATTTATTAGATCCTTATCGAATTTTAACATTTATATATTTGAATGATACATCGTACGGGCTTCCAAGACCATCTAGTGACGGGAAACGGAGGTGTTCACTTAACAAGCGCTCTGATGGTACCCATACTTCAATATTTATATTTACAGTTTGATAATTTAAAAATGCTATCGGTTGGCCAGCGTAAGTTCGCCTGTTTGTGCGTAAGAGATCGTTTATGATATTATGTATGTTAATATTGTAAAACTTGTGAAAGTTTTGCTTAGCAAATCGTAGTCGTGCTCGAAAAGTTGCTGAATACTTTGTCTCTACTAACATTATTTTAGCACATATGTTTGATATTTGAATGTAATGAGTGTGTGTATATATATTTATTGTGTATAATTGGTAATGTATGAAGGTGGATGTTTTGTATATGTATAGTGTTTTATTAAACATACTGTGGTGAATATTAAGTAAACAGTGAAAAAGGATACCAAGAGTTATCAATTCAATCAACATATTATTTCTATAACAACAAAGCATGCAGAAATCCATTGTAGCAGGAAAAGAGACCTGGCCAGCCTTAGAGCTTAGTCATTCTTTGTTTAGTTGTAGCTTGCAGAAGTCCCCTTCACAGTCGATTCGTATTGCGGGAATACCCTCCCTTTTTCTCAAGAAAATCTTGCCGTACGAGACCCAGCAGTAGCTATACTCAAGTGTTTTTGCCTTTTCTCGTGCAAGATAGAATAATCGCCTCTTCTTAGCTGTTAAGTTTTCAGACATATAGATTGGATTTGGTGAGCCATCTAACAGTATGTCTTTTGAGGAAAATTTGTTATCTCCGTTTTTCTTGTTATAGTTTTTGTAGGCGTGTAGGAGACAGTCTTTAGCAACAACTGTGGTCATATCAACTATCACTGTGCCACCACTCCTTTCAGATTTGGACTTTAGGCGATAAATATCCCGAATGTCTGATTGTTGTAGGTTGATATTCAGAACCTTACTGGTATCAATGAGAGTCTTGGAGAGAGAAACTTTGGTTTCATTTTTGCTCAAAGGCAAGTTTCTTATCTCCAAGCTGGATGACTTATTAAAGGTCTCTAAGCTTTCTATTTTCTCCTCCAATATCTGTATGTATGCCAATTTTTCTCGATTTTCCCTCTCCAGATGACCCAATTTTGGTAGTAATTCGTCGTATTTTGCTGATAAGAATTTGGTGGTTTTTTCTATCTCAGCGTTTTGGCTCTTAATATCATTAACTGTACTCATCAGTGTATTATACCTTGAATCCTGACTATCCGTAAACTCTTTCATCATTTTTCGAATTTCCCCTAAGAAGTCGTTTAAGTAATCATCATGTTGATGCTTGCGTTTGAACCTCTGAGTGATGTTAGTTAGATTCTGTGGCAATGTAGAAACAGAGCTTACCTCCGGTTCAGAATCATACAGCATTTCTGTTGGCTTATTCGGGGGAGTTCTCCTCGACATATTTCAAGTTGTTATATGTATATCAAATAAAAACAATATATTATTTTAGCTCACAAGATTATCCAAAAGATTTGCAAAATGAACAAAAAGAAAAATCAACAAAAAGTTCAACTTGGCAATGTTGGATTCGAACGTGCACGCATCTGCACGGCAACCACAGCGCTATACCACTAGACCAGACGAGCTTAAGTAACTCGTTCGAATTGTTAGTTCTGTAGTTAAGTTGTGATTGTGGAGCGACGGAAACTAATGACTTTGCATTTTTTGATAATGACACGGCTCACTAACACTACGAGTAGGTACAAGTTTTTTTCCTTCCTCCGATCTTAAAAACTTTGAGATTTCACTTTATTCACTGGTTGTCACTTAAATTAATATGCACAGTCCAAAGGAACAGCTCCTAGGCTACACGTTCTTATATGACAGACACAAATTAATGCAGCTTTTATCAACTTTTGAAATTAAAAACACGGATACAAAGAAACGGCTGTCTGACTCATAACAAGACGGTGGGTGAAATGATGAATTATGTTTCGGTGTACCGGTGTAAACTGCTCAGTTCGTCGTATTCTGATAAACAGTTTTTGTTTTAAAAATATTTTTTGGATATAAAATTCTGGGAAGTTATTATAATTTTAATATGTTGAAACACGGACAGTACGTAGAACAAAGTATATTCCATGAAGTAAATAAACATGTTAGTACATAGTTCGAGGAAACTCAAACTATAAGGAAGCATCTAGCTACCTACTAGTAAGTGAATTATGGTTGACAATGTTCCAAAGAAAACATATATAAACGGAAAAGCCGGTCATTGACTCCCTACTATCTTCCAACGGAAAATCCGATAGGTTCACTATTAACCTTATTTTAATTATAGCAGCTTTATACTTCAAAATAAAACTAAAAACAATTGACAGCCCTTTTAACAAAACCGACAAAGTAAAAAGAGGAATGACTAATTCATATCCAAATAATTTAATTGTTATTCCACTCAGATCTCTAATTCTACAGACTTACCGTCCACATTTACGTGTAAAAAGGCCTGCGGATAGCCAGAGGCCCTCGTGAGGTTTTACCGGGCATCAGTCCCTAATGAAAATGAAGAGGCGTGAATAATGGTTGCTTTACACGGGGAAAGTTTCTAGCTTTGAATAGGCAAGTATCGGGATAAGTTCACTCGTGTTAATAGTAACATGTTGCTCACATGTAGAAAGCCGAAATAAGCTACCTCTTTTCTAAACGAATCGCATTCTTGAAAGACAGAGACAATTCTATTAATAATTAAGAACGTTCACATCATTTGTCCAAAAAAAAACCTCTTATTATTCTAAAATGTTTACGAGCTTTTGATATCGAATTTTATTAGAAAACAGTACGATGGGATTTACATCATCACAAAGTGTATCTACAAAACACCCCAAAATAAAACATTATATGGGGCAAGTTTTTGACTTTAATTGCCGCTCAGATGAGATTGCGACTGTAATTTGAATATGTTTACCTAACTGCCCAAGACGGAGGGTAAGTCAAATCAGAGTTCAGTCAGAAATTCGCTTGGTAATCATATTCCAATTTAGTTATTCCTTCAAGTCTAAACACAGCCATGAGCGCGATAATCAACTGCAGTGTCTCGCATGTTTCAATTCTCGCCTCTCGACAATCGAGAAACTAACTCCGTCTAAACGAGCCTTTAAACGAATGACCCCGGTCGGTCAGCCAAGTGTGGTCCAGATGTAGGCCACGGTCAGCAAGTTCACCCCTCGGATTTACATATTTTCTACTTTAATTAGTACGTAAATCACAGAGCTCTGTGTACGGAGGGTTCATATTACCTGAAACTAATAATCCCTCTTTACTTATGTATGCTGTGGTTAGTGGATATTGATATATTGGAGTTTTCGTTTTAGAATGGGTTTATTTTTTAGGCTGGTTCGAGGCAGTAGTGTTATATTGTAGAGATAAAGGAGAAAAGTCTTGAAATGAAAAGGATGAAGAATGAAAATTCCTAGCAGCGCTGCGCAGGTAGGTCTTCAGTTAAAAAAGAAAAAGGCAATAGCTAGAGCTACCTAATACGTATAAACTTATTTCAAAACTGGGCATGTTTATTTTGTGTGTATAAAACAAAACAGTATGTCGTTTTGTATGTAGGTTCGTATTGCACATACTTGCTTAATGTGCAATTAAAGTACAGAATGTAGCAACATCCCAATTTATTATGGGACAAAAAAGAAAACATGCTTAATTAGAGCCGAGTTTTTCGCCAATATTTTAGGGTAGGCGAAATCGATGACCCTCTTTACATCGTAACTAAATACTTTGCTTACTTTTATTTTGTTTCGGAACCTCGAAGTACTTATTTACCGATCATTAAATGTTCTGTAAGTTTGGGACGTGACTGAAACATTCCGATGGTGAGGTTTAGGACGGTTACGAGACCCAAGATGTGAGCCTGTATTATTAGCTCGCCAGTTTCGAATGTAGATAGGTATACACACTTGAGCCAGGGTATTTATTCTGTACGTTACAACGTTATTACATACCAGGACACCATATAATAAATTTGTAAGTATCCAAGTCCGAACGAATCTGATTTCCGTTAATTCTTTTGTCTATGTTTGCTTTCAAGAAAAGTTTATGATTGATTACTCGTATAGAGCTTTGAAAAAATAAAAACGCTTTTTTATGTAAGGTGCCAGTGCCGCACAATTACTCAGCAATTAATGTTTACTTGTAAATGACCGCATTAGAAATCATAATTACCTACCCAAGTAACACAGGAAGCATTTTAACAAACGAATAGTAAACTTATGTAGAACTTAAGGCCCGTATAAACTCTTATATAAGCTCACCGAGCATCTTGATGCTTTATACTGGCATTTTTAAACCATTATGATGCTTTACACTGTATAACGTTTGGATAATGGCATATGAAAATGCTTTTGTAAAGCCTTTAGTTTTAGTGCAGCAAACCACCACGCAGCTGTACAGCTTTCAGCTGCTTTAAGTGCATTTGGATTTACAATAGCATTTTTAAGTAGTAAATAAATGTTTAACAGCATATACATGAACCATTACAATGCACCGTAAATCCGTTATACAGCTTTAATCTATTTTGGTGCCCTTTGTTGTATAATAGCACATTAAGTGTTTAGTAAAAGCCTAGACCTGCTGAACAGCATAAACGTGAATCAATTTAAAGCTTGCATTTTTAAAGATTAATTGAGTTCTGTTGAATAGCGAACAGCTCTTTAATCAAATACAAGTGAGTTATTGTAATGCGTAAAGCTGTATATAGGTTCATTTTACTATATTCGTAAAACCATTTGAGGCCATTTTGAGGAAAAGCACAATATTCGCTATAAACACGTTTTTTTTGTTGACGGCAGCATAATTGTTTTAATAGGTCACGCGCAGGCATATGGAGATTATGCGTTCAGAAAGCTATTTTGTCAACAGACTCTTGGCAAACGGATACAAGTTGTACAAAAATTCTGAAATTGGTTTTTTGTTTTGCTCAAGGATCCCCAAAATTGCGTTCAAGTAACAGCACTATTTCAGTTTACATCAATTCTACTGGTATATTGGTGAACCCATATAGAACTACTTTATAGACAATAACACTACAGTGGTTCATCAAAAGTCTTCTCACTGCCCTCTGGCTTAATAATTGTTCACGTGTGAGTATTTATACTGCTGGTGGCATTAATTAGCCTTTTTAAAGGCTCACCGGGCTGCTACAGACCGACACCATATTGTAAATATTTTATAACCAAAAAGTATTATCATTCGGACCTATTTATAAAACAATTAGGCCTATATAGTAATAATATAACTTAATTTAATACTGTCCAACCAATACTATTGTTAATTATGCAAAATTCGTTCTATACTAAAACTACACAATTTTTTTGGTTATTTTACACATATATTTAATAACATTTTTCAACAAAACCACATAATATCGAGGGCCCGTGAAAATTTTCAATGAAATTTATATAGACATTTACAGTAAACTACATTGCGCAGTAATATTTGAAGGCATTAAATAACAAAAGAGTCTAAAACTTAAACAGTATTATATATTTTGTTTTGATGCAAACAAATATGGAGTCACTCCTTCAGTTTTGACCCTCTTCGTCCATATTATATTGCGACACAAAGTATTTAAATTACAACGATAATTGTATTACAACATTTGTACCGTGGTATTAGAGATGTTTTTGCAATGATGTAGGGTTTAATTAAGTTCTAACTGTGAACACTTAAATAGCTTCAATAATTCTTATACTACATTCTAATGCTAGTCTAATGCTTTTGTAATGCAATTAACATCTTCACTATCAATAATATTGCTAGTATAATGCTTCTGTAATGCGATTGGCAACTTGATTGACCATAATATAGCTTCTTTAATGCGATAGGCAACTTCATTGACCACAATAATGCTAATATAATGCACCTGTAATGCAATTAAACAACTCTTGTGAACCTATTTAGGATCTAAAGCCGTATAATTTGTGTCCAAATAAGCATTACAGTAGCCGTACAATCGTTTGTAATGCTACTAAAGAACTAACTCAAAATGCGAAAACGATACAGAAATGCTGTAAGTCGGCCGTTATACTGCTTTGATGTGTTACTTGGGTAATTTTAGCTTTTAATCCAATCTGTTTACAACGATTACAACGCATATAAAGTTCGAAGCAGTAGATTGCGTGTTAGTTGCTATAAAACCTACAAAATGAACCTAAACGGTGTAAATAAAATGAATAGCTATTATTTAGCATTATCCTAACATATTTGTTTACTTCGTTCAATGGTGGAGCTAGCCAATCGATTTTAGTACGCATTCTGGTAAATATGACGGCGTGTGGAACCAGCCGGCTTGCATGAATAGTGGGCGGTATATTTTTATGTGTGCCTGTAAATAGAAAAGCTCTGATAGGTTTTTCATGATCCCCTGGTTCAGCAAATAAAATGTTCACCGAGTCAATTTATGTTTTGCGTAGATTTTGCTTTCACTGTTTCATAGGCCGTTGATTTATTTACCTGCATTCGTTAACAGACTGATTTTAACACGTCATACTGAACGGTTTTCCTATGAAAAGTGTATAGGATTCGTGGAAATAAAAATCAACTTTCTGTAGGTACAAATATTTATAAACGGTCAACATGTTTGCACAAAAATTACAATAATTTCGTGGGGAAAATCTTTCTACCTATCATCCGATTTGATAAAAGATTTTTCCAAAGCCAATAAAGCAACAACATTTCGTAAATCTAAATTGACAGTTGTAAATCTCTTTTAGGTTCCATGTTTATGTCGGTTTTTCGGCATTTTAATCTCTATAGATTTTAACGTTAGCACAGCTTTAGTATCATGAACACAGAGTATTGATCACATGGAATGATAATATTAGAACTGCAGTTGTGCATCCTAAGACCACAGGGCTGGCAGGGGACTTTACTGTTAGTTTACTGATCCACTGCCAAGTAACATTGGCTTGCTCATCACCATAATTTCAGCCAAATTACATCCACTGCCAAACATAGACCTCCCCCAAGCGTCGCCACATCTACGGGTCCTGTGCTTATCACATCCAGTTGATGTCCGTGGCCCTCATCACGTCATCAGTTCTGTAGAATATAGTAAAACGTCGCCTGGAGTTTGACTAACGTAGATTGACAAAATATGCCAATAGAGGTCAGTACTAACTAAAAAAAGACGTTAAAAAACGTTAAATAATAAATAATATATATATTCCATTGAGTGGCCTTGTAGCCCGGACTGTCAGCACGTTAGATAGTTAATCTTAACACCAGCCTCAATCAAGCTTTGCTATAGCCCAGGGTAGTTTGATGGGTCCCCCACTATTCATAGTATATATAAATGACTTGCCTAAACATGTAGACCAACCAGTTACACTCTTTGCTGATGATAGCACTATTACAACTCAATGTAATGCTAAAGATAGTTACAATAATGACATAAATAATTCTCTGACATCAATAATAAATTGGATGAATAATAATAATCTAAAAATTAATCTTAATAAAACTAATGTTATGCACTTCAGTCAACGTTTATCAACTACGACTGATCTTAACGTCCAATACAATAATAGAATTATTATAGAAGTTGACAACACCAAATTCCTTGAGGTCACGATTGACAATAAGCTAAACTGGAAAGCACACATAGAAGAACTCTGTAAAAATATTAGCAATTCTTGTTATGCGCTGTTCAAACTGGTCCCGGTGCTTAACATTGAATCATTGCTCTCGGCTTATCACGGTTTGGTTTCTTCTCATTTGAGATATGGGATAATTTTCTGGGGCAACTCAACCAACAAGGACATACCCTTTAAAGCCCAAAAAAGATGAATCAGGACTATGTTTAAGTTACAGTCAACTGAAAGCTGTAAGCCCTATTTAAAAAAATATAAAATATTAACTCTGCCTTGCCTTTACATTTCAGAAATTGTCACGTTTGTAAAATTAAATCGACATTTATTTCCACTTCAATCTGAAGTGGTTGATCGCAACCATAGTAGGCGTGATGACAGTATTCTTTCTCTACACAGCTCGAAAACAGCATTAATGCACAAGAGTGTTTTCTGTATGGCCCCTAAAATTTTTAATAAACTCCCAAATAGTTGGAAGGAACTTAATGTCCGTCAATTGAAAAAGAAATTAAAGATACTGCTAGAAAGGAAAGCATACTACAGTATTCTAGAATTTCTTAATGACAACATCTAATGCCGTGTGGTTACCAATGTTATCAATACATCTTTGACGTAATCTGTGCTTATAGTAACATAATTATTATTGTTATTGAAATTAATACATTTGACATTTTATTTGACATTAGATTTGACATTTTATTTGACATTTGACACTGGATAATTTTAATTGACATTTAATAATTGTTATTTAGCTACTGTTATCTGATTTTGAAATTGAGATTTACTATTTTGTTCTTATGTAATCTAATATTTTATCTAATGACTTTGATTGAACTACTGAAATTTGAATATTTGTACGCCACTAAGGCCAAACATGACTGATCCTAATCTATGTTGTAATTTAATAACTTGCATGCTCTGTATGTGTACTCATGTTTCCACAAATAAATAATCTTGAATCTTGAATCTTGAAACTTGAATCTTGAATCTTGAATAGCTCTCCTTAGTCATTCAATACTCCGTGCATACGCAGTATGACCGCATTCGAATCTGCGAAATTGTTATTTAACTTCAATGTTCAGTTCACAAAGCTTTTAAAATGTATCGAATACCTTTACTAAGTACAGTTAGCTCGACGACAGTGATAATGTCTTTTTAAACCCTGGGTTTTTAATATCAATGAGCCAATATTGTTATTCAGCAGGAGGACAATATTGACCCCATGATATTCTCTAAGTCCTTCTAGGAACTTTTATACCGCGATACCTCGAATAAGTCCTTGCGGTATGCATCCTCGCCACCTCTTCCTGACCCGACCTCGGTAGAATCATCTAACTTCAGATACCATTGTATGGGGGTTTTTTCTCCAGAAGTTTAAAACTACAGAACACTTAAACTACGGCAATCGCCTTTAATGTTACGAACTAAAGACTGTTACCATGAACGTGTGGTTGACAGTTCCTATCTACGAGTAGGTACTTCGTTACTTAAATGCGGCTTTCGTCACGTTTTATATTAAATTTCGCCAACGTGACAAAAAACGTGCCCGTCACCTTATTAATTTTTTAGACTTTGAGGATTAAATAATTATAATTGCATCCCGTGACTCCACTTGTTGGTACTGTTTTTATTTTTTCAGGATGAATGTTTGAACACGTAACAAGCTACCTTTTGTATAGAAATGGTTTTTTTTTTAAATTAAACTGATAGCATACCAATATAAGAGCTATTTATGAGCCTCCACGAATGATAGACACAAAATTTTACTTATATATAATTTTAGGGATAACACTGGTCAACGCCGCGCTGCCGCGCCGGCCCTGGGGTAGAGCGAGAGGTGCGGTCGCTCTAGGCGCTATATGGCAAGAGGCGCCTAAAAGCCAAACGCAAAAAACAATTTCCACCGCTATATACAATTTTGGTCGCGCCTTTTCAGTGTTGATATTTGCAATAAAAATTGATGATTAAAAATTTGGTAATTATAATTTATTTAACATCACACTTAATATTATAAAGTTTGTAGTGTGTATGTTTGTTACTCTTTTACGTAAAAACTACAAAACAGATCTGTATGAAATTTGGCACAGATATAGATTATAGTCTGGAATAGCACATAGGCTTTATCCCGGGAATATGTTCCCTTGGGATAATTTTCGTCGATAAATTTTCAGAAGCTAGTTTAACGTAAAACCGAAGTAGAATTTACGTGAAGTGAAAGCGTCGACCAAAGAGCGCTGAAAGACAATCGCTCTACCCTGATCAAGAGCTAGAGCCGGTGCTGCCGCTGGTGCACACAGGGTAGTCAGTCAGCGGTTAGCTCCACTACTACCTTGCTTATTGACTAGTATCTTCCTCAAAGCACGGCACTTTTTCTAAAGAAGAAGAATCATTAACTTATTCCAACTATTTATATTTCGCGACGATACGAGAAACAAAAAATCACTCGAAAGCGCTAAAAGTATATCCTATAAGATTCTTATGATGCTGCTTGTCTGCTTACCTTCAGTGAAAACAAGGAGTACTTTTGTCTAAACGTGTAACTTAAATAAAAAGCTTAGTAGATATAAAAAGCTTGTGAATATGGTAAGATGAACAAGAAAAAGTTTATTTGATACTTAGTTTTTTTCCTTCTTTACCTACTTTATTTTGGCCCGACAATAGTAAAATATGAAGAAAATAACCACGATACGGTCCAAAACTATTTACGTATCTCGTTATATTTTTCACAGTACTAACTTCCAGCTTCTAAGGTTTATAGATAAAGCCCTTATTAGGACAGAAAACCATATTACATTAAACTTTATGTTGGATATGACCAGATTCCGGCTATAAAACTCATTTCAAGATACCACTATCATAAAGGCCGGCAGGATTACCGTTTGGCCTTATAATCCAATTAAACTAAGGCACAGTATACACACTGGAGCATTAGGGAGCTAATAGCGACCGATGCTACGCCTCAAGTCACTAGGCTTAGGTACGGTTGGCAGACCAAGGCTTAGATGAAAAACTTAGGTATCAATTTCCAGTAAAGCTGTATATCAAAAATTTCTCAGATCCCATGTAGAGCAAAGCTTCTAACTCTGAAGCCCTAACTTCACAAACTCTACACATTAGTCAAAATATGTGGCTTGGCCGTTTAGCTGCTGTCACAAGGGCTTAAGGTGAAAAATGTATTCACGGTTCATTACTTTTCTGTTATACAATAGTTCTTGTAGTAACGAAAAATGGCGACGAGGAGTTGCGCATACGAAATACGTGAAACCTATAAGTGGTGACTTCTAGTAACGAAAAATATGACGGTAGTTATTTTCAACAAAAGTTACGAATAATCACCCATTTCTCAATTATTTAGCACAAAAGCAAATAAGAACAAAACTGATTTAACATAATTACCCATTACAATTTGTACAACACAATTATTATAATTTTACCAGACATTTATTTTTATCCTTTCTAGCAACCGAGGGTTAATGTCGACGTAAATAAAATAAATAGCCATTCTCATCAGCCTATAGAAACAAATGAATGTTTCTAGAAAGAGACCTTGATAAATTTTAATATATTTGTGACTTTGCGCTTGTATCTAAGAAGCAAAGGGTTTTTTAAACTAAATTACTCTATCATATCTAGGATACATCTATGTTTCATATTTATACGATATTGTTATATAACCATATGAATAATATCGTATTTGAAAAATGATTTTTGGCATTTGATATTTTGGAAGGCCTCCTACACATAGCCACGTCCAGAACCGAATTTCGGCGAACACCATAATCAGTTTTGTTTGTTTTTTTTATATTCTTTAAAACGTGTTTTATAGCCCTTTACACAAGCCTGTATTTACACAATAGATATCGCTTTCATAGCATAAACTTTGTGGCTGAACGTCATCATAAAACCCAGATTTCCCCGAACCACGGGTTTAAACAACCCTTCCTCCGTCACTATTTGACTTTCATTACAACGAAAATCTTCAGAACGTTTCGGCGGCCGTTATTCAAACAAAGTATGAAAGATACTATCAAAATTACGCCTACGAATTCTTAAAGCTATAATAAGTCGGGATTTGTTCTACCGCAAAATATTAATGAAAACTTTACGGCATTACCTTTAAATTGATTACTTTTACGAAAGTAATTAATGTAAGCTATATTATTAGTCCCCAAAGATATTGAACGGGCAGGATTTCATTAATTCCCTTTACGAGGAACCCCGAGGGGTTCTAGTAAAATATAGCCACTAAGGTATAACGGCGAGACTTACAGGGAATTTCCGGCATGTTGTCCCTCCGGCTAATTTGATACTGAGGCATCGTTTTTGCCAGTTCAAATAGACCCTTAAAATTTTTATACGGCTGTTGTTTCCACTAAATACCGGCCTGGTATTAGAAGGTAACAGCAATGCTAAAGAGCAACGGTTTGGAACAATTCTGAGAGGAATACGGTTCGCAAAAGTTTACTTATTTTGGATTTGTTTTTGTAATAGGTATTCTACCCTTGTTTTATGAGTTTTGCAGGTATTTATAGATCACATACAAACTGCAATAAGGCCAAAAAGGTAGAACAATACTGAACATATGTACCTAATTAAGTAATTACCACATACCTACTCCGATAAAAAGGGCATGACAAATCTCTTAACTCAAGGCCGTATAAATAAAACAATATATTATTTATTGTACACCTAACAAACATATACAAATACAAAAGGACAACTTATGTAGAAGGCCAACTGTCCTATGAAAAATTTGTACTTATAGCCTAAGATCCCACCGCTAAAATCAGCAGGGACTTTTTTCTTGGTTAAACTTTGTTTTAATGAATGATACTTGATAGTATAACAGTTTGCTGCTGGGTTGCTTGGCAATAGGAATTTTGGAAAACAGGAGAACTTTATCGTCAGTTTATGAAATTAGTAAATAATGTGGAATGGAGTGAATAAGTGTACTTATCCACTTACTATACCTACCGTTATACACCTACGAGGAATACAAACGTGATTGTTTGTTTAAGGTGTGTTTCGGCTGGTTCATCATTTAGAAGCATAACGTTTATTTAGGGATCCTTGACTAAGGTAGTTTGTTATTGTAAGATCAGCTCAAATGTTATGTCAGGAGTAGCATTACGAAAGTAAACTGCCTTGATGATACTGACGGATGTTTTGCTGTTCGAAACAATATTGATCTCAAGCGTTAAGTACAGCTGAGCATGAAGTTCTGGGTTTGATTCTCGGGTATGGCAAAGTTTAATAAGGTTTTTCTATTTGAAATTTCTCAGTCGGCCGTGGTGGCTATAGGCATGCCTACTTGAGAAATTCCCCATTACCCGTGGGATTTGCCTAAATTTATCAGGCGAAATATGAGTGTACCTATCTACTATAGGGAACTAGAAGTGTGTGTGTGTGTGTATGTATGTGTGTCTTTTCTTCTTCTTTTCGTAACGATGAACTCAAATTTCATCTCTACTTTTTTATATTTAGGCTCGCGCTTGACCACTGTCTCACCTGATAAGCAATGATGTGGTGTGAAGGTCGTAAGTATGCATACCCTGTTAAAAGTAAGCGATGATGTGATCGACGGTTCACTTGTCTCAAATGATGTATCAACTTTTCTCAATTTTTTGTCTGATTATTATGTAGCCACCTGGATACTGGACAGACCTGTCATTTGCCACGTTCAGATCCAGAAAGGTGCAGGTGGCTGAACATGAAAGGTTGAAGGGAAAGAGAAAGGGGGGAAAAGTAAAAGGGCATGGAAGGGTCCTCCCCGCGCGGCATTAAGAATATACTGTTGCGGTCCTAAACGCCCGACGCACCCTGGATAGCTAGCACCCGTAAAGCAAGGTCTAGCTGACCAATCCTTTCACCACGATGACTCAAAGTGAAAATGAAAATGAAAATGTATATTATATCTCTGGCTAACTCTACGGGGCGTACAGTCGTGATGTTGACAAAGTTGCAAATCAATATGTATAAAGTACCAACAAACACGACTTGGTCGGTTCTGGAATTGACCGTAAGCCTTGAATTAAACAACAATTTAAATTCCAAATCGTTCATTCATCACAACCAGTCACATCTATTTTTACCTCTCGTAAATAAACGTTTCGCTAAGCTTTTAAACCAAAAGGCCGTTTTTAAATTATTTATTTTCAGTAAAATTTAACGCATTTTCCGAGCGTTAAGCTTACCCGAGTTTGATAAACAAATGTAATTCGCATCTTGTTGGACGAGAATTTCGTGATGCCTCGCTTACCTAACAATTTGGACCCCGACAGATTCCTAAACAAATTAAAATTTCATCCAGATTTCGCTTTCGTGGCAGAGAAAAATTCGTTTCACTTTTACTTACCTACAACAATTTTGTGAGTTAAGGTCCTGACCAAATTAAAAACTCAAATGCAAAAAGGTTTTACGAAAAAGTATTTTTTTAAATATTCAGTGGAACTCTTTAAAACTTAGCATAAATCCAGAAACTTTTTTTAACGTTTACGAACGAAAATATTAGGCCGATTATTATTTTATCTTTATGGTCCGGATAGAAGGATTTTTATACTTACCAGAATATATTTTTAACGAGACCTTCGTATATTTTATTACAGAATGATTTTGCTACAAAAATGGGGTATTGTGCGGCAGACAAATCATTTAAGCATTTAATTGATTTAGGTTCAAATAAATATTCTCTCAATGGCTTTCTAAATTCGTTGGCATTAATGTAGTTAGTTATAGTGACCCTTATATTCATTCGTGTGGAATTCCCAGGGGTATCGTACTTTTGAAAAGGGATTTCAGGGTCAAAACTATAACCCAAGGAAAGAGAGAATAGTGATCAAAGGATTTCCTAAATATCTCCCTACATTTGTTTATGCCCGATTTACGAAATATCTATCTGCGTTTGTTTTACGCATTATGAAACACAGCTGGGGTAGATTGAGAATAATTCAAATGATTTAAACAAGTAAAATTAAAAGAAAACCCTGAAATAACATAATCTAGTAGTAGACCCTCTTCGATCGATTCAATCTATATTGACCATGACGTAATAATGACACGATATCTTGCGGAAACAGATTCAAACAGTAAAACGCCCATAAGTTTTAAACGGCTGAACCGATTTTCTTCAAACATTGCTATGAACACTCTCGATAAAGTCATTTATCAAACAAAAATAAAATCGGTTCATCCGTTTAGGAACTATGATGCCACAGACAGATACACCAATATGCACCACCTATGCAACATTACGGTAAGAAAGGAAGATATAAGTTATATTGCGCGTATACCTACTCGTATCCCGAATGCAGATAAGCCGATTGTGGTTGATTTCAACAGTCGCTATACTAAGGAGGAGTTTATAGCTTCGTCGCGCAAAAGTAAGCAGCTCAACTTATCCAACTTGGGATTTTCTTCGTCTGCAAACTTCTACGTCAACGACCACTTGACTCCGTCTAACAAGTCACTTTTAAGCAAGGCAAGAGCCCTTGCTAAAGAGAATAATTTCAAATACATCTGGGTGAAACACTGCAAGATCATGGCAAAAAGATCGGACACTGCACCTACATTTTTTATAAAGTGCGACAAAGACCTTTTAAAAATCACAAATCACCAGCAATTATCATCTCATATCTAATAACAAAACATGTACACAGTTTGAGAACCATATTCAAGTTTAAACTACCTCCTAATATACACTTATGCTTTACGTACCGTATGAGTCACAACGGATTAGTCGAACAACAAGTTGAGCGTTATTATTTACTGCAGTGTGCGCTATTACCACTCGCTTGCGCGAACTTGTACCGCGACGTACGGGTCACTCTTGCTTGCGCCCGCGTCAGCACAGACTCGAGCCGCTTATTTGTTAAACACATTTTGATATCTACCTTTCTTTTTAAATACTATTGTGTAGTTCGTGTCGAAGTTTACTCAATTCTACTTAATTTGCGCGTATCGTTTTTTGTGCTCGCTCTAATTTGTGGCTGTGGTGTTGCACTTAATTATTGTGGCTTCAATCATGGGGCGGACGCTATTAATCTATTTATCGTGTCTAGCTTACTAATCTTTATATTAGAATTTTATAGTTTTTATTTTCCCATCTATAGAAATGACGTTATTTAACATTTATTACCAGAATGCGCGGGGTTTACGAACGAAGACGCATACTTTCAAACGTAATGTACTTCTGAACTCTTACGACGTTATTGCAGTGACAGAAACCTGGTTGCTAGATAGTATTAGCGACAATGAACTTTTTGGCAGTGAGTACTTAGTTTGGCGTAGGGATATGGATTATAGTAAAACAAAACAAACCATTGGTGGCGGTGTGATGTTGGCCGTGCGACGTGAACTATCAGCTGAAGTTCGTTCGGACTGGTCATCATCAGCTGAAGATCTTTGGGTTACGATTGGTTGCAAAAAAAGGACCGCACTATACACAGATTTAACATTTGCATTATTAACATTTGCATTATTTACCTTTGTAAGGAAAATCTGGGGAACTCGTACGAGACGCAGTTGCGTAATTTTACTAACAGTCTTTCACTTGTTATAAATACAAACCCTGATGACACTTTTGTAGTATTAGGTGATTTCAAAATGCCCAATATTGAATGGTCAAGTGTTGGCACCTGCTTGCAACCCTCTGGTATAAAAGGCGAATCTCAGACATATTTTTTTGATATTCTTTCTGAGTGTAACTTAATTCAGTACAATAATTGTTGTAAGGAATGCTCTAAGGAATGCCCATCTAAAACGAGTAGATTTCATAAGAGATTTAGGTGTGATACACGACTCCAAACTTACCTACGAGAAACACATTGATCACATAGTCAATAAAGCTAACAAAGCGATGGGGTTTTTAAAAAGATCTTGTTCCCAATTCACGGATGTCAAAATAGTTAAGATATTGTACTGTTCCTTCGTCCGTAGCTCACTTGAATATTGTTCGCAAGTTTGGAATCCCATGTACGCTGTTTATATCTCAAGATTGGAATCTGTCCAGCGAAACTTCACAAGATACCTGCAGTACAAGTGTAACACCCGCGATCATAATTACGAGTCGAGATGCAAAAGGTACCATTTACTTCCACTTAGGGAGAGAAGGAGTATATCAGATATCTCCTTACTCGTTAAGTTAGCGCAATCCTTCATCGACGCCCCGCAACTTCTCTCTAAAGTTAATTTACGCGCCCCTACCAGATCTGCTAGAATACCCTTTCTTTTTCTCAACGTCCCCCGCTGCTGCACAAATTACAGACAGAATTCGTTCTTTATAAGATGCGCTAAGTCCTACAATAAGTTGGTTGACTTTTCTGAATTTGACTTATTCACTACTAAGCCGCATGTATGCATTCGATTACTTACTAAACATTGGTTCGAATTGGTTAAATAACTGTTTTTTATTGCACCTCATGACGAGGTATTATTGTGATTGTATGTTATTGTTTAAAGTATATACCACCATTGTATTATTATTATTTTTTCTCTAACAGGCTTGCTGTTCATAGTAAATTAAATGCGAAAACATGTAATTGGTTACTAGTTGGTTAATTTGATGTTCAATTTATTATTTGTTAATACTGTTTGTTTTCCGATTATAATAAAATAAAATAAAATAAAATAAATTTGTGTATGTGTTTGTGACGAACACAAAAAAACAAATACATAAATACACATATACTCAAATACACTAAAACACGAATACATAAACACACGATACACACATCAAACTTATAACACTCTTCTTATTTCGTCGAGGTTATAAAAAAACATTACCTACGCAATAATACATTAATATTCCATCTAAGTATGTTTAAAATAATAAAGAACAGCCTCTGCAAAGGCAAATGGAAAGGATTATTTTAATTTTACAATTGTTTTTTCAGCTTTATGCTTTTTTGTAATTGTATCCATAAGTAGGTACATTTTCTATCCGCATACTAATAAAATAATAAAAAGTTAACTCTTTGTATTAATGAATTGCCCATCGAAATGTAAACACAGAATATATGTATAACACAGAATAACCTTAGGACATCCAAAAAATCATTAAATAGCAGGAAGGATCACAAAATGCTTCAGCATTTGGCATTTCATATTCCCATTAAGATCAATTCAACTTTCTTTTGCAAAATAAAGCTAACAAAAGCTGAATTCCTCATTTATAGTGAAAATTGGTAGCTTGTAATTGAAATGTCAAATGCTGTTTCAATTTTCAACAAGATTTTAATAGAACCAGTTGGTACTTTCTTTGAATTGGATTTTTTTAATAAGAATTCAATCTCTATGCTTGGCTGTTGTTGCAAATTTGCCTTTGTTTTTATTGCCTTCGGTTATTTTGCGTCGAACAGTGCTTTCTGAGTTTCCTGTAATCAAAATAAAACATTAATGTAGAATGATGTGCGTGACTATCAAAAATTGCAGTCGCTCTATACAAAGTCACTGTGTCAAAGTACTTTCCCTATGTAAACATAACCTCTAAAATTAAATTAAATCCAAAAAAACTTCGATGATGTGGTATATTTTAAAGACCAAACCGACTTTAACTGTAACTTAGATCATGAACTATATATATTATATAAAATTAGATTGAATAAATACCTGACATATCAGCAACTCGTTTGTAAAGGTCATCCAATTCTCTTAGAAGTTTTCCGGCATGATATTCCTCCAAACACCTCTTAAAAACATTGTAAATAACTTCTTTGGCACCACTTTTTATCGTCTTTCCCATTTTCAATAACAATTCACCGACTAATACGTTTAATATCTACCAAAAATCACATTAATTCACAATACACTTTTATTGTTTTGGTAGTTTGACTGATGTTTGACATTTCTTTCATGTTGCCATGTGTAGAAAAAATTAGTTCACATTTATTTAATTTCTACTCTTTCTGGCCAAGCTGTACCCTTTCTAAATTATTAACGCAATACCGAAAAAAAATAAAGGGAATGTATCACACTCTTTCATGGAGTCTCTTTGCCCTGCCAAATTTTCGCACAGGTGAAGTTTCTGAAAAAAGCTTAAATAATATTTTTCGTTTTTTATTGTTCTTTCGCGGCTCGTTGCTCCCGCTGTCAATCCTCTTGTCATTCCCAGAATCACCTTGTACGATCGACATCGGCTTTCTACGAATTACTGCCCAGTTTTATAGAATTTACACGGTATTGCCGGTGTTGGTAAGTATGAATAAAATTATGTTTGCATTTGTTTACCCAACAAGTTTTCTTTTCCGGTGACATCATGTTTATTTTATATTTTCTACGGACGAGTAGGTATATTGTATAGGTATATCCCAACATTTTGGGATTGATTTTGAACTTTGGCATCGGGAATAGATACACGTTTTTGAACCCACGACCAATTCGTACCGAGTGCGAGCTGCCATATTATTTGAGAGATCGAGTATATTCGTACGTTTTCGTACAACTCAATACGTCAAAAGTGCAGTATGCTAAAGGCGTTTGTAAACTCACTCGTTTTCTGATTACCAGATGGAAAAATTCGGATGGATTTTTATTGTATTCGTAAACATCACCTGGTAGATGCGAGACGCACAGGACCAATCTGTGTGGCGAAGCTCCGGAGAGACCTCGGCCCAGCAGTGGACGTCTTTCGGCTGAAACGATCATGAAACATCACGAATAAGTGCACGATCGCGCTAAAGCTTGTGTGAACGCCGGTACTTTACTGGTGGATTTTGGTGGAAGAAATGATGCGACGATGACTTAACAACACGTTTATTCAACGGTTTTACAATGAGAAATTTAAAATAATTGAGTGCGTGGTGACTCGACGCTGTCGTTGGTCGAATGAGGCGCGCGGCGGGGTAGCGCCGCTCGCGCGCGGGTGTCGTGTCTACACGTCGTGTGCGTGTGTGCGTGAGACGCCTGTGCGCACACATGCTAGGCGTTAACATGTTGCCGCCCCAGGAACGCAGTTCTGGTCCATAACTGGTAGCGGGCAGAGTCGGTTGAAGGCTCGTCGAAGTGTCCCCGAAGTGGTGATCACGTCGGCCACGCGGGTCACGCCGTCGGAGCCGGGGTACAGGCGCACTATGCGGCCTAGCAGCCATCGGGTGGGAGGCAGCCGGTCATCTTTCACCAGCACCATTTCTCCAAGCCGGAGTTGATCTCCTTGCTTGCGCCATTTCTGTCGTTTCTGAAGTTCTGTAATATATTCTATATAATAACGTTTCCAGAAATGGGCTTTCAGTTGCTGGATTCTCATGTATCGTGAGAGAGAAGGTATCACCGCAGGGTCAGTGACCTGAGGAGAAGGCAAAGCTGTGAGTGGTCGTCCGATTAAGAAATGTGATGGGGTGAGCGCCGTGAGATCAGAAGGGTCTGATGATAATGGAGTGAGAGGCCTAGAATTCAGAACACCCTCGATCTGTACAAGAACTGTATTCATCTCTTCATAAGTTAAGTTAGCTAAACCCAAAACCCTCTTTAAATGATATTTTACAGATTTTACGGAACCCTCTGCTAATCCGTTAAAATGTGGGCTATACGCTGGTGAGAATTTGAAGTTGATATGCGAATTAGACGCTTGAGAGCTAATTTCGTTAGAATTTGACTTTAAAAATCTAGACAACTCATTACATGCGCCGACAAAACAAGTACCATTATCAGAGTAAATGGTTTGCGGTCGTCCTCTACGGGCAATGAACCGGTCTAATGCAGCTAAAAATGTGGTGCTGCTTAAGTCGGTGACAAGCTCTATATGTACTGCTTTAATGGCCAGACAAACAAATATACATAGATAGGACTTTATGAGTGTGCTTCCTCTGCCCTTCCGGTTCAGTATCATGACGGGACCGGCATAGTCGACCGCTGTGTTTGCAAACACATACTCGGTATGCAGGCGACTGGAAGGAAGGTTGCCCATGATAGGTTGAATGCCTTTTCCTGCAAAACGACAACATTTGATGCATTTTTGAACTATCTGTCTGGCAAGGTTTCGACCATTAATAAACCAGAATTTATGACGAAGTGTAAAAAGTAATAATTGCGGAGGCGCATGCAATAAAATTATATGATACTGTCTAAATATTAATGTGGCTAAATGATGCCGTGAGTCAAGTAGGATGGGGTGTTTTGTGTCAAAATCATAAAATGAATTTTTAAGTCTACCACCTACTCGTAATAATGTGTCACCTTTGTTATAAAATGGATTTAATTGAAGTAGTTTATTTTTGACTGATAATTGTTTATTGTTTTTTAATAAGTTGTATTCTGAGTTGAAAATTTCAAGTTGTACAAATCTGCACAGTGAAGTTAATGATGAATTTAATTCATTAATTTTTATGAACCCAGTACGTTTGTGTTGTGGGTGTAAACAATTGTGAATGAACCGATGCACGTATACAATCACACGTTGTAATTTACTAAAATTAGAGAAACTCTTTATGAAGGCAGAGTAATGAGTAACATAATCGGTACAGTCAGCTGTCAAATTACATGTAACCTTGAACTCTGGTAAGTCAGGCTCTTGAAGGTGTGACGGTTGGTTAGGCCATGACTGTTTGTCATGTAGAAGGAATGGCGGCCCTGACCACCATAAACTACAGTTTTGTAACTGTTTGGCATCTGCCCCACGTGACCCAATATCAGCTGGGTTATTTTTAGTGGGCACATAACGCCATCCACATGATTCAGTTTTCTCAGAGATTTCACTGATTCTGTTAAATACAAAAGGTTTAAGCAGGTGTGCTTTAGGTGAATGTATCCAACCGAGGACAATAGTTGAATCACACCAATAGACACACCTTTCAATATTTAATCTAAGTGATGATTTTACTTTATCTGCCAAGCGGACGGCGAGGAGAGCACCGCACAGCTCTAGCCGGGGCACTGTCATGGGCTTCAGGGGAGCGACTCTGCTTTTTGCAGTCACCAAATGAACAGACACACAATTATTATTATTGACACTTTTTATATATACGCACGCGGCATAAGCTTGTGTACTAGCATCACTAAACACATGAAGTTCGATTGATATAGGACTATCAACCAAAATATGTCTAGGGATTCGAATATTGTTTATGTGAGCAAGTGACGTTATAAATTTAGACCACATGTTTACTATATCCAAAGGCACAGATTCATCCCACGTTATCTGTGAAGACCATAGTTTTTGTAGAATATTCTTTGCTAGCAGTATACATGGGTTTATTAAACCTAGTGGGTCAAATATTTGTGACATAAGAGATAATATTGTACGTTTAGTTAGAGTTTCGTCTTGGTTAATATTGACTGAGAATAACAAATTGTCCTCCTTGGACGACCAAAGCAAACCTAATGTTTTTGAATGGTCATTATTAGATAGGTTGAGTAATTCGTCGCTAGTACTTTCACCAACGATTTCAGTGACAACATGAGCACTATTTGAATGGAATTTACGTAAATGAAATTTTGCTTTTTCTAATTGTCTGATTACACCCTTACATGTGTCTATGAGTTGCGATTCAGTAGCGGCACCTGTGATTAAATCGTCGACATAGAAGTCATGTAAGATGACTTCCGAGACGGTTTGGTCTAAGCATTCGTTACCAAGCCGCGTCAAACACCTTGTCGCGAGATAAGGAGCAGACGCGGTTCCGTACGTAACTGTGTGTAGTTTATACTGCCTGAGTTGTTCGTGAGGTTCGAATCGCCATAAGATTTGTTGAAGCATTTGTTGTGATGGTTTGACATTCACCATTCTGTACATTTTCTCGACATCTGCAGTCACGAGAAACCTATGCTGGCGCATTCTAGTTAAGATACTAATTAGGTCATCTTGGACTGTAGGACCTACCATTTGAATTTGGTTGAATGAGACACCAGAGGTTGTCACCGCAGATGCGTCAAATACTACCCGTAATTTTGTCGATAAGCTTGAGTCACGTAATACACCGTGGTGGGGTAAAATATAAGTGAGAGTATCGTTTTCTGGATTTTTATTTAATGACATATGATTTAATGAAAGGTACTCTTTGATGAAGTTACAATATTGCTCTTTAAAATGTGGTTCGCGTTTGAATCTGCGTTCTAGGGATAAGAATCTGGACAAAGCTTGTTCATAAGAGTCGCCCAGCTTATCAGGCGAATCCTTTAATGGAATCGTCACTTCGAATCGCCCATCAGGCAACCGAGTGGTATTATTTACAAAACTTTGTTCACATTCCAGCTCTTCCTTAGATATTTGTTTGCGTGTAGCTACTGTTTCTAGTTCAAAGAATTGAGATAATTTATTATGTAATTGATCGTCGTTGTTTTGTAAGGTAATATGATTGCAGTGGACTGTATTAATGAATTTCGTATGTTGTGTTGGGACTGGGCCTGAGATTAAGTAACCCAGTTTAGATTTATTAAGGGTTGGTTTATTCTTACCCAATGATATATTCTGGGAACCTATTATGGTCCAGAAAATATCAGCGCCAAGTAGCATATCGACTGGAGCAGGTATGTGGAATTTGGGGTCCGCCAACGTTATGTTAGGCGGTATATTTAGTGTTGTACGGTCAACTTTTGTAGTTGGCAATAACTGAGTGATGCGCGGAACAACATAACAGTAGATGCTCTCGCTATAATTATTAAATAATGACGATATGAGTACGTCACAACGCTTTGACAAGCAAGATATTTGAGAATTTAACCCTTCAACTACGGTCGAAGTGGAAAATGTAGGTAAGTTGAGTTTAGCACATAAGCTTTCAGTTATAAAACTGGAGGTACTTCCACTGTCAAGTATGGCACGCACTCTATGACATATGCCATTATTGTCTGTCACATGGACTAAGGCTGTGGATAAAAGGACACAGTTGTTTTGAGTGGCTGACAAAGCAATGTCCTGCGGAGGACTAGGAGATTGTCCTTGACCTTCAGGCTGTGGCAAAGAGTGTAACATAACATTATTTGTTGAAGGTACAGGCGCAGACGGCGCAGGAGCTTCATGCTCGTGTAATAAGCTGTTGCACCGCAGGCCACACAAGCGACATGGCCCTAACCTGCATACATTGTCAGCATGACTTTGACGTAAACAATTTAAACATAATTTAAGGGCCTTAGCCTTTTCAACCCTAGTTGCTAAGGGTAATGATTTGAATTTTTGACAAACATAAAGTGCATGGCCACCTTTGCAAAGTGGACATGGGTACCTGCGAGCAGGCTGAGTTTCTGAGTTGGCCACAAATGTTTTATGACGAACATGTGTAGGGTCACTTGACCTACGTTTTTTATGAGTATTCTCCATTGTTTCCAAAAAATCAGCACGATCTTTTAGAAAGTTATGAAACATTTTAAGTGTAGGGAACTCTTTCACCTTGTTGCGATAAGATTCCCACTTACTGCTTGTGACTATGTCAAGCTTGTTTAACAGGACTTGAACTAATAGTACATCCCAGTGTTCAGTAGGGAGGTTAAGTGTTTTGAGTGCTCTGAGGTTCCTATTAACTGTATCGATTAAGTTACGCAATGCTTTAGGTGATTCCTTTGCCAACGGTTCCAAATTAACAATGGCTTGAGAGTGATTATTGACCAATGCCCTTTCATTATTATAGCGGTCACAAAGTAGCTCCCAAGCTACTTCATAATTACTACTTGAGAAATCTAAAGACTGAATAATTACAGCGGCACTGTCTTTCAATGCAGCCCGTAAATAATGAAATTTATTAATATTGGGTATTGAATTGTCTGAGTGAATGAGACTGCTAAATGTGTCACGGAATTCCAACCAGTCATGATACTGACCCGAAAAACTAGGCAAATGTATAGTAGGAAGTGCAAGTTTTGGCCCACCTTCACGCGCAGTACAACAAGAACCTGTCACGGACCGGTCGCTGCCCGCAGGGCCGGCTGGAGCCAGCAGACCACGAGCGCGTGCGATCGCGCCGAAGTACTTGGCCTCGAAAGCCTCGCGTTCCTTGTACTGCTCATCTGGAATGTCCATGCAATTTTCTATATCACACTGAAATGAATCAAACTCGGTATAGACTTCTTCAATTTTTGATAATCGGATGTTCAATTCATTTATTTGTAATTTACTTAAGTTGTCACAACTCTCAACAGTTAGCAAATAATTTTCAAATATTGTAAGCTTAGCCTTGCATGATGCACGCCTTTTAATTAAAGTTTTATCATCCATGGTGAAGTAGGTATAAGAATATTTTTAAGTAAGAATTGAAATTAATGTTCAAAGGCGACTATTTATGACAATGAAAGCTGAGTCTAAGCCAAAATGAAAAAGGATTGTATGTATATTACACCAAGCAATGCGATGAAATGAGTTGCTAGAACAAATCACAAACGAAATTGCAATGCAGTCAATTAATAGAAAAGAAATGGAACTGTTACTTAAATTATTAAATGTGAAGCGGAGTGAGGGTACGCGTAAAATGTGCAAAAATCAAGAAGCGGGTGGTGCGCAAGTAGCAGGCTAGCAACAGCGCGGCCCGCTGGTCCGGCCCGCCCGAACCCGTTCGCAGCGCAGGCGACAGGCAGCGGTCGATCGAATGCACTAGAACATGCGAAATAGCAATGGTTAATTATGAGATATCATACAGTTCCCGTACACACCAATGGAATCTGAAATGCCTAGAACCTCTGAAACGAAACTGACATTAGGTTACGAATAAACACTTGAGTTTTAGTTTATTACGTGATAAGTTTTATACATGTGGGTATAATTTTAGTGAGATTTTACTGAGCGAAATAAATGAGTAATTAGTTTAAGGATAGTTATGAGCAACGGTATATTTATTGCGCAAATGCAATAATGAGTGGCTTGCTAAAAGAATGACGGATCTTTAGCGTACCTACGAAGTGGTTCACAAAATGAAGGATTTGTGAATATTCACTGATTAATTTATCACTAAATGAAGGATTAGTGATTGTTTTAATGAGAATTGATACAATAATCACAAAATGATGGATTTGTGACTATGATTCACGGCTCAAAAATGAAGGAATTGTGGCGGGAATTAACAGCTAGATTTACGGACAATTAGATAAATCGGAACGAACTCACAGTACAGTAAACCTTTCCTCACGTTTGACCTTCCTTGTAGAATTAGGTATAACGTCTCATTGTATACGTCGTCGCCGCCATACAGTGAACGGAAATTTCCGTTCACTGCCGCCATATGTATTCGGAGTCGCCGACTCGCCGCCATCCACGCAGCGCAGTACTTCCTTTGTTCTTTTTCCTGGCTATGGTTGAGATTATCCGGCTCGAAGGACCAAATTGTGAACGCCGGTACTTTACTGGTGGATTTTGGTGGAAGAAATGATGCGACGATGACTTAACAACACGTTTATTCAACGGTTTTACAATGAGAAATTTAAAATAATTGAGTGCGTGGTGACTCGACGCTGTCGTTGGTCGAATGAGGCGCGCGGCGGGGTAGCGCCGCTCGCGCGCGGGTGTCGTGTCTACACGTCGTGTGCGTGTGTGCGTGAGACGCCTGTGCGCACACATGCTAGGCGTTAACAGCTTGTCTAATTGATACATAAAGGCACTCAAAGCACCTTTAATGTTTTTGAGGCGCCTGATATTTTGACACTGCTTCCCTAATTTATGAATGGGGTTCCCCTCCCTCCAAAACAAATAATTAAGGGTGCTTTACGTACCTACTTACACTTATTTAGACTTAGTACGATTCAAGTTTATTAAAGCAAAACGAAGCTTGTCGAAGCGGAGCAATTAAATTAAGGACCCAGACTTTTAATTAGGTTTCATATCTTTTATTATTTTCTTATTTTACGAGGCCAGTACAATAATTACTAAGCCTTAAGCTGGGCGGTGTTAACTTTATTATTTTACTAGTACTTTGCCCGCGACAAGGTTTGCGTGATCCGTATTTTATCCTACAGATGACTTTTTAGTTTCACCCCCTTAAAGGATCCAAAATTCCCATCTTACTGCTCCCCTACATTGTAATAAGAAACCATGTACAGTAAAATTATTCAGAAATCTTTAACGCCCCCTAAATCGTCTTATAGGAGTAGTTTTTAAAAACTTAAAATGAAAATCTTTACTATTTACATAGGTTAGTATTTAAGCCAAGTTTCAAATATATAAGCCCAACAAATTTCCACCTTTTCACCTCGTTAGGGGTAGAATTAAAATGATGATGTTAACCTGACACTGCCTAAAGAATTCTGAAGAGACTGAAACAGGTGTAAATCAAGGTCAGGACTATACGGCGGATGCATTAACACCTCCCAGCCAAACTCTCTTAATTTTTGCTGAGTGGCTAAAGATGTGTGAGGTCTAGCATTATCATGATGTAAAACCACACCCCTTCTGTTGATTAATTCCGGCCGCTTTCTCTCAACTTCTTGCTTTAATCTCATCAGTTGTTCACAGTAGAGTTCCGAATCGATGGTGCTGCCTGGTGGTAACAGCTCATAATGAATAATGCCCTTCCAATCCCACCACACACATAGCATCACCTTGTTGCGAGTTAACCCGGGTTTCGCCACAGTCTGTGAAGCCTGACCGGCCTTTGACCACGACCTTTTTCGCACGTTCTTGTTGTACGTGATCCACTTTTCATCACCAGTTGTCAGCTTCTTCAAAAATGGTTCGGTTTGATTACGTCGTAATAAAGAATCACAAATGAGTACACGGTTCATTAGGTTTCTTTCAGTGAGCTCGTGATGTACCCAAATATAGAGCATTTTTGTGTACCCAGTTTTTTTTCAAATGCGCCAAAACTGTTTTGTGGTCAATTCCCAGTTCTTCAGCTACGTCGTAACTACTGATATTTCACTTTTTAAAAAATGGCATCCATTTTTTCCGTAATAGGGCGACCAGAGCGACGAGCATCTTTTACATCAAAATTTCCAGATTGAAAACGCTTAAACCAAATTTGTGCTACTCTCACAGACACTGCACTAGGTCCATAAACATCGCAAATTTTTTTCGCGGCTTGCGTTGCATTTTTACCTTTTTTGTAGTAAAATTTTAAAATGTATCGAATTTCTTCATTAGATTCACTCATCTTGACGGTACGAAAAACAAATGAAAATCACACATTTTCCTAATTGAATTTTGGATTATGTTCTTTAAAATTTAAACTTTCAATGATACCAAAACCAGCCAGATACAAATAGTATAGCCAAAAAGATTTTATCTACACTCACAACGTAATATTCCAAATACGAATTCAAAAAATATTGTATAAACACGTACTTTATATTCGTGGATAGGAAAAATTAAAAAAAAAAACCATTACAGTTCAACATTTTCTTTCGATTTTCAAACAACTGCATCATAAAATAACTTTTTAATTTTTATAGCACACTTTTACTTTTTAATTTTCTGGCGCGTATGGGCTGCAGTAAAGAAGTTTCATTGTCTGTGGATGCGCGCGCTGCGCAATGAGAATCTAAATTGCCCGCCATACCAAATATTTTTCCCTTTCCACTTTTTTTTTATTTCAACTGTATGAGTGAAGATAAAGTAGTGTATGCAACGGCATATAATTAGGTATTAAAACACTCGCGTAATATTATTATCAAATTCGGCTTCGCCTCATTTGATAAACCTACGCTCGTGTTTTAATAACCCCTATTATATGGCCATTGCATAAACTACTATTATTACAAGTTCATACATACTATAATGCGAAAAGACTTTTTTAATACAGTTGTTAAACATGGCGTACTTTCAGAGGCTATAATTATGATTCGAAAATTAAATCTTATGCATACTTCCCACCATTGTATCACAATGTACTATTTCAATACAGTTGTTAAACATGGCGTACTTTCAGAGGCTATAATTATGATTCGAAAATTAAATCTTATGTATAGGCTGTTACGCGGTCGTGACTTTTGTTTACGAGCTCGATCATTAGTTTTGCAGTTTAGTTTTAAATTTATAAGTCAATTTAAAAAGTTCAAAAGTGCAAAGAGTTTTCATACATAGAATAAAATGGGATAGATTTTATACGAGGAAAAATGAATGATTCCGTACGTTTTAGCATTGAACTCTCAAAAGTCTTTTTAATGGTTGTTTAATATATTTAATTACCAGTTTTAATTTAATTATTTTCACATCAACATTTGCCTAAAATCGAATTACAACGAAAACAGTCTATACAGCCTTGTATAGACTGTTTTCGTTGTAAAAAATGTCCAGTTGCAAAAACTCGCCTTTAATTATAAGTCAATTTAAAAAAGTTTAGTAGCAAAGAGTTTTCATACATAGAATAAAATGGAATGGATTTTATACGAGGAAAAATGAATAATTCGGTACGTTTTAGCATTTAATTCTCACAAGTCTTTTAAATGGTTGTTTAATATATTTAATTACCAGTTTCAATTTAATTATTTTCACATCAACATTTGTCAAAAATCGAATAGGCTATGTAGGCTGTTTTAGTTGTAAAATAAATACGTCCAGTTGCAAAAACGCGCGATTTTTTTTTTTTTTGTGAATTAACAAATCTAATTCTTTGATTTGTTTTTACTTTTTCCCACAACTGTATTGAAAAATATCGTGTGATACACGGGCGTGTAGGTTATTGCAAACTCGTGTCATTAAAAACCCTCGCCTTCGGCTCGGGCTTGTTAATGAAAGCTCGTTTGCAATAACCTACTTTTCACCTTTGTATCACAATGTACTATTTCCACAACCTATTATGTTAATTTAAAAAAAAAACAATTAGGAACGTAGGTACGTATCTAACTTTACGAGCCACTTAAATACCTTAATATTAATTATTAAAATGCATTTTGATACTCTGAATCCATAATATTATCACCACTAATGAACTATAGTAAGTACCGAGTACCTAACTAATGTTTGTTTAGGTGAAGCATTAGCGAGAGAGTTAATTAAATCAACCAAAAAATATTTAGATAGGTTAAACTTGATTCTACTATGGTTATAGTAGAATCAAGTTTAACCTTTAAGTATTAGTTTGTTATATTTTTTTTTCTTTGATTTTTACTACCTACTCTTATGCTATATCACGTAATAAAATTGCTGAATTCAAAATAAATCACTCGAAAACTCACAACAAACAAAACGAAGTGCAAACACAAGCCAGTCACGACATGATTAGGCATTGAACATGACCGATCACAGCGCAAGAACTCCCAAATGCAGTTTCGTTTTCGGTCGTAATTTCGGCAGGTTTGTCGCCGAAACCGAAACTTAAACGAAACTCGTTTTTTTTCCGAAACTCGACTGAAACCGAAATAGAACTTTCGGTCGGACACTAGTTATTTCGTATGACATACTTTTCCAAAATTTTCACTAATTAGGAACAAGGCCGTCCAACGTCCACGGCACAGTACGATCGTAACTCTATATTTAAACATAAACCCTGGAAGACTTCGCAACTTCAGGCCCAACATTTATTATTTAAAATTTAATTTTCATAGAGTTTACCCCTTCGCAGAACGCCTGCGAAGCGGGAGCAAGGGAAATTAAAAATTAAAATTGTATTATAAACGGAATTCTTATTTTAAACTTAAACAACACTGAGTAAACTGGCACGGTGCAGAGTCAACGTTTTCCGAATACTTGATATTTTTATATATATTTTCTGTTCATTTGACATTATTTTATACCGTTTCAAAATACGGATACGGATAAATTAAGGCGCTGTGCCCGTTTTTCAGGGCAAGTTATACCTTTGTGATCATTTTAATTCTAGAACGTTGTTTTAGAACGTCAAAGGGTGCTTTTCCGTCCAATATCCTTCGATTTATTTGGTCTTTTGACGTTGTTCATACTTCATAAAGTACGGAAGCTTCACTTTTGAAATCACTGGAAAATCTGACCAACTTCAAATGTAAGGAAATATTAAATTTTGATACTAAACTTCTACCGTATTTTTAATTAATCTGAGAATGTTATAGATAATGGAAAAGATTGTCAACAAAACTAACTGCAGAATTTTGATATACTCGAACATAGGTACTTAGGCTTTTTATAGAACGCAGGGTAGCACAGCACCCTTATTGCATAACTGTTTTGATAGCTTAAAAGACGTGTGCGCTCGCTTTCATTTTGACAACTAACAGTACCTATTCATTATAATGTGATTTTTTATTTCGTGGACTAAACTGACATTTGGAGGGTTGTCACTTTATCGTTACATTAAAATAGTGTCGTACCCTAACTATCCTGAGTGATCGAAAGTTAATCGAAAATCAAAGTAGATCGAAAATGAAACTATTTCACGGCATAAAAAAATAATTTGTTTAGAAACTAGCGGCCCATATTTAGTTTCCACTCATTTATGTCAGACTTAATTTTATCGATTGCATTTATTTTATTGTTGATTTCATATTTAACACAATAAAAGTTCATGTACTATGTGTATGAATACTGTTATATTTACATATATTACGTTTATATTCATAAAACATTTATTTACACCAATTAGTAAAAATAAATTCAGGAGTCACATCGATTCGATGAATCACTTATGATTGAGCCTTACCTACAACACTATGCTCCGCGCTTGCAACATTTAAAAAAAATAAGGTCAATAGCAGCTGTCAGTTTAGTCCACGAAATTAAAAATCACAGTATAGGTGTTTTATGCTGTTGAGAAGACGGATTTTATACATTATGAAATAATGAATGAAAGTAAAGTACACACGCACGTGTCTTTTGAAGTTACACAAGTTAGGGTGCAGATTACCCATGTGCTAATTTACCAGTAATGAAGAGTCTAAACATCTAAAAGAAGTTATTTGTATTTTCGGACTATTCATACTGGTTGCTTCATCTCCATAACACGGAATGCTAAGAAATCTTATAAAATAACAGTAGCTATAAAATATTGAAATCTTTTTCAGTCATTACTGTTTGTGTCTCATAATAACTAATTAATTCAGAATATAATCTATGGAGGCGTAAATTACCTATCTAGAGTATAAATTATTTTCTTAATTAAGTATCGTCGTAAACGAGAAATGAGAGGGCGAAACAAAAAAATTTAATAAACTTGGGAGTGTTTGATAAACGTTGGTGCTTGCTTAAAAAGAGACAATTAGTATTTTGTGAGGTATAGTATTAGTACTTACTCAAGCATTTAAATTCTGTTTATATAGTTTTTAAATAGAGAACTGGAGTTTTATTTTACTACGTTATGAATAATTTGATGCGTTTTATTCTCCTAAATTACTTTAAAAGTTATGTAGGCACGTGTTAGTTTAAACTTAAGTTGCCCATTGCCAAAATAAACCCTAATGTGGAAGAGAATTACAGATTTAGATAATAGACAGGACTATGTATTATAAAGGTACTATATCAATGCGCCCGTGACACCGCCCGCGTGGAATTAGTTGTTAGTTGTGCCGCAATATTTGTTTATGTAAGTAAGTATAGCCGTAGTATGCCTACTTTTGAAGTCCGAACTAAGGTAAAACCTAGAATTTACCGGTAAAACCTAAGACTGACTAACTTTTATCAGTAAGACACTGATAAAAGTCCGAATGATCTATGATGATCGCTAATTTCGGGCTTTTACCAGTAACACGGTAAATCAGTAAATCAGACCAAAGGATTATTCATATTTATGTTACCAACATTGAGAATCATTATAATTTCTTCTGTTAATACATGTGCAATGTTAATACTGTGAGGGGTAGCTCCGAGAGCTTTAAATAATAATCAGAAATTACTTTCATACGTTATATTTTATCAACAACGTGCCTGCCTTTAGACGGGCACGTACCGAAGTGACAAGCCAAGCTAAACATAAACATCTCCAATTTTTTTTCAAATTCAAATTAAATTCATTGCTATTATTTTCTATGTGTTCCGATTTCAATCATCTTCCCAAACAAATAGCTGTTGCCTGTCTTATAATAGGCAAGGAGTTTGCCACTAAATAGGTGAGTCCTCACAATACTTAGATAGGTAGGTAATCAGACTATTTACCTAGTCATATAAAGAACAAAATTTAGTAAGAATAAGTAAGTACTAGGTGACCCTAGACCACAAAGGTAGACTAGGCTCCCTTGGTTTACCCAAGTTATTAAAATTCTTTAGACTTAGTAAGGTTAAGTACCTACTTTTGCTCTAACGGATCCTATTTCGACGACCTTCGTTTCATTCAGATGAGACGAGCAAACATCTCAGAAACTTTGCGTCAATAATTCCTGAAGAAGTACTCGAACTGCGAATACCCTGGTTCCAAACACTTTAGAAAAAAAAATCAAAAGTGTACTGCTACTCCAATCAGATCTCGTTTGAAGAGGAACTTTTTCAACATAAATATTTACACGTGCCTGAGAATTTTCTCGCTGCTCTTCGAGCTTTGATTTGCAAATATAAAGAAGTTTTCTGACTGACAGAATTACGCATAGAATTTAGAATCTATATTTTTGAAAGGCAGATTTTAAGTGTTGCACTTGACTTTAGAAGACTTATGCAAACTTTACGTTCACCTATCAACCTACCCAGTCATGTCAAAACATATTTATTAAATATTATCTGGCTATGAAAAATTTCTTATGACAAAAAGTCTCACCACGCTAAGGAAGATTTTCTTTATGTATTCATCACGTCCCATTCGAAGGTTCTATATAAATAAGGCATATTTCTTCTTTCTCGGCTGGGCAACGATCGGGAAGTTGCGCGGTATCTTCTCGTCCAACTTACCACAGTGTCTTAAGACGAAAGTCTATGACCAGTGTGTGTTGCCAGTGATGACATATGGCTCTGAGACGTGCTTACAATGGGCCTATTCAGAAAGCTTACAGTTACTCAAAGGGCAATGGGGAGGGCTATGCTCGGCGTTTCCCTGCGTGATCGAATCAGAAATGTAGAGATCCGCAAGAGATCCAGGGTTACCGACATAGCCTGAAGAATTGCCAAACTCAAGTGGCAGTGGGCAGGGCACATTGCTCGCAGAACGGATGGCCGATGGGGCAGAAAGGCTCTGGAGTGGCGACCGCGAACCGGAAGACGTTGCGTTGGAAGGCCTCCCACTAGGTGGACCGATGACCTGGTGAAGGTTGCGGGGATCCGCTGGTTGCGAGACGCACGGGACCGGTCAATGTGGCGACGCTTGGGGGAGGCCAGCAGTGGACGTCTTTCGGCTGATATGATGATTTTAATAATATTTCTTCTTTCATACTTACCTAAAATAAGTGAGATAGGACAGGAGAAAACTAATTTACCAGAAAGGGAAAAACCAGAAAATTCATATTGTCTATGGACGGATGGTACGGTACCTAATGTACTTTTCGTTCGACTGACAAAAAATAAAAGCCGTCCGGCAGATTGCCTCATAGCTTCGTCGGCCACAAAACTGCGAGATAGATGTGCCAGACTGCCAGTTAAGGCGGCTACAGACATAGCAACAATCTATAAGATTATTAAGCTTGCATCATGCATGAACACTCGTTTTGGCTGTGTTTGCAGAACTGTAGCCAGCCGTGGCCCAATAGTAAAGGCCCAAACGTACGTATCTTTGACCGTTACCTTTTTTTTATCGATAGGCTCGCGCTTGACCACTATCTCACCTGATGGTAAGCGATGATGTGGTTGACAGTGAAGCACGCTTGCCTAGAAAAAAACCACACCGTAAAGGAAATCATCTTCGTAAGGAAAGTGGTATGTCCTAAAACAAAAAGAAAAACAAAGATCAATCCACACTGGGCCCGCATGGTGGATTGTCTGTCTAAATCCCTTTCACAAAAGGAAGGCATATGCCCCAGCAGTGGGAAAGACGGAAGGTATCCATGGGGATTGCCCCACTACACACGATAGGTAAAGTAAGTTTGAAAGTTGGTCAGCTAAACTACACTGCATACCCATGCAGGTTAGCATCCAGGTAATGCAAATGCAGTGTGCAGGTGAACACTCAACAGTTTAACCCATGCTTGCACAGTGTCACTAGTTTGTGCAAGATCAGCTTGTAGCGATGTGTGTAGCCAGCTTTATCCACGAAAGCTCCCTTTCCTTTGCGCCTTCCAAGCGTCCTCCAATTTTCTACAGATTGGATGGTAATCCCAGCCTAATTTACTCTTAAGGCGTTCTCCTATTCGTTAATAACTTATTCAGGGTTGCTAAGGCTAAAGAACTCTTTCATCGAATCTTTAATGGGGAGAATAGTACCTAGGTACCTATTTGTCTTTACTTCTTAGACATAGATAGAAAGGTACTTTAAAGGTTTTCAAATTGATTTCATAATACCTTTTATTATGCTCTTGCTTAGAATAGTTTTAGGTTGTGTTGTGGACATGCGTTAAGTTGCGTGGCGAGGAATGTGTGCGGGAACCACGAGTACTTTGTTAATTTTTACAGTTATTTAAGTTTATAAGCACATTTCAACAAAATTTGTAATATGTTGTTACACGAGACCAGAGGCCTTGGACAAGTGACATTCTATCATCGAAAGCGTGGCGATAGCGATTGTCTAAATGGCAAAATTGTATGGGATTGACAAGCGATGTCGAAAAATCACGTGATCAATCCCTTCCTATCGCCTTTTCTGACATAGAATGCCACTTATCTAGAGTCAGTGCCGTCAACCTATTTTTACAGTTTGGCAGAATTAATGAATATATAGCGTTAACAGATTTAGAATCAACATGTTCCTGCCTTTGTCCCATGTTACTTAGACTCGGCGCAACACGTCGTGTTAACGTTTTGTCAATAAATAAATAAATTAAAAACCTTGTTATATTAGAACTAATTTTCGGCGGAAACCAGATTCAGTACATTTTTTGTTAGTATTTGCCGGTATACCCGTAGACCTACAAAATAACATACCTTTTTTTTTTTTTGGTTGGGAAATCATCCAATGACTTCTCCCGCTCTGGGTGAGGCGGGGGCGATTTGAGTCAAGTCGTATTTGCTTGCCTGATTCAAAACCTATACTTCATTAAAGATAGCTTGATCTCTGCAACATATTATGTCAAACTGACGTATACGTTATTGTTAGCCTGTCAAGTGCTATTGTTACCGTAAATATACTGATAGCTGTTGCAGAGATCAAGCTATCTTTTATGAATTATAATTAATTTGATGAACATGCAATTAATGCTATCAAATTACCTGCCTGCGAAATGTTATTAGTAATCCCTCAGGACATCATCGTTGCCTCATATAATTAGGTTTGAATAGAGCTTCCTATACCTGCCTACCTATAATGACCATGATCATAGTATGAACGAATGAAAAGTACAGATATACTCAGTACCTTACTATTTTGTAATTTTTTAAAACAATCACAGTTTACAGTCGTTAGACGCGCAGAAGTTGTTTTTTAGGTATCTTTGGTAGTGAAGCGGGGCGCGGGGAACGTTTAAGACCGTTCCGAGTGCGCAATTGGTTGGTCAGTTGACACAAGGATGGACTGATCAATCGTGTCGCGTCCACGTTCCGGTTGCTCTATATGGTGGTTGGTCAGTTCGCGAAGAAGTTTGAAGTTCGCGCAGAACTTACCCCCACTACGCCAAAACCTTGCCAACTTACGTGCCGGGCACTATACCGGGGAATGGAACCGGCCTGGGTTTCTTATACTCAGCTACTGCTGTGTGCTACTGCAAGCAAAGTGTTATTGGGTTTTTCCATCTGGACTTTCTCAGTAACAGCTCAGAGTCTGGACTTCTTGCCCGGTTGTCGGCAAAAGGCTTGTCCTCTATTACAAGGGACTTAAACATAACTGGTGAAATGTGGGAGTACCTATAGGTGCACTTCTGCATATTTTTATCCATATTGTTAGGCAACTGGGCTTATCCCCTATTGACCTTGTTTGTTCTGTTTCCTGCTGCTGGAAATTGTTTTATTTTCTTACTCCTCCGTTATTCTTTTCTGATTAATTTCGTTGCGGGATCCAAGACAGTTAAATTCATTCTCCGGGACTTCGTCGAGCTTCATTGCCTCGACGCTTTTCTGGTGGTCGCCACTGTTGATTCTGGGTTTCAGGAGTTGAAGTGGTTTGGGAATAGTGCGGTGGGTTTTTAATCCTTCGGGGAGTAAAAGTGATGGGTTTCGTTTTTATTTAGCTGCGCGTTCATATTTAAATTGAGGGTACACCTTGCATGAAGTATGTTTTGCTACCCTTTTTTTTCATGTCCTACATGTGGTATGTGTCAAATCGACCGAGAGCAGCATTCCTCTAAACATAATTATTTCGAAGGCTGAAGTCGTCGTCACGCGCGCAACCGCCTGATCTATTTGTAAATCTTTAATTATTTTGATAATCCGTCACCGTATAACTGTGAAAAGACAATATTTTTGTGTTCCGTAAAACCCAATTTCAGTGCTGCTAATATTTTGAAGAATTAAAAGAAAACGTGGATCCACGGAAGACTTTCACACATTGCTGGAACTTTGAGTACCACATGCTTTCTTTTCCCGTTTGGCTACGCCTCTTTCTGAAACCTTACCCAAAAGCGTAGTCATATATTCCCCTATATTTTATACTTCATACAAAGGTTAACTATTATGAAAAGAGTATTTTTATCGAGATATCCAGGTTTATTAATATAGAATCAGCCCAAAATTACAGTCCGCTATCCTTATTTAGGTTTATTTAACCACTAAAAGTCGTTATGTTATGTTGTCTGTAGGATATTTGATAACTATCAAAAATGTACATGAATTCGTACATATTATGAAGATGTTATTACAATAACGTATGATTTGTGAAAATATAAATACAATCGGTGGAACAAACCGACTTACAAAAATAAAGACTACAAAATGAAAAATAACTTTCTTTTCCGAAGTCTGTGTCTTTGGTACCCATTGTTTTCCGTGTTTCGACACCGCCTAAAGGTCTATCCACACATATCAGGGCCGTGTCCGGGACGTGCACGGGACGTGGACAGACCGTGCCCCGCCAGGTGCTCAAAAAATATCTTTGGGAACATTTTATATGAACTCGTTCACACACGCCCCTGATATGTGTGGATAGACCTTAAGACGACCCACTGACCAACTTTGGAAAAGAAGGTATTTTTCACTTCGTAGTGTTTTTTTTTGGAAGTCATCACAAGTTTATCTCTTTTTAATTTTGATAGGTACGTCTAATTGCCATAAAAATCATAAAGGGTCTTTCAACAAGGACGGGTCGATGTTAAAATTGAATAAAACAAGATGTGTGTGAGATATTAAAGAAATTTATTTTTTATTTAAAAGGCCCATTTATGCCATTATGGATGGAATATGACATCGTTCAAATGTCCGCCGCGGCTTCGTATGGTGGCACGAATCCAAGAGGTCCAATTTTTAATGACTCTGCTGCATAGATCGAGCGAGCGCTACAGATCAATGATAAAAAATTTATTTTGGCTTGAATTGAACAATATGGACGTGAACGACATGTGGTTCCAGCAAGATGGCGCTACTTGCCACACAGCGAACGACACAATCGACATTCTGCATGAACGGTTTGAGGGTAGAGTTAGAGTTCCGCCAGACTTTTTCTTGTGGGGTTTTCTGAAGTCGCAGGTCTATGCCAATAAACCACATTCAACCGTTGCCCTGAAAGCCAACATAACGCAGGCCATCGCTTGGATGTATGCAGCAGAGTCATTAAAAATTGGACCTCTAAAAATAAATTTCGTTAATATCTCACACACATCTTGTTTTATTCAATTTTAACATCGACCCGTCCTTGTTGAAAGACCCTTTATTATAGCCAAAGAACATCTCATGACGTTCTAATAAGCCCAAACACGACTGGGATATATAGTTTTATTTCGGAATTCCAGTGCCTACCTGCCGGCTTCATCATCAGATTAGTTCGATGGTACCATTTTCATCAGTACTATTTATTTATAAGTATTTGCTTTATAAAAGTTGTTTAACTATTCGAGATATCATAGACCCGTGACATACTTAGCATTAAGGAGTTCCATTGGCCATCTGTGATCTTCTACACCAGTTCCACTTCACCAAATGATACTTTCTGAGTGCAAATGATTGCATTGTTGATGAAAATGCCACAATCGCTATATGTATGCCAGTAATATTTGAGGAGTTCCCTCGAGTTCTCCAAGATCTCATCATCAGATCCTGACCTGCTGATTATGGGACCATACAGAAAATATACCCAAACAAAAGAAAAATTTTCCAAATCGGTTCAGGCGTCTTTGAGTAATCGGTGTACATACATTAAAAAAACAAAATACGAATCGAATTGAGAACCTCCTCCTTTTTGGGAAGTCGGTTAAAAATACCACAACAAAACAAAAAAACTTTATTGAAACTTTCACTTTTTATTTTGTACAGTTTCCCTGCAAAACTGACCTTTTAACCTTAAAATTAGAGGTTTTTTGCGAATGCATTGTGGCATTAAGTCCACCTACATATTGTATCCATTTTAAATACATTAAATTGTTCTTAAATTACAATTAAGAACAACAATTCCAGTGTGCTATTTAGCTGTGCGATATGTTTAATAAAGGCATGTAATATCCATCACGTACGAGATAATCTCGTCAAGGGAAAACCTGAGATCCTCTTGTGGATAAATGATAAACCTTAACAGGGAATTATTTTTCGTAAGAATATACCTTATCTACCGTCTGGCTTGATAAACGATAACATTAAATTCCTTGCATGATTTATCACTGTTGCAATTATTTATTAAAGCCAGTGTATTGCGGCTGTTGACCTAATGAGGAGGCGTCATATGCGCAGTTTATTATTCTAAATAATCGCCTTTTCCCGCGGTTTTGCTCCCTTAGCTTATTCCACAAGATCGTGCATTATTTCGAGATAAAAGTAGCTCATAGCCCGGCTATAATGTAAGCTACTTTATAGCCGGGCTGTTTTTCGTAATCGAAACTGTAAGTACTTTCAGAGATAACCTCTTACAAACAAACCAATTAAAACTCTTTGTAATATTAACTTTATTATTTTAAAGGTAGAGAGATATTTTTGTGCCTGCTATTATCAAACTGAAAATATTTTCACGAAATTATTTGTAGCTAATTTTACTAACGTAAAAAGACAATGGTGGTAAGGTTCTACCGCTACGAAACGTGATAATTATTCATAAATTTTGTTATGTTCTCCCAGTCTCCATGTTTTATAAGATTAAATATGAAAGCGTATGATAAAAGCAGTTGGGTTACACTGTGTTAACCGATACCGCAACCCAGAAGCTGAAATCCATTACAATTAGCAACCTCAAGCGTAGTGCTTGAATCTTTCTCATACATTTTACATTATCTTACCTACGTTTAAGAAAAACCTTCTTCGTTGTAGCGTTTTCTCGGCTTTACACTCACCTCTATGTTATTTTGAACTGAATTTAAAATAACAGCAAGTATTTATGGAACAGCATTGCAGTGGTGTTCTTTTTATAATAGAAACGGTCGTTTATATTATGTGTGTATAGTATGCACCACTTGTCTTTTACGTCTGGTGATGTGCCTGACGCTAACACTGATGCACACTTAACGCTTGTCCTTAAATATCCTTGTCACCTTTGTCAAACGGTACCTATTGATTCATCATGTCTATATTTTGGCAAACATGAGGACCTTTATTTGCATTTGCCCTATATCAAAACTAAGGAGAACTTCATGAGCTGTAGTAGCTAAACCCAGTAGGTATTTACGGTCGCGGTCGCTGGCTTTGCGGAAGGAAAGTTGGTTGATTAGCAAACTAGTTACCTCATTCATGATCTATCAAGTTTCTTGTTAACATTTAAGCTAACGCGATTTTACCTTCAACACTCCTAAAGGAACCTTAGGCGTAGTTACGATATTTTTCTGGAACGCAGTCACAATCTGTCAAAAACACCTCCAACCTAATATTTTGACAAGTTTTTAATGACGTATTGATGATATTTCGTCTTGAATTTGCGAAAATTGGCCAACAGGTATTTACGCACGGTTTTTATCATTTACAAGTGGTTTAAGCCAGTTATTGAGACATCTACAGGAAAGTCATATCGTCCGTCCATAAACTGAACTTTACCGTTAACTGTAATGTATTCGCACGATATTTTAGAAGGCACTTTATTAGCATCTCAGAAGTAATAAACCGAATCTATTTGCTCTATCTTTACGTCGCTTTTATGGTCACTAAATTATTTTAAGCATCGTCACTTTACTACTTATTCATATTAATGTAACTACATCCTATCATTTTTATCTACAAATGAATCAATAGGGGACCTATCTAGTACCTTTCTTAATTTACGATAAGTATCATAGTTATAGTTATCCCATTACCGAAGTTTGAGAAGAAATTAAGTAAGGGGAGGTTAACAATAGTGTGCTGTTAATTAAAGATAATTAAGGTAACCGATGCAAGTCATAGGAAAGTGTAGTTACAATGGGGTAAAGCGCCACGCCGTCTGCTGAAGGAGGGAGATCAGCTGGGTATGGGGGGGTAGTCGAGACGTGAGAGGCAGAGGACGCGTTTGGGTTATTGTGTTTTTTACTGATAGGTACTCTTTGGTAGTGCAGCGAGGAACTGACGTCTCTCTCTCGATAAAATTCCTGTTGATTATTTACTCTAAAGCATTCAAGCTTTTTTGTTGTCTACGTGGATTACAAAATAAGCACGCTGTAGTTGCAATAGTCCGGCTATATTAGCCGTAGGACCGCACTAATTGAAAGTTGCCAAGTATCGTGATGAATGGTCTCCGATTGGAGAAGCCTAAGTGCAGTAATGGACTGCCGTAAGCTGATGATCATAATGTTGATCTAGCTTTTGATTGTGTTGTTTTTGCACATTCTTCTTATTTATAATTTTTACAAAAATATTTTTTTTGGCTACCTCAATTTGCCCACATTTTAATGATATTATTTACCTACACAAGGGCGGATAATTTTCATACGATAGGCTAGAGCAAAAACAGCCGTTTGTCGTCGTTTTAA
Organism: Anorthoa munda; assembly: GCA_945859665.1. NCBI lineage: Eukaryota > Metazoa > Arthropoda > Insecta > Lepidoptera > Noctuidae > Anorthoa > Anorthoa munda. Next base: position 21,582,346 of record OX243908.1, read on the forward strand.
TTCTATTTTTAAAAATCATAATGGACGGCGGAAGAGGGAAGCTTATTAAGTCGATATTGGATCTGCAGCTAACGGCTCTTTGTGCCTGTAATATGTTGCGGTTATTGAAAAGCTGGCTTTATCCTTTATGGTAGCCGATGGTGATGACATTATTTTGTTAAGAAAAGCAGTGGCGTTTTATGGACATATATGGAGTGTAGTCGATGATAAGGTACTTATTATTATGATTTGTTTGTAACTACGTATTTATTTACACTTATGAGTAATAACGGAACTGATGGGGGATAATGTTTTGGTAATTTCAGACCGCTGCAAGTCCAATTTTTGTCCAATGTTTTCTTTTACTGTTTCCATAAAAATGTCAAGTATGTTTAAAAAATATTTGTTTCTAATAAGCTGATGAGCTACTTACCTTTCATCGTACTCGGTTAAGGCTACAATGCCCTTAAATAAATATATTGAAGCCAATTCTAGCATCAGCCAGAAAGTGTAAAACATTTCTGAAACCACCTTTTCTTCATTCAAACTTCAGGTATCAATTGAAAATCTCAGTAGGAAACCACTCCTGCATCGATATTGTGCATCAACTGCAGCAAATGTTCCCGAGAGAGTAAATAACTCCGGACAATTTTATTGCGAAACTTCCATTGTGTTTCTTTGAAATAATTAAAGAAATCGAAGAAAAATGAGCGCTCGCTTGCGAGGAAGAAGTTTCTAATATGTGTAGCATTGTTTCTGGCAAAAGATTAATTGGTGTAGTTCGGCATTTAAATTTTATTGGCTAGTACTAATTCCATGCTTTCGAGTTCTCAAGGCAAGCCTAGGGCACTGTGATCAATGCCATATGCTAGCAATAACACGTTTCTTGCGCCATTCGTTAAGTTTATGGTTAAATGCCTCTAGGATCAATGTCAGTGAAGGCAAAGATCATATCTTTATGCACACCTATAAGGTATTTGACTTTAGTTGACCCTATAATAATTATAATTTTATAAATAGAGTCGCAATCATAAGTTATTTCTGCAGTCATGCAACATTGACTTATTAGGTTTATGTAGACTTTTAATTCATCGTAATAATACTCAAGTAAATCAAAGAGCAGTTCTGGCCCAGTGGTAACAGCCCCGTGTTGCAGGCCGTCGGTTTGAACTTTACTTTGCGTAAATTATTCGATGACCACTGCTCTAAAAACGGTGAAGGAATACATTGTGAGGAAATCGGCATGTCCTAGAACCAAAAATTCGAATGTGACATCCACCAACCCACACAGGGCCCGCGTATTGCATTAAGGTCCATTCCAGAAGTGTGTGTCCCAGCAGTGGAAATATTAAATGGCCGATGATGACTCAGGTATATCAGAGGAAAACCAAAACTTTTGATTTATACTAATATATTTCTCTCGTCCGAAAGCTAAAACGCGTTGTTTCACACACATAAGCCCTTTGACTCGCTCCAGCTATATTACGCGGAAAATATTTGGGCCCATAATGCATAAGAATTCCATTGCTGAGGTTCTTTGAATGTGATTCGTGATTCAAAATGTATTGGTTCGTGGTAATATTTTCCTTAATATTTTGTTTACGTGGACATTTATTATGAAATCAACATCGGCAGTATGTATAAACAGTATTTTAAAACCATCCATCATGTTTTTTCGTATGCATTGAATCTGATGAATAAAGATGGTTGGAAATATCAAATACTCCTTTGTTCTACCAAAAAATAAAAGTAGGCTGAACTTGTGGCTGAACGCAGTTTCCTGTGCCAGTTAATAATACAAAAGAAAACAAATGAGCAATCAAGTTGGCCGCGACGCAAACGCGCGAAAGAAGCAGTTCCATTTTTGAAACAATCGTGAAAATATGTCAATAATAAATCGAAATTCAAAAACTTTGTTCAAATTGTCCAGGTTTTAAGTATTTCCTTACAGTGATTAATTCTGTTTAATTTATGATGATGACGGTCAGTCGGCTGCGTAGAATGGATAAAGTTTGAAAATCAAAAGATTTTTCTTAAATATTTTACTTCTACATTTTTACTTAAGTGAGGAATTCCGACGCCATTGATTCATACAAAGACTGGACAAAGGGGTTGAATGTGAGTAGGTAAGTACAATATAAAAAATGTTTTTGAATTGTTTGTGTAATAACTCCATTCGTTGTCACGACAACCGTCGCGACTATTTCCGGACATTTCCTTTTTTAACCGACTTACCAAAAAGGAGGAGGTTCTATGTTCGACAATATGTATGTTTTTTATTTTTTATGTATGTTCACCGATATCTCCGCCAATTGTTGACCGATTTTGAAAATTCTTTTTTTGTTTGAAAGAGTATATTCTGAAATTGGTCCCATTTTAATTTGGTGAAGATCTGATGAAGAACTTCGGAGATACACAACAGAACTCTTCAATAAACAACGGCAAATCTCTGAGGATTGCTGCAATCGCAAGTCTGTTTATTGCTCATACCATTTCATAACATAACAACATCACGCCAGTACGCTCGAAAGGGGTACGCAGATCTCTTATTTCACCGGTTATGTTCAAGTTTCATGTTATTCGGGTAATCTATTCTGGCGTTATAGATACTTACTAAACAACTTGCCTATTAGGTAGGTAAAACTAAAAAGGGAAAAACAAAAAAAACTTTTTTGCAAAAAAATACTACCGACTTCCAAATAAAAAACTACAAATTGAAAAATAACTTTATTTTTGGAAATCGGTGTCCATATCGCAAAAAATGGTACCTACGAAAGACACCGACTTCCAAAAATAAAGCTATTTTTCACTTTGTAGTTTTTAGGGTTCCGTACCCAAAGGGTAAAAACGGGACCCTATTACTAAGACTTCGCGATCCGTCTGTCTGTCTGTCTGTCTGTCTGTCTGTCCGTCTGTCTCCAGGCTGTATCTCATGAACCGTGATAGCTAGACAGTTGAAATTTTCACAGATGATGTATTTCTGTTGCCGCTATAACAACAAATACTAAAAACTGTATAAAGTAAATATTAAAGGGGGGCTCCCATACAACAAACGTGATATTTTTGCCGTTTTTTACTCGATATTTGTAACGGCAACAGGTAGAAGTTTGAAATATTCACAGAATGTTTAGTTGTATATTTACTTCAAAAAATAATAATTAATAAATTAAAATAAAATAAATTAAGGGGGGCTCCCATACAACAAACGTGATTTTTATGCAGTGTTTTGCGATAATGGTACGGAACCCTTCGTGTGCGAGTCCGACTCGCACTTGGCCGGTTTTTTTATTTGGAAGTCGGTAGTATTTTTTTGCAAAAAAGTTTTTTTTGTTAGAGTTCTGTTACATTATTGGAAAACAGGCACTTGTGAGCGCCATGATAACATTTGGGAGACGCAATATCTTTGAGGTTTGGAAGCTTGGGAGCGCTCGCAAAAAGCGAAATTATATAAATATAGAATTTTCTTATGGCTTTGTCAGAATACTTATACTGAGAGATATGATAGGTGGGTATGTGTAGGTATGTGCTTAAATCTTATTACTATTTTCTTTCACTCGTCAAACATTCTTTTGACGTATCAAACCTTAAGTGACGTTCAAAATGTATTCATCTACTATAATATTCATATTCTTTATTCATGATTATATAATCCAAATTGTGCTAACAGACGTAAAATACATACAAACTAGTTAGTTTATAATGCAACTATACACTAATAAACGCGACACAGACTGAACAATCTATCTAGGGCGCACGGTTGGCGCAGTGGTTGAGCAATTGACTGCTGCGCTGCGTGTCGCGGGTTCGATTCCTGCACGGAACAAAAATTTGTATGACCTACAGATAGTTGTTCCGGCTCTGGGTGTTTGTGTATTTGAGTTTATATGTTTGTAAACGTACCCACGATACAGGATGAAATTCCTAGTGTGGGGCAACGTTTTTAATAAAAAAAAAAAAAAAAAAACTGAAAACTTATTTTTTTACAATACTTATTACTTGTAGGGAGAAACACTAGCTGTGTTTCTCTCTACAAGTAACTCTACACATACAAATGGGCTTAAAATATAAACTAGTGACTAACTTCATTAAAACTATGATACTCAACAATTTTACTCAACAATTTTACTAGATGATGAGTTCATCATCAGCTTGCTGCCGCTTTCTTTTAAGTTTTCTTTCTTTATTCTTATTTCGTCTAAAGTAACAAGATTTGTTCCCTATTCACCACATTTTTTTCCCGAAAGTATGGCGTAAAATTGGTTCCAAATAAATCTAAAACAATAATAAACATCTAAACAATTATGCATTTAGTTCCAAATTCTGACACTAACAGCCATAAATTATTTACCCAACATGACCATCCCCGTCGAAAGTTTCTGTTGGAGTAAATAAATGAGAACATGTTGGCTACGTAGTAAAGTTTTTGCACTAGGCGCTTTTGTCGAACGTTAATAACTAACAACGGTTTGGCTCGCCTTTTATTTTACGGGCTAGTTTTAGGGTTGGCTGATTTAAATCAAATGATTTTTTGTTGATCAGGATTTTGATCATAATCTCAAAAGTGTTTCTTAGAAAAAAAAAATAGTAGGGTCATAGCTAACATAGCATAGATCATAGCTATCATATCAAGTAGTAGACTAAATACGTTACGTTCACAGATATAAATCTAACTAGATGACGCGATTGTATGTACTTCGCGTGCCAAAATCGGAGTAAAATTACGATCAATGATCGTACTTTAAGCTTTTCATTTAGCATTATCACCGAAAAGCCACCCAAATCTAGAAAAATGCCTAATTTATGCCATATTGAGCTGTAAAGACTGTATAGAAAGAGTTGGCAGAGGCATTGGAAATGTTTTCTTTCAATGGTAAGTAAATTTGTTATTAAATTGTGTGTGAAAAGGTGGCACGCATGGTTTTCATAGAGAGGAAGGGACTTGCGTTATCAAGTTCGATTTATGTCTGTGTTAATGTCTTCTTTAAATTATTTTAATTATGTACTCCATGTTTTTAGCAAATAAAAATAGGTTGTTATGGCATTGCCTACATAAAACTTTAGTATTATTTTAAACGAATAAACCGCTAACGACACACCTACACCACTAATGCCGCATTTACACATTCGTGTGAATCGCGAGACGAATGGTGAGGCGAATAACGAACACGCATATGTAAACAGTACGCTTCCTATTCGTCTCGTGCCTCGCCTCGCGATTCGAGCGCTCGCGTTGGGAGCGGTTTTTCAGACGCGAATCAAAGGGAACGAAAGGCGAACACGAACTTACTGTTTACACATTCGCCTGCATTCAGTTGACAGCTAGCGCCCGACCCAACAGGACGTGAAAACAAAATGGAGTGGAGTGAAGAGCTAATTATAGAATTCCTAGAACTTTATCAGAAGGAAGAGCTCATTTGGAAACCAAAACAATTCAATCATAAAAAATAGACAAACGATGCATGGAACCGTATATCAACTAGTTTAAGGGATTGCCAGTCAGCAAATTAAATAAAAGAAGAATTCATTAATAGCCTGTTTTCATTATTTTTTTTATCCATCGTCTGCGTCGACGGTTCTTTTTTACGCAGGTAATCTATTTAATTTAATAAACGCATAAGATGTAGCGTGCATGCCGCAATAATTTTCACGTCCTCCATGTTCGTGTGCGAATGTCAAAATAATTCACTCCGCGAATGTGTGAACAGTAGTTCGCGACGGCACTCGTATAAGAATGTTTCGTCGAATGTTCGTCGAGTGACGAGACGAATGGCGAACACGATTGTGTAAATGCGGTATAAGAAGAAAAAGCCATGATTTTAAAAAGAGATGAAAAAACGATTTTGTCTACCCTACACAAGTTGGAGGGCTCGGATATTTTATGTTATAGCGAGGGAGCGTCACAGATTCGTTTTTGGTGGAGGTAACCCCGTTTTCCGTTTCTATGGGAACGGGACGCGAGCTACCTGTACCGGGATTCGTCAAACAAGATTATATACACTGCAACACACGTCAAACTTATAACATCCCTCTTTTTTCGTCGGGGGTTAAAAATCTTGGAACTTCCTTATTTCAATGTATGTTCGCCTACAGATAATTTTCAATGGTTTCATACATATTAGCTTCGTGTGTAGTATCATGATTGGTTGATAAATTGTGGGTATATGCAACAAATGAATTAAATTTCGATGTAACTAAAATAATCCCGAGATTGGGGACCATGATTTATTAATGTTCTAAGGACTTCTCTAAATTCCACCTGGGAATTAAAAAGTAACCTAAATAAAAAAAAAATCGTGCCTTTTAGACGAATAAATCAAACCTAGGACCTACCTTAAAGAAAGGTTTTCTAATAAAATCGAATTTATTAGTAGGTAGAACCTACTCTTAATCCGATCTGGGAATTGGACCCTTGAAGTAATCAAAACATTGATTTCGTAACGGATACTCTTTCTACCAAAGCTGTTTAAACATGAAATAGGTATGAGATCCTATTTGGTTATGGCTACCTCTATGGGGTGTAATGGAATCGTGCGATCATGTTTTAAAAACTGCTTCTATCCCTGTATGTATGGAAAATCATTTTTTAGGTTTCCGTACCCAAAGGGTATAAACGGGATCCTATTACTAAGACTCCACGGTCTGTCTGTCTGTCTGTCTGTCTGTCACCAGGCTGTATTTCATGAACCGTGATAGCTAGACAGATGAAATAAAATAAATATTTAAGTGGCCGTAATTTTTTTGCCGTTTTCTGCGATAATGGTACGGAATCCTTCGTGCGCGAGTCCAACTCGCACTTGGCCTGTTTTTTTTGTTGAGAATTGACTGTGCCTTCTTTGCAGAAAGCTGTTTATTTACATAGGCAAAAGCAGTATTAAAATATGATCGCATTTTTCCGTTACACCCTGTATAGGTGAGGTACTTGCAGGAACAGTTCCATCGAACGTCAAAAGAGATGTCAAGGAAATGGGTAAGTGCGGAAATTGACATCACTGACATGTCATTTGCAGGTATGGAAAACTACTGCTTAGATTTTTGACAGCTTGCTACAATTTTTAGTATACTAAATATTGGTTTGGTTGAAAGCATGTAAGACCCTATTTATAAATAAAGTAATATTCATATAAAAAAACGAGATGTTATATTTCAAAAATGCGTTGTTATAAGAAACAAACGTGGTCACAAATTTTCAGCTCAATCAGACATTAGGAAGAGAAAAAGCATATTAGGGTCTAAAAAACATTCCCAGTATTTACAGTTACAGTTTTTCACAGTTTTTACAGCCAAACGGTTGAAGCTACAGTCTTCAAATTCTCTCAGTATAAGTATCTTGTTGATGCAAAGCCATAAATATTGTAATTTTTTTAAAATATATTTTTAAGAAGGTTAAAGTTAAAGGAGGTCGCAAAACATTTAATTTACCTTCCCCATCGAGTGGGGTACTGTTATTTAGAGTTTAGTAGATAAATACTGTATTTTTTGTTTTACTTAATATTAAAAAACAGAGGAATGAGAAGCCACCACAGTCAGCTTTTTTTACAATATTTTGTGCCGAATATTTTTTTAACTTCCCATTGACTTAAGAACTTCAAAACTGGTGATAATTTTTATTATTACGTAAATTTTACTAACACATACCAATATAATGATAAATCTGATATTTGTTTGAAATTTTTTCATTTTTCCTATTACAACCTACTTGTTTTTGCTGTTTGGTACGAAACCCTAAATGTTCGAAGTACGACACGCACTTGGCTGGTTTATTATTTTCACTCCAAGTATTTTATTGCCTAATAATCGTTGTAGGTACTTATATCAGTAACACTAAAGCTCGATAGACTAATTATATTATTAACAAACATGACCTTTGCCAATATTCTACTGGTCAAGTAACAAGATATTTTATTGCTAACAACCATCATAATGATCAATAAGACACAGGATACTGCTGCCAATAATAGCTCTTGTTTACTCTCTGTTTAATTTCAGGTCACCAAACAAAAGCTTATTCCAAGTTCTTGAAAATGCGGTACAAAAGTTGTTGAAAACTCTTAAAACAACAGCGGTGGAAATGTGATTGCTAGAAACCCTACTCTTTTCATACATACAAAATACTTTAAGCCAGTTGCTACTTTCAAACAAGAAACCTAATATTCCCCTATGGACGCTTACACTACAATGTTTCCACTACATAAAAGGCAGATAAAGTTTTTACTCAAAGGCACGAAATTTTCATTCGCTTATTTAAAAATATAGAAACGAAAATACACATCCCGAATTTATCGGGTGCGTTCGAAAACTGAAACACGACTGACTGGCAGTATGTGGTTGCACGTTCGCGATTGCAATTGAAAAAGACGAAAAAAAAAGATCATTGAGTGAAATTGAGTAGAATGGTCTGATTGAAAACAAAATTACGGATGGAACATGTAGAATGTAATTCTGAAAGGCTTTTGGTGCGCGAATCCAAAGGGAGCAGTGAGTGGTTGTGAATAGTTTCACGTAACTATTGTAGTTTTACTGATTTAATAAGCTTATAAGCTCTGAATCTGCTTGTATTCAAATATTGCAATATTTTTTGTCAGGGTGATAAAAAAGGCTTGTTTATTTTTCTGGATATTTTATACAAACACAAACAGTATCTAGATAATTAAGACAAAGTGTTCTTTCAGGAATTTGTAAAGTAATTGTCGAAGTAGCTATCGCTTAAATGACAATCGCTGTTACCACGCTATCTGATCTGTTACAATATCATTTCGTGTAAGGTAAATATTACAAATTAGAAGTATGACAGAATCTCTACTCTTGTGGGTAATCTGTAATCCCTTTCGCTTCACTATCAGGCTTACGCCAGAAGTCCCCATTAATAGAATATTTAGGGATTACATCGCGAATAAATATATGTTCACAATCTTTCGCCACACTCTTTACGTAAGCCTTTAGCCAGCTTAGTGTCAACAGTTTTAATAAAAGTAAACCAACCTTGCTTGTAGCAACTGCGAATAAAGATTACTTCTAAGCCTTAACTTAGGGACACCTACACCTATGTGTGTTCTGGCTGAAAAAAACAGCATTTGAAAAAAAATACTTACAGATTCTAAAGTCAACTTTTGTAATAAAACATCAGATAAGCAATTGCTACACACAAACCTAGGGACATTTAAGTCAAGAGTGAATAGGTTACTTCTAGGCAAGCCTGCTTCACCGTCGACCATATCATCGCTTACCATCAGGCGAGATAGTGGTCAAGCGTGAGCCAGTCTATAATAAAAACCAACGAGATTTTTATAACTAAGGCGATTTGTCTCGCAAGCTATGTCTTTAGATTTTTCAGGTTAGTATTTTTAACGGAAAAAATCTTTAAACCTACCACTAAATGAAATAAAATCCGTAGTGACTCGTCTAAAAATTGACAAGCATTAAAGCTATCTTAAACGAACATTGAAAAATCATATTTTCGTCAATTTAACGCACAAAGGATAAGCAAGAAGGATGAATATCACACAAAGGTGTCCGCGTCACTTCTCAGCACTCTCTGCCGTTAAGTCGGCACAGGTCACTAAATGTAGATAACAAATTAAAATGGAAATCCCAGATTGATACACTATGCAAAAGAATTAATAAATCAGTATATGCGCTGCATGAATTGAAACAGATTTCTAATATCAACACCCTGTTAACTGCATATCATGGTTTAGTTGCTCCAGTCCTGAGGTATAGTGTAATTTTAAGGGGAAATTCAACTGACTTTGACCTAATTTTTAAAGCACAGAAGAGGTGCATAAGAGCTATGTTTGGACTTAGAAAGTTTAATGAATTTTCAAGTTTGTATGAACACTTTTGTTAAATGTTTGACATTTTTATTACGCAAGCGACAGGTCACTGGGCGGGCCCAGGGCTTTGCATTCGTTAAATTAATCATTCATGCATACAAAGCTCTAGTATACAGAAAACTGTTCGATGGCTTTGGCATTTTTTACATTTTTGTAATGATTTGTAGGGGTTTTAGTTTTTCACAAATAGAATACGTTTGTAGTAAACTGCCGAGCAATGAAAAAGTTCCACCCACAAAATGCCGACAAACACCTTAATTTAATTTTTCACAATAAAATTAAAATTTGAACACATTATTTACGTTTTTAGTTGGTAATATTCTGATGTGCTGTTAAATGTATTTCAATATTGCAGACGGCGTCATTAAGCTAGCCTTTCCCGTTTAGGAGTAATTTGGTGCTATGTCACTGGAACTTTTTCATTGCTCGTTAGTGTATATAAAACTGAAATTGTAACAGAGATTATTTTAGAGACATCACACATCACACACATCATCAGCCTATTAATGTTCCCACTGCTGGGACACAGGCCTCCTCTCTGTGACAGGAAATGGGCCATAATCCACCACGGGGGCCCAGTGCGGGTTGGTGGATGTCACATGTCTTCGAATTTTTGGTTCCAGGACATGCCGGTTTCCTCACGATGTTTTCCTTCACCGTTTTGAGAGCAGTGGTGATGAAATAATTTACGCAAAGTAAAGCGCCTGCCTGGGCTCGAACCCACGACCTACAACTTGTAAGTCGCGGCCGATACCACTGGGCCACCACTGCTCTCTTTCATTTTAGAGACAAAGGTATTGAAATTGTAGGAAATCTTTAGTTCACCACAACAAACCCTCATGTTAATTGGAAATAATAAATCTCAACAAGCAACATCACAAAATTTCTTTTGATTCTTCGAACGTAGACAACATATCATAGATAGATTCATATCATAGATCTTATCATAGATTAGCATATTATCAGCAACAGTAATCCCGGCAAATCAAAAATATGTTCCTGTAACAACGTTGCGCAACTTGTTTTCAATACGCGGAATAAATCTTTAAGCACAACAAAATTAATTAGCGCTAACACCAGTCTTCGACATCGCGTTTGAAGCATGATTTCCTAAGTTAAAAGCCGGTAAGCTGTCAAATTTCAAAGTACCTAAGAAACCGGAGAGCTCCCTGCATATTGTATTGCCAGCCTGGCTGGATGAAATCCCTTTTTCCACGTGATTTCATAAATACGGAAGCACGACGCCCGAAGGCACTCTTACCCAGGATCCCTTGCTATACACCCGTGTCTCGTTGACCGTAAACACTGCTCTAAAATACACCGTGTTTAGTGACATAAAAGGGAAACTGGAAAACAAGTAAAAGTTTGTAAAGGGTATGAGTGAGTTGGTAAACAAAGCAGTTTAAAACAATTTTTCTAATTACTTTTTCAGTAGTTGATTGTTTTCATAGAGTCAGTGCTTTGATTTTTTATTATTGGTATTAATTTTCACAACCTTTTAATCTTAAAAGTAATCAGAAGATTGTAACTTTGAACATTATCAATTTGAATGAGCACAATGTTTAGTATTTTTTATGAACGAAACGTTGTGCTCATTCAAAATGTACGTTGAAATATATGAGAAAATCAAATTTATAACGATTACTAAAATTCTTTGAGTAAATTGCTCAGAAAAGGATAAGGATTAATGTACACTTAAACTTAAATGCTTAGCTGTTAATAAAAATCTGTCAAAATAATGAACAAAAAGAACCTCTTGTTTCAAATTCCATTTGTATCTGCTTTCTAATATTTTATTTTCCTCGAAAAAGATTACTGCGCTAAAAACCCATTCACAAGCCAAATATATTTATGGCCTCTCAGGATGGCCCGTATCTGTCCCGTAGGGACTGGTGGAGAAAAAGCCAGCACAATAAACTTTAAAATTAATTGTATAATCAAATAAAGCTGTTTGCAGAAAAGACGCCTTTCCTCATTTCCGTTTTAAATAGAACGGTTAAACGCGCTAAATCATATTTACGGCATGTTTTATCCGAAATTATAACCGTTGGCAATAACTTAATAACTTGGAAATCATATATTCATATTTTATATCGCATATAAATATCATGTTACGATCGTAATGAAATCTTCACGTGGGATACGGGTTGCGACTAACGTTACTCGTAAATCGAAATAAAATACCATCGTGTATTATTCGAAATTATGTAATAAAATTCAAATTACATATCAGTACGATACCGCAATGCGGAAATGGCAGTTACATGAAAATTTCAGCAATCGTCTCGTGTAGAACGACGGCTTTGTCAACATTTTTCCGACAAACCTCGATATTTCAAGTAGCTTAAAATCATTAATCATGTCGAAAAGCAAGAAAGAATAAATATGACTTTACCGTAAAACTGGACTCATAAGTACTTAAAACTAGACAAACAGAACAGTCGTCGGGATCTTTTTTCCTTTGACACGCCACTCACACTCTGCAGACTGAGCGTCTTTTCATAAATTTGATATGCCAAGGCAAAAAACTGAAATATGGAAAACATTATAAATTGTATTGAAACTGAAAGAAATTTTGAATGAATTTTCCACGCATTTCTCTTTGTTTAGAATTTTTAGTTTCACAAGTGTCGAGCTGGCATTCCACACAACTATTACTGCACGAACACATTGCATTGGGTCACTGGTCACTTCAAGGTCGGGTTATTTCAAAACACATTTCAAACCTAACTGACTGAACTAAGTTCTATTGAACTGTAAATTAATGTAATTAGTTTGAACTGAAAGACTTGCCAGCAATGTTGAGGAAAAAAATAACTCTTAATTGAGAATAATAAAAATTGTTATATATTTCTAGCTTCCTGTACAAATTATTTTTGGAACGAATTTTATATTTGCGAAGTAATTTTATAATGGTAATCGATTCAATATCGTGGATGTTGCAATTGCAATCTATAATTAAAAACAAAGCAATTTGTTACAAAAAAAATATGCATTGAAATGAAAATGTTTTCATGGACAGGACGGCGTTTCGATGTAATAGGCGTATGAATGACTGTGTTAGCATCGATAGCGTTATAAATGTCGATATTTTCAGAGTCATTCTATTATAGAATTCGATATTAGATCGATCAACTATCGCTTTATGTTTAATAGAAACATTTTGAAAAGAAAGAAATAAATAAAGTGATTGCAAAAAAATATAATTCTATTGAAATTGTTTTTAAAGTTGTTTGCTGGCTTTGGCAAGCAGGGGATAATATTTTTTAGTTTAATCGAATGAATACAAAAATGCAACAGTACCAACTCATCGAATTATATTTGAAGGTTTTCGTCCATAGAGTGAGGGTAGTCTTGACAAAGAATTAGATAAACAAAGTTAATTTGAAAGCGGTCACGTAAAGGTGTAGTGGTGTTTTCATAAATATTTCGCTTTGCACTTTGAATTGAAATTGGGATATTATTATAATTAACTCTGCAAATTAACTTAATTAGTACATTTATGTTTATTGCTCTAAAGAAATACGCTATCTTTAGATGTTTCATTAGACTGGACTACAAACGAAATAAATGTTTTTGTATCTTTGTCGACTGGTTTATTTAAGAGACTTTTTGGTTGTTGGATTTTGCTTTATTGTGTTATTTTATTTTGTTAGAATTATATAGGCAATGCCTTGCCTTTTACCTTGCTAAATTGTATGGGATTTAAATACGTATTACTGGCGCAACTGTCTATAGGTCCATTTCTGCTTAACCCTTTTGGGGAACTCAGGCTTGACGTTACGTCACGTTCATAAAATTATGTTCTATAGAACTTTAAATACTGTTATTTTTAGCAATTCTATTAGACGAAATGAGGTCACCAATGGCATCTTTTCTCATTTCGAGAACTTTTTCGTTACATTTTTTTTAAATTATTATGGATAGACTCTCGTTTGACTACTATCTCACCTGATGGTAAGCGATAATGTGGTTGACGATGAGGCACACTTGCCTAGAAGTAACCTATTCACTCTTGATTTAAATATTCCCTGGTTGTAGCTATCCGGAAATACTCCAGCAGGGAATTCCACTCCTTAACTGTACGCACAATAAAAGTATTGCACATACATCTACCCAAACATCAATTTGTCGTACATTTCTAACATATTATTCTCGTTCATACAGATATTCGACAACCACTACCCCTTCCACCATCATGCGATCGTGAAGCAGTCGCCAGCACACGATCATCACGGCAAGCTAGAAGGTGACCACAGAGTACGATGGGCGAAGCAGCAGCGGGCACTGTCAAGGAAGAAGAGGGACTTCCAGACCATACCAGATTCATATCATTCTGCAGGTACGGATAGTATTTGAAATGTTTTTCTGTATTAAAATCTATTATACCTAGGACATCATAATTATATACAATGAAACCTGGTTTAGTGGGCCCTGGATATGTGAGAAACCTCCACTACTGATAATTATTACAATTAGGTACCATCACTTACTTTAAATACATACCTCAGTTATCTTAATAACTGAGTTTTTCTTTACATATTTTGGTTAACTTCTATAATTAGGAGCTAAACTATATCTGGCTATATTTTTGTAAATAAGACATAGTCTTTTTAACTTGGCTATTTGGGAAACTTGGTAAATAAATTGCTTAGCGAAAATAATATTGATAACAAATCCTAGGTCTTTTAAGATCCTAGTTATCCAGGTAACACTACTTGAAACATACGCAAAAACATACAGAAGTTAATAGCCACTCAGGTATGTAATAAAATTAGTTTGGCTCTTTTTATGAAACCAAGCATTTGATCTCTAAAAAGATAAATTAATATTGAAAATATAAAAATCATAACCAAAACAAACTTAAGTATGGTAAACTTCATTACCATATTCTGAATTGACTATCATGTTCTAAATCAAGGTTACTGCAAAGATTTGACTCACAATAAACGTCAACAAAACGTTAGTAAGCACCGACACACAATCCCAGATCTCGGTACCTCACTCCCACCAACCATGCGAAAAATCGTGACTTTATTTTTTTTCGTAGCTGAGACGACGTCATCGGATGCGCCTGCGCCGTCAGCCGCGTCCAAAGTTTCAACTTAACGACCCAAAGTGGCCCCACATGTGGTATTTAGTAAGTATTTTAAAATTGCAACTGGGATCTGGCCTTGAGTATTGTTAAGTAATTTGGCCTTGAGAAGTTCATGGAACATGATAATCTTGCGGAGTACGTTACACCTGCCAGCTAGAATGGACGTCGCTAGGTCTTACGGTGTAACTTGGAAGAGGTCTATTTCCAGTAATGTACTGCGATAGGCTTGGTTGATTGATCTTAAAACGCCTTCTTTTCTAAACAAAGTGATTTTCTATCAGCGCTAATGGTTGTCAATAGTCCAAAATGGTTTGGATTTTACCACGTGACATTTCGGTAACTCAAATCAATCCCATACACGTTGTTTAGGGCGTATTGTCAAAGCTTTTATAGGGGAAATCTGTGGGTCAGTCACACCAAAAGATCGCTAGATGTCTTGCGCGTCTAGTATAACAAAATCTTCAGGATGATGTGATGTGATGATGCATTTTGTGCCCTAAACCCCCTTATTTAATTGCTTTTACCTCCCTACAAAATAAAGGCATAATTTTCAAAATTAAGCGCTACTGTAGAATCTCAGAAAGTCACTGGTCATTAATTCAAATATATACATCGAACAATAACTACCCCACATTAAAAAAAGTAAAATCTCAAGGCAATAATAAGCAACTAAAGTCAGTAATAAATAGCTTTTTAGTCAATTCAACAGCCTAACTCATTTCTCTTTTCTTATTACTATTCACTCCATTTCCAGCTTTACTTTATTTTGTTTTTCCTCTATTCCTTGGTTCTCACCGTTCCTTTTTTTTTTTTTTCTATTTCTAGTAACCTATACTGAAACCATGCCTGTGATGACCCGTAAGGCTACAGCTCAGGACTTAGAAATTAAATTGAGAACAGCACTCCAGGAACTCAAAGACTCACAAAGTCAATGTCGGGAGATGTTGCAAGAGAGAGAGGATTGTGAAGTAGAAGTTGAGAACATTGTTTATAAAAACACCATCCTTAAACGGGAGCTAGTTGAACTTAGTCAGCAATACCAGAATGTTGTGGATGAACGCGACCAACTGAAGGTAGTCACGGATGGTTTCAATAACTGCAGTTATCTATATGAGGAGGCTTTAAGTAAAGTTAGGGATCTAGAAGAAGAATTGATTCATGCAAAAACTCATATTTTTAAATTACTAAAAGAACGGAAATCAACTCAGGTTGATGAAACTTGCCATTTGTATGATGAACTTATTAAATCGAATTGTAAACCTGATTCAATACCTACAATTGACCTAACCGAAGATTCTTTAATAAATCAGAGAAACTGTTCTAAAGTTAGTCATAACAAACTTAAAAAATATGTAAAATTAAATAAAATAATTAGAAATTGCAACAAGTTTAGGAAGCAACACAAGTTTTTTTATAAAAAATATTCCACACAGGAAAGAACGTGTTGACCTAATAAATAAATTAAATAATTACCAAATCAAATTAGAAGACAGCAAAAATATATATGAGATTGACACACACCGCTTACAGACAGAAATCCAGGTTCTTGAGAACAGACTTAGTTCTCTTTACAATAAATATATAAATTCAAAATTACAAATTAAAGAACACATTTTGGCTGCAAATGAGTTAGTGATGTGTCAGTGTAACTGCCAGACAGTCTCAAATCTAATTGCAGTTCAGCCTGATGCTACGGACCCGGTCCAAGCTGAGAGGGTGTCTCAAGACAGTGTCTTCGTACAAGACAGATCTAATGTAGCACAGGATTTGCCTCAGGTAGACCGGCCTGAAAGTACTGGCTTTGCATTTAGTCATAGTAATAAAGGTTTTCATTCGGTTATGTTTTCAGATGGTATTGGAAAAAGTTTAGGTAAATTAATAAATGGCAATCAGAGTCATTCCACATTTAATTATTGCATGCCCGGGTCATCGTACAAGCAAATAATGGAATCTGTGACAAAGAATGTATATAAACCAGATACCAATATAACTGTATTTGTAGGTAATAGTATAAAAGTAAATAAGATGACATCACTGAGTGTGTAAAAGAGATGTTAAAGTTAAATTGCAATAAAATTATTTTGTGTGCCTTCCCTTACTTGGATAAATTGTCAAATAGACAAAATAATCACATTCACATGCTTAATAAGCATCTGCACTTTCTTGTGAGTCACTATAGTGATAAACTAGTTTTTTTTGACATCAACATTTTTGTTGGAAAATTAAAGTCGACAGGTGATACTTTGTATCTGCCTCTTAGGGTAAGACACCAAATAGCTCGGCTATTATCATATACATTAAACTCAGACATAAGTAGTATGTCGAAGTATCCAGTTATTATTAATATTAGTAATAGTACTAATTTAAAGGGGGTCAATACCTTGAGTAACGTTAGCAAAAATGCTATTAATATTTATTCTTTAAACTAGTTGATAGGACAAGGGAGGGTACCAATAACGGAATAGATACGAGTATATCCACCATCATAAAGGTACCTTCTTGCTCACACAAAATTTAATTTCAAAAAAATGTCTGAGCAGAATTCTCTGAAATTATTCCACCAGAATATTCAGGGTTTTTCTTCGAAGGAATTGGAAATCGAACTGTTTTTAGAAAAATCTATGTTCGAAATTATTTGTTTCACGGAGCATTGGCTGAAAGATTATGCAATGCTGATAAATTATGAAAATTATACAGTGGGCAGTTGTTTTAATAGAAAGATTATGTTGCGTGGGGGTTCACTTATATTAATTAAAAAGGGTATTACATCAAAACCTCGTAAAGATATAGTAGACCTATCGGTTGAACAAAGTGTTGAACTGTCCTGTGTTGAGCTGGATAAGCATGTCATAGTGTGCGTCTACAGACCCCCTAATTATAAGAACTACTCTATATTCGAGTCAGTGATGGAAGATGTTTTGGCAAAACTTGCAATAGGTAATAAACTAGTCATTGTCTGTGGTGACTTTAATATTAATATTTTAGAAGATAATTCAGATAGCAGTAGGTTACTAAATCTCTTTAAATCATTTAATTTGTCACATGTGTTTATGGAACCAACCCGAACTACACTGACTTCTGCTACATGTATTGATAATGTTTTTTGTTGCTGCAACTACTTGGACAAGGCCATTATAAATTATCTGCCTTCGGATCATAGTGGGCTACTGGTGACATTTGAGTACATTATGCGAATAAAACAAGTGCAGATTCAATCCAGACCAATAACAGCCGGTAAATTAAATAAATTTAACAGCACTTTAATCTGTAAGTTAAGCGATCAGGACCTCACAGTGAATGATGGTAATATTTTGTATGATGAATTTTTCTCAGTGGTTCAAAAAGAGTTCAATAACACTTTTAAGAAGAAAAATAAAACTATATGCCCTAAGTTTTTGTTCAGTGACTGGGCGACTACAGGACTTTGAAAAAGTAGGGAAAGACTTTACGAGCTATATGGCCTTAAGCCTTGTATTAACACTGAAACTTTTAATAAGTATGTTGCTACTTACTCAAGAATTTTTTAAAATACATGCAAGGCAGCTAAGGCCTTGTACATTAGCAATAAGGTTAAATTAGCAGAAAATAAAATCAAGACGGTTTGGAAAATTATAAATAATGAAACGAATAGGAATAAAATAAATAATACTGATTACACGCTTGGAACCACACACGGACTTATTAAAGATAACAAAAAAGTTGCGCAAGAATTTGTAAATTTCTTTACCAACATCCCAATTAAGACAACTGAAACCTTAAATTCATCGCCCTCGATTGCTTTTGGATTATTAAACGCGAACGTTTCAGCCTGCACGAATGTATTTAACTTTTCACATATAAATCCCATAACTGTAATAAAAGCTTTTAAGCAAATCAAGATCAAACCGACTGAAGATCTGTGGGGAATGTCCATCAAAGCTTGTACCTCCATTATTCAGACTATAGCGCCATACTTGGCTTTGATTTTCAATTTGTGTGTGGATCAAGGAGTCTTTCCGGATCTAATGAAATATAGTAAAGTTATACCACTTTTTAAATCTGGGGACAGTAAAGACACAAATAATTATAGACCAGTATCCGTGTTGCCGGTTTTCAGCAAGGTATTTGAGAAGATAATGCTAAATCATATGCTCATTCATTTTAATACGAATAACATCTTGCATGATAAACAGTATGGTTTCACCAGAGGACGTTGTACAACTGACGCTGGTGTCACCCTATTGAAACACATCTTTAATGCGTGGGAAGATTCGCAGGATGCCATAGGTATCTTCTGCGACCTGTCGAAGGCGTTTGATTGCGTTAATCATGAAACATTACTTCTGAAACTTGAGCATTACGGGCTAGGTCAATCAGCGTTAAGTTTGGTTAAATCTTATTTGAATGATAGACAAAAATTGGTTCAAATAAACGGTGTGAATTCGTCGGGGTTAAACGTAAAAATGGGGGTACCCCAGGGCTCAATTTTAGGTCCTTTCTTATTTTTAATATACATAAACGATTTACCCCGTTTATTGGAAAACAAACTAAACATGGTGTTATTTGCTGATGACACATCTTTAATTTTTAAAATAAATAGACGTACTTGTCGGGTTGACGACGTAAATAACGCGCTAAGGCAGGTTCAGGATTGGTTCACTGCCAATAATTTAGTTTTAAATGGTAATAAAACCAAGTGCATAAAATTTTCCTTGCCGAATGTCAAAAGTACTGATTGTGACATTATATTAAACCAGGAGAAGCTAGAATTCGTCGATAAAACGGTTTTCCTGGGGATCACGCTGGACTCGGGGCTGCAATGGGGACCTCATTTGGTATCCCTTGCAGGGCGGCTGAGTTCGGCAGCGTATGCTGTTGCAAAGATTCGTAGGTTAACCGATGTGGATACCGCGAGACTAGTCTATTTTAGTTATTTTCATAGTATAATGTCTTACGGTATCCTACTATGGGGAAGGGCTGCAGACATTGAGTAAATTTTTATTCTGCAAAAATGAGCCATCAGAGCAATATATAATCTTCGCCGGCGCGATTCTCTAAGGGAACTGTTTAAGGACATTAACATCATGACGGTTCCTTGTCAATATATTTATGAAAACATCATGTACGTGAGAAAGAATTTACATCTTTTTAGTAAAAACGGCGACAGACATAATTACGTTACTAGAAATAGGGACCAATTAGTTTAACCAGGTTTCAGACTGGCTAAAGTAGCCTCATCTTTCATGGGGTACTGTACAAAAACGCACACTATGTAGGCTAGCATATTATAAGTTGGGGGATTACATCTCTGATAAAAATGCTTGGCTCAATGCTAGTCCTGCTCCACAATCCACAACCACTAGGGCGCAATAACAAGTGATATGCAGAACATTATTGTTTTGAAGTATTGTTGGACCTGCTGAAGACTGTATGAATATATTTGTATTGTATAAACTCAATTTCCTTAGTATTGTATAACTGCACAGCACATGTGTGAGTACTATGTACCCAACTGTAAATCTACCATTTACTGTACCTATGAGGCGTTCGTTGACTTGTGTGTGCCCTAGCCGTTGAGTGTGTCATGCTCTCTCAAATGTCTCTCTGATGGTGGCGCGTGTGTTGGATCATCCGGTTCCCTTCATGATGGTTGAGCTGGGTGGTGCCAATTCATGCGTCATGTTCGTGAACGGACGCCGTCAGTTGGGATTGGTCATAACTTGACTGCTTCGGATGTTAATGTTTTTCTAGTATCTATTATATAACTGCACAGTACCTGCATGTGTGAGTACTTCTAATGCTTTATGTCTGTAGGTGGTATGGTGGTGTGTGGTGCTATTCTGGGTGCATTGTCCTCACATATATGAACTAATAACTATATATGTACCTATGTTCCTAAATATTGCAAAAAAACAATAATTTTTTAAAAGAGTAAGTATGGAGTTTCTTGTGCATTCTTCTCCATAACAAGCTACTTTCCGAATGCACGGTAGAATCATTTTTATGTACGTTCAAAAGTGCCGCTTGGTGGCCTAGTTGAAATAAAATATCTTTGTCTTTGTCTTTGTCTTTGTCTTTGTCTTTGTCTTTGTCTTTGTCTTTGTCTTTGTCTTTGTCTTTGTCTTTGTCTTTGTCTTTGTCTTTGTCTTTGTCTTTGTCTTTGTCTTTGTCTTTGTCTTTGTCTTTGTCTTTGTCTTTGTCTTTGTCTTTGTCTTTGTCTTTGTATTAGAGTGATGTAATCGAAATAAAAGAGAAGTTTTCGATTCAACGATTCGTGTAATAATGCCCATAAAAGGTGTGTGCAGTTACAAATATAAGGTTGGGCGAGCTGCACACTACACCTGCCTTTTTTTAAAAAAAAAATGTTGTTATTACTAAGTACATAATGCTTTTTTTTTTTTACTTAAACTATGCTTACATCACTACTTTTTGTTTACTTTTTAACATAACATTATACAAAAAAACATCTTATCTTAATTAACCAAAGTATTTTAAGTTACAAACAGTTTTGTATTATTTTTATGAATTACATATTCCTTATCATCTTTTATAATTTTCACATTTGGTGATACATCTTCAATGACTCTGTATGGTCCTAAGTAAATTTTATCTAACTTATTTCCTACTTGATTTTTGATTAAAACTAAATCTCCACTCTTATATATTAACCGATTTACATTTTTATCAAAATGATTTTTTCTTAATTCCTTACTGAATAATAAGTTATTTCTAGCTTCTGCTTGTGCTCTTTGTAATCTGTATTTTAGCTCCAAAGGGTAAGAATCTGGATTATATAACGGATCAACATATACATTTTGTGCTATATTAGATGGTAAATTACAATTTTTGCCAAATACTAACTCAAATGGAGTGTATTTTTTCTCAGAGTGCATTGTAGTATTAAAAGAAAAGCACCAGAATGGAAGCCAACTGCTCCAATCTGTTTTGTTATTGTCACACTGAATTCTAAGATAAGCTCCTAGAACTTTATGAGTATTTTCCAAACCTCCCAGAGTTTCATGATGATAAGCTGTTGAATGCAGTTTATTAATATGCAACAAATTGCAAATCTCAGTGAAAACTGATGACATAAACTCTGTTCCCTGGTCTGTTATTATCTCTCTAGGGATACCATACCTCAGAATAAAATTGTTTACAAATAACTTAGCTACAGAAATAGTATCTTTCTTTTCTAAAGGATAAGCTTCGACGTATTTTGTTAAATCACACTGTAATGTCAAAATATACTTATAGTTTAAATTATCTACATCTAAAGGACCTATTAAATCTAAACTAACTCTTTCAAAAGCAGTGGATGCCGTGGATGTGATAACCATCGGTTCCTTCGTATGCCTATTGGTATGCTTTTGAATCTGACAACTTCTACACTTCCTTACGAATTCTGATACGTCGTTGCTCATTCCTGGCCAATAATAGTACTTCCTAATATTATTTAACATTCTGTTTACCCCCGCGTGGCCACTCGTGGGTAACAGGTGGAAGTCATTCAAGATCACAATTTTCGTGTCTTTGTCAGTAACTCTAGTCACATCTTTAATAACAAGTAACTTAGGAGTATCTTTTAAATGACTCATTTCCTTTATAAAATTGTTTACAAAACTTTCGTTGCGCTTGTTCTTAATTATTATGAGCTCGTTTAATTTGATTTGCTTGCAAAAACGTTGTAATTCTCTCGCTAACACACTTACGGTCGATAACGATCGAGAAATTACAAAAATTGCTGACTTTTCAGGCACGAATTTGCAGTTACCATTGTCACTAGTGAAATGTTTTGATTTTTCTATCTGATTTAATGTATTTTTATTGCTAAGTAAAATCAATTCAACGCTGTCAATTGGTCGTTTGAGAATTTCCACTACCTTAGGTTGATCAGGCCTTGGAGTAGAGGATACCTCAGTAGTCATGTCGTTGTTGTCACAGTCAGTACGTAACCTTCGAGTCTGTGCCCTTGTCATGACCGATACTACATGCTTGTTCATATCCTTTAAGCTGTTGGATGTAATAGGTATCCGGCTCAATGCATCTGCAGCTGCGTTTTACCGTCCTGGGACATAGCTGATTTCAAAATCATATTCCTCGAGATATAATCTAAACTTTGTCAACCGGCTTGAAGGATCGGTCATATTAAATAAATAAATCAATGGCTTATGGTCTGTTTTTATGTAAAACTTTTTCCCATATAAATAAGGTCTAAAATGTCGAACCGCCCAAACAATAGCAAGTAATTCTAACTCAATCACAGGGTATCGTGTCTCAGCTGGTTTCAAGTTACGGCTGGCGTACGCGACTACCTTGCTATTACTATTAGACAGCACGGCGCCTAAACCTAGTTTTGATGCGTCAGTTTGTAACGTAAAAGTATTATTATCGCTGAAGTCTGGATAGTCAAGTATAGTTGGACTAACAAGGATCTGTTTTAGCTTGTAAAATGCTCGCTCGCATTCATCACTCCATACGAACGCTACATCTTTCTTACATAACGCATTCAATGGATAGGCTATGTCGGCAAACTTTGGAATAAAACGCCTATAATAGTTAGCAAATGCAACAAATCTCTTGACTTCGTCTACATTCTGCGGGACAGGGTACTTTTGCAGGCATTCTACCTTTGATGGATCGGGAAATATACCTTCTGAAGTGATCTTATGCCCTAAATAAACGATTTCTTTACGTAAAAATTCACACTTCATCGGATTTAGTTTCAAATTCACTCTTCTCAGGCATTCAAAAATTTTTATAAGATTCTTGTTGTGCGTTTCAAGACAATTTCCTACGACAATACAATCATCTTGATATAAGAAGCATGATTTATAATTTAACCCTGACATTGCTATTGTCATGAGACGAGCAAAAGCACTAGGCGATGTCTTAAGTCCCATTGGACATCGTTTCATTTGATACTGCTTGTCTGTTGTAAATGCAGTAAACTTCCTAGACTTTTCTTCTAAAGACAGCTGATAGTAACCTTGACTGAGATCTAATTTTGAAAAATAGATGTTGTTAGATAACGAATCTAGAATCTCAGTGATGTTAGGTAAGGGAAATTTATCATCCTGTATCATATTATTGAGTTGGCGATAGTCCACTACAAGTCTCCATTTCCTTTCTCCTGACCTATCTGTCTTTTTAGGTACTAATAGAACTGGGCTTGACCATTCTGAAATAGTCTCTTCAATGATATCGTTTTTAACCATTTCATCTATTTGTCTTTGTACCTCGCCTTTCAATGCTTTAGGCAATCGATAGGGCTTCACGTACGCTGGAGACGCATTTTCCTTTAGTTTAATTGAATGTTCTATTAAATTTGTAGTAGTGAGCGTATCTCCTGGCAAATGGGAAACATCGGCATATTTGGCACATACGTTTTCAATGCCTCTTTGTTCCTCTTTATTTAAATAAGTATGTAGTTGTAACGTAGTTAGCAAAGTTCGAACTCTATCCACAGATATACTATCGTCGTCAAACTTGCAAACATAAAAATTATCTAGGCAGCTAATAATTAGATCTGAAATATTTATCTTAACCGAACTATCAGTTGTATTTAAAATCCTAACAGGAATAAGTCCATTATGTGGCTTCGATACTACACCCGCTGTGAACACACCATTATAAATTTCCTTTGACAAAATGACGCAATCACTATTGTGTGACGTCGGGATGTGTTTAATTACTTCGCAACGAGGTGGAATTGTAAACAAATTCCTATTTACATGAACACTAACAGACTGGTCTCGGGTTTCTAAACTCAGAGTACCATTTTTATAATTTAATACCGCGTTATAGCGCTCAAAAAAATCCTGCCCGAGTATACCTTCTGCGGCGCAAGATAAGTGTTCAAAAATATGAAACTTTTGTTGAAAAGTCACATTATTAATTAAAATATCTAAATAAATGTATCCCATAGATTCTAAATTACCACTAATTCCTTTAATAACTATCTTATCCTGTTTTACTAAATTCAATAAATTCCTATGTCGCGACAACCATTCATACTTAAGCACACATAAGCTTGCTCCACTATCAATCAGTAAATTAAGATCAACATTACTATTTTGTAATTGACAATTAATAATACAAAAATTACTAAAACTAAGAATTGAATGAGTGTACGGTTTAGGTACGAAAAAATTCTAAGTTTTCATGACTATTTGCCTGATCATTGCGCAAGTTGTCTTGGACATTGGACTGTTGCGCGTTATGCTGAACACGCTGACAACGCACCGGACGTCCGCGTAAATGCTGACGCTGACCACCTGTGTGTTTACCTCGATTTACACTGTATGAAGTTCTTATACCTGTGCTATTTTCATAATTTTTATCATAATTATGATGATAAGTTTTATTGTTGTTATAAAACTGTCTATTTCCTCGGCCTCGAGAACCTCTAAAGCTTCCACGTTTATAGTTTTGGTTAGCCCTAAATTGCATAACCTGGTCTTGTGGCTGGACAGACATGGATTGCTCATCTACCGCAGCCGTAATAGCTTCAGACAACGACGCAAACTGTCGTGAGGCAATGATGGTGCTGAGCCGCTTATCGGCCAAACCGTCGCTAAACCGTTTGATTGCAGTCTTCTCATTGAGCGGACGCAAAACCTCATAGGCATCACGCTTATCGTTAGCCTGAGCAATCGTAAGATTCACAAACAATTCCTCAATCTCTGTACCGAATTTTTCTATGCTCCTACGGCCTTGAGTCGCCTTAAGCAATTGTGTTTGTAATGCTACAAATGATTTTTTAGGTAACAAATAAATGCGAATATCTTCTATCAAACTTTCAATATCTGCGTAAGTAGTTTTAAGACGCAATTTTGCACTAGGCGAGAGACGTGTTTTTAATACAAACTGTATCAATTGACTTTTACTGGCATCATTGATAAGCGAGCTATAAAGTAAGATACCATCAATAAGCTGATTTGTCACCTGCTCCTGGCCATTCATCATCGGCAACAGGGAAATTGCAGTTTTAATATCGAACGTTTCAGCCATTTTTGTAACACTATTTGAATGTTCTATAAAATCCTTAGAACTAGTTTGACTACTACTATCTACTAAAGTCAGTAAACCCTTTATTTTCTGATAATTTGATTGAATCTCATGGATTAATGTTTGGAAAACCTCACAAGTTTCTTTGTCTAGCTTGCGTTCTTTAATTTCTTGGTTCAACTGAGTCAAAATACAATCCAGTTTACTGTATTCCTTTTCTGCTTCTACTAGTTTCTTATAAGCTAAATCTTGTCTACGCCTATCTGGACCTAGTTTCACTAAATATTCCCTTAAATATTTTAATTTAGTGTGCAAATCTTGCAATTGTTGGGACATTCCTATTCCCCAAATCGAAATATGAAATAATACAACATGATCTAATTACAATATTATGGAATATTGTAGAATATTAAAAAAAATTGCAGTGCAAAACTTACATTGCAGTAGGTACGTATTGTACTGACAACGTATAAGTAGGTCACGACGTGTCACGTGGCGTGGATGAACGGACTCCTCAGCACTGGACTCGAACTGACTCCGTAGGTCACGACGTCTTACATGGTGTGGATGAACGGATTCCTCAGCACTGGACTCGAACTGACTCCCAGCTGCTCCGCATCGGACCCGAACGATTTATCTCCCGGCGCCCTGCATATCCTCTCATCATAAGGCTTGAGCATTCTCCCGGCACCCGGCAGCAACGTTCCTTTTCTGTCCTCTTATTTAATATTTTCACCGCTTCACACTTATTCTTGGATTCTGTTTTTTTTTCTTTTTTTTTTTTTTTAATCTTCTTTTGTTTCTTTCTTCTAAATTTTCCGTCTTCATAAACTTCTATCAGTATATTTTTCAGGATTTCTTCAACTATTGACGTCTTCGCATTTTACGTAAGTTGCAAAATTTTAATTGCTGGCTAAGGGTCGCCATGTATTAGAGTGATGTAATCGAAATAAAAGAGAAGTGTTCGATTCAACGATTCGTGTAATAATGCTCATAAAAGGTGTGTGCAGTTACAAATATAAGGTTGGGCGAGCTGCACACTACACTTTGTCTTTGTCTTTGTCTTTGTCTTTGTCTTTGTCTTTGTCTTTGTCTTTGTCTTTGTCTTTGTCTTTGTCTTTGTCTTTGTCTTTGTCTTTGTCTTTGTCTTTGTCTTTGTCTTTGTCTTTGTCTTTGTCTTTGTAATGTATTATTCTTATAAATCCTGTTAGTTTCGACAATAATGCAAAAAATAAAATTTTAGTCACTTTTACCACCCGATATTTGTTGAAATTTTGAACTAACCTATGTAACCGTGTCCCTTAACAAAGCGTTTTCATCATGAAAACTATCTAAGTGTTAAAGATGGTTTAATAAATTGAAAATAGATTGATTAAAAACACACCTGAGTTGAAAAAAAAAATATTTTTAAGAAAAACAGACAAAGGCATGGAAAACTTATAAAAGAATATTCTTCATCAGAAGTCAATTAGACACAGTAGCATCCGGTTCAAGACCAAATTTAGTTTCAGTCATCGGTCGCTAAATTTTCAGTCCACGCATGGTATTCTTCGGGGATTATTTCATTTTTGCACAATTTCAGCAAATCGATGGCATTTATAGTTGCTGCTGGTAAATTCGCTACTGCCTTTTTTGTCTGGTTCCATAGTGGCGAGCGGGAATGTCAAGACCAGCAGTGGAAGTAGCTTCCACGTTTGTTTCCTGATTTTCAAGATCTACAACCAAAGAATCCTCAGAGGCAAAATTTTAATTTCACTCTTTTCATATTACATTCTCTTAATCTTAAACAGTAAACTCTGTCTCCTTTGCTTTTATTTTTGTTTTTTACTATGATGGCTGCCAAAGATTTTAAATTCAGCGGCACGGAAATTGGGCCACATGCGAATTTATCGATAAGTCGTATATAAATTAATTTTTGACACTAAATTATGGGTCATCATCATCTTCTTGCCCTTTTCCCATGTTACTTGGGGTCAGCGGAACACGTTTTCTTCATCCATACCATCCTGTCCCCCGTCACTCCATCACTGACGCCCTTTTATTTCATATCACTCCTCACACAGTCCATCCATCTTTTCTATGGCCGTCCCCTCCCTCTCCATCCATCCATGAGAATTATGGGTAAATGCACTAAATAAGTGTTTTTTATTTATATGTGTGGCTTCCCATGCGACCAGTGCTCCATTTTGAAGTTGGTCGCTTACAATGGGCCTCATCAGAAAGCTTACAGTCACTCAAAGGGCAATGGAGAGGGCTATGCTCGGAGTTTCCTTGCGTGATCGAATCAGAAATGTAGAGATCCGCAAGAGAACCAGGGTTACCGACATAGCCCGAAGAATTGCCAAACTCAAGTGGCAGTGGGCAGGGCACATTGCTCGCAGAATGGATGGCCGATGGGGCAGAAAGGTTCTGGAGTGGCGACCGCGAACCGAAAGACGTTGCGTTGGAAGGCCTCCCACTAGGTGGACCGATAACCTGGTGAAGGTTGCGGGGATCCGCTGGTTGCGAGACGCACGGGACCGGTCAATGTGGTGACGCTTGGGGGAGGCATATGTCCAGCAGTGGACGTCTTTCGGCTGATATGATGATGATGATGATGATGAGTTTCTGGCGGGTTGGAGGTGGACTTGGTATTTCTTTTGAGCAAGTCCCAGAGCATGTCTATTGAGTTTAGGTCCGGACTACGAGCTGGCCACTGCAATTTTGAAATACCGACGTTTTGAAGATGAGTACTCATTACTACTCATCAACATAATGTGCAACGTATGGGCGTAGATTATAGTGCATTAGGAGGAACTCGTCGTGCCCAATGAACCACGAATATGGCAAAACATGTTCTTGAAGGACCTCCTCGATGTATCGGGTTGCAGTTAACCAGTTATCAAAAATAACCAGCTCCGTATGAGCATCGGAACTTATTCGTACCCAAACCATAAAAGAACCTCCATGAAAACTCCCAGTTTATAATTAGTAGAAACTTCTCTCCTATTCTTCTCTAAACTTGCTCCTGACCAACTGGTGTGACGCAATTCGACACTCATTTGTGAACAGAACTCGAACCCATTGCTCGTGGGTCCAGCTGGCGTGTTCACGTGCGAACTCGAAAGTCGAAAAGTCGAGATACCCGGTGATGTCTAAGAAGTTCTGGACCGCGTGCTGGTCTACGGGCTTTTATATTTACTTCGACCATTCGTCTTCTCAAGGATCGACGCAAGCGCGTTCAGAAATTGCAGAATCAAACCAACTACCCTCGGTTAATCGGTTTTACTTCTCAATATTTTGTTGAGATCATTATCAAAATTCTCAAAATTATAGAAGTAAAATCTACTCTACCTATTTACTAAGAAATACTTCTTGATTTTGTGTCAAGAATGAATATCAACAAGTAATAGCTATTATCCTTTAATAACTGCTATTGTCATTGAATATTTACGCTATTTCCTGTTTTTTCTTAGTACTAAAACCATATATTTGCATGTGATCGATTTTCTTTCTAAAATATCCGTGTACTTTGCAGGTTTTTTTTTATTTTGATAACTGATTAAATTTAAGTATCTTGTTTGACTTCGATACAATACATAATTTTGGTGATTAACAAGGAATATTTGTTTTGCATATAAACGGTATGGTTAGATAGTTGGTTTCACCATTCAGTATCTCTGCAACTATATACTAAAGAGTGATTTTGAGGAGTGCCAATGCGATTAGTATGTGAACTGAGTTCTGCCCCTTTGGTTAAACCAACTATCTGAAAATAAAATGTGGGTACTGAAAGGCTCTGAAGATCACTTTTCTCAGTTGAAAACGTTTCCAAACATTTCGGTTTGGTTAGCTTTCAACGGCAAAGTTAATAAATAAACAAAAATGTTTCATGAAAGTAGCCTAAAAATATTTTGTATTTAACTAAATATAAAAGCGAGAGAAGTTTATCTAAAATATGAAGCTAGTTAGTTATTTAACAAGTTTTAGCTAGCTTTATGTTGAGCTAATTAAATTTTTTGATTGTTTTAAAACTGTTTAACACTAATGAATTAACGTAAAAAATTCTTTAAGAATATTTTGGTGAATAACTGTTTAATTAAGAACACAAGAATAATGATTAACGAGGTGATGACCATAAGTAATTATAATAATTGGTAGATATTGACTTTATGATTGCAAAGGTGTCATTAAGAATCTGAATATCGGTGAGTTTCCCAGAAAGTTCTGAAGTTACACTGTGTAAGCACTTGATTGACGTCGTTTTTGTTATTCTTTAGCGATTCAACTGAACCGAGAGAGAAGTTTTATTTTCTTTGGGTAAAGTTTATAATGCTCTTCTTAAATATTGACGAAGTGGAAGTCAAAAATTCGAGTTTTATTAAGCTATCGCGGGCAATTTGCCTAATTCTTACATAAAATCGCTTTAACCAGCTTAATGAGGGTTGAGATGTTTTTGATTCCATATCTTAAGACGGCTCGTGCCTATTAGAGAGGCTGAAGTAAATCAATTTGTACAACATGTTTTAGCTTTATATTTACTTGATTAATAGTAGATACAGATTGTGTACTAACTTTAAACGATCTATCGGCCGTACATTTTCCAACCAAAATTTGTATAAACTTGTCAAGATAATTCGCACACGTGCCTGGCACACACAAATATAGATAGGTGTATGCTCGTCAATCAATCCATAAAAGTAATTTCAATTTAGAATTCGTGTTAGCCTTTGTTCACTTTTATTATTCATGCGATCTGAAATAGTTGATATTAAAACCAATTTCGTATAGATATCTGTGAAACGATCCGTCAATACAAATTTCCAGTGGTTGCCTCGGTGTTGCCACTGATATTTCATTTTCATTCGCCTCTGCTACTGTTGCAAATATATTTCTGCAAATTCATTTTAGCAACAATTTTGTAAATTAAAAAATCTTCTCTGATGGAGATTGAGTAATTGGTTTTGCTAGTACATTAAATTTTTGTGGTGTGTCATGACCGCCATAGATTAAGTGGGTCGTTGCTTTTATTTTATTACTTCTTGTTGGTAGATATTTTGCCAAGCTATTCCATAAATCTTGTGCTAAATGATAATAGGAGTAGTTTGTTAGTAAATATTTATTATTGCCAAATGGATATATTAATTTTTTCTGAACATTTTTTATTAATATAGTCTTTTTTCGTGTTATTTAGAACTGAGGAGGTGGTATGAGATGAACGTAATATCAGCATGGCGGGAAGGCATCACAGGCCGTGGCGTCGTGGTAACCATCCTTGATGATGGCTTGGAAACCGACCATCCCGACTAAGTCGCTAATTACCGTACACTCTATCCTCCATTGTTCTTTGCTCCTCCAATCTAAAGACAAACTTGTAAGAAGCCGATTGGTTTGCGTCGTAAAACAACATGATCCAGATTACGTATCACGACATTTGGGATGAATTTCTTTGAAATTGTCTCATTGTATGTTTTATGACGTCGGTACTTTGGTAGCTCCCTTTGTACTTCGTACTCAGATCTTCATTAGGCAATAAGAGCGGTAGTTTCCATGTATGTTAGAAAGAAATGTTTGAAAAACACCGATGAAATCAGAACGGGAACGAGTAATACGTTGGGGGAACCGTGCTTTCACGATAAAAGGGCGTAGAGTGACATCTGTGTTCGAAACAAAAGCTGTGGAGTTTCAAATTACACGATTCATCTCGCCCGTACGGCTTTAATTCCACTGTTGGCGTTCGGAAAACAAAAAATGGGTAATTGGGTCGCGAGTATACCGAGGCGATTTATGTGCGACGAACGTAAGGGCGTCGCCTTAGAGAGTAACCAGACCGCGGTCTATCGACGACGGCGACGTTTTGACATATTATTTCGAGTTTTATATATGGAAATCTAGCTGTTGCCTGCGACTTTGGCCTGTTAAAAGTCTGGAAATAGAGCATCTACCTAACTGGAAAAACAACATTGGATTAAGTAATATTTGTCTTTTTGGCCTCTTTGACTTTATTGTAACATAGAAAGGTTTATAATAGTTTATATATTTTGAGACAAAGGTCAAGGTCGATCGCTCGTATTCTTATTACACCAATATTATTATGACGAAATGCGGGGATTACTCCCGAAACATCATGCATTGTTTTCATACATAATTACGAGTGGAACCTGAGACTGAACACTTAAGCAGCTCAGAGACTTAATAACTGTGTACAAATGTGTTGTATGAAAACTTGGGAGATTACCTAAATGTTGGAATATTTATTATAAGGCGTATTAGGAGGCGTATAGGGACTTACTAACTTTATTCATGCAACATACAGGTACATAGGTGGACTTATTGCCTTAGATATTCTCTACTAGTCAACTAAGGGTGGTGGAGAGCTTTCATGGCAGGAGCATAAAAAAATATTACTAATGTAAAATGGGTACACAAATATTTATATATCGATAAAATATAAATACACAAATTTGTTTATTAATTGAGGCGACTCTGCCTGAGGCTTTGTGTGACGTCAAGTATTTTTCGAGGTTTGAGTAGCGGCATAGATGTCATTACAAGGTTACTAATAAACGAGCACGTCCATCCACACCAAACCACCACCACTACATATCACCATTTATCATGAATGAGACAGTGGTCAATTGCAACCTTTCCTCTGCCACTTGTACCTACATCTAATACACATTTTTTCTTCACCAGGACCCATGGCGTCATACGACGTGAACTCTCACGACTCGGATCCTCAGCCGCGGTACGACATGATTGACTCGAACCGCCACGGTACGAGATGCGCGGGTGAAGTCGCCGCTACTGCCAACAAATCGCTGTGTGCTGTGGGGGTCGCGTATGGAGCAAGTGTTGGAGGTAAGAACCAAAGCCATAAAGCCACAACTAAGAAACTGTAGGATATGTTACGGCAGCCATGATACGACATACGTACGTACGAGTCGTGGTGGACGACCACGACTCAAGATGCGGCGGTGATTCCATCAACTCGCTGTGCGCTGTAGGAGTCATGTATGGCACTAGAGTTAATGGTTAGAATCATTATAATAGGTTGCTAACAAGTAATTCTATGAGAACTCGCATGACCTGGACCCTCAGACCGCAACTCGAATGTGCTGAAAGGTTAACAGCTGTGGCAGACTCGTGGGCTAAATGAGTGACTAAAACTGACCCTTGTCGTCTTTTCAGCAAGCCTGAATATGTTATTCATTTGTTTCAATTTGTTCTTTATTGTGTTATTTTGTTTGTCTTGGGGCGTTTTTGAAGTTGCTTTGGTCATATCAACGTGATGTGTTTTGTAGCCATATTTTTAAGTCTAACAGAAAATATTGCGTATACTTCCGTATATCCTTATTTTAAATAAATAATATGTATAACAACAGTTCCTAGTCTTGGACCATCTAATAGATGCTTAAAGAGTGACAAACACAGACAATTGTCCTCAAGAATGCACAAGTGCTCTAAGACTCACACTTTGCACGACTGATGTGCTCTCTGAGTGAGTTGTCAAGATCTGCCTTAGGTCTCTTTGAGTTGTAAGTGCTAACTGTGTATGGAGTAGATTCTTTTAAAGCATAGTGTGAAACTTACGACACATATCGCATTACTTATTGCTATAATAGTGATTTCAAAAGAAAAATTGCCATTAACAGAGTTTTCTTGAATTGTTCAAACTCAAAGTATTAATTACAATGAAACAGTTTACAATTATTGTATTTTTAAGCAATCGGTCAATCCAAAACATGAAGCTAGTTGCATGAAAGGAAACCAACACCTGCTATCATCTTTTAGGATTGAAAGGTTAAGAATTGATAAAAGAGGCTGAAGTAGCGTATAATTATAGACGGTTTAAATGAGACAACATGAGAAGTACAAGCTTTCAAATAAAATCGGTTCACCTAGCAAAGAGTTCTGAGGTCGAAAGTCTTTTAAGATTTTTTATTAGGCCAAAATATTCTGTCTATAAAAAGGTCCTTAGATTACTACCAATTGATATTCTCATGGCTTAGTGTCATTCAAAAAACATGACATCTTCAATAACATCCAACGGATTACAGACTAGAAGACTTAAAGAAGATAGATCCACTTCGATGTTTTATAGGACAATTTATGAATGCGTAATAAAGTATAGTCCAGCTTAACTTAATATATTCGATACGCAAGAAATATTTAGTAAGTCTAGGTCTAGAATCTAGTTAATAAGGAATTTTGCTTAGTCGTGTTTTATTTATGTAATGAAGTTTATATGACTTTGTCCAATTGGCCGTAATATTATTTGTAATCATTTTTATTATTTGGATCACTTGAGTGGTTGCTGTCAATATTATTATCAGCTATACCACCCCCTAGTAGGCTTGCGTTTAAATATTTTTTAGTCATAATGTTCCCACTGCTGGGACACAACCCTTCTCACTGTGAGAGGGAATGGACCGTAATTCACCACGCGGGCCCAGTGCGGGTTGTTCGTAGTCACATGTCTTCGAATTTTTGGTTCTAGGACAGGCCGGTTACCACACGATGTTTTCCTTCACTGTTAATATTTTTTAGTGATACATAAGAATAACATCTACTTCATAAATAAAATAAAATTCATTTATTTCGGAACCAGTCCATATGCATACATGTGTAATTAAAAATATTAGATACATTACAAATTAATTAAAAGATTAGATATACATTACAAAAGTCATCAATAAACACATTATAAATTTAACAATAACAAAAAGATTAAATACACTATGTTTCATCTTAGTCTAAATTTGGGTTTGGATCCGGAGTGCTCATTAGGCAGCCTGGTCCAGTACAACATTATTGGGCAATACAGATACATCCTCCATGCCGCAGGTAGCTTATATAACTGCCTCGTATGCGTCGCATCATAAAGCAAACTGGAGACCATAAATCCACTCTCCCCCGCTCTATTTTGTTACATTTAGGTTTTTCTGTAAAATCTTGCATTTTACTTCTTTGTAGGTTGACGTTAGTGATATTAAGTACACTAGCTCTGCGCATTTAATTTTCTATAAATGTGCGTGGGTGGTTCTTTCAAGTAAATCGACCAATAACAAGTATTTACTGAAATAAATTTACGGTATTGCCCACCAAAGCTCATTGTGTTATGAAAAGACAAAGGAACAAAAAGTATATTTTCAAGATTACTGTTACGCATGATTTTATGTTGCCTCGTAAGTTTTTATTACGTTTTTTTATATAAACATCTGGTATATAATGTGGGTTGTAAAATGCCGATAAAATGGGTAGATACTGACGGTTTTGTGCTGAATATTAAGTTCATAATATCTGAGATACACAACGGATAAAAGTGAAAATATATAATCAGTACATATTTTTTTGATTTTGTCGGAACAAAAACCGATCGTACGGTATTTGGCGCGTAGCGAATATTCAGGAATGAATATTTTCAACATTCTTGAATGGTGTGAAATTGTATTTCTGAAATATTTAATTATAACGGATACAAAACCCGCCGATGCGCATCTAAGCAGGTAAAATAATTAAAATTGCCATTTTTAAATACAAATACAAAGATAGTAAAATTAACAATATGATTTTCTGGTTAAATGAATAAACATCGTATACCTACCGAACTTTTCAACATCACTTTGACACGTTCGTGGTCGTCATCACAAAGATAGCCATATCTTTTGCCAAAGCGACGTTGAAAAGTTCTCCTAAATGTGTTTTGACGAAATGTTATATTCGTTTGTGTAACTCGCTTTGCAAACACTGTTTAACTTGTACGCTTGAACCTTTCTACGCAATATAACTTGAAAGTTTATCGCATTGGCCACCCTTATGTAAACATTACTACCCTTATGTATACCTTATAGAAACAAGCATTGTTAATATTTCGTTTATCTTCACCATCTGCAGTGCAAACGTGTCTCGGTGCATAAATTCGGGATTTCATCGCAAACACTCTTGTTTGTTCATAGTTGAATATTTATCGGTATATTCTACTATATCTTTTGTATTTACAAAAGGAATCCTCGCTTTATATTTACATAATAAAATCCGTTGTAAAGGACTCCCTAATTGTAATTTATATCAAACATGCGATCAAAGGCAGAAAGACGCAATTCTGGGAATTTCAGAGACCCAGTTACATACATGCGTTTGCTATGTTTTGCTACCGACACAGGGCGCGTTTATATGGTGATAAAACCGTTTACGTTCATCACACGAAAGGAGGAGAAATAAAATGATAAGATTCTCTGTCTGATATAATTTATTATTCGGGAAGTGTCACGACTTTACACATAGAAGTTTTACATCTAAAATTTCAAAACAGCGGCCCTTGGGATGAG
Source organism: Anorthoa munda (assembly GCA_945859665.1). Lineage (NCBI taxonomy): Eukaryota > Metazoa > Arthropoda > Insecta > Lepidoptera > Noctuidae > Anorthoa > Anorthoa munda. The sequence continues at coordinate 21,618,549 of OX243908.1, forward strand.
CTGAAATAAATTACCCAAGCTGACATCCCCGGAAAACTAAATTAACACGAATTACTGTTACAAACTGGATAACAAAACATGTTTTTGTTAGTATTAACATTTATCTTTATTCAGGGACTTTTACATTTTATGCTAATTACGCTTTTGTCCGGACACGCGCCCACGTACGTGCTTTAGAAATTGAAAAACACACGAGCCTGTCTAACTAACGTTGAAATTTTAAGGCTTCGAGTTTGAATAACCCATTAGAGTCTGGCCGGTAGTTTTCCAATGTGACGTGGAAAAATAGAAATACCAAATAAAAGTTCTTGTTTCATACGGGAGGCTAGGTATTCCTATGGTTTCATAATATTTTCGGTATGAAATTGATGGCTGACATTCATCATTCGACCGGCGAATATTATCTACCTACCTATCTACGGCTCAAGTGCAGTACCTTGCTGGTTTGCTGATTTCACCATAGCATGAAACAAACTATTTCCATAGGAATAGCTCATGCTGATACTTTGGGATCTATCTCTAAATAGTATAAAACAAAGTAGCCATCGGGCTCTTTGTTTCTCCGGTTCTTATTCTAAACTACGCAACGCATTGTCATACGGTTTTTACTTATAGAAAGAGACACATTTGCTCTGTGCTAAGCCGAGACGGGTCACTAGTCTTAAATAAATTCCACGCATATTTTTCGCATATTAATCGTGGCCACCTTTCCTCAGGAGTACGAATAAGTGACGTCACAGACGCAGTGGAAGCCCGCTCCTTAAGCCTGAACCCTCAGCATGTAGACATCTACAGTGCTTCATGGGGACCCGATGACGACGGGAAGACTGTTGATGGACCAGGAGAACGCCCAAGTAGCGCGTTTATTGAAAGTGTTACTAAGATAAGGGCAAAATTTGACTAGCTTTACATGTATAGTTTAATTATACAATACGTTTTATTACATGTATAGTTTTGTTATATAATAGTTAGGGAGTTTACTGCCACTTCTTCTGAGCTGAAATACAGGGATGTGTGACGGGCACGGGGGATTTGGGGGACAAGCTTTATGCGAATGTTGACGTTTAAAAATTGCTGATTAACAGTTTCATTTCAATAAAAGACTTTTAATTTCAACATTGTATGAAGGCCATGCTAAAATTAAGGATAAGGACAGGATTTATAGATCGTGCTTTAACTTTTCTTAGCGATTCATTCAAATATAAACCTTAATTATAAGCTTTCAATGTTTACACTGGAATGAAACGATTACTGTACTTAGTTTGTCTGCAGTTTGCGATCGATGAATCTTGCTCTAAGTAGTCATTCTAATATAAATGGACATTTGCAGCACCAGAGGTATCATAGGTGCTAACATCCCAGAGACAAACCTGACTCATGTGCCTGTAATTTAACAGGCCTCTATAAACCTTCCAAAACGGGTCACGGAACACAGCTTAAGAGCAGATTTAAGTATAGTAGTAGGACTTCGGTCTGGACGTCCACAAAGAGCTCGACTACAAATAAAGTTTCTATTATCCTACTGGTCAAAGGCGACCTAATAATTAAAAAAAATCATAGAAGTTGCTTAAGTAGTGACTGACTGACCATTGAAATCTATAACCTAGAACCCATAATATTTGTAGTACCCACTTGGCATTATTATTATTTAAAGCTGTTAAATAAGTAAAAAATGGGTTATGTGATTATATAATCACGCAGAAACGGGTGAACGGATTTGGATAAAATTTTGCACACAGATATATTATAACCTGGATGAGCACTTGCTACTTTTCCAGGTAGTTCCTTTGAGATAAAGTCCGACATTTACGCGGGCGGAGCCGCTGGTGGCAGCTAGTTATGTCTTAAAAAATATGCTAATGTTTGTAACAACGGAAAATGAAAATAGAATAAATTAAAAATAAATAATTTGAAAATCTTTACCTACCTACTTAAAAGTAATAATTACGTTTTCACAATTTTCAGGTGACTTTAATAAAATTAAATATTAAACTGTTTCTGTTTCTAATTATTTTTAAATAGGCACTGTAGTTGAGTTCAAAAGTAGGCATTAAACATCGAAATGCTTTGATGTTTTAATATGTATTTTAATTTCCTTTGATAGTATAACAGATTGTACTGTCAACGTTACTAATTAAAATAAACAAAAATCAATTAATGATTCAGCTTTAGGCAAAAAATATGCTTTGATTCATTTTTCAAAGCAAATTGTTAATTCTGATAATAAGAAAAACGCTTGAATCAACATGAAAACAGAGTGAAAAAATTTTTGATAAATAACTGAAGTAAGTTTTTCGGGATAAAAATGCTTTGTAATATTTTCTCGTTTAATTTTATTACCTACATCATAAAATGATCCACTATAAATAGATATACCTTTTAGCTGCAAAAATAACATGATTAATTATGCCGAGTTCACGTAACACTACAAATAGTAAAGCGTTTTGGTATCTGGCTAAGTTAGTCGAGTCGAACTTCTGCCGTCCCTTACTACCACCACTGCTGAAACCCGACGGGTCGCTGGCCCACTCCGCTGAGGAGAAGGCAAATTTATTTGCCTCTCTTTTTGCGGAATCTTCATGTCTGAATCCTGGTGACGCGCGGCCCCCTCCTTCTTCTGATGGATGCGAGACGAGTATGTCGGACATTCGTATCCATCATAAAGACGTCCGTAGGGTGCTGCGCAACCTCGACGTGAACAAGGCTAGCGGCCCTAAGGGAAAACCAGCAATTTTTCTTAGAACCTGTGCGCCTGAACTGTCTTCGATCTTGACACGCCTATTCCGCCTTTCGTATGAGGCTGGAAAAGTGCCGAATACTTAGAAGCAGACTAACGTACAGCCCGTGCCCAAGAAGGGAAGTCGAGCTGACCCAGCCAACTACAGACCCATATCTGTAACCTTCATATTAAGCTCCTGGCATACCTAGAAGCAAACGATATCCTTTGTAGCCGTATTGGCGGTCGCCAATACGGCTTCCGCCGAAAACGGTCTACTGGGGATCTTCTAGCGTATGCCATTCACATCTGGAGTAACGCCATCGAGAGGCACGGGGAAGCGCTTGCCGTCTCCCTCGAAATCTCGAAGACTTTTTGCACGAAAGCCTTATTGGTTAGCTTCCTTTGTTCGGTTTGCCCGGTGATCTGTGTGATTGGATTGCAGACTTCCTGAGAGATCGGTCCATTCGGGTGGTTATCGATGGCTGCTTGTTGGACCGCTTGGATATTAATGCTGGGGTCCCTCAGGGGTCGGTACTCTCAGAAACTTTATTCTTGCTGCACATTAACGATCTGCTAAAACCTGGCCCTAAACCTTTGGCTAAGCAGACGACAGCACAGTTGCTGAGAGATACTTGTCCAACGCTCGTGCTACCGGGCCTCAGATCCAGTCTCTCCGGGAGGCCATGGTGGAGCGCTTGAACCTGTCCTTGCAGGCAGTCTCCGAATGGGGCGATGCCAATCTGGTTAGGTTTAATGCTGCTAAAACCCAGGCGTGTCTTTTTTCCGCTAAAAAGAGAAAACTTCACCCGGCTCCAACTTTCCGAGATGTAACCGTGCCAATAACTGACCATCTTGCTTCTTGCATCTAGCTTTTTGGTGTGACGTTGACATCGAATCTTAATTTTGGCCCATACATTGAGGGCAAGGCTCAGCTGGCTGCCAAAAAGCTGGGGATCCTTGCAAAGGTGAGAAGGTACTTCACGCCAGAACAGCTGCTCAGCTTGTATCAAGTGCAAGTTCGATCATGCATGGAGTACTGTTCTCATCTCTGGGATGGATCTGCCAAATACCAGCTTGATGCACTAAAGTCGATCGAAAAGCGGGCCAAGAAGCTCATCAGCGATGAGGCACTGGTTCAGTCAAAGCTCCAGAGCCTTGAACATCGTCGCCGAGTTGCCAGTTTGTCGTTTTTTTATCGGTTACATTTCGGGGAGTGTGCGATGGAATTGCATGATATAATTCCACCCAGCCCGTTTCATCATCGGACTACCAGACGTACGGCGATGCACCATCGGTACATGGTGAACATCCCACCGACACGCACTAAACGTTTTGAGAATACTTTTATTAAACGTACAGCTAAGGAGTGGAATTCCCTGCCGGAGTCTGTGTTTCTCGATAGCTACAATCTAGGGGTCTTTAAGTCAAGAGTGAATAGGTTACTACTAGGCAAGCGTGCTCCATCGTCGACCACATCATCGCTTACCATCAGGCGAGGTAGTGGTCAAGTGCGAGCCTATACTAGATTTAAAAAAAAAACATACCTGTAACAAAAATACTTCATAAAAATGTAGCATCTAGAATAGTGTTCCATTTTCCTCGCACAAATCATATTCGTTTTCTTGAAGTGAGCACAAAATTTAATACAACTACATACAGATCTTCAGCAACACTTGATTTACATAATAAGTAACAACTCCTTCGTGAATATACCTGTCATCACGTAGTACTGAATCTCAGATATAAACGAAATTACTGGATAAATAATATTTCAGATTCACACAACATTTTCTGCGCGTCTGTACCTACGTACAATGGTGTACAGTCTTAATTAAAAGTCACAACAACAGCTCTATAAAATCCTTAATTCATTAATTTTACACTGACACTAGACATTAGCACTTGTCTGGACAGTTTTAAGGTTTCTTTTCAATCCTTTTGTAATCCGCGTCGATTTATAAACGAAGTTACCTACCCTACTAAAGGGTACCCGAGCAGGCAAGCGACACTGCTCAAGCAATTTCTGTAATGACGCAATTATTTTCTCTCACTCTCACTTTATTTTTCACACTATATGGTCAAGTGTTCACAAAGTCTAAAATTTACATAAGTCGTTTTCCTTTTTCTACACTAAACAGCTTGCTGTTGTTTGTATATAAAGTTTTCTTGCTTACGTTTTTTTATTACCTGCCGCGGTTTTTTCGGGTTTTGAATTTAAATAGAACATGTAATGTAGTCAGGGAAAAAAACTTTGCTTTTTCGCCTAATACACCTGCGTCAAAAGTTTTAATGTGACTTTTTTTAAATTTTGATTGCGTTGTGTATCGTGGTAAATGGGCCGAGAATAGCGAGAATGAGACCTTTTTGCGTATAAAAAATGTATCACTTGTTTACTTACTTATTATTTTATTCCTTAAATATTGTATGTTCCGTTACGGGAACGGCAATATGTCCGTGGCATCATGACAGTGGGTCCTATTAGAATATCAATTAGTAGTTGCACATGCTGAGAAAGGGGGGTTTTTTTGTGTGTTTTGCTTATCTTGTGTCTCCTGTGCGGGTCACAAATGTATGTTTTTCTTTCTTTCTTTCTTTTACCTAATCTTCTCAAGTAGTCAAGTTTTGGGTGACTATAAAAGTAGGTCCTGGTTCACAGTTTTCCATCTTCTGCCCAGCCATGTCCCAACTACCTCCGAATCTAAAACGGCGGTGCTTATCATGTTATCTCGCTTGCACACTAGCGCCGTCTATATTGTGCAAGCGAGAGAACAAGATAAGCACCGCCATTTTAGATTCGTTTCTTTAATGACCCGGGTTGTAGGTACGGTACATACAGCTCCAGAGAAACCTCACCCCCTAGAAATATATAAAAAGTGACATCTATGGACAGGAGGATATACTACGATGTATACGTGCGCCGCGTGCGCGCCATCTCTGAGACATCAATGAAGTTGGTTTTTTGTAGTTATTGACATCGATTCCAATAGTAAGCGTGCAAGATACCCATTTAACAATAATTGTTTACGTTATTGATACAACATTGTCATGCGCTAACCAACATCGCACCAGTAATTTAAATGGAGTGGCTATAGTTCTCACCAAACTTCTTGGCTGCCCTGAAGTTGGCTACAATGGCGGCGCAGTAGTAAATCTCATACAAAACAGCACCGCACCGTGCTTTGCGGATCGGAAATCCAACTTCAAGGCGGCCCAAGAAGTTTGGTGAGAACGATACCCAGTTACTGGCTAAGACGATACCATTTGGTAAGAATGGTTGTCTGAGTTTTAGGCTTCTGATCACCCGTAACGACTGTCAAACATCTACAATGTAGCCCATTTTTTTTTTCTCCAACTTCATACTTTGTAATTAGGTACAAAACTAAGTTACATTCTATCAAAAGCTGACATATTCCCACCAATATATTTGTCCTAACTTGTGCATGGAATACCAACCAATAAACAACAATCATTTACTCCACACCAAATCATTCGACCAATCTAAATTTATCCACGTTAATACCTGAACAGTATTGATCGGGCGAATCACGTTCAATTGTGCAGTCCGCGAGGCGAGGCGACCGGTGTCAATGACTGCTTAGCTGTCAATCACACGGCACATCTACTAATTATTTGCTAACGAGATACGTCTCGGCATCCGATATCTCGTATTAATAAAGGCGTACGGGGTTATATTTAATTCTTTGGGTCTTTCTGAGAGGATGAAAGCGAATATTGAACAACTTGGGCTATAAAATGAAAGCCATTTATTTCAGATAGGTATGTTACGAGTATCTTTAAGTATTAAACAAACAAATGAAATAAAAAGTTTAAAAACTGTAACCGACTACGTTTTTTTTTGCCTTTGTTACCCGGGCCATAAAAACGAATCAATTGGCAGCTTATTTATCAAAATCGGATGACTACGTAAAAAACAAACACACATACATATACTGTTAATATCATAACCTTTCCATTTGGCTTCGCCGTAGTCGGGTGAAAAGTACAATTTGCTATTGCTTGGTTTGAATGAACCTATGAAATTAAATAATACAAACCCGAAAATGCTGGAAAAAACAGCATTTTAGTTGATACGACAGTATGTTTGTACAACTCGTTTTTTTCATAACTCAGAGTATGTCTCAAACAGAGAGTTCCCATGAAAGATAGCCAACGAAGTAAAAGTCTCCCTGTATATTTATTCTCTGTCCTGTTATTTGATTCCTCTGCCCTTCAATAACAAACGATTTCTAAGTTCGCGTAACAAAATGTGGGCTCAGTGAACCGTATAAAAAGACGCTTGAATTTTCAAGTGTCTTTTTCTCCGTTCTGCGGTTTTATTCTAACACACTGTGAAGCCAGACTCCTCAGACTCCAGTCACATCACGGTTTTATTTCTGAAAACTTTGAATTGACCTTATTGATTGTTGAATTGCGCGTTTACACAGTTCTACTTGTATGTAAATGTATGTAGATGTGGAATTTTCGCTTAATGGGTTGTGTTTCAATAATAATAATATGGTGTAATAAAACCATCGTGCAGTCGTGTGGCACGGCAATGTCAAATGACGTGACACTTGAATATGATCAGCTGGAGGCGCAATACGTTCGTCTCTTGCCACGCCCGTGACGTTTCCGCTTCATAAAGCAACGATTAAAAAAAAATATGTTAATTCTGATGTTCATGGATGGATGTTCATTAATGCCGTCCGCAGTACGTCAAACCAATCATTCAAGCGTGTTCAGATAAATACAAACCTAGTGATTGGAATCAGAAATTTCACTATGATTTATTTCGTACGGAAAATTGTATCAAAAAATTGTCTAATTGACGGCAGCCGATGCGGAGGCTCCATGGGTGTAAAATGCCCGTAGATTTTCCGGCTATACCCCTTTGTTCCAAACAGTAACATTTTGTTTTATATAAAATAATGTGTATAGAATATTTTACGAGAACCCTTTGTGAATGTGAAATTCATCGGAAAAGCGTTTAATAATAAATTCGTTTAGCTCGTTTGTTTATGTATTAACTAACACGTCGGTAATTTCTTAAAGTTTATTCATAGAAAACATAGGTATTCATTTCCAGCTGAAATAGCGACAAAATGCCATTTATACTTTCAAAATATCTTTAAATGTTACCTACATTGGTATGACACCTATCGAAGATTGTTTAAAAAATACGTCTACGTTTATTTTTATAGTATATCGGGTACATGTAACATACAAGTAAAAAAATCGACTGTTATTAATCTATCACAACTGTTTCAGCTCTCAAACCCAAGAGAAATGCCTTGCCAAAAGCGGCACGTAGCACCACCTAATAACTCGGACATGAACTAACACAAATATGATAAATCCACCTCTAGTGCTACACATGAGTCACGTTTCTACAAATGCCCTTTTTCCTAGAAGAAAAAAGAGAGAGAAATTAGAGATTTAGAGAGAGAGTTTGAAATTTACAAGGAAATATTACTGCTTTGATACTTCTTAAACTATCCCATTTTTTCAAAGAATCAAGTGTGTAATATACTTAAAGAAATGAAGGTACACTCAAGGAAATGGATTGTTCAGCGAATTGTCTTTCAAGTTTCGAATAAATTCAAACACCAATGTCATTCTTTGTAAATATGGCTATAAGCTTTTAACAAGGCTATCACCCGGTTTTTGGGAATAAAACTAACTTGTATTAAATTTATGACGCGTCATTGATGCGATTAGCTATCGAAAATTCATCCAATCATAGCATCTATTTCTCAAACGCGCGTTGACAATTTTTCACATTAATTTTTGCCTTAAATGCCATTCCAGATATATGGCCTAAGCTAAGCGTGTTAATCTGCTATATAGCTGCTCAACAATACATTTCCCTAACTGTACATACTCACGTTAAAATAAAAACCGGCCAAGTGCGAGTCGGACTCGCACACGAAGGGTTCCGTACCATTATCGCAAAACACTGCATAAAAATCACGTTTGTTGTATGGGAGCCCCCCTTAATTTATTTTATTTTAATTTATTAATTATTATTTTTTTAAGTAAATATACAACTAAACATTCTGTGAATATTTCAAGCGTCTACCTTTTGACGTTATTAATATCGAGCAAAAAACGGCAAAAATATCACGTTTGTTGTATTTTATACTGTTTTTAGTATTTGTTGTTATAGCGGCAACAGAAATACATCATCTGTGAAAATTTCAACTGTCTAGCTATCACGGTTCATGAGATACAGCCTGGAGACAGACGGACAGACAGACAGACAGACAGACAGACAGACAGACAAACGGATCGCGAAGTCTTAGTAATAGGGTCCCGTTTTTACCCTTTGGGTACGGAACCCTAAAAAGTATCTCATCTGACTAGACTAATGCCTCTATTTCCGTCACAGGGTCGCAACGGCAAAGGTTCCATTTTTGTATGGGCCTCAGGAAATGGCGGACGGGAGCATGATAACTGCAACTGCGATGGCTATACCAACTTAATATGGACGCTATCAATATCTTCAGCGACCGAGAGAGGAGAAGTGCCTTGGTACTCAGAGATGTGCAGTTCTACTTTAGCGGCAACTTACAGCAGAAGCTAAATGAAAAACTGGTAAGTTCATTGAATTATCTCACTTCTTACTAATATGATAAATGCGAAAGTTTGGATGTATGGATGTTTATTTGTTACTCAATCACGTCAGAACGGCTGATTGGAATTGGATGAAATTTGGCACGGAGACAGATTATACTCTGGAATAGCACATAGGTTTTATCCCGGGATATGTTCCCCTGGGATGATAAAAAATAATCAAGCAGGCGAAGCCGCTGGCAGAAGCTACAGTATATACAGGGCGAACCGGCCGTTTTTCTGATGTGAGTGTCGGTTCATACTAGACCCTGAGACATGACCGAAGCAAACCACGCGGTCGGCTACGCGCACGCGGCTCTTCGGGAGCAGTCGTGCGTGCGAGACATAAAAAATGCCACGTTTCTTGTATAGTGAACGTGTATAAACATTCGGATGTTCATGATATTCATCTTTACAATATAATTTGAAAGAAAACGGACTCAATGATAGCGTGAAGTTTGATAGGACAAATAATGGATAAAAAAACGTCTTGCAGCAACCCCGAGTAACATAAGACAAAGGCAGAAGGATGATATTGTAAGCTATTTTTATTCTCATAATGGATTCATTCTTATTATTATGGATTTTCCTGCTTTCTAATGAAACGGGAAAGAAACAAAGAATGGTTTTTGAGATTTTTTTCCTTGTCCTATAATGATCGCATGTAAATAAGATTGCAGTTGTTTCCCCCTCTTCAAACTCTTAATCTGAAGAGCAGTTTGTTTATCCAGATTTCGAAAGCCTCCTTAAAATATTTGACCTAGCATTAATCCTTTATGAGTACAATAAATAATCCAGTCTCGTCCTTATAAGGAGTAAGTAATACTTAGACAGGCGTTTCACTAAGACAAATTGATGGAAAGCATGATTTGTCAAAATCAGTTTTGTCGTCTTGGCGGTAACAGAAATAGATAGCTAGCATAACTTTTTGGTTTGATATTGGCAAAGTTTGCCCTTTTCGATAATAGGCTGTAGTTTGGAAATACACCAGACAGTAAAACTTATTCATATTACTACATAAATACATGAATTTACGCCTTTTTCTCATGGGGTTAGACAGAAACAACAGAATGCCGCCTGCGTATATACAGTTCTTTTGCTTTTTTTACGTTAATTCATCTAAGGGCCTAGTGCGATTTAGTACAGAGTAAACCAACACTTTTAGAAATTACCTCTCAGTACAAAAAGCAAGATTCTTTATTTGTAAAACGCATAGATACTTTGGTTTATTATGTTCAAATTTATGAAAGTAATTCTTCTTCTTCTTCTTACCTAATCCATATAAATTACGTTGATAGATATTCGATCGAGAAAAAAGATTCCGCAAAAACTTTGATCGCACCTAGCCGTCCCATCATGCAATCGCACAGAGACATGCAACACGGTCAACTTAGAGGTAGTTAAAACTTAGATAGATAAATAAAATAACATGTGTTTCATCCGTGAAACTAGAGTAATTACAATCAAGGCAACTATACCTCTGGGGCGATTATCCTAGATATACCCTACAAGCACGATCGCGTTAACGTAAACGTTCGCATAATGTCAAATCTTATGGAAAAGTTTTGTTTCACTGTAATGTCACCAGAATGTGCTTATCCAATTTCGATACACGAGTAAGTATAAAATCTCTGATTAAGGTCTTCGTATCCGGCCTTTATTATCGTCCCGTGTGGTGACGGACGTAAAGAATTTCACCATCCCATATCTTCCCGTGGGTGTCGTAAGAGGCGACTAAGGGACACACCAGAGAATGGGCAGCAGCGTTCTCTGTGCACTTTAACAACTAACTGCGATCGCCAACCCGCCTGCCAAGCGTGGCGATTATGGCAAACCCCCCCAAACCAAATGAATAGCACACACAAAAAACGGCCCCGAGTGCCCGGCAGCCCGTCTACCCTCGGCTATGGTAGCGGTCGAGGCGATGGCGTGGCAAGGGGTGCGAAGAATCCCCGGAGTGGACCCGGCTACCCCAATAAACACCGACGACTGGACCTGGCAACTTATAACACGCGAACACTCCGGACCGACGAGAAGATAACCGAACTCGAGGCGGAATTGAGCAGGTTACGATGGAGTATTATAGGGTTATCTGAAGTCCGAAGAGAGGGAGAGGACTCGATAATCCTCAAATCCAGTAACCTGCTCTATTTCTGAGAGGGTGACCGGCAGTCCCAAGGTGGTGTCGGGTTTATCGTCCACAAGTCCCTTGTGAACAACGTGGTGAAGATCGAGAGTGTGTCAACCAGGGTGGCGTACCTTATACTCAGAATATCCGCAAGATATTCGCTGAAGGTCATACAGGTCTACGCCCCAACCTCGGCACACTCCGACGACGAAGTAGAGGCCATGTATGAGGATATCTCTACAGCCATGCATGGTTTCAAAACTCACTTCACCGTTGTCATGGGGGACTTCAACGCGAAACTGGGCAAACGAGACGAGGATGAGCTGCAAGTGGGGCAATTTGGAGTTGGACGTCGGAACTACCGGGGTCACCTACTGGCCAGTTTTATGGAGAAGGAGGGCCTCTACATGATGAACTCCTTCTTCAAAAAGCGTGAGCACAGGAAGTGGACCTGGCAAAGCCCCGATGGTGCAACTAAAAACGAGATCGACTTCATCATGTCAACCAGGAAGCAAATGTTCAATGATGTCTCTGTGATCAATTCGGTGAAAACCGGGAGCAATCACCGCATGGTAAGAGGCACATTGGACATTCACGTCAAGCTTGAAAGGTCTCGACTGATGAAGTCCACGCTCCGTCCAGCACAGATCCAGGTCCAAAACCCCGAGAGCTTTCAGCTCGAACTCCAGAATCGTTTCGAGTGCCTAGGGAGCTCAGTGGACGAATACAATGACGGGTTCGTGGAAGCTGTCCATACGGTCGGGTCTAAGTTTTTCAAGACCCGCCGTACAAATAGGAACAAAAAGCTCTCTGATCCTACTCTCAAGCTAATGAAGGAGAGGCGTGAGATGATCCTGCAGTCTTCAGACGATGCGTTGAAATACCGGCAGCTAAATAGACGGATCTCAAAATCCTTGAAAAGCGACCTCCGCCGCTTTAATACTGAGCGTATTGAAGATGCGATTGAGCGGAATAAGGGCTCCAAGGTCTTTGCGAGAGATCTGTCTATTGGGCAGAGCCAGCTCACGAAACTGAAGACCGATGATGGCGGGATCGTTTCCGCCAAACCAGGGCTTCTGAGGGAGATCCAGAGATTCTATGGGCAGCTGTACACGTCAACCAGTAAACCCGTCGCGAATCTAGCGAATGACCCTAGAGCCAGATTGACCCGACACTATACCGAAGACATTCCGGACGTCAGCCTGTATGAGATTAGGATGGCACTGAAACAGCTTAAGAACAACAAGGCACCGGGTGACGACGGAATCACGGCTGAACTCCTGAAGGCGGGTGGAAAACCGGTTCTTAAGACCCTTCAGAAGCTGTTTGATTCCGTCATATTCGAGGGCAAAACGCCACAGGCATGGTGCAGGGGTGTGGTGGTACTCTTCTTCAAGAAGGGCGACAATGCCCGGCTGAAGAACTATAGGCCCATCACACTTCTTAGCCATGTCTACAAGCTGTTTTCAAGAGTCATCACGAATCGTCTCGCGCGCAGGTTTGACGATTTCCAGCCTCCCGAACAAGCCGGATTCCGTAAGGGCTTCAGCACCGTAGACCACATACATACGCTGCGCCAGGTTATACAGAAGACCGAAGAGTACAACCTGCCTCTCTGCTTAGCGTTTGTGGACTACGAGAAAGCCTTCGATTCGATCGAGACTTGGGCTGTATTGCAGTCTCTCCAACGGTGCCAAATTGACTACCGGTACATCGAAGTGTTGAAGTGTTTATACAAAAACGCCACCATGTCAGTTCGACTTCAGGATCAGACTTCGGAACCAGTCCTTCTGCAGCGAGGTGTGAGACAAGGAGACGTCATATCTCCGAAACTGTTTACTGCTGCACTGGAGGATGTCTTCAAGGTTCTGGACTGGAGAGGGCTAGGCATCAACGTCAATGGCGAGTACATCACTCACCTTCGGTTTGCCGACGATATAGTGGTTATGGCTGAGACCATGGAGGACCTCAGTACAATGCTCGATGATCTCAGTAGAGCTTGCGAAAGAGTGGGTCTTAGGATGAACATGGACAAAACCAAGGTGATGTTGAATGCCCATGTTACACCCACTCCTATCAAGGTCGGAGACTCTACACTCGAAGTTGTGGGCGACTATGTCTACCTTGGACAAACGATCCAATTGGGTAGGGCCAACTTCGAGAAAGAGGTCAACCGTCGAATCCGACTCGGCTGGGCAGCGTTCGGGAAGTTGCGCGGTATCTTCTCGTCCAACTTACCACAGTGTCTCAAGACGAAAGTCTATGACCAGTGTGTGTTGCCAGTGATGACATATGGCTCTGAGACGTGGTCGCTTACAATGGGCCTCATCAGAAAGCTTACAGTCACTCAAAGGGCAATGGAGAGGGCTATGCTCGGAGTTTCCTTGCGTGATCGAATCAGAAATGTAGAGATCCGTAAGAGAACCAGGGTTACCGACATAGCCCGAAGAATTACCAAACTCAAGTGGCAGTGGGCAGGGCACATTGCTCTCAGAACGGATGGCCGATGGGGCAGAAAGGTTCTGGAGTGGCGACCGCGAACCGGAAGACGTTGCGTTGGAAAGCCTCCCACTAGGTGGACCGATGACCTGGTGAAGGTTGCGGGGATCCGCTGGTTGCGAGACGCACAAGACCGGTCAATGTGGCGACGCTTGGGGGAGGCCTATGTCCAGCAGTGGACGTCTTTCGGCTGATATGATGATGATGATGATGATCCGGCCTTTCAAAGTCAAAGACCGGTCAAAGTGGCGACGTTTGGGGGAGGCCTATGTCCAGCAGTGGACGTCTTTCGGCTGATATGATGATGATGATCCGGCCTTTCTGAAAAACATTACCAATACTATCTGTGTTTATCCTTCTAGGGCGTATAGCTCTGTACTATACAATTAAATTAGCATCAGAAATAGCATTTCTCGTTTGCGAGATTTAATTTCAACCAAATAAGAAATTCTAAAGTTGAAGTAGCTCTCTCGTTCCCTTTGATATCTATTAAAACTGACATCTAACTTGGGATGTCCAAGATCAATGACACGTTTTCTATTTTCGGCATGTTTTTACTATCCCACTTTTTTATGACTACACATCTCACGCTGAAAGTATCTTTTTTTGCTTTGATTCGTTATCCTAAAGCTTAACTATTATTTAAAAGTAAAAATGTTTCTAGCAACACGAAATGTATTCGTTCACTCCCTCGGATTTCGAAAGGAAACTCCCTATTATTATGTTTTACTGAAGGTTTTACCTTTTAACGTATTTGGGCCCTCCATACCACTTTCCCTGAGAGTAGTAACGTCCGTCCCTACATGGCTTTACACAGGATACCTGTATAACATTCCTTTGCCCTTTTAGCACAGGACGCGATGAAAATAAAATTATGTCATTTCAATGTAGATTATAAGGTTGTTCTTGTTAATTCATCGTTGGATGCCTGTGAACTGTTGTGTTCATCCTTTAGTTACAATACAGAGAACGTGCCCACTCAATCAAAGTTGTGTAAACTTTTGGGTCAAACGAAATACGAAATGTGCCGAATAGATAACTAACTATTGGGTTCGAATGGAAGCTGCTGGCTACTTCTTCAACCGATACGTTAGGACCTTGTATCGAGATGGAAGAAATTACTACAAAGTTATAAGTAGATATAGGTACCATCGATGTGTCACCGATATATGTATCTTGAAACAAACTAGGTATTCACTCACAAAAGTGATTGTTTAAAATTTTAGCTTTACAGTATACATATTCAAATCTCAAGTTGTCATAACAACTATGCAAATTCTATTGTTTTCTTTGGTAGTGAATAGAGTAAAATAGTAATGAGTCATTCGCCATGAAAAGCATTGTCAATGAAAAACATGGTGACATTGTTTTAGGGGAAAACTGAAAAGCTAGATTCAATTTACGAATTGAAGCTATCTAAATAATCCTCTTTTGTTGCCAGTTCAATCTAAAAGCATGTAGTTTTAAAAACAGGAAAGGTTTTTTTGCATACAGACTTCGCAGCTAAAAACGATATACTCAACAAAGTACAGATATTTTCAGCTTATGTGGTACAGAAATGATAAACAGTTTTTTTTATAAAATGGGGTATACATTTTTTCATCCTGCCACGATTTACATAGTAAAAGTGTGCAGTACACGAAGTCTATAATGTTTTAGAAAACCTATACCCCAGCCCTTTTGAAGATAAAATTTCAAATCAGCAACACATGATTTAAACTAATTAAACAATTTTATACAAAATGTTGTTTGTTGTACATTTAACTGAGTTAGTACAAATGAAAGACGGTTCGATAACATAAAATATCCAATGTCATAAGCCTCGAAGAGATTAGAGTTAATTTAAAAATAAAAATGTTTTTCACCCCTGCTGTCAGCTAATTGAGCAGTCAGTGCTTTGTTAGTAAATATTGTACCTTCATGTTGGCTAGAGTATAAATGATATTCCATCAGCAATAACGATGATTGAAATGTGACAATTGTATAGGATTGACATTGTATGAATGGTACCTATCAACAGGATTGACAAACACAACACTTTGAAAGCGATTGTCATTTATGTGAGAACCATGTCCCTATTTATCAAGTGAAGGGATTTACCTGTTAGTGCTTGTAATACTTTATACCTATATTTAGTATAGTAGTGCTGGGTGCATCGTTCTCACGTATAAGAATTTATTAATGTATGTACTATTTATGTTAATATTGTAAAAAGCCTTTATTTTTTTAAAAGAGTAAGTATGGAGTTTCTTCTCATATAGATTCTACCGTGCATTCGGAAATGTAGGTTACATTTCCGAATGCACGGTAGAATCTATTTTTTATAACATGTAAATTTTTTTTTAACGTTCAAAAGTGCCGCATAATGGCCTAGTTGAAATAAATACATTTGATTTGATTTGATCCCTCTGGAAGACCTCTAAGTATCCAGAGGCCCTAGACACTTTTATGTAGCCCCAGAATCTATCGAAACTCGTATTCATCCTATCCAGTTGGTAACAACAGACCTGCACCACTCTTGCACGGCGGGACACACGGGAACGTCAGCTTCTGCACCGCTTGCTGCTGGCATTGCGCGTTAGCCTTGCAAGCCAACAGGGACCTTACCTGGAGAGATATGCAGCATATTAGTAAGTTTTAATATATATTCGAGTTTTCCGACATTGTTCTCGTAATAAAGAATCGTCGACCACATCATCGCTTACCATCAGGTGAGATAGTGGTCTATATCTATACTATAATAATAATATTTTAAAGAGGAAAGATTTTTCTGCTTGTTTGTACCGAATAGGCTCCGGAACTACTGGACCGATTTTGAAAATTCTTTCACCAGTAGAAAACTACATTAGTCCTGAGTGAGTTTTAATCCCGAAATCGGGTCATGTGGGGTAGGCTTAATGTTCCTGCCGTTCCCGCATAAGAATTGACATAGCCATAGTCGTATTGTTGCTTGCCATTTTAAAAAAAACGCTATAAAAAATAAAAAAAGAATCTTGAATAATACCAGCCAGTTACTGTCCCATTGCTGACAAAAGCGTCTTCATCTTCTTTTTTCTGTAAAAGAATCTTGAACAATAAATTTTATTCCACGTTATTATTTATACATAGTGCCAAAATAATGCACAATCACATAAGCTAGTATTGAATACTTGCTAAAGAAAATAAAATGATACCTATAGGAGTTCGAGTAGGTAAATGATTGTAATGAAACAGGCAATGAGCAAAGGAAAGAAGTATCGAAATACCTCTGATTTAATCGTCGTATTGATATAAGAGACAAGGAGCCGAACATTTAGCTGTTTGTTGATAACGGGTTATGAGGATAAAAATAATTTGTTTTATGAATTCTTTTACATATGAAGTACTTTATATAGAAGGTATAAATGTACAAGTGATCAAAAATATGTTTCATTCACTATTCGAACTAGGTTGTAATGCATCCATCCATGTGCATAATTATCTTCGTAAATGTATACAACATGATTGTTTTGAAACACACTAGAGCTTCCAAGGTACTGCACTAGCTCACCACAAGACCTCTAATATCAAAAGCCCCACTTGCCCTATCCAGGCATAGTGCCCGGGTTTCAATTATGTATGAATAGAGCACCATTCCATTGTGGCACGAATCGACTAAGGACTTAGACTAACGGACAGTTCCGATTTATTCTCAGGTCATCTTGTTAGAGACGAACTATGGCACCTAACAGATAATTCAGAATAATTTGATGTCAAATAACCCAGCATGGGTTGTATACATTTATTCATACGATATTCTAACTCGATAGGACAGCAACAAGAAAAGTTATATAACACTTTCAATGTAGATTTACTTAACATTCATAAAACCGAAGGTTACGACGAATAAATCTGCAATAAGTGTGACAGATTGAGTTATAAAAAAATTATAGCCTTATTGACTCTCAGCTTTAAAACCTAACAACCGATTTCACATAATACTAAAAGCCGATAAACCGAAAAGGGCAATTAATAAGCGTGTTCTTCAGTTTTTCACAGATTACGCAATACCGATAATGTGTACAACAAATAATAAAATATTAAGTATGTGGACGTAAAACCAATGATCTGTGCGGGTTTCTAACCCGACCTAGCAATAATTCTCGCGATCCTTTAGTTGGCAATTTTCTTTACGGCTTTCCGCGTTATTTTCGACCTTCGACTTTGGCAGCACGACGAATGGCCGATCCTTATTATTGTTACTACGACATCGTTAAATAAGAAACGATCAAATATTTCAGTATCCTTAATAATAGATCTATTTATATTACCCTTTGAGCGTTGGTTGTAATAAAATAATACCTCTTCGGAATCATGGATCTAGTGCAGTGATGGGCAAAGTACGGCCCGCAGGCCAGCTCCGGCCCACCAAAGCATTTAATCCAGCCCGCCGACGCGACGGTCCTTCGACATGAATGTCTGCCAGTATGTCTTATATGTAATGAAGCAGGAATTTAAAGGTTTTAACCTCGCTCGCCATTTTAACAACAATCATGCTAGAACCAAATATTTTATGCTTTGATGAATGATACACAAAAAAACCCGATTGCTTGAAAAACGAACTAAAAAGACGTAAACAAGGAGAAAATCATGCTGTGCTGTCGGAGGATACATCTTCGCGAGCTGGCTGACCAAAACCAGACGTATCCTCCGACTGCACAGCATGATTTTCTCCTTGTTTACGTTTTTTTAGTTCGTTTTTCAAGCAGTCGGTTTTTTTGATTTTATTAATTAACTTTTTTTATTTATAACTTTTTAGTAATTTTTTTTCGAATTAGGTACATTTAAACATATAAGTGTTATATATTTTTGAAAATACCTCTTAAAATCCTGTATTTTGATACCCCACACGATAGGTTTGGAAGAAAAAAAAAATTCGGGCCCCCACAATATGGCGCCCAAGAACCGCCATTTTCCTATTTTCCAATTTTCATGTAGCCAGTGACACTCGAGGGGTTAAGACGAATCGATTGACGTAAGAACCATCAAAATCGGCCCACGCGTTTGGTCTCTAGAACGCCACATAGGAACAAACATACACACATACATACATACATACTTACATACATACATACATAGACTGATAAACACATTACCCTCCTTCGGCAGTCGGGTAGAAAGGCTGGCTGTTGGCTGGATATGTTATATGGTTAAAAGTTTAACACAAAATGCATTTTTTCCTATAATTCTGGCCCTCCTCTGAATATTTAGTAGTTTCGAAGCCTATTCGGTACAAACAAACAAAAAAATCTTTCCTCTTTATAACATTATATCTAAATATATATATATATAGTATAGATTAAGATCAATAACTTCGCCCCGTGTATGTATTATATCTTAAAAATATCTTGCGAAATTTGACCATGTGGGGGTGTTCAGTACACCTTTTCAAACCTCTCGGTGAATACAGGTCCAAAATAAATACATTTTTGTAATAAAGTTTATTCTTTATTTACATCTTATAAAAGGGTTGAAATCTATTTCGGATATCCCACATTTTATTGGATTAGACTCGTTAGGTATGGAAGGAAAGGTACAAAAAGGTTACGTTAAGAGATTGCTGTGACATGTGACATCACAAAGGCTTTTCACATATTTCTATGAAAATCATAATAATATCTCCGCCAACAGATCTCAACGGAGATTATCCAAACTATTCGGGAGATATTATGGCGCACAAGCGTGTGTGCAAACACTGGTGCACTTTCCTCTTTTACTCTCATAGTCCAATAGGACGGCAATCCAACACTGCCGGGGAGATTTTAGGCGCAGAACCAAGAGTTTTACATGCTTCCCGAGGCACGGGTATATCACACCACCAAGCTCCAAACTCCAGGTTAGGCTGCTACTGAGTAGTTCGTAATGAAAACATCCAATAACACGTTTTGCATGAACTGAAAATCAAAACCATGGAGGACCTTAGTACAATGCTCGATGACCTCACCCAAGGTGATGTTGAATGCCCATGTTGCACCCACTCCTATCAAGGTCCGAGACTACACTCGAGGTTCTGGTCGACTATGTCTACCTGGGACAAACAATCCAGTTGGGAAGGGTCAACTTCGAGAAAAAGGTCAACCGTGGAATCCGACTCGGCTGGGCGGCGTTCGAGAAGTTGCGCGGTAACTTCTAGTATTAAAAGTCTATGACCAGTGCGTGTTGCCAGTGATCACCTATAGCTCTGAGACGTGGTCGCACACAATGGGCCTCATCAGAAAGCTTACAGTACCCAAAGGGCAAAAGAGAGGGCTATGCTCGGCGTTTCTTTGCGTGATCGAAAAAATCAAACCCAGGATACCAATGTAGGCTGTGGCACTTGTCACGAGAACAACGGAGCCGTTAAAAAGCTCCATGAAAATATTTCAGTATTGAATGATGCTTTAATTAATTTTGCATTTTACTTCGTAAATATATTTATTTGCGCATATTCAAAAATGTAATAATGTTTATTCAGATTTAATTACGCCTAGAATTACTGAACCATATTATTTTCCATTAACGATATTGCAAAACTAACATAGTCTACGAAAATACGTGTGTTTTACGTGCTCTCTTTATTAAAGCTTTGTCGAACGCATTACAATCATTTATGTATGAGGCTTTGTTTATAAGCTGATTCCAACGTTTTTTTGATGTCGCTTTGATGTTTTTTGTACCTACTCCATTTAAAGCTCTGATCATCTGGATGATCCCCGTTTAGAGCCAAATTGTCTCGAGAGTTCTACCTAAACAGTTCTATAATTCTATTAAAATAACTTTTGTTTCGTAAGGCCTATTCAATGCCAAAGTTTTAGAATGTCCACGAGTTCCAAGACAAGTTAGACCGAAGTGGGTATTTTACATAACGTTGTTTGAAAACTGCTTTTGTTTTGTTTGACATGCTATTTTGGTAAGGATTTCTCGGCTCCCACTTTTGGTGACCTCAGTACTTACCTGGGTAACAGTTTCCTGAATATTTCGTTACTAGGTATAAAAACAATTCTCGCTAAATGTTGTTCTGAAACTGGCTTTAAATTAACCATAACTGAGAGTTAGTAGGTATGTACACTAATGGACCGAACTTCTTATTAAAACCACGCAGAAACTCAACAATATTTATATCATATTTTAAACTATTTATATTGCTGTGCCCTAGCAGGGTTCATGTATGAAACCTTTATATTTGTAACAACTTTGTAAACTACATGAATGCAATAAATGATTATGATTATCAAATCAATACGTTTCCACTATTCATTAGGTTTGGGGGGGGGGTTTGCTTTAATCGCCACGCTTGGCAGGTGAGTTGGCGATCGCAGTTTGTTGTTAAAGTGCACAGAGAACGCTGCTGCCCATTCTCTGGTGTGTTCCTTAGTGGCCTCTTATGACACCCACGGGAAGATATGAGATGGTGGAATTATTTACATCCGTCACCATACGGAACCATTGGTTCGTTCACAAAGATCCATGCGATCTTATGCACACTCAGTGGCAATCAATAATATTATCATTCGGCACAGAATCAGTGGTACAGTACAACTATTTTCTTAATATCCCTCGGCGATCATCGAATACAAACGAATACGCCTCTTCCATATTCATCAATTATTAGATTTATGCTGTATACAATTTTTAATTCAGAACTAAATACGTTGTTTTGTTTTGATTTCCATGTGAAATATATAGAGCTGTAAAAATAGCAGCTACTTTAAAATAAATTACATTGTGTTTTAAGAGTATGAACAACTCTTTATACTTCCAAGTTGATGGAAAGCGTCCGGTTTGCACCAAGTGCAAAGGGCAACTGATAGCAATCCGACGAATCACTAAACACGAAGTTTGCCGAGGGACATTAAGAAAATGTTTGTACTGTACACCTTAATGACCTATTTACCAATAAACGCTAAGCTGATTGGTAAACTAAGACCATTTAACGCGTAATATCAATCTTATCTAGTACTTAGACTTAGTCTAAACAGTATTAAACTAACAATAAAATAGGAGAACTAACGCTTGACTTAGCGCTAATAGAATCTGTGACTTGCAAGTTACTTGAATTGATCCAATTAGGTTTCGGAATTGTTGGGATATATCGTATTGTCCAAATTGTATCTTCGTAAATGTGTATTGGGTTAGAATCCTTTTTTTTATTTTTGTTTCCGTGGTGTCCTTCTTGGATGTCCTCCGTCTAGGGGTCTGTCAGACTCCTACTGACTAAAAACCACCCCGGTGTTCCATCTCACACCTACGCCGGGGGTCGCGGGAACAACGATACTTCCGCAACCCCCGGCTAGTGCCGGCCCGCCTCCGGGCCTCGATCTCGGGTTGGGGGGAAGTGAGGTGTTTGACTCCCCCCGCAACGTCTAAGAGGGACACGCGTGGAACACTACGCGCCACCACCTCGGGTCCAGATGTGTGGGGGGCAACGGATGACCCCGAGTCCATCGCCCCTGGACCCATTTAGAGGGGCCGGAAGAGGACGTTGTACGCCCTCCGCCGACGCCCGGCGCGTCTGCTGCGGATCGGGTGTATGTCTCTCACTCTCCGCAGCCTCCTTCTGCGAGACGACTGTTTCGAAGAAGGATACCACCGCGTCCCAGGACTTCTCGCTGCCGACCATAGACTCTACTACGGCTGGCAGCGACAGGTCACTGCCTACTTCTGAGTTGAGGGCACGGCGTGGCTCCTCCCAAGCGGCACACTCTGCCAGCGTATGCCGCGCCGTGTCCTCCCGGCAGTCGACGCGGTTAGAATCCCGCCACAGAAGAGGTGTTAGCTTAAGCCATCATAGTTCTAGTGTGAGAGAACGATGGAGGGAGTTATACGGAACGAATAACTTTATCCCTTTTACACAACCGAATCATCATGGCATTAACACGGAGTAAAGCCAGAGCCAGTGAGTAATGTGGGGAAAAGCCTCTATCATAATATTACAGTAGCAAATTAATGACACATCATTAATTTGCTACTGTAATATTATGATAGAGGCCGTGTTAATGCCATGATGATTCGGTTGTGTCGACCGGATAAGTCGAATTCACTCCTGGGTTACACCACTTTGTTCACTCCATAAAGATACCAAACTCCACAAGTTTTTATTTAAACTCAAAACTTGGTACATTTCCGATGTTAATTGCCCGATAAGGTCCTAATAGAGACTCCCAAACTTTAGTAATGATGATTTTTAATTGCTTCTTGAACGCTGAAAATTGCACCTTTACCCATTATTAACCGCACCGAGAACAAAATAAGTGATGTACTACGCAGCCTTTTAGTATCACTATCGGTGTTCAACAGTTTATGCTAATGGAGTCGGAAAAGCGTTCACACACATTACCATACATAACCATTTGCATCTGTGTGCGGTACATTCATTACACCAAGTCCACTGTCATATTAAATTCAGTAAAACAACGAATGTATGGCCGTCATTAAGTAAAATATCTAGTATTCCGACTAGTATTGGGGCAATATTTAGTCCCAAATGTATCTTGAGCGAAATTCTTATATGAGATCGCACTGCAAAAAACTTCAGGAATTTTGTTTTTGATAATTTTTATTCTTTTCTTCTTTCTTCTTTTTTTGTTGTTTTTTTTAAAAAAAAAACGTTGCCCCACACTAGGAATTTCTTCCTGTATCGTGGGTGCGTTTACAAACATATAAACTCACATACACAAACACTCAGAGCCGAAACAATTATCTGTAGGTCATACAAATATTTGTTCCGTGCGGGAATTGAACCCGCGACACGCAGCGCAGCAGTCAATCGCTCAACCACTGCACCAACCGTGCGCCCCTTTTGTTTTGTTATTAGAATACATTACTGCAGAGGAGCTCGTGGCTAAATAATAACAGCCACACGGGTCGATTTTCAAGGTTAAGCAACGCTTGACGAGGTCCGTTCCACATAAACGGTCGGTTGTATGGGTGACCATTTCAACATACCGAGTTTCCTCCGTGCCTCGGAAAGCACGTTAAGCCGTTGGTCCCGGCTGTCATTTGTAGATATTTGACAGTCGTTACGAGTAGTCAGAAGCTTGAGATCTGACACCAGTCTAGCCAAGGGGTTCCGTGTTACCCAGTTACTTGGTTGTGGAGATCAGATAGGCAGTCGCTCCATATAAAACACTGGTACTCAGCTGAATCCGGTTAGACTGGAAGCCGACCCCAATATAGTTGGGAAAAGGCTAGGCAGATTTAGATTAGAATACATTACTGCCTGGCCGCATCTAGCCGCAACTAGTATTTGATTTTTCTTTTCAAGTTGCTTGACACTAGGCATTTCTCCTATATCGTGGATGCGTATGCTGTATCAACTAGTCTAGCTCTCAGTTAGACACATCATTCAATTTTAGCAGGTAAACTGGCAACCTTTTAGAGATTGCGGCTAACTGAGAGCTGGCAACCTTAGTTTTTCCTATATTCTACACTACTTTCTTTCAAATCTGCTGGTATATTTTTTTTTCATGAATGGTACTTGACAGTACAATATATTGCTGCAGGGTTGCTTGAAAATATCTAACCGCAATTACTTTAATTCAACATATTGAAATTTATGTCTGATACTGACCCCCAAATATTGGGGTCATATCAGACATAAATTTCAATATATTGAGGGCAACCCTGCAGCATTATATTGTACGGTCAAGTACCATTCATGAAAAAATAATTGTACCAGCAGATTTTCGCAGTGGGATCTTGGGCACATCGACAGTTGCAATGTTTATACGCAAACAATGTCTAGTTCGTTCGTGAATGTCGTTGCTATGTAGACGGAGCTCGGCAGTAATTGAGGTATAATGGCTCCAGTACACAATGGCTCTCACATTGGCAGCTTTATAGCGGCAATTGAACGCGCAAGATATAGCTATGAAGGATATACAAGGTGAATGTTTGAGATGTACGGTTAAATCTGGACCTGTGCGGTATTGAAAGAAGTAGTCAAAGTCATTGGAGGACCATTTTATTTTTCTTAGCCTAGAGTATGTTCATCGGATTCCCGCAGCCTTAACCAGGCCTTCAGTTTACCTCGAGGCAGGCCTTCTAACGCAATGCTGCGTCTGCCGGTTCGCGGTCACTACTCCCGAACTTTTCGGTATAGGTCCCATAGGCCATCCGTTCTGCGAGCAATGTGCCCTGTACCACTTCAGTTATGCGAGACGCAAAGGAGAGCCCAAGAGCTGAGAGCTGGGGAGCTTGGGGGAGCCCAAGTGTCGTCACACTGATCCGTCCTGTGCCTTTGTCCAGCAGTGGACGGCTTTTGGCTGAAATGATGAAGATGTTAGTATGTCCCACTGCTTGGCCTCCTACTGTTCCTTTCAAACCACTCTGGGCATGACTGCCCCAATGGTCAGGTAGATCGTCACACTTACTTCGCCGCGGTCGCCCTCTACGGGGATTTCTTCCTTCAGGCCATCCTAATTGCTTGCAAAAAGTCAGTAAAGTGACTGTAACGAGAGGTCAACAAGACGTTAGAATTTTCCGTCAAATACTGCAGTGATTGTCAGCAGCGAGCCAATTTCGCGTAAGGCAATAACTAGAACCTAGAACTGTATGAAGTACAGAAAAGAGGTCAAAGGAAACCCTTAGCTCAATTACATAGAACAAATCAAGGCAACTTTCAAAATTTGTATAGCATTTCCTTCGAATTTCGACCTAAAACAATGTCAATTTCAGGCTTATCGAGCAAAATTGGTTAAAAATGCGGACTGGTGTTTCTTGCGAAAAGGTTAGTTCCAATTTCACGCTAAACCAGGTAGTTTTCCGAACAATTTAGTTTTCTCAATACCTCTCTACCTAGTTCGAATTTCGCTCTGAATTCTTGTCTCTGTAAAGCCTATCAAACTAAGTGTTTGCACTGAAGCCAAACGTTTATCGAACGGCTACCAGGAATCGTTTGTCAAAGCATGAAGTGGCGTTTAGGTAGCCGGATAATAGGTATTATTTAGTAGTAGCTAGGTACATACGCCATTTTTTTTTTAAACACGTTGCCCCACACTAAGAATTTCTTCCTGTATCGTGGTTGCGTTTACAAACATATAAACTCACGATTCAAAGGGTAATATGTCGTAAAATAATACAGATCTTTTTTACACACAAACATTAACATTTTATTTCCTAATATGTACAGTTTGTTGTTACCTAGTAATTACATGTCCTAAGAACTAGTAAATATGTTTTTTTTCTCATAAGTCTTTCAAATCATACATTGAAAAAGACTTCAACGTTTTACCAAATAAAACAGTTTTTAAATTCTTATTCAAAACATATAAAAATATTAAAACATTTTCGTTACTGTCCAGAGTTAGCCTACTGTTAAAACATTGGCTACACTCTCAAAGCCAATGCACGGCGCTATGAGGTTCTGTGATATGGAACAACGTGACCGCAAATACAAAATGCGCCATATATTCAGTTTAAAATAGACGTGAGAATGTTTTGCTATACGTCATTATTTATCTTTTAGTTGCCAGTGCACGACCTTATGTGATCGTGGATGACGTTATTAAACCTAAAATGTAGGAAAACCTAACATAATCGGAAACGTTTTTTATATTCTTATCTTGGGAATGGTAATACTGGAGTAGTTTGACTGTGGGATCAGTTGGCACCGAAATTTATCGCAAAATTAATGTGACAAATTGTCAAGTGTGTGAAAATTAATGCGATTGTTTGCATGAGTTGTCAACAGACAATCGCATCGCTTGACTTGCGTTTTATTTTTGATAAGAGAGAAATGCCAGTAATTTCACTATAATTTTAATTGCAAAAACTGGGAGAATCATAAAACATTGGCTAGGTTAGTTATACATGAAAATATAGGATCTGTTTTTAGACTGGAAATGACAAGTAAACAATATACATTTGCTCAATTAGCCAAAAATATTCCGTGTCGCTTCTTTACTTCTTAACTTCAACAATTAATCATGTACAGTGCGTTGTTAGTTGTTCAGTTTATTAAAGCCGACACAAGACGCTAACTAGCGCTCGCACTGGGTGTAATTAGATGGTTAATTTTCCGGCAGGCCGCACGACTCGTCCCGCGCCGGCTTCAACTCGTGGCCTTTCATGTCCGTGCACATGTGGGGCGAGTCTCCGCTGGGCTTCTGGCAGCTAGAAGTCACCAACGAGGGACGATATATGGGTGAGTAAACTGACACTGACACACTACAGGGTGCATCTTGTCAACAGGGATGAAATTGGTTAAGGGATCTTTGTACTAATTCAATCATCATGCTAACTTTAGATTTTAAATATACCTACAAATTGTATAGGTACTTTAATAAATCATGAATAACAAAAAGTCTGACTTCAATCCACAAAGATTTTATGGTCGGTATGGGGGGTCGCCGACAGAGAGTACGACGACGAAGGTGACGACGTCAACAGCTGCTGACCTAAGTTTAAATCTGCGTGCGGATCTGGGGGATCCGTTAGCAGACGCACGCGGTTGCAAGATGTCCAGCCTCTTCGAGCAGTATCCCAAGATCCAGCGAATATATCCCGCGCCGCTGCAAGCCCGCGGTACATGTGTGTACGCCCTGCATGTGTCCGTGTTTTGCTCCGGCCATTTTATTTTCGCTGCTAGTTTCAACCTGCACGTCAATTACCCTTGTTCCAGACACCGCGGCTCTATGCATGTCGTGTGTTTGCATTGTTTACATTTTATTTTGTAGCGGAACTTTATTTAATTAAATAGTAACGGTTTGAATTGAATTTTATTTTCGATTAAGTAATTATCAACGTGAAGTAGGCAGTGACTGTTAATTTCGTTTGAGTGAATTTTTTAATTTATTTTTGTTTTACTGTCGATCAAGCCCAATTTTCTTTTTTTGCTCGTCTCGTATTCACGCTTTGTGTATAATTGCGTAATAACAAAATTTAAAGCTTTAATTGTAGAACAAAATCAGTACCCCTTTTGTGGCTTTAGTGTGAGTTTTTAAACGTACTCTTTCACGTTAACATAAACTTCAATTGAATATTATACCGTCTGGTGACACTAATGGAAAAGCCATTTTCTATACGCGTTTTTATATATCTGATTATAATGCTAAAATACTCGCACTAAGCCATCTCTATATCCAAATTCACCTATTAAACTGACATAATTTTGGCTAAAGGTTCTGGAGTGGCGACCGCGAACCGGTAGACGTTGCGTTGGAAGGCCTCCCACTAGGTGGACCGATGACCTGGTGAAAGTTGCGGGGATGCGCTGGTTGCGAGACGCACGGGACCGGTCAATGTGGCGACGCTTGGGGGGTCCAACAGTGGACGTCTTTCGGCTGATATGATGATGATGATGATGAATTTTGGCAGCAGGTCCGCTAACCCAATGGGAGCTGATATTCTACGGTACCGAAACGCCTCTTCAAGAGTACGACGCGTGTCCCGAGACGAACTCATTGAATGCTTGAGCGGCCGCCAACGCGGATGGTATGTTGGTGCAGCCAAAAGCGCCACCTAGCGGTGGAGGCGTGACGTCATGGAGCGGCGCGGCCGAGCCAGAATCCGTCGAGGAAGTCAGACAGAACGCATTCGATGACGACCTCTCTCTTGTCTGGCATTCGCACACGGTAAGTTTGAACTCTCTGTTTGCTATTTACTCCGTGCAAACAAATCCTTGATTCAAATTTTTGTTTCTTCTGTTTGGATGCACTATGGTATGGATACAAAGTTTCGGAGCTATATGTACAGTAGCGTAGTTTGCTGAATTGTAAATTATAATTTCGTTTTTTGGTAAAGTCAGTTGTAGGATTGTAAAAATTCGAATATTAGGATCAATTTTATTATCTATCTATACATATAAAATGCTTTGTCCTGAATGACTGACTGACGGATCAACGCGCAGCCCAAACCGCTGATCATAGAGACCTGAAACTTGAAAGGTGTATTCTTTTTATGACGTAGGCATCCGATAAGAAAGGATTTTCCGAAATTCTACCCCTAAGGGGATTAAAAAGGGGGGCAAAGTTTGTATGAAAAATCGAATTCCTTCGGCTAATATTTTTGAAACTTGGCACAAATAGTAATCTAAGTAAATGATAAAGATTAACATTATTAGTTTTTTGAAACTACCCCTCAAGTCGATTTAGGGGGTGTTGAAATTTGTATTTGATTTTTAATTTTATGTGTGGATCAAGGAGTCTTGCCGGATCTAATGAAATATAGTAAAGTTATACCACTTTTTAAATCTGGGGACAGTAAAGACACAATTAGTTATAGACCAGTATCCGTTTTGCCGATTTTCAGCAAGGTATTTGAGAAAATAATGCTAAATCAAATGCTCATTCATATTAATACGAATAACATCTTGCATGATAAACAGTATGGTTTCACCAGAGGACGTTGTACAACTGACGCTGGTGTCACCCTATTGAAACACATCTTTAATGCGTGGGAAGAGTCGCAGGATGCCATAGGTATCTTCTGTGACCTGTCGAAGGCGTTTGATTGCGTTAATCATGAAACATTACTTCTGAAACTTGAGCATTACGGGCTAGGTCAATCAGCGTTAAGTTTGGTTAAATCTTATTTAAATAATAGACAGCAATTTGTTCAAATAAACGGTGTGAAATCGTCGGGGTTAAACGTAAAAATGGGGGTACCCCAGGGCTCAATTTTAGGTCCTTTCTTATTTTTAATATACATAAACGATTTACCCCGTTTATTGGAAAACAAACTAAACATGGTGTTATTTGCTGATGACACATCTTTAATTTCTTAAATAAATAGACGTACTTGTCGGGTTGACGACGTAAATAACGCGCTACGGCAGGTTCAGGATTGGTACACTGCCAATAATTTAGTTTTAAATGGTAAAAAAAACAAGTGCGTAAAATTTTCCTGGCCGAATGTCAAATGTACTGATTGTGACATTATATTAAACAAGGAGAAGCTAGAATTCGTCGATAAAACGGTTTTCCTGGGGATCACGCAGGACTCAGGGTTGCAATGGGGTCCTCATTTGGTATCCCTTGCAGGACGGCTGAGTTCGGCAGCGTATGCTGTTGGAAAGATTCGTCGGTTAACCGATGTGGATACCGCGAGACTTGTCTATTTTAGTTATTTTCATAGTATAATGTCTTACGGTATCCTACTATGGGGAAGGGCTGCAGACATTGAAGTAAATTTTATTTTGCAAAAACGAGCCATCAGAGCAATATATAATCTTCGCCGGCGCGATTCTCTAAGGGAACTGTTTAAGGACATTAACATCATGACGGTTCCTTTTCAATATATTTATGAAAACATCATGTACTTGAGAAAGAATTCACATCTTTTTAGTAAAAACGGCGACAGACATAATTACGTTACTAGAAATAGGGACCAATAGTTAGTTAGTTAGTTCAACCAGGTTTCAGACTGGCTAAAGTAGCCTCATCTTTCATGGGGTACTGTACAAAATGTTACAATAAAATTCCTCCTCACATTCTTGAACTGAATGAGACGAAGTTTAAAACCTGTATAAAACGCACACTATGTAGGTAGTAAAAAAAAGAGTAGGTATGGAGTTTCTTGTGCATTCTTCTCCATAATAAGCTACTTTCCGAATGCACGGTAGAATCATTTTCATGTAACGTTCAAAACTGCCGCTTGGTGGCCTAGTTGAAATAAAATATCTTTGTCTTTGTATGGAAGGATCTTATTTCATGTGTTACTAAACTTGAAACATTGCACAAATACTAATATAAATAAACAATAAAGGTTGTCATTACAAGTTTTTCGAAACTATCCCCAAAAGACGATTTAGGGGGTGTTAAAGTATTTTTGAAGAATCTTATTACTTGGGTTAATAAACTTGAAAGTTGACACAACCTCAGTAAACATTAAAGGTTGATATTGTTAGATTTTCAAAACTTCCTCCAAAATACGATTTAACATGTGATAAAGTTTTGTTGAAGAATTTTATGGCTTGGTTTAATAAACTTGAAAGTTGACATAAATACCAATCTAGGTA
This sequence comes from Anorthoa munda, assembly GCA_945859665.1. Lineage (NCBI taxonomy): Eukaryota > Metazoa > Arthropoda > Insecta > Lepidoptera > Noctuidae > Anorthoa > Anorthoa munda. The sequence goes on from OX243908.1 coordinate 21,649,461, forward strand.
AATAATAAAAGATTGTCATTTAAATTATTTTTGGAACTACCCCCAAAATACGATTAAGCGGGTGTTAAAGTTTGCTATGAATCTTACTGGACAAGGTTTCGTTTTGTATGGATCTAGGGGAGCACGAAGATGGAATTTTTGGAAAATCAACCTTTATCCATCATCATTATTTCAGCCAAAAAACGTCCACTGCTGGACATTGGCCTTCTTCAAGCGTCGCCATACTGATCGGCCCTGTGTCTTTTGAGTCCACCGGACTACCGCAGCCTTGACCAGGTCGGACTTCCTATTTTGCTTTTTCCGGTACGCAGTTGCCACTCCAGCACTGTCAACCTTTAAATAATTGGTTGCATAAAAAATCTCATTCCTTGGGATAAAGTAAATAATCAAAATTGCATAATACGTTACTTAAACTAACCACCCTCTCTCCCCCCTTATAGGGTTAAGGGGTGTTAAATTTTTTTGAGGAATCTTACTGAGCAATCTAACTAACATAATTGAAAAATTATAAAAAGATTGAATAAGTAAAATATTTGGGTTGTTAATACTCAACCCTCAATGGGGCATAAAGGGGATATTAAGTTTTTAGGGAAGGATTTTAATTTGTGGCGGTAACCTACAATTTATTATTCTTTAAGTCAAATAACAAATCGTCCCAAACCTATAAAACCGTAGAATTCTACGAAATCACATTTTCATTTGGTTTAATAACAGTTTATTTTTGGTTGCCTTCACTAACTACACACAAAAAAGTCACCTGTAGGAGGTATACAATAAGAAATCACGCGAACGAGGTCGCGGGCGGAGTTAATATTATAAATTTGAAAGTAACTCTGTCTGTCTTCCTTTTGACGCTTAAACTACTGAACCGATTAAGATGCAATTTGGTTCGGAGATGTTTTGAGACCCTGGGCAGAACATACAATAGTTTTTATCCCGGAAATCATACTAAAGTGGTGGAAAGAGGGGTAGAAGTTTGTATGGAAAACCTATAATATTATTCCACGATATAAAAATTATCTATACGAATTACCAATGCTGACGAACTTGCGGGCAACAGCTAGTTTAAAGATAAGGTACGAAATTAATCGGAATTTTTATCTATATATATAAAAAAGAAAGGTCACTCATTCACCTATCACGAAATATCGAAAACCCCTTGATGTATAAAGAGGAAATTTGGCAGGAATATTCCTCAAGTGACGTAAGTGCGCGCTAAGAAATGATTTTTGAAAATTTCACCCGTAAGGGGGTACAAATGGGGTTGAAAGTTTGTGTGAAATTTCTACAGTTTGTAAGTCGGACACGAGAAATTTTAGGTTTATGCTGTTGGTTGATAAACAACTTATGAATTTATTGGTTTTTGGAAATTCCAGCCCTAAAGGGGTAAAAAAAGGGTTGAAAGTTTGTATGACATTTCTACAGTTTGTAAATTGGTCACTTGAAATTTTACAATTACGTTCTTGATTGATAAAAAGAATTAATGTACTTTTTTTTGGCAATTCAACCAAATTTTGGTTTGGTAGGTAAGACATCTGAAATTGTTGGTTTACGCTCTTGGTTAATAAAAACACAATTACTTTATTTTTATTTCGGGAATTCTACTCCTAAGAGAGTAAAAAGGGAGTTGAAAGTTGCTACGCTTTTGAGGGTGACACGTGAAATTAAAGTTTTACCTACGGTTTTGGTTGCTAAAAAGAATTTTATGGTTTTTTGGAAATTCTACCCCTTAAGATGGTGAAAAGCTGGAAATTTATTGGGCTTATATATTTGTAACTTGGCATTGTTAATCCTAGGTTTAGCCATAGTTCGGGCTTTTAAAGTAACATATGGTGTATATCTTTGTTCTAGTAACGTAGAGACCTATAGATAACGGTACAATATATGGAACACTGCATTACCCTCACAGTATTGTTATATCTACCGAGTTCAAACATTCGGACCTATGTCAATAAATGGACAATGCCGATGAACCGCATTATTGTTTTAAACACTAGTGTATCACTGTGTAAATACTGGATTAAGTAGGAACCATTAAATCAAAGCTAATCCAGCAGATAACCTCACCTAAAAATAAAAATAAAAATGCATAAATACAATTTCTGACTGGTTACGCACAGGAAGACGCTGGCAGAAGCTAATCAAATATTTAATAGAAATTCTATACTCAATTTAAAAAAATACGTTTTACTTAACCTAAATATCTACCTAATTAAGCAAAATAAAAGAATCCTCATTTTTATCATGTCCAAGAGTATTCAAACTAAAAATAAATGACGATGTCTTCACAACACTGTTATCAAAGACCGTTTACAATACAGTAAAATAAATATAAAATTTTATTCGCCATCAAAATGAGCTTCTTACAAAATTACAGACAGTAAAAAGCCGTTTACACACGTTTTTACAGAATACAAATCTTTGCTTATGACTTAAACTAACAATAGTAAAAAAATAAAAAATTGGCGTGAAAATGGCGTGAACGGGGTCTTCGGTCTTAAGTGCAGTGCGATTGGCAAATAAATTACTTAATTAGATATTTCACGAAACAATATGTTGGTAATATAGCGGTATTTTTTTATATATATTTCTTAATGCCTAATCGAAGAAGGTGAAAACAACTTGCAGCCTGATTGCTCCAACCAATACCCCTCCATTTTGACGCTACAATAAAGTTCTTGGCTTGATATGCGTCTTCTTGACAACAAAAATAATACAGTATTATAATCGCAACATACTTCAAGTTTTTTAAAGCAGGGTGCAGATTTGCTGCAACCTCGGTTATAATAAGTATCCCAAACGCATACAGTTAACCGCAAGTTGAAGTAGGTAACAACGAAGGGCGTTTATTTCATAGCGGCTTCGTAGTTCAACTCGTACTAACTGACGCGCGAATTTCCGCATGATACTCGATCGCAGATAATCTATACATATATAAAAGAGAAAGTATGTATGTATGTTCCTTATAGACTCCGAAACGGCTGAACCGATTTCACCGTTGGGAAGCTGCGCTATCCCCAGGTGACATAGGCTACTTTTTACCCGACTGCCGAAGGAGGGTAATGTGTTTATCAGTCTATGTATGTATGTATGTATGTATATATGTATGTATGTATGTATGTATGTATGTATGTATGTTTGTTCCTATGTGGCGTTCCAGAGACCAAACGCGTTGACCGATTTTGATGATTCATACGTCAATCGATTCGTCATAACCTTGCGAGTGTCATAGGCTACATTAAAATTGGAAAATAGAAAAATGGCGGCTTTTGGGCGCTATATTGTGGGGGGCCAATTTTATTTTTTCTTCCAAACCCATCGTGTGGGGTATCAAAATAAAGGGTTTCAAGAGGTGATTTCAAAAATATACAACACTTATATATTTAAATGTACCTAATTCGGAAAAAGTTTTAACTAAAAAGTTATAAATAAAAAAGTTAATTAAAAAAATCAAAATACCCGACTGCTTAAAAAGCGAACTAAAAAGACGTAAACAATAAGAAAATCATGCTGTGCAGTCGAAGGATACATCTGGTTTTGGTCAGCCAGCTCGCGAATATGTATCCTCCGACTGCACAGCATGATTTTCTTATTGTTTACGTCTTTTTAGTTCGCTTTTTAAGCAGTCGGGTATTTTGATTTTTTTTATCCCTGTATTCCCACGGGAACGGGAACTATACGGGTGAAACTGCGAGTCGTCCGCTAGTTTTCTATAAGGCAGAACAACAGTAGGAGAACGCGGCGATCAAAAAGGCAGGCGCCCCATATAAAAAAGCAGTATATTAGCTACATCCGAGCTGACTGGATCTGGAAGCATACCCCAGCATAGTTGAGATAAGGCAAGGCTCGGTACCGACACACGAAAGTCACTGTTAAACAAGGTAAATATCCCGTTTCTAATGTCAATGTTAGTGTTAGTGACCATGACAGTTTAAAAACTTAAATTTATTATATAGGCTAGCATTAAATGCTCCAATCATACGTGACATAATATAGCGTGGAACTGACAGCTTGCCTATATTCGGCACACGTTATATTAAGGAATAGAATTTGAAGAGCAAATAGCTTTTGTTCCCTTGCCACCTTTTCACCAAAAAACAACAACTATGCTGTCTCGAAGCCCTTATGTACGGAACAATTACTAAAGGTGAATAGATAAGTAGAAAATATGTGTGCAATCAGTCCCATTTACGATCATATCACGTATTCCCCGAAGTATAGACAGGGGTGTTGCATTTTACCAGTTATGTTTAAGTCCAGCCTATTTACATCACCAGGCACAAAGCCAGACTCCAGGCTGCTACTGAGAAACTATACTGAAAACTAAAACAAAAAAATAAAGGGTTTTACGTAGGCCTACATGGGCACTTATAAAACGTCGACAAAAGGCGCAAGGTTTGGGTTGGTCGTTTCCTGTGGAAAAGAACCGGAAAGAAACTCCACGGTTACTGTTTTAAAAATATGGTTTGGCTTTCTATATTTCCATGTTACAGCATTACTTAGATATGGTGGGGACAACGTAGGCCCGACAATAAGACGGTAGAAACTAAAAAAAAGCATCTAGAAGGCCTACAATGTTCACACATTCACAAAACAATCGGTAAATGAATCTATACAAAGGTAAAAAAAAAATAAAAATTAACATGACTAAATTTAACATGTGGCACAAATGTTGTTATCAGTGCTGTAACAATTCTTAGCAAAGGCTTATAAAGATGATTGAAAACCATTGTAAAAAGTCTGTTTGTAAAAGAAGAGAAAAAAAAAAAGAAAAATTGAGATTGAGAATTGAATTCTCAATCTACAAAGACATCCACATAAAGACATATAATATATAAAGTAAACATATAATATATATAATAAAATAACATATAATATATATATAAAGACATCCACATATTTGTGCCGTTTATGAGTGACCAGGGAAGCTGCATGCGCAGAAGGAGCTAAAGCCAAAATTTTTATCTTCAATGTAGTCCTTGATTTTATAATATGCTTTTATAATAAGGACACGTTTGATGTAGTTTTTGAACTTTCCATCGGTCAATTCTATAACTGACTTTGGCAACTTGTTATAAAAGCGTATACTGTTTATAAGAAAAGACTTGCTAGTTTTCGTTCATCTGAATTTGGGTATTACAATTTCATGCTTACTGCGTGTATTTAAATTATGGAAGTCGCTTCTAGTTTTGAAAAGCCCTCGATTTTTGCGGACATACAAAATACATTCCAAAACATAAAGTGAAGGAAGAGTCAGTATATCAATCTCTTTAAATTTTTCTCTGAGGGACTCGCGAGGACCCATTTATAGATCGCGCGGATTGCCCTCTTTTGTAAGATGAAAATTGAGTCAACGTCCGCTGCTGATCCCCACAGCAGAATGCCATAAGACATTATACTGTGGAAATAAGCATAGTCTACTAGCTTAGCTGTGGCTACATTGGTTAACTGCCTTATCTTCCTTACTGCATATGCAGCCGAACTTAAACTACCCGAAAGAGTTCTAATGTGCGCGCCCCACTGCAATTTTGAAACGATTGTAATCCCCAAGAATACAGTTTCCGTTATAACTTCAAGATTTTTGTCGTCAAGATTAAAATTTAGGTCAAGTTGAGGTACATTTGGTAAAGAGAACTTTACACATATTGTTTTTTTTGCATTCAGTAAAAGATTGTTAGCTGCGAACCATTTTGAGGGAACATTTAGACTTTCGTTGGCATGTAAGACATCCGTATCTTTCCTATCTATTTAAAAAATTTGCGAAGTATCATCAGCAAATAAAATTATATCCGATAATTTGGCCATCATAAATGGGAGATCATTAATGTAAACAAGAAAAAGGAAAGGGCCGAGAATTTAACCTTTGGGCACGCCCATCTTGAATAGAGACCCGGAGGACGTCGCCCCATTAACATTTACTTTTTGCTGTCTGTTTGATAAATATGAAAGCACAAGATCAGCAGCTTGTCCTCGAATTCCGTAGTGTTGTAATTTACAGATCAGTGTGTTGTGGTCGACGCATTCGAACGCGACAAATCTTTTACTGTCCAGGCCGCTCGTCTATGGAATGCATTGCCTGTGACAATAAAACGCGCGCAATCACTACCGATCTTTAAAAGACTGGTAAAGGATCACTACCTGTCACTGTGATCTGTATTGTTTTCTCACTGTCATCTTGTTGGAGCTGTATTGTTTTCTTGCCTGTATATTTATATGTATGTATGTATTTATGTATCTATTTTGGTATTTTATATTTTGTGATTTCTATGTTTGTAACTTATTATTTAATTTTAAAATTGCACCAAGTGCAACCCCATGTCGTGTCCAGGCTATCTCTCTCCATTCTGGGTTGCCTGGTAGAGATCGCTGAACGCGATAAGGCCGCCTGTTGTATGTTTGTTATTACTTTAAGGTTTCCGTATGTAATCTTTTTATCTTGGTACAATAAAGTATATATAAATAAGAACATAATTTTTTTGTTCAATTCCAGAAAATTTTAATTTTACACACATTCAATAACAGATTGAGGTGCATATCGCGCCATCTAGTGAGATTTATTTGAACCAAATTTTCTTTCTTAGCAATGAGACCCCGTGCCTGTACACAGCTTCCTGCCTGAGCGTCCACGTCTCGGCACCGTAAGTCATGGTAGGAAGAACGCACTGGTAATAGAGGCGGGTCTTCAGACATTGTGGCATCTTGACTTATTTAAGAATATCATCCAATTTTCTAAAAGCGGCCCATCTGAGCTGTATTCTTCTTAATACCTCCGTTCGTTGAAGTTCTTTGCCAAAAACTATAGTGTTATATCATGAATCGTATAAAAAAACTGCATTTTTTTAGATAATGTTGGATAACTTTCAGAAGTTTACAATTGCCAAGAAAAAACGAAGGTGCCAAATAAACTAATTTATTCAAGTTGACACGAAAACAATTTTCCGCTCATTCACCTGATTTTCCACGTTGTCTCCTACAGACGTACAACCCCCATGATAATCGATTCCGTACGTTAGTAATATGTTTTAAGCCAATGTTTGCAAGTTAAAACTCAAATAAAACTAGACATTTTACCGTGAAAACTTTATAAAAACATAGACCCAATAATTAAAATATCAGATTACTTGCCATCAAACATAGGTTTCCTAGAGCTCGTTGGAAAATATTATGAATAACATAAAAAAAATAGATGTGTATCTAGCTCGAATAGAACTTATCTTGCATTCTAATAATAATGTGATAGGTACTCAATTGTCATTGGTACGAAATAATGTCGAATGTAATTTATGTTGAAATATACGAGACATCATTGAGAAAAGATAGAGGACCACCTCTGAGTCGAATGATAAATGCCACACTACACTAAAATTACAGCTGTTATGATTTATTTCTGCTTCGAAGATTAATAGCCCTAGTTTATTTATTAGGTAGGAAAACTGGTGCGTTTGTATCTAGGTTAATATCCTCACGCGATTGAGAAATTTACGACCCTCACCACTACAGGTAACACCAGTTTGAACTCATCAAGACTAGGGCTGCTACAGATACCATATTTGTGGAGGTATACTTAAAACAATATTTATTAACATATTTGCAATGATAACCCCTACCTGTTGATAAACAAATTATAAAAATAATTATATAACAATTTTACAATAAAAAAAGGTTTTGCGGCTTTGCCACCTTCTAGGCGATTTCTTAGCGACCCTAAAATTAAACTGACTACCTACATTAAACAGTTGCTTACTTTGTACTGAACATGGCGACATGGCGACATCCTTTTTAAATTCTATTAGATATCTGCTAAAAATTTGCGGCACCTCTGCTGATGCTGTAACTCCGCATTTACAGAGCGGAGTTCCGTTACACTCTTAAATTTAACTCGTCAAGACATTGCCACCCGCGACTTTTGCGATAAAACCTGGTATTTATACTTAAATTCCTTCATATTGTAGCGTTACGTATAGTTCAAATTTAAATTATATAAATCAAAAGTAATCTTCATAGACTAAGCTAGTAAGAAGCTCTATGACAGAAAATTTAAAAGGAAAAGTATTGACAGCTTGACAACCTGACGTAGGTGTCATAACATTGAAAAATATGATTATTTTATAAGAAAACGAATCGTTTTAGACCGATTCGCAGAATAATAATGGAAACGTATAAAGGATGCGAAGTATAAGTATATGATGTAAAATGTATTGGCATGGAATAATATGAAGTAAGTATTAAGAGACCTAAGTGTGAATTAGGTGAGAACACCAGCTCACTCAGTGAAATAACTAAAATATGTGGTTTAAAATAGCGAAATACCACATTATACAATATAGACGTTATTTGATAAACGAGATACGATGATGAAACGAGAAATTTTATGGAGATTGTTGCTCTCTTTAGTGTACATCCAAAGATATTTACTGGCAAGAATGGTAGCAAGGACCCTCAGGTCTTTGCTACCATTCCTCAGAGTCTGAGGGTTTTGTCTCAAATTTTCTTGCGTATATAAACTAATCAAAATGTATAATTAAGTTTCTTGGTAATTTGTCAAGGATTTGTTTGCACAATGTGTTTTTTTAGGTTTTTTAGAACTAAAGTGTGCGACCAAATATTCTGGTTAACTCTAGTGATTTACTCAAAATAAAACCCATCATATTAATTATTATTGTTTAGGTAATAAAGAGAATGACACCAATAAAGCATCTTTCCATTCGACCTAGATATTTGGATCATGGTGGATCTGAACGAAAACATTATATTCAGTTAAATGATATGAAAAGTGTCTGTTTGTAACAAAATGTAAAATCTTAAAGATGGTTTCATTCGTAAGTACTTTGAAATTAAAATCGTAAGGTTTGGAGATTGTAATTTTGAGTACCTTGATGTAGTCCTTTTAGTAAAACGATAATTTAAATCTTTCAGTAATAATAGAAGGTTATTAAAGGTAGTCTGTAATTTTAGTTAGGGTTTTTTTTTTGAAATGTGTTTTATTTTTAAGATAGCCACTATTTTAATACCAGACTATACTTTGTCGAGTATCTAATAGAATCAGATTTTTACTTATCCTATCAAAGTATCTATCAAAAGAAGTCTTCAAGTGTCCATCTTCGAGTAAAAACTCCTAGAGACTGATTTTCTTTATAGAACTAAAATTTATTTTTGTTACTAGATACACGAAGACAGTCCTCCCGAGACGGTCGACTCAGGCAACGCGGGACAATACACGGGCAACGCGTCGGTTAAATTTAAGAATAGGTCAAAAAAGCCTTTTTGTCATTTAAATAACATAGATAAGGCCACTTTTTCCTATGTGATTATTCTAAAAAGAAACACCGTAACAAAATGGGAGGTCAAGTATATTAAAAACTCTTACAAAAAACAACACAACCCAGATGATGTATTCTCTTAGCCCTCACGACCATTATTACGGAGATCCCTCGAAAATAAACCGCGTCCATCGAACGATCAATAAACGTAATGTATTGGGTAATATAAGCCCTCACGAAGGTGCCAGTATCAAACCAAGCTACCCTATATTGAGACGGTACTTGTAACTGCTACAACGACGATTTTAGGGGACTATCTAACACAAATATTGGGCTATAGAATGTCCTTGAAGTATCCTGGCTAGCAATAATACCTAGACTGTTTGTTTTGTGGAGAGAAGAATAAAGGTAAGTCTATTAGGTAGCTCAGTAGAGCAAAATATGGTATCGGAGTTTGAACTCCGTTTTTAATTACGATTACTAATTCTATCTGATTTACGCAATATTGATATTGCGTAAATCAGATAGAATTAGTAATCGTAATTAAAACCATAATATCTACCTAGTCTGTTTATTTTATGAAGAGAGGAATAAAGGTAAGAAATATATATGTAACTGAGTAGAACATAAGATAGTATCCGAGTCCAATAGTACGGTAGACAGATAGAATTGGTATTGGCAACGTATACACGTACACGTGTACGTGTGTGTAATATAAGCCCTCACGAAGATGCCAGTATCAAACCAAGATACCCTATATTGAGACGGTACATCTAAGTGCTGCAACGAGGCTTTTAGAGGACTACCTTATACTAATATTTGAGTATGAATATGTCCTTTAGGTGCTGTAGCTAGCACTAATGGCAATGACTAGTCTATTTATTTTAAGAAGAGAAGAAACTCAGTAGAACAAAAGATAGATGGTAAAGACTGGTTTCTGAATCTTCTTACTAGATATAATCTATCTATCTATTTTCTATATATAAAAATGAATCCCTATTTCCCTTGGTCACGACATCACGCGTGAACGGCTGGACCGATTTCGTTTATTCTTTTTTTGTTGTGTTTCTTTTTATTAGGAAAAGGTTCTTATGAACAAAAAATATATTTATGGCAAAACAACGTTTGCCGGGTCAGCTAGTAATATTATAAATGTGAAAGTTTAGATGATTATTACTCAATCACGCCAGAATGGCTGAACGGATCTGGATGAAATTTGGCACAGAGATAGATTATTGTCTGGAATAGCATATATATAGGCAGATATAGGCTAGGGCCGGCTTTTCATCCCGGTATAATGTTAATTTGGATGGGATCAAACAATACTTTTCACACGGGCGAAGCCACTGACAGAAGCTAATTGAGTATATGGATTAATAATTAGATAAATCCTAAAATAAATAAAAGTTTGACAGATTTTGCTAAATAAGAGTTTGTATTTTTAATTTGTGATGGATTTGCTCTTGACTTTAGTCTAGGTCAGAGGTGACCGAGACAGAGTCGACGATGGAGTGAGCTTACACAGAAGAAGCCTGTTCACTCTAACTTTGAAGAGATTCGGGTTGAAGGCGTTTGGAATCATAGACGCAGGTAGTGAGTTCCATTCATTCGCTGTGCGCATTATGAAGGATGTTTGGAAGCGCTTGGTGCGAATTGGTGGAATGGCAACAAGGTAAGGATGGTAACTTGCAGTGCGTCTAGATGTCCGATGATAGAAGGGGGCTGGTGGGATGAGGTCGTGGCATTCTTGAGCACTCTCACCGAAGTACAGTCTGTAGAAGACCGACAAGCAGGCAACCTTGCGGCGATGAGCCAAGCTGTGAAGCTTGGCATCCGCCAGTTCAACGTCGCCAATGAGCCTCTAGGCTCTGCGTTCCACCGAGTCAAGCGCGGCAAGCTGATACGTAGCTGAGCCATCCCAAAGGTGGCTGCAATACTCCATGCATTATCGGACTTGCGCTTTGTATAGGGTTAAAAGCTGTCCAGGCGTAAAGTATCGCTTCACTCTCTTTAGGATGCCTAGTTTTTTGGCCGCAATTTGGGCTTTGTACTCAATGGAGGCGCCGAAGTTGAGACTGGATGTCAAGTCAATGCCTAGGAGCTCGAGCCGATCAGTCACAGGAACAGACGTATCCCGAAAAGTAGGAGTATGATCGAGAAGACTCCTTTTAGCGGCAAAAAAACACGCCTGTGTTTTGGTGGCGTTAAAAGACACCAGATTGTCATCACCCCACTGGGAGACAAGGCTTAAAGTCTTATCTGTCCGCTCCACCATAGTCTCTCTCAGGGAACGAACTTCTTCCACGCCGGTTATTACGCTGGACAGGGATCTCTCTGAAACAGTACTTTCATCTGCGTACCCAACAATACCAGGCTGAAGTAGGTCATTGATGTGCAGCAGGAAAAGATTTTGCCAAATACTCAGCTTTAAATTCTTCTTTCGGTAATCGAGAATAAGTCCAACAGTGCGTAAGTCAGTATACCTTAAGATGGAATAGTTTTTTGAAAAAGACTTGAGTATTCATTAATAGTAATGAAAAGAAAGATGTATTGCGTAAATAAATGATAACAAGATCCTATCTTGGGTTGTGAATAAAGGCTGAAACTGGGCGGTCATAGTCTCAAATTCAAATTCATTTATTTGCCAGAATGTAGGTTTACAAAGAATGATCTTAAATCCATGACGGTCCCTTTACATTCTACCATTAAATATGGTGTGCAAATATTTAATTTCAGCTTGTACTATCATCTAAACTTATCTATACTAATACTAATAATATTATAAAGAGGAAAGATTTTTTTGTTCGTTTGTTTGTTTGTTTGTTTGTACCGAATAGGCTCCAAAACTACTGGACCGATTTTAAAAATTCTTTCACCAATAGAAGGCTACATTATTCCTGAGTGACATAGGCTATTTTTTCATCCCGAAAACGGGTCCTGTGGTTCACGGGAGCGAAGCCGCGGGGAACAGCTAGTCTTTACTAAATTAAGATAATTTACAGTACTTACTATTCTCTTTAATGTCTAGACTAGACAGTGTAGGTGTGTAGCGCAGCGCAGCCGCTGCAAAACGGTGCGTACTCACACTGTAGCATCGTGTAGTGCCTCGTAGCACAGCGTAGTGCCGCGTAGCATTATGTAGCGCTGCGTAGCATTTCGTAGCACAACGTAGCTCTGTTTTTTACAAGCTTTTATTTGAGGGCCTACATACGCTTTAGCGCCGAAAAACGGTAACTTTCTAAAGCAATCTCCTTAGTAACGACTAAGTTAAAAGGTTTGAAAAAAAAAGTATTATTGATTCATGTACATAATTTTGAACACAAGGTTTTTTTGTGTAACCAATAGTTTTGCTTTAAAAAAATTATTGTCATAACGATATTTTTTCGCAACTTTTGGAAACTCCTCCAAAACGACTTGGTTGTTTAAAAATATTTCTACACAGAAAAACTGATGGCTGGAATTTCTTCATAACTAACATTGGATATGAAATAATATTTTGCAAACAAAACTGTTCAAAAGGAGGTTCAATATTGATATTTTGGCATCGAGCTGGCGCACGGCCAGTACTGCGTTAACAATGGGGCTTATATATCGTCTTATCTTGCAATGTATGTATGTAAGTGTGTTCGGGTCAAATCTTGCAACTGTATTTTAAAGCAGTTTTACTCCACCGATTAAGATGAAATTTTGCATACACGTTTAGTTTGGATGACAATGCATGGTTAGCTAAGTGACGTCATTCTAAATTCAATATGGTGGACGGCCTAAGATGGCGGACTAGTTATTTTTTGTGCACTGCCATGATATGGGTATCAAATGAAAGGGTTTGCTAATATTTTTTAATGTATATTTTTATTTATGATAAATTGTAGATCAAATATCATCCACTTCTGGACTTAATAGACATAGCTAAGTAACAAGTACACGTATTTTATTGGTTTCTCTAAGTTGTTTGTGAAGTGACTTACAACTGATTGAATATTCATGTAAAACAAGTACCAATAATGCAAGTGATTAAAAAGTCCCTTCTAGCAAACAACAAAATACATCGGCGTTTTACCACCGTGCCGTTGTCACGAGGTGACTCAAGATTCATCCCAAAATACCAATAATTACACAGAGGGGAGAAAAATAATATCTTTCCAACCTCACACATCGCTTATGTGGTACTTGTGTACCGATTCCGTCTAAAGTCCAATAATACCGTCCATTGCGCGCGGTTTAATTTATTATACCGCTTAAGTGGATCGCATTTTCATTAAAATAAAAATAAGAAACACTCCCCACGAACTGTTCGTTTCTTTAGTTCTCTTTAATGTTGTGAATTTCACAAACTTTTAACTTTGTCCGACTCCAAACTTAATTCCGATCTAATGAGGCTTAATTTTCCTTTCAGAAATTCTGAACATTTTTTGTATCAGAAAGTATCACCGCTAATTGGATACAATCTCACAGAAAGCTGATAACAAAAATAATATCGTAAGGAAAACGTGCGAACATTATACCGAAGATGTCGTAAATAATATAAAGGGAGGTATAATTAGATCCAATCCTTCCACATCCCTTCCGTCTCATTTAATACCAATAATCAAGTGAGGATTGGTTTCAAAGATCCCGCGCGTTCTAAAAACGTGTCAACCGCGTGACCTTATTATTTTTCCTCATATAAAATGATAGTAACTGAGTTGGGGCGTGTCGGTACATCACAGCTCACTTTGATAACGTTAACAGCTCGTAAACTGTGTTTGTCCACTGGGTTACGCCTCTACTGAGTTATAAAAAAAACCATGTGAACTTATCTTAAGGCCGTTTTATAGTCAGATGCTTTTACGTTTTTTTTATAGACTATTGACTGGTTGACTGGGAAAACTAAGCGAACGATCCAATCTCTTGATATCGAGATCTTTTCAAATACAACTGAAGACTGCAAGGAAAAATGGATGGTAGTTTACATACGAGATTCTAAGTGGAATATCGTTATGGTTGTTGATGAAAAGGATTATTTTCATATGAACCTGCAGATGAACGGTTCGTTAAACTTGAAAATTATTTTTTCGAATTAAAAATACGAGTTCATTTACGGTATGCTGTTTCAAGGATAGGAGTGCATTAAAAGAGCACCAACGAGTGATGATTCTTAGCAACGTACGATTTACCCTGGTCAGACAGCTTCATTTGCAACTTTAATTAGATACTTTTAACCATGGTGTAAACGTTCATTTTCAATCATCAAGGTTATAGAAAGCACCAGTAGAAGTATTTTTTGCTCTGCCGTATGGAGTTCAAAATCGTGACGAAATTTATAACTGGTAAAAACAACTGCAGGTAAGTACATACCTATGTTACAATCCAGGCACAATACCCGTAGTTTCTAATTATATTGGAATGATGAAAGTAGACAGATAAATAAAAAAAACTTCATGGAAACCACATTTCCAATACAAAGCACTGAATATCTCGCTCGTCAATCGTGTTCATTACAGAACAAAAAAAAACTGGCCAAGTGCGAGTCGGACTCGCACATGAAGGGTTCCGTACCATTATCGCAAAAAACGGCAAAAAAATCACGTTTGTTGTTTGGGAGTCCACTTAAATATTTATTTTATTCTGTTTATCTGTGAAAATTTCAACTGTCTAGCCATCACGGTCCATGAGATACAGCCTGGTGATAGACGGACAGACAGATGGATCGTGGAGTCTTAGTAATAGGGTCTCGTTTTTACCCTTTGGGTACGGAACCCTAAAAAATGATATCGCGTAATGTAAATAAACGACTCGGTACCCGCATTGTCACAGTTCCATACAAAATATAATCTACTTATACAAATAAATAAAATTGAAATGCCTGTTTGTAATATCAAAATCATAGCTTTTTAGTAAATGCGTATGAATGTTAATACGGTACTCATAAAAAAAAAACAAAAACCCGACTGCTTAAGAAGCTTCTAAAGCAGTCGGGTTGTTGTTTTTTTAATAACTTTATTATTTGTAACGTTTTAGTTACATGTTTTTATTCGAATTAAGTACTTTTAAACATATAAGTGTTCTATATTTTTGAAATCATATCTAAATACCCTTTATTTTGATAGCCCACACGATGAGTTTAGAAGAAAAACATAAATTGGCCCCCACAATAGCGCCCAACATCCGTATTTTTTCTATTTTCCAATTTTAATGTACCTAGTGACACTCGCAAGGTTAAGACAAATCGGTTGACGTAAGAATCATCAAAATCTGCCAACGCATTTGGTCTCTAGAATGCCACATAGGAACAAACATAGATACATATATACACGTATGTGTGTATATATGTATCTATGACTGATCAACATATTACCCTCCTTCGGCAGTCGGATAAAACAACAATATTTAAAAAAATTGTCTGTCATTTCCGTGTAATTACCGACACGTCTGCATCAATTTTGACGAGACTTTCAATTCAAATTCAAATTTAAATTAAATTTATTGCATCCATAATGTACATACAGGTGGTAAAATATTAGTTACAGAAACAATTATGGACCCTGTCGGGCACAGCAACATTCTAGATACAGTTAAGTGTCTAGGAGAGAGGAATAGCGCTTAATATTTTCCTTTATAATTAAAATTTCAGTCATTCGTTTCCTATCTATCTGCATTTATTTGGTTAAATCTACCAATATGTTTGTGCCTTTCTATGTTCATGTTAAATTATGAATAATTATTGATTAATAATTTATTTGCTTAAATTTTTGTATTACAGTTAGTTTATTTATAGTTTATATTTAATACAATTAATATTCAATATGTCCATGTTATATTTTAAGTCAATGGCAGATAGCTGATGTTATAAGGAGTAATTTAGGCTTTACTTAAGACGTCATTTTATTTAGGAAAAATAAAAGCTCCGTGTAAAAAAATCAAACCCTTCAACATTATTATTACTTTACGGGTTTAACGCGAACGAAATCGCAGGCAACAGTTAGTACATAAATAAAATCACATTAATGACACCGAAACAATAGGGCTTCGGTGTTGGTCGCAACAAATGAATATTGAATGTTGTGGAAACAATAGCTTTAGAAGCGAATGATTTTCGAGTACAGCTTTCTCGTATCATTGATAGCCGGAGGCTGGTGGGCTACATTACAACAATTCCTGTAACAAACTAGTGGTTCATCATTTCAGCTAAAAGACGACCACTGCTGAAAGTAGACCTGCTTCAAGGTTCACCAAATCGACCATGCACTGGAATATTTTTCAGTTAATAGGTAGTATCCAAAATTTTGGTTGCTGATTACGAAATTATTGGGACTTGCGAACTTTGTCTTACTAGCAATAAAACAAAGTTTTTCTATTTGCTAATCAGTGTTGGATTATTTTAAATAAAGTTTATTTTATTATACCTAACTAAAGTTACAAAACTGTTCGGTTATCCTTTTTTTTCAGTGTGTTTGAAGTGAAACTTAGTAAGGCATGCGTGGCTCCAGAATAGAAATAGTTGCAAATATACACATTGCTATTATTTAATTGTTTTTTTTTTTACACCATCAGAAAGTAGAGATTTCAACGAACAAAAAGCCCGCCGACCTTTTTAGTTTTTTCGATATTCAATTAAAATAAGGTGAATAATAAATATTTTAGATCAAAAAAATTACAGTTGTACATAAAAAGGTAAGTTTTCACTAAATACGAGTCTTTTTTGTATAAGGAAATAAAAAAGAAAACTAGGTTATTTGAATTTTTCACATAATTTTTGGGGTTACGTGAAAAAAGTGTAAATACAAAAATTGTAGATCTTTTTATTACCATCAATCTGACAGTCAGAGAAAAAAACATCTTCTGTTTTCTTGACAAACAATATATAAAAATTTAAATAATTGTAACTGGCCTGTTTTGACAAATTAAAAAAGAGGCTAAAGCAAAGAGCCTTGTAGCGATTATGCTAGAGCAGGTAAACAAATAAAATTTGTATCAGGCTAGATGTACAGAACGGGGATTAGTTATAAATTGCGAGGCCTAGTTCATTTAAATACGGTTATTACAGCCCAAATGTACTAAATGCTCCTTAGGTTTCTATGACAGCATGGCACTCATACGCTCTAAAAACTCATCAGGATTTGAAAGCATTTTTTATTATTAATTAGATTATTATCAAGTTTCAACATGAAGGAAAAAATCGTGAGGAATCCTGGACTTATATGTGTCGTTAATGTAAGCCTGAAATAGCCAAGTCAGAGACTTGTAGGGTTCCCAGAAGTAGCATAATTAACTATTACACCAGAGGTGTGGCCATTCTCACACGAAAAGAAGAAGAACAAGTTTCAATGCTTGAGCGCGTGATGAGTCATTTATGAAGTAGCAGTTTAGCAATAAGGTTATAAGTGCTTTATTGTTAAAGATGTTGCTTATTAAGCATTAAAAAGTAATCATATCTTGAGAAATTTGCGAGTAAAAGGTTTCTTTTTTCTATTTTTAGCTCGCAAAACTGATGGGGCTCTTAAACGTCTGCCTATTAAATTAAGTACTCGTTTAAGCTCACAAAAAAATGAACATTGATTCCAGCAAAACTCATCGTCATCTTTTTATATCTTCATAGAGCTCGAAAAATACTTAGAACATAGAATGCTGCCCAATAATCAATTGGAGGTTGAATGGTGGAATGGTAATTGTGTCAATTCAAGGATTTGACACCATTACCAGACTACCCAATAATCAGGACTCAACAAACCATTTCTTTTTATTTAAAAGAGAAATGACTTAATATTGTTCTAGTGGTTTAAACATGCCTTAGTTAAACAGTTAAAAACGCCAAAAATATGTAAATATCACAAATGATGCAATTGTCTGTTTGCCAAGACTTGCTAGAAATGAAGTGGACTTGAGGCTCAATCGAAGGAACGAAGTGGAATTGACAGGTTTGTATGATGATTAACAGATTCATATTGAGATTATATATAGTTATTTACATACATACAGAAACTCATGCCTTTTTATCATGGGGGTAGGGAGAAACTGCAACTAAGGATGCACGAACGCCCCTGCTGTTAGGATTACACAACTTTCCTTTCTGAAGAACATTGCAAATAAAAACTGCTTACATCATCAGATAAACTTACCATCATATCGCCTGTATTCTGCTATGCATGATACATTCATTCTGGATTCCTAATTAAAATATCACCAACGAAAACCTTAATCTCTTACATCATGAGGAATCCAGGCTCGTTGCCAGTTCCCCCCTGGTGGGTGCCCGCTTTATCGATGCGGGGGGCTCAGTAACCGTGGCTTGGTCACCCACGGTGAAGCGAAGAGGAACCCGAGCCCTCCTCCGCTCGTCAGGGCTTTTGCCGATTAAGCTGACGACGTAGCGGCCAACTAGTAGGTTGCGGTGCCGCTTGGTAACAGGCGACATCGCAACTGAGGCAGGCCGCGATGTTTTATGGAGATTCCCAGGTCCCATACGTCGCGGCTGAGGGTTGGAGGCCGCGGTGGGAGAGGAGTGCCGGTATTGCGGTGCGCCGCTCTCCCTACCTTCCGCGGCCCGGACGGGGTCGCCACCGTCTGATGGCGGACGCGGTGGGGCCGCAGGGGAGGAGGAGTGTCGGTATTGCGTTAGCCGCTCTCCCTAACCCCTGCGGCCGAACAATGGTAGGTGGCGGGGCCATTGACCTTGACCCGTCACAGGGGGACCAAGGGTGCCATACACGGGGTCGTCTGTCGCCCATGTGCTGATTGGTCCCTAGGGTGGTCACGGCGTGCAGTGTGTTCTGGTGCGCCGGTGATGGGGGGACTCCCCCGAGGAGGGTCCGGTGACGGACAGCCGCGGCGGGTTCGCGGTGAGTGCTAACGCGTACCCGTGCTCCCGCCAGAAGCGGCACAGGAGGACACCGTGGAGTTTTAGTGGGTTAGAGTCCACTATCTCCCCGTGGTAGTGCAGTATGCATGAGCATACCTCCAAGCAAAAAAAAAAAAAATGCTCTTTGCCAGTTCCCTCATCAAAATAACCGATCTGATATGTTATTGTACTCTTGCAACGGTATTTTATAATAAAAACTTCACATAAAAGCTTGCCCCGATAAATTATATCTTGTGCCAGAAACGGTAGCCAAACGTCTTATGTGTCTTGTTTTTATCGCTTTTTGCTTCGTTTAGCAGAAATCACTGAGAAGATTCAACGTGACATAAAAATATTTTATTGAATCTGTAGATTGTTTAGTTTTAGTTCTTGGAGAATGGTTGAGTTGTAAAAGTTATGGTGAAATAGTAGTTTCAAGTTTTCAGAATACTTAATCTATCTACACACCTAAACCCGGTGGCCTAACTCTTATTTTGAGACGATATTGTCGGTGGCTTGCGCCCGCGCGTAGGCCCGGTATCCACCAAAGCGGAGAGGAGAGGAGAAAATAAGATTTCGTTATTTCCACATCTCCTCTACGCTTAGCTTCGGTGGAAATGGATCAAGCGGAGAGGAGATTTGGAAATATCGACTTATGATTGTCTTCTCTCGTCTCCTCTCCTCTTCGCTTTGATGGATACCGGGCCTTACCCAGTGGCACGCCTCTCCGCTTATTCAGTTGCCCTTTCACTAATTGTGAACGCTACATGCCCTGACTGTCGCGCTGCCAGCAAAATTGTATGACTCGCAACTTCTAAAGGCGCCGGGTCCACCCGCATGCTCTTACTCGCCGGGTCCGTGCCGGATGGCTGGCGGCCCCGGTGTGTGCTTTACGTTTTAAGATAAAGTTCGAATTACAAGATGAACTAACTATACCACTACAGTAGAGTTACTGTGTTTTTAGGCACTTTCGATGTGATTTGATTTTACTAACTTGTCTTATGTACGTCTTAACATCTTTTGTAGGAGTTAGGTCTGTTAGGTGACTGCCACTTCACGTATTTGTATTTCGTGTCAG
Organism: Anorthoa munda; assembly: GCA_945859665.1. NCBI lineage: Eukaryota > Metazoa > Arthropoda > Insecta > Lepidoptera > Noctuidae > Anorthoa > Anorthoa munda. The sequence goes on from OX243908.1 coordinate 21,669,616, forward strand.
TGTAACCTAAGTAGTCAAAATATTACCTACAATATAAAAATAAAGAAAACTTTTATATTCGTCTTGAAATGATCGATCCCTATAATTCCTATGTAGCTTGATGTAGGTACAAAAGAAAGATCCTTGGTGAGTTTTTGGCTCAATAAATTATCTTCATTCAAATATCCATATCCTTATTAAATCCACGCTATAATATTATAAATGCGAAAGAAACTAAGTCTATCTGTCTGTTACCTTTTCACGCTTACCCTCTGAACCTATTTAGATAAAATTCGGTATGGAGATAGTTTGAGACCCTGGGAAGGACATAGGATAGTTTGTATCCCGGAAATCATCCTTAAGGGTGTAGAAAGGCGGTAGAAATATGTATGGTGAATCAATAATTTCTCAAGTAAGGCTATTCGAAATACAAAAAAAAATATAAATCTCTCTATTAAGGAAAAACTTGTCAGTTTTTAGATAGATGATGGATTACTCCGATGCTGAAGATAAACAAAACTTCGTTCATCTTGAAAAGCAAACTGTACCAACAATTTTCTCAGACAATTTCTAAATTCATTTTTATTTTATTTATTTACCGACAGTAGAATTCCTTGATGGATTTCAACTCCAATTTGCCACGTCATCGTGCTCTTGATTCATTCTAGTTGCCAAAAGATTCAAGATATTGGGATGCGTAATGTTGCTTGGGAGAAGGCTTAATAAGAAAGAAAATAAACTACCCTGCCATTGAGGATATATCTACATAATCTTATTGCTATTTTGCCCAATCTTACACTGATAGTAAACTGAAGTCGCTATTCAAAGACAAAAGACAAAGATATTTTATTTCAACTAGGCCACCAAGCAGCACTTTTGAACGTTAAATTAAAATGATTCTACCGTGCATTCGGAAAGTAGCTTGTTATGGAGAAGAATGCACAAGAAACTCCAAACTTACTCTTTTTAAAAAAAAACAGGTTTTTTACAATATTTAGGAACATAGGTAAATTCATACATGTGAGGACAATGCACCCAGAATAGCACTACCCACTATACCACCTACAGACATAAAGTATTAGAAGTACTCACACATGTACTGTGCAGTTATATAATAGATACTAGAAAAACATTAACATCCGAAGCAGTCAAGTTATGACCAATCCCAACTGACGACGTCCGTTCACGAACATGACGCATGAATTGGCACCACCCAGCTCAACCATCATGAAGGGAACCGGATGATCCAACACAAGCGCCACCATCAGAGAGACATTTGAGAGAGCATGACACACTCAACGGCCAGGGCACTCACAAGTCAACGAACGACGCATAGTACAGTAAATGGTAGATTTACAGTTGGGTACATAGTACTCACACACGTGCTGTGCAGTTAGACAATACTAAGGAAATTAAGTTTATACAATACAAATATATTCATACAGTCTTCAGCAGGTCCAACAATACCTCAAAACAATAATGTTCTGCATATCACTTGTTATTGCGCCCTAGTGGATATGGATTGTGGAGCAGGACAAGCATTGAGCCAAGCATTTTTAACAGTGATGGAATCCCCCAAATTATAATATGCCAGCCTACATAGTGTGCGTTTTATACAGGTTTTAAACTTCGTCTCATTCAGTTCCAGAATGTAGGGAGGAATTTTATTGTAACATTTTGTACAGTACCCCATGAAAGATGAGGCTACTTTAGCCAGTCTGAAACCTGGTTGAACTAATTGGTCCCTATTTCTAGTAACGTAATTATGTCTGTCGCCGTTTTTACTAAAAAGATGTAAATTCTTTCTCACGTACATGATGTTTTCATAAATATATTGACAAGTAACCGTCATGATGTTAATGTCCTTAAACAGTTCCCTTAGAGAATCGCGCCGGCGAAGATTATATATTGCTCTGATGGCTCGTTTTTGCAGAATAAAAATTGACTCAATGTCTGCAGCCCTTCCCCATAGTAGGATACCGTAAGACATTATACTATGAAAATAACTAAAATAGACTAGTCTCGCGGTATCCACATCGGTCAACCGATGAATCTTTCCAACAGCATACGCTGCCGAACTCAGCCGCCCTGCAAGGTATACCAAATGAGGACCCCATTGCAACCCTGAGTCCAGCGTGAACCCCAGGAAAACCGTTTTATCGACGAATTCTAGCTTCTCCTTGTTTAATATAATGTCACAATCAGTACTTTTGACATTCGGCATGGAAAATTTTACGCATTTGGTTTTTTTACCATTTAAAACTTAATTATTGGCAGTGAACCAATCCTGAACCTGCCGTTATTTACGTCGTCAACCCGACAAGTACGTGTATTTATTTTAAAAATTAAAGATGTATCATCAGCAAATAACTCCATGTTTAGTTTGTTTTCCAATAAACGGGGTAAATCGTTTATGTATATTAAAAATAAGAAAGGACCTAAAATTGAGCCCTAGGGTACCCCCATTTTTACGTTTAACCCCGACGAATTCACAACGTTTATTTGAACTAATTGCTGTCTATCATTCAAATAAGATTTAACCAAACTTAACGCTGATTGACCTAGCCCGTAATGCTCAAGTTTCAGAAGTAATGTTTCATGATAAACGCAATCAAACGCCTTCGACAGGTCGCAGAAGATACCTATGGCATCTTGCGACTCTTCTCACGCATTAAAGATGTGTTTCAATAGGGTGACACCAGCGTCAGTTGTACAACGTCCTCTGGTGAAACCATACTGTTTATCATGCAAGATGTTATTCGTATTAAAATGAATGAGCATTTGATTTAGCATTATCTTCTCAAATACCTTGCTGAAAACCGGCAACACGGATACTGGTCTATAATTATTTGTCTTTACTGTCCCCAGATTTAAAAAGTGGTATAACTTTAATATATTTCATTAGATCCGGAAAGACTCCTTGATCCACACACAAATTGAAAATCAATATTCGATCCTTAACTAAGTTTTTGTAGAAAACGTAAGTAACTGCCCAGTAAGTGATGGGTATTATTCAGAAAGCCCGGTAAATTTAATTATTTCAATCGTTTACAATGAAAAAAAATAATGGCATTTTTTAAATTGTCTGGGCATTATGAATAATACCGTATTAATAATCACTTGGTTCATAAAATATACAGTAGGTATGTAGCCACTTGGAAAGCTTTGTCGTTGGCTCCGTTTCGTCGTGCAACTTGCAGGTGGTTGTGTATGCTGAGCAGGAAAGAAGGTCACAAATATACTGTGAAGGGGTTCCACACTAGAACTGTCTTCAAATTGTATTTGTGGTATAGTTGTTGCCAATACTGTAGCAAGACTGATGTGCCAGAGTCGACATGCAGCGGGAACATTAAGTACGGGCTTCAGCGCCGAAGGACGCCTAGGAAACGCTGGTGTTTACGGAGAAAATTTGCTAGAGAAGACAAAACACCAGAAAGAGTGGAAGGTTGTGGACAAAACTCTAATCCACTTTTGCCCAACTGTGGGAAAATATTCATAAAAAAAATGTGTATTACAAAAGCTAAATAAGCGGCCTATTTCTCGATTCCCTTGCAAGTATATTTTAGACTAATATACAAACATGCTTTATAGAATAACAACATTAAATAAATTTGTTGGTGGTTACAGTCCGCATATCGTACACATAACTTAGAAGTTTGTCGCATAATAGAAGCAGGCTTTGAATGTACGCAAGCAAACAACATTAAAACTAGCTTTGTAAGTAAAACTAACGTAATACAGAGACCTGTTTTTCAATGTATAGCTGAAAGTTAAGTTTGTTAAGGTCACGTACAGAAGGTTACTTAGAATTTCGTAGGTATCTACCTATATATTTGGATGATTATTGGAAAACAGCTTTGACAATTGGTTATTATTAAGGCCCATATTTCAACAAAAATGTCCTCCAACTTGACTCTGCATCGATTCATCAAATTGATAACTGACAATTTGATGAATCGATGTAGAGTCAAGTTGATATAATTAGACAAAGCAATTAATTAAGAATAAAGAAATTAGCTTAAACATTAAAAAGAGAGTTTACGAAGCAGGTATACAACCGTGCCATGCGTACGGATGCCAAACGTGGTCGTTGAGGAAATAATACAAAGAGAAGATTGCCATAGGCCAGAGGAAAATGGAAAGGAGTAATCTATACATAAAAACTGGTTATGCTGCGCACGGGACAATTACAATTTATATCACTTCGAATATAAATATTCTCCAGTAGTTGGAAAACTCACCTGCTTTCTTCCTACCATATTAATTTCTTCTACGTAAGAGTTCATAATGAACATGACGTTATTACTCTTGCTTATTATTATGGTAATTCTTGTTCGTTATATTTGAATAGAACATGTAATAATAGGTACATGACGTATTCTCATCCCTAATCAGGATTCTTTTCATAAGCTGAGTTTATATCCTTCTTAATAAGAACAATTTTCTGAATAGCTATTTGGAATGAAACGTGGCTTGTTAGGTACGTTGTTACATAGTACGTCTTTTAGGTTCTGCTTTTACAAATCAGATATCAACCACACAACAACAGCTTGGGTTTTTTATAATATCAAAACTCAGCAAAGAATAGGGTCTTCCTGCCTCCATATTAAGAGCTGTGTTGGCACTGAGGATCTAAACCTACAGTATGAGTTTTCAAGCCCGCCAAACTATTACCAAGTAATGCAATTCCTGAAAATCAGAATCGAAGGTTCTGAAAAAAACAGATAATCAATAAAAAAAGTAGTGGCAACCGGCAACACAGAAACTGTGCAAGTAAGTACGACTACCTAAACGAAGACATTAAATTGTCCACTAGTTTTATGATATTTAGGTAAAGATAATTATATGATACTGGTTTCTAATCAATTCAATGTCTGGTGTAAACTGTTGGTAAACCTAACCACCAAATCTCTTCGTTGGTAACGCTGAAATTACTTATTACTTGCAGGATCCAAAAGGTGTCTGCCCACTGCACCATAACATACGATGGCCATATTGGCCGTGCTATGAACGAACATAGCACATAGGCACTGAAAGAAACATGACACAGACTACTATGCCTACTAGAACGTATGAAAAGCCTATTACATCACTCGTATTAACTCACCTGCCTTATTCCTACCATCTTATATCCCCAAACTTTGAAGTTACCTAGGACTGAATTTATTGCTGTTGCTCATTATTGTAGAATCTCTTATTCATTATATTTGAATATAACATACCAAATTCTGTAAAACAAACTCGTAACTACTTCTGAGAACAAGGTACCTCATATGTATCGTAATAATAGGAAAATGTATTCTCATGCGTAATCAGGATTCTTTTCATAAGTTGAGTTTATATCTTTCTTAATAAGAAGAACTTTCTGGATAGCTGATTTGAAATAAACGTGACTTGTTAGGTAAGTTTTTACATTGAAAAGGTCTTTTAGCTTTTACAAATTAGATTATATCAACAATTGGATTATTATAATGTCTAAACATAACACATAATGGGGTCCTCCTAATTTAATATAATATGAGCTGTGTTGACACTGAGGATGCCACAGTACGGGTTGACAAGACCGCCAAACTATTCCAAAGCAATTCAGCATCATAGGTTCTGAAACACAGAAACTGTACAAGTAGGTACGACTACCTACAACGAAGATATTAATTGTCCAGTAGTTTTATGATACTTCATTATCATCATCATCATCATATCAGCCGAAAGACGTCCACTGCTGGACGTAGGCCTCCCCCAAGCGTCGCCACATTGACCAGTCCCGTGCGTCTCGCAACCAGCAGATCCCCGCAACCTTCACCAGGTCATGATATTTATGTAAAGATAATTATAGGATACTGGTTTCTAATCAATTCAACCTCTGGCATAAACTGTTGATAAACCTGACCACCAAATCTGTTCGTTGGTAACTCTGGGATTACTTACTACTAACAGGTACCATAAGGTGTCTGCCCACTACACCGTACCATACCATGGCCGTATTGGCCATGCTATGAACGTATTACGGTATCAGGCATTGAAAGTGACATGACTACTATGCCTAATAGAACGTATCAAACGGTTGAATGCCGTAATTACTGAGACAATTAAAAAGTCATTAAGTCTCGCGTGTATCCACGTTTCGGGCACTCAAGGGGTTAATTAACAATTTATTGACGCTGCTGCGTTGGTCGGTGATAAAACGGTCTGGTCAGACCGTTGATACTAACAATATTTTTTTGACTGACACGTTCCAAGTACGGTCATGATACGGTGTAGTAGGCAGACTCCCTTAAGCTCAGCAAGATAAAGTTTCATACGCGTCTACCAAAATATTTAACCAGTTTAAATCCGGGACGGGATCAGCGTTCGGGTGTAAGTAGACGGCACAGCCCTCAAAAATCTTTAGAATATCGAAAGCGACATGCAACGCCATCTATCAGATGAGAGTCGAACTTAGGGTGATTCCACTGTGCAGAATTTTTGTAGATGTGTAACTGTATTTTTTTGACCTTATTTTTGTTATGTATTTGCAGTTAATAAATTATGGTTTCTTGGTCGACGAACAATAGACAAGATGATGATGAAATAAGAAAGAAAAACAATATTTCTAACTCAATATTATCCATACCTACTAAACAGCCAAATAAAATCAATAACTAGTAACCAGATAGAGAATTCCTTCCACAAGTATCTAACTTTATCTCAGTAGGTACGCAGTTTGCAAACATCAGTAGAAGATTTGCTGAACCTGAAGATAAATTACAGGCTCAAGCATTCTACAACATCAAAACTAAGCAAGATTGAAGACGCAAAGCCACATAGTTGACATAACATCTTCACTGATTGTTCAACACAATTTAAATCTAAGATTAAACTAAATGCCAGCAATTTTCCGCTAGAGTTACACAACTATTGTAGTCTAAGTTAAAGTCTAGTTAGATTGATTTTAAACTGAAGAGGAAATGCTTTGCTTGATGTTAGGCACACGTTGAACAAGTTAGTTGTAGTAATTATTCTTGAATTTAACCCAAGTTTGGGCCTTTGTATGTTAAGTACGGATAGCTAATGACCTTTGGAAGATTACGAGGCATTATGTATGCGTATGGAGTCTTGATGGAACTATTTAGGAAGGTATCTAACTACGCCTGCATAAACTAAAGTTTGGCTGCCAGAATTAGGTCCTATTTTGGAAGTGGTTAGGTAAGGGTGTGGTCTCACCGAGGGCTACTTACTCTACTTCCATACTATTGAACAGTTACTAGGGGTCTCTAAGTCAAGGATGAATAAGTTAGTTCTAGGCAAGCGTACTTCACCGTCGACCATATCATCGCTTACCATCAGCTAAGAAAGTGCCAAATCGTGAACCTACTGGAAATAATAAAAAAAAATATTATCCTGCCATGTTTTCCTAGTCTTGTAGATTTATTTTATTTATTATTTATTAAAACTTTATGCACAAGTACAAAGGCGGACTTAATGCCTTAGGCATTTTCTACCAGTCGACCTTAGGGTGGTGCAAAGAAGAAAAAAAGGCAGGTGCAACTAAATGAAAGGATAAATAGATAAAAATATACATAAAAAGAATATATATAAATATATACTTAGATACATACATACATACATAAATAAACAATATTATAGAGAAACCGAAACCAACAAATCAATTCTGTGATGATTCTGCAAACTTCTTGCGAATGTGCTCACGTGCCTTAAATTTAAAAGAGAACCGACTGGTTGCCATCCTGATATTCTGAGGGAGCGCATTCCAAAGAGAGATAGCCTGGACAAAGAAGAACGAGTGGATAAACCCAGAGTGGTGAGAGGGACATTGAAGAAGACGATTATTGGTGGAACTAAGATTTTTACTGTGAGCAGAGCAAAGGAATTGAACATGAGAAGTCAGATAAGAAGGAGGAGGTTTATCAATAAAAGAAAACAGGGTAGTCAAGGCCCTCAGCGCTCTACGCTGACGAATGGGTAACCATTTTAAAAGTGATCGATGAGTGGATACATGATCATACTTACGGAGGTTGAAGACAAATCGAATGCAGTTATTTAGAAGGCGGTCAAGTTTATTGAGTACGTCTGCATTCAGGTCATAGTAGCACACATCACCATAGTCAATTATGGGAACGATTAGGGACTGTACAAGCATGGCCTTTATGTGAGCTGGGAGAAGATTTTTTAGCCGATACAGTGAACGCAACGTTCCGATGACCTTTTGGCTCACACTCGTTACCTGTTTGCGCCAGTCAAGGCAAGTGTCGACGAGCAAACCAAGATCCTTAACCTCGGAGCTAAACGGAATTGGTACGTTGTCGAAGATTATGGGTGCAACAGTTAAGCTATCGAGCTTTCTCAAACTATGGGGGCTCCCAAGTATGATAGCCTGACATTTTGCAGGGTTAACCGCCACACCGAATCGGTCTGACCAGTCTTTAATCATGATTAGATCCCGGTTTAGCCCCTCGATCACATCCGATAAGCTGTCAACGCCCGCCTGACAGTAAAGCTGTAAATCGTCAGCGTAGAGATGATACGCACACTGAAGCTCGGTGGTTATAAGATTTATAAAAATTTAAAACAGAAGAGGAGATAAGATACCGCCTTGAGGAACGCCAGCTACAAGGTCACACCACATAGAACAGGTGTCTCCAGTACGAACTGACTGCTGACGCCCCCGAAGATAAGAGGAAAACCATTCCAGTACCTCGTGAGAGACCTTACTATAAGAAAGGATAGACAAAAGGATATCATGATTGACGGTATTAAAGGCATTGGAGAAGTCGATTAACACTAAAACAGTAACTTTAGTGTCCTCCATTCCCCGCCTTATATCATCAGTCACTTTAAGGAGAGCTGACACGGTACTGTGCCCGGGCCTGAAACCGGATTGAAACGGGCTGATGAGGGAGTTGTGGTAAATAAAGTAAGTGGGTTTATGAACACAGGCCTCGAGCACTTTGGAAAGAAAAGGAAGGATTGATGGAAAAGATTTAATTTCAGTTTAGCTCTTTTTGGACTACAAAATTGCCAGTTTATAGCTATCAATGGAACCGCGCCCTAACCTTCTCAACTCCAGGCTGTTAAAAGTTTCCTGAAAGAAAATTTTTCAACAGATTGCCTTTATTGGGACTAAATAAAGACGATATACCGGTCAGCCATGTTTCAATCAATTCACTCAGCCTATCGCAATCCAGTGATCGACAATAGATTAGATTATTAGTCTATTTTTTTAGAAATTATTTATGTATTTTATTAGTTAGATAGTTTATTAATATCCGAAATTTAATTATTGTTCATTTTTTTATTTATTTTTTGTACTCCTACCACTATTGTGTCCTTTTTAACCCAAAGGTTGACTGGTAGAGAATGCCTTGCTGCATTAAGTACGCCTATGTATGACTATTGTACATGAAGTTTAAATAAATAAATAGACAAAAGCTCGCTAGAACGGTCGTCAGATATTTATTTGTTGGCCTATCAACTATTATATTACACTGTTTTTAGCGTAATAATATAAACCAAGTATAAAATATAATGCGTCAGACACAGCATACAAAAGTAGTTGTTATTAAAAATTTAAAGAATTAATATTGTTTGTTTCATTATCGTCATTTCAGCCGAAAGTCGTCCGCTGCTCTCTACATTGCCCTTTGGGTGACATTAAGCCTTCTGATGAGTCTCATTGTGAGCGACCACGTCTCTATCCCGTAAGTAATCACTGACAACACACACTGGTCATAGGCTTTCGTCTTGAGAGTCTTTGGTAAGTTGGACGAGAATATACCACGCAACTCGCGAACGCTGCCCAGCCGAATCGGATTTGACGGTTGACCTCTTTCTCGAAGTTGGGCCTACCTAACTAGATTTTTTGTTTATATCAATAAAAGTATGCAGTGATCCAATTGCCAGAATTCTTTTACTGGTAGATCTACACTGTCATTGTGTGCTACCGGCAGATTCTTACGCTTGTTTTTCCGCGGAAAAATGCGTGGCTACGGTAGCGAAACTGCTGGAAAAAAAACAAATTAATTTGATTATCTACTTATAGATACAGTTAAGGGTCAAAAGTGCAGTAACGCTCTGCCGAAACAGCAGTGGCAATTTTTTTAAGCAGCAGAATTTTTACTTTTCACGGTTAGTAGGTATAATCTATCCTTTTCTTTACAACATCAGTTGTGGATAATTTAACTTCTTTTACGAAACTAAACATTTGAGTTTTGGGAGAGTAAGACTGCACTTTTGACCCTTGACTGTACCTACCGTATATAAGTTATACCTAAAAGTCAACTTGTAAACAAAATAAATATCCAAGTAGGTAAGGACAATTTAGAAATTATCATTCCCTCGAATTTTGTAGCCGTGTTCCTGTGAGCTATAGAGGGCATTATTTATGGAGCCCTCAGTGATCCTATTAGGGAGGCCGCCTGCTGAGCGAGCGTCGCCGGGAATTTGTCACCATGTCACTTTTTATGTCCTGTCAAAAACGCGCCGAAATGCCGACGCTAAAGCTGGCCATGTCAGATATTCTTATGAATAAAAATAATGAGAAAATTTGGCGGCTTTCTTTGTTGAAGTTGGTAAAATGCAGTAGCGGTGGATTTAGTGTTAGCGGCCGCGTCTTGGAAGGTGTGAGACGAACCCAACCAGGCCCTAATTATTCGTTGTGTAAATTATTTTTGATCACCGCTGCCCTCAAAACGGTGAAGGTAAATAAACATCATCGTGTGGAAACTAATGTCCTAGCCAGTTTATAGCAAACGCCCTATACAAAGAGGAGGCATGTGTCCCAGCAAAGGGAACATTATAGGCTGAATAGTAAGCATCTTCTTTTTGCTATGCTATGAGCCTATATGATTTTGATCACTTACTTTGAGCAGTACAAACGCTGATAAGTTGCTCTATTTTCAGTTGAACATTATTTGCGATTGTACTCGTACTCGTATGTTACTTTGAGGTACGAAAGATTTGTCTCTAAATATTCAGACTTTCACAATAAAGAAGACCACCACCAATGACCTGGTTACGAACGCTTAAGGCGCAGATAGCTGATTTAAAAATAAGAATCACGACTAAACGGCTAATCGTAATTTTTTTGAAAAATAATATGTGTGTCATTTAAACCATTTTCTTAACAATTTAATCAATGAAAATTTTGAGTTTTATTCGTATAACATAATGTAATAAATTTGTAAAGTTATGTCTAAAACGTACAAAAAAACTTAAATCGCACCAATACCGCCGGCGTATTTTAAAGAAATTGTCTCCATCTCAAAGAAAATTTAATTATCTACATTTTGATTTGAGTCTTTTTTCTGAAAGTCATTGAATAACAAGGGAAGTATAAAAACTACTGAATTTTGGGGTTTTGTTCCCTCAAGATCGTTGGCTTCTGTCGTCATCTTAAGAATGACATGATCACAAGCAACACAATAGAAAGGACAACGCGCTACCGTACGGTGTGGCGCAGAAGTATTAGGAGGGCTGACTCCAAATAAACTGGGAAAATATTCGGAAAAAAGAACAACAAGAGACAATAAAAAGAAATACTGCCTAATGTAGGACCTTAATAGGACCTTTGAAAAATATAGGTATATATATTATTTTGGCGCACATTAAAGTCACATTAAGGACCTCCATGAAATCGGGAAAACGAAAATGTCCTCTTACCAGTACTCCAACATCAACTACGCTATTTAAAAATTAATGATACACGCAGTACCGAAATAAAAACACTCCAATTTGCTCGATAATTACACCCAGCTAAAGAAAACGAAGTAAAAAATATTCCTGGAACTTTTACCGAGCATTTTACGTGTATACGCTAACTAATTTCGTTTCACCATATCCCTTAAAAGTTGGGAGTAATTACGGAGTTGTGTTTTGGAAGCAAATTTATTTAAAAAAAAACTCCCTTTAAACAAGAGTGACGTTAATTGACTAGGAGTAAGGAACTCAAGTTATTTATTACTAGCTGTTACTCGCAGCTTCGCCCGCGTTGATATAGATTTTGTCTTTCAATTCTGGTTGTCGACATACAGGGTGAGAACAATCCATGTTGCAGTTTTAATCAAAATCGGCTCCTTGACTCTTTTGATTGTTTTTTCTTCATAGTGATGAATTGGCCATCCACGCCCACTTGGAAAACTCAGCCTGTATAGGTACAGGAAGCATTAACGTTAAAACGATTAACTTATTTAATTGAAGACGTTCGTCAATACAGGTATAAGTTAAATAGTTACAAAAGGAAACAAATAAACTACAGACTCATAGGTTCTGCTTTGCTGCAAATTGAAGATACCACTCTATCGTATACTGTATCTATAGTTAATTGACATTTCTTAATTATGCCGTTAATCATGGGAACAACATTTTAGGACACTAGTATATACTATGATGTCATTTGATGCTAATACATACACATTCTGGGCCCTGGACGCGGACATCAGCAGCTACATGTAGCTGGCCGTGGGTAAAGCAAGGCTTTTCCAAATGCACCCCTGCTACCCTTGAGCTTTGTTAAAAGTCATAGCAAAACTAAGTTTTGATTAGAAACTGGAGTCTTATGAATTGAAATGATAGGTCAGTGGGGATTATTGGGATTCACCGTATGAACACGCTTTCCCCTTTTCTCATACCTGTTAATATATTGGCACCTATTATATTTTGTCCATAATGTGTAAAACGAAGCCCATTAGATATTATAAAAAGTATGTAGATCTCAATCATTTGTTATCAAAAACATGCCTTCAAAGTTTCAACCAAATCGCAAGCTGCAATAAAAAGTTTTATACAAAGTTCAGCTTTCCCCATTTACCCCCTTAAAATTCGTATTTACAAAAATCCTTTCTTAACTAACGTTTGCTGTCTTCATACTACCACCTTCCAAAATTCTGCTTCATGAAGAAAATTTGAACATCTTATCCTAACCCCTTTAAGGGGTAATTAAAAACTAAACTTTAAAGGATATTTAAAAAAACAATACTCTTTAATTGTTTGTGACGGAAGTATTTCTGCAAAATTTGAAGTGAATCGATCGCCTTAATAAGAAGTTTCATACATAACTAACCTTCCCGCCTATTTCGCCCCCTTCATGTTTCATGCATAAAGATGTACCTACCCTATGTCCTTCCCAAGTTCTAAAACTATCTCCATACCAAATTCCATCTAAATCGGTTCATCGGTTTAAGCCCTATTAAGAAGTTTCATACAAAACTAATGCCCCATCCCCCCTTTCTCCCTGTAGGGGATCCCTGCACTTAGTGATGATACCGGGGCGATTCTATGGGGATGATGATGAAATAAAACCGACCACCGCGAATGTCCGTTGAACACTGATTTATTGATTTAATGTACTTACACAAATTAGCTTAGTGATAGGTACGAAATGCTGAGTGCACAGAATGCACGGCGCGTGAGTATGAAAAATAATGTGCGGTTCCGTACATCCTGCCCGCAATCAGACAACTGATATGATTGATTAACAGAAAATTAAATTAAGAGACAAGTAAAATAGTAAAATAAAATGATATAGATTGCTAATGATACAAATGTGAAAATACTAACTAAACGACTATTCTACGGTACACATGGGCGAGGTAGCCCTGTCTACACCACTGATTGTGAACACTTCACTACACTTTTGCACTGATGATCCACGCGATGCCGGTGCGACCGCCACAGGCCCCACCCCGAGAGCCTCTTGGCCCTGGGGGGCCGGCGACGCTGATGCCCTGCCCGTACTTCGTTGGCTTTTGATGAGGTACACGACGACGCCACCCAAGATGATGACCGAAGCTACACTGATGTACAACACAGTGTAGTGATGAATGTCGTGAATGCTCAGATCTGTAGATGACTGTTCCTTAACCTCGTCAATCTGAGCCCTTAATTTATTCCAAATGAGATGATGATCTTCAGCTTCACTGAAGTTCTCTGGCGCAGACGTTTTCATGATTTTGTTTAGTACGGACACCTCTGGGACTTCGATGTGATGATGAATATTCACGTGATTGATGAAATTGTTATGGGCATAGATACTGAAGGTCTCTCCTTTCAATGTGCAACCTTGATCTAGGGTAATAATCCCGTTGCCGACAAGGTTCACCATTGTGATTCCGTTGGCGCAAATAATGCGAGTTTGGCATTCCGAGCAACATGTGTACAACCAGCTGTTCGGCCTATGTAATTTGATCCATTGCTCGTCACATGATGATTTTACGGAGTGGCATAGTTGCTTTTTATTGAATAATTTGATTTCGCAAATTGATTGTTTCATGTTTAGATTGTAGATGGGCATGTTTAATGAACATAACAAGATATCGTTAGGGACATGAGTACATGATTGAAGGTCTGCTTCTGATAGGAGAAATGCTGTATCCTTGCGCAAATTGTAGGCTATGAGCGGTACTGATGTAATGAGATGATAATATTGTTGTCCTCTCTTTTGCGAAATTGATATGATTTTGTTCAACTCAAACAGTTCGTTACTTATGAGTGGAACCTTGATCTCAATGATTAAGTAGTTAGAGAAGACTCTAGCCGAAACCTTTAGTAACCGGTACAAATCCTTGACATTCCTTAAGTCCACAGGTATCGTAAGTTTACCATTCAGTCGACTGGAGATAGTGCTCAGCTGATACGATAACTGCTCCGGTGACAGCAAATGGCTGTCAATGCGCCCGTGTGAAATATCTGTTACGGTTCCGATTAGCGTTTGCTGAATCCAACGAATATTTGTGAGAATTATTGATGCTGCTAGTGCCGATGAGGTAATGTAAAGACTATCTTCGTTTGCGAGACGTACCTTATTCACCTCAGATGATATATGTTGTAGATGTTGCTTGATAAATGAAAATTGTTTATTCATGATATCCTCGTTACGGCGTACGATGTTGAACTCAGATTCTAAGATGCTTGTTTGATTTTTTATAAGTTTCTGTAGATGTGCTTCATTATGACTGATCTGTTCGATGTCACCCTTATATTTTTCAGCAAACCTTTCGTCTAGTACACCGAATAACGAGTTGGCAATATAACCCACGCCGTCCACTAGGCCTCTCTTTAGCCTCTTTGGACTTTGATATTTAAGTAACATATCATAATGTTCAATGTCACTTATTTCGTGCTCTAATTGATGAATGATACTCTGATATTGTTTATTTGCCTGAGTTATGCATAATGACTTGATATGATTGACGTAACTCTTGATCTCGGCTAACCCTTTCCAGTATGTCGTCATATTGTAGTAGACAACTAGACGCCATTCGTCCTGGATGTACAGAAGATTGGATATTCTATCGAAGTAAATAGCTTGATTCTGATCTAATGACGTCAGATTATACGATTCTTGATTGGGTATATTTTCCGCTGAAGTCGATGATAATAACATGAAAAATAGTAATATGAAGCTAGTGAATAGATTCTTCAATGAAACGTTGTTGCGAGGAAGTCGCTTTCTCTTGCTTCGCTCATCTGATTTGTTTTGATGGTTGACTTTTTCATCCTGACTTGTATCCTCGTTTACTGGTAACAACACAAGTCTGGTGACTGGACGTTGAATGATATTATTTTTGGTTTTTAAGCTGACTACCCTTACATAGCCATCTCTCCCAGGATGAACTGCTTGAATACGTCCTAGCGCCCACTTGCCGGGTGGCAAGTTTTCGTCCTTGATAAGAACGACATCGTCCACTTCGAAGTTCCTACTTGGCTTACGCCATTTTGATCTAGCCTGCAGTTGCTGTAAATATTCGCTTGACCACCTTTTCCAAAGGTGTTTGTTCATTGATTGAATGAGTTGCCACCTAGTTGACTGGTTTATGTGATCTGGATCAGTCTGTGGTCTAGATAGAAGCGGGCCGCCGATCAAGAAATGACCTGGCGTAAGAACGTCGTCTTCAGGGCTCTCTGTCAACTGACAGAGGGGCCTTGAGTTCAGACATGCCTCGATTTGAAATAGAAGTGTAGTAAATTCCTCGTAAGTGAGTTTCTGATCTCCGATGATGCGTTTCAGATGATATTTGAGGCTTTTCACCGCAGCCTCCCAAAGACCGCCTGCACTTGGCCATGCAGGAGCGTTGAAGTGCCACTTTATGTTCATGTCATTGATGTTATTGAAGAAATCGGTGTTGATTGTGGCTATGATGTCTTGATATTCCTTCTTTATGATACGGTTGGCACCTACGAAATTTGTGCCATTATCACTGTAAACGTGACTTGGTGTTCCACGACGGGCCGAAAACCTACGAAAGGCTGCTAGAAATGATGGAGTACTGAGATCAGAAACTAGCTCCAGATGAACAGCCTTGGTAGACAAACAAACAAACACAGCAATATAGCCCTTAACGGTTTTGATTCCACGTCCCTTATTAGCCTTCAGCTCGACGTGTCCGGTAAAATCGACACCGGTGTGAGAGAAAGGTCGTGACGGGGTGACTCGTGGTTGTGGAAGATCGGCCATGATTTGATGATATTGCGTTTGAGTAAAGCGCTGACACTTAACGCATGATCTCAACTTCCTTTTGACGGTACGGATTCCACTGATGATCCAATACCTGTCTCTGATGTATGAAAGTGTCAGTCGCGGGCCTCCGTGCAATGTGGTAATATGAGCCTGATCAATGATTAAATCTGTGAGACGACTGTGGCTTGATAATATGATAGGGTGCTTTGATGAGTCGTTGATGCGTGCGTTTTTCAGTCGTCCACCTACTCTAAGGAGACCGTGTTCATCTATGAATGGATTAAGACATGATATTTTGCTTCTTGGATGCACATGCCCCTTTTGATTGATAAACAATATATCTTCATGAAATTGTTTTAGTTGGTCATCCTTGATAATGATATTCAATGCATTGTTCATTTCTGATGACGTTAAAACATCTGATTTTGATGTGCGTTTACCTCGTGATTGCGTTATGAAACGCGAGACCCAAGCGACGATTCTCAGAATGCGAGTTAAGGAACTGTAGTTCTGTAGTAACTCGTGTATCAATGAAATATGATTTTGATATAAAGCCGTGTTTACACTAGGCTTCTTGGTTTCCAAATCTGGTGATTGATATGAGGTGGTAGGGAGGGTGCTTTGTTCGAAATTGGTTATCCATTTCGGACCCTGCCACCACAGCGGATGGCTTGAAAGCTTCCGTGACGTCAGACCCCGAGTAGCGCAATCTGCTGCATTCTCTTCGGACCTCACATGATGCCAACTTGAGGGTGGAATGATAATAGTGATTTTGTTGATTCTGTTAGCTACGAATTGTTTCCATTTCTTCACGTCGCCTTGGATCCACCCTAGAACTATCATCGAGTCTGTCCAGGCGTAAATCTCCACATCTTGATTTGATAATGATTCCATGGCTTTCTTGATAAGTTGAGATAGTAGTAGCGCACCACATAACTCTAGTCGTGGTAATGATACCTTTTTTGCCAGTGGTGCTAACTTTGTTTTTGCTACAGCGAGCGTTGATGTGCGATCACCCTTATTGTCCTTAGCTACTACATACACAACACATGCGTATGCTTTGTCGGATGCGTCACAAAATCCATGGATTTGATATGATTGGTTTGAGTTGCCGAGATAACGTGGAATGATAAATTGATCTATGGTGTTGAAATCATTCTTGATCTGAATCCAGTCATCTTGAATCGGTTGCGGAACTTCTTCGTCCCATGATAAATGTGATGACCATGCATTTTGAAAAAGCAGTTTTGCTCTGATTGATAATGGGGACAGCCAGCCTAAGGGGTCAAATATCTTTGAAATTTCCGAAAGTAGCTGTCTCTTTGTGACGCGTTTATCGTGATAATCCAATTGATTTTGAAAGGTGAAGCTATCCGTTGATGAGTTCCATCTTAATCCAAGTGTTTTTCTTGTTTCCGAGCACTTGAAGTCTAATGGGTTGTTGAGTTGATCTGGTGATAGATCTACCAGGAGGTCCGGTACGTTACTGGACCATTTCCGGAGGTTCATACCAGCTCCCTTCAGCGTCTCAATGAGTTGATGCTGAAGCTCCTTCGCTTGTTGAATGGTATTTGCTCCACTAAATAGATCGTCCATATAAAATGATTGACTCAGGGCTGACGAAGCTAGAGGATACTTGTCGGCATCGTCTATTGCCAGCTGTTTTAACGTTCGCATCGCTAAGTATGGAGCGGCCTTAGTACCGTATGTTACGGTAGTAAGATGATATTCGTTAAGTATTTCTTGAGATGATTGCCGCCAAATGATTGATTGAAGATGACGATCGGATTGCCTGATAATGATTTGGCGAAACATTTTCTCTATGTCTGCCGTGATAACGTAACTGTACGTTCTCCAGGTTAAGATGAGTGTCATGAGGTCTTTTTGTAGATTTGGTCCGCAGCACATGAGGTCATTTAGGCTTTTTCCTGATGTTGATTTCGCTGACGCATTGATAACGACTCTAAGTTTTGTTGTTGTTGAGTCTAATTTCATTACGCCATGATGTGGTAAGAAGTAGGCACGTTTTAATTCATCGACATTATTAGCCGTACACATGTGACCCAGTTGTTGATATTCCGACATAAACGTTTTATAATTTTCTGCAAATGATTCGTTATTGCACATTTTTCTTTCCAACTGTTTGAATTGTGCGATAGCCTTAGATTTTGATGATCCAAGCTGATTTTCATATTCGGGCTTCATGGGTATGCCAACCTCGTATCTACCAGTATCCAAACGACGAGTAGCTTGCTGATAAAACTCTTCACAGTATTGCTCCTCACGGGTAAGGGGTGATGATGATGTTTCTACGTCCTCTATCTCCCAATATTTTGATAGTTCTGATAAGTCATTCGTTGCGATATGACAGTTAAATGTGCGAACATTGCCAGACAGGATCCAACCGAGTGCGGTCTGTTGCGCAATCGGAGCCTGCGCTGGTCCTTTGATGAGACCGTCCATGATGATTTGAGAATAGATACTCACATCCAAGAGAATATCTATTGGCTTAGACACGTTGTATTCTGGATCTGCTAATTGAAGATGCTGAATGTGAGGCCATGATTGTTTTTTGAATGGTGCACCAGGCAAGCAGTTAGCGACTTTAGGCAGAACCAGTGCTTCTGTAGTAAAATGATAGTCGCCGTAGATAGATTGACAGTCGATTGATACCCGTCCTTTGCTTTGTCTAGTACCAGCACCTATCCCTGATACTGATGCGTTGTATCGTTGACGCTGCAACCCTAATCGCTGAACAGCGTTTTCCGATATTAATGATATTTGTGATCCCTGGTCTAGAAGTGCCCTAAGGAACACGTAGGTGCCGTCGGAACACTTGACTTTGATTGACAGCGTGGTCAACAATAACTCTTCGTCCTCCCCTGCGACATGATTAACGTTAGGGTGGTTATTTGGCGATTTTGATGATGAGACACAACACGCTTCATGGAGTATTGTGTGATGATCTCCTTGACAGGTTTTGCAACGTTTCATTGAAGTGCATTGATTTCCGTCGTGACTGAATAAACAATTTCGACATATATTTGATTTCGTCACCAATTTCAATTGTACATCTGATGTCATTTTCATAAATTTTTGGCACGATAGCAAATTGCGAGCATGATTTGAATTGCATACAGTGCATTTCGATGTTTGCGTAATGATGGCCTGATAATTTTTGTTAGCGAAACCTTTATTATAGTTTTGCTTATTATGCGATTGATTTGGGTTCCTTTTGCTTGATGATGAGGGTTCCTTAGTAGTTTTAATGGGTTCAAGAGCAGTAAATTTACTCTCGAGATAAGACATTAATTCCTCCAGCTTTGGTAGTTCACGAGGATTCCTGCGTGCTTCTTTGTACCCAGCATATGTTTCTGGGTCCAGTTTTTTGCAGAGCAAGTGAACCAACAACGGATCCCATGTATTCGTATCAGCACCGAGATTGTGTATCGCGTGAATACATTCGGTTGAGGTATCGTATAAACCTTTGATGTCTAATGATGTTTGCCTTTGGATGTTGGGTTGATTAAGGAAGATTTCGATGTGATTGGTAAAAAGGAGTTGAGTATTATTGTACCGATGTAGTAAGATATCCCACGCTGCATCGTAGTTATCTGATGATATATGGAGATGATGAATAATACGCTCTGCCTCCCCCTTAAGTTTTCCCTTAAGATGCTGCATCTTCTGAGCTTTCGTGATCGAATTGTTGTTATGAATTGTCTCGGTGAACAAGTCATAAAATGTTGGCCATTGTGTGTAGTTCCCGCTAAATGACGGTATATCAATGTGCGGGGTTGATCTCTCTAAATGAGATGTTGAGGAGATTTTCTTATTCAGCTCTCTTTTGATGTTTTTGTAGACCAATTCATGATTGTTAAACTCCTCGTCGTATGATAAGTCACCTCCAGCTAGGATATGATCGATTTGCAAATGTTGCGTATCTATCATTGTCCACTTTACTTGGATGTTTTTGAGCTCATCCTCAAGTTCCCATTTGTCCGATATCTGATCAATCTTGATACCTTTGACCAGCCGAGTAAATGCCCTAAAGTTCGTGCGTTGCAGCGATATTAGTTCGTCTAACTTGCCATCAGGTTGAGTTGATTTGTTTGATTTGCCGTAAGACGAAATGAGATTCCGTACAAATTGATAATGATCTTTGCCCTTTTGATACGTGTTGTCGAGGAAATAGTCGACCGCCGCATCTTTATGCTCCGATATTTGCTTATGATTTTGTTCGAACTCTCCCCAGAGGTCGTCTATCGCGTCTAAACGTTTCCTGAGGTATTCCGTAGTTTTGCGAGAATCCGAGTCCTTGCTAAAGTTGACCTTGATGGTAGTAAAATTGGCGATGATTCCCGATTGACGGGCAATAAGATCTTCCATGATGTAGGTAGGTAAAAGGAACAGTCTTACTTGGAAATATGATGATCCACGTGATGACGATGCTGATTGCGGACGCTGAACCCTTGCGCCACCCGATGATGTGCTCCAGGGAGCCTGATGATGATGATGGTGATATCACGCCGTGATTTCCTTACCACGACCGTGCTGTTAACCTAAGCTCAAGTCAAGTGTAACTCAAGTATAGGATGAGAGAGTGAAAAAAAGAGTTTCTCACTGGTTTGATCACAGAACCACGTTCGCGAGAGATTGCCACTGAGCTGTGCGCGCGCTAGCTCAATGTGCCGCGACAAGGTCCTGATGCTAA
Source organism: Anorthoa munda (assembly GCA_945859665.1). Taxonomy (NCBI): domain Eukaryota; kingdom Metazoa; phylum Arthropoda; class Insecta; order Lepidoptera; family Noctuidae; genus Anorthoa; species Anorthoa munda. The sequence continues at coordinate 21,690,762 of OX243908.1, forward strand.
TCTCGAAGGACCAAAATAAATGTAGGGGATCCCTGCACTTAGTGATGATACCGGGGCGATTCTATGGGGATGATGATGAAATAAAACCGACCACCGCGAATGTCCGTTGAACACTGATTTATTGATTTAATGTACTTACACAAATTAGCTTAGTGATAGGTACGAAATGCTGAGTGCACAGAATGCACGGCGCGTGAGTATGAAAAATAATGTGCGGTTCCGTACACTCCCCCTTCGTGTTTTATGCAAGTAGCCTATCATATGGCCTTCTCAGGGTCCCAAACTATCTCCATACCAAATTTCATCTAAATCGATTTATAATAAGAAAAAGTTGCTTGATAAGAAGTTACATAAAAAAATTAACCCACCCCCCATTGCTTCCCCTTCGTGTTTTATGCAAGTAGCCTATCATATATGTGCTTCCCCAGGTCTCAAACTATCTCCATACCAAATTCTATCTAAATCGGTTCATCGATTTAAGCCCTATTAAAACGTTTCATACAAAACTGACGCCCCATAACCCATTTCTCCCCCTTTGTGTTTTATGCAATTATCCTAAGTCCTTCTCAGGGCCTCAAACTATCTCCATACCTAATTTTAATCGGTTCATAATAAGAATTAGCCTGATAAGAAGTTACATACAAAATTAACACGCCCCCATTTCTCCCCTTCATGTTTTATGCTAACAAAGTAGCCTATGTCCTTCCCAAGGTCTTAAACTATCTCCATACCAAATTTAATCTAACTTGGTTCAGCGGTTTAAGCCACAATAAGAAGTTTCATACAAAACTACCACACCCCCCATTTCTCCCCCTTGGAAAAAAAAGTAGCCTATGTCCTTTCCCGGGTCTCAAACTACCTCCATACCAACTTTCATCTAAATCGGTTCAGAGGTTTAAACGTGAAAAGGTAACAGACAGACAGACAGACAGACAGACAGTTACTTTCGGATTTATAATATTAGTATGTAGTGATGCGGAAAAGCTGTTCTTGTTCTATTTTCTTTAAAAGTAATTAAGATATCTGCAGGAAAAAACTATTGCTTTTAAAATGGGAAAGACTTTAATTATTTTTTAAACTTTTTTGGAATGTAACTAAAGGCATTACTCCTGTTAAAAGTAGGTAATGTTAACCACAATTTAGTTAACTAGGTCCTCATTTAGTTCTTTTAAATGAAGATAATATATTGAATTTATGAAACATTTTAAGGTCAAAAGAAATCCCCTTTGATCTTAAAATGATTTTACTGGAAATGTATTCTCTATAATTATAGAGCTTTGCTATATGGAATTTCTTAGTACAAGCGCGGTGTTAAACATATCTGGTGAAGTTTCGGTGTAGTACATGTAGGTACACCCTGCCTAATCCTTCGACAAATACAAGCCTGATGTTATGATTAATCAATACATATAATAAATCTGTAGAAACTACGATTTTATACCTCGGAAAGTATTTAAAAAAAAAGGGTCTTAAAGGATAACCAACAGAACCCATTACCTGCATTTTTGGAATTTTTGTCTGTTTATTTGTGCTTGCATCACGTAAAATGTGCGAACCCATTTCAGATAACTTTTATCCATAAAAATTGTGTGTGTGTTAAAGAAGTAAGATTATCGCGACACACGCAATTCCGGTACTCGGACAGTTGAACTCCATATTCGATATGATGTGAAGTTCAACTGCCCGAGTATCGATGGCATTGTGCATTTGAAGTCATTGTCAAGATTCTCCGCGAAAGAATAACCCTAGAACAAAAAATGGTATGTAGGTATGGTAGGCGGGAAATTAAATAGGGTACGTAGAAAGGTAAGTAGGGTAGGCATAGGCAGTCAGTTGACGGTAGCGAAGCCGCGGGTACAGCTAGTAATGTAATAATAATAAAATGTGATACTTTTATTCTCTTGCCAACTGGTTATTATCACAGTTAGAATTGTATAATTGTAGTCTCCAATCGGTCTACCTAATAGTAAAGTAGTGCCTGATATTGGAAGTAACTACTCGATACCAAAAACGATACTTTTTAATTGGGGTCCGATGTTCGCTCGCTTTCAATTCTTTGGCCTTGTTTAACTGTTGTGCAAGTGTGTAGGTACCTAGTACCGATTAAGTGAGATAAATTGAAGATAATGAATTTTCTATGAACAATAGTTTGTAAGAATGTAGGTTGACGGCTCAGGGATCTAATAAATTTAAGAGTCCTCTCGTTCATAAATATTTGAAGATGATGTATTATACGCAACAAGACTTATTTACCATCACGCCTTTTTATTTGTCTAACTGGTCAGTTACATTATTCAAGTTTTTAAATTTCGTTTGACAAGAAAAGAGAAAATTTTTTTTTTGGCTAGCTTAGGTTTTTTTCCCTCACTATATATATAAATTAATTAACTTAATATCGATACATGCGGTTATTTGTTTTTTTTAATAATGTTTTTTTTTATTATTTTGTATTCTTTTATATATATTTTAGTGTATACTCATAATTAAACAAAATTATACGTATTAACGTGGCATTAAGTGCTTTTTCCTTTTTAGTAGGTACCTAGACATAAAACAAACCTGAATATTCTTGATAAATCAAATATTATTTTTCTCAAAGACGGTAGTTCCTTTTAAGCAAAATGCTTACCCACATTCCTTTCGTAACACGCACGTACAAATACCCTCTCTTCCTTCCCACTTTACCTAATTCACTTATTACTTAGGCAGGTTAGGCCACTTCATTGTTAATATTTTCCTCCCCGAATATGTTATTTCAAATTAGACCCACTTCCAAAAGAAAACCCTCAAAGCTTCGAACCTCATTAAATCGCTCAATTTTGAGGCTTCAATTTGCTTAAAACAGAATATCCGTTGTTAAGGAAGAGATAGAAATGCTTGCATTATGCAAATACCATTGCCTTCTTGTTAGCAATTTAGACATTCGCTCCTTTATTGGTTACCGGCTCCTTTATTGCCGACTTTAAATTGGTGGCCTTTAAAATAAATACAGGCACACTCTCCTCTAAGGAGAGAGGGAAAATAATTAGGTGATCACAGTTTATTAACATTTTAATGATACTGTTCATTGATAAAAATTACGTGATAACTAAGAGGGCCCGGAAAAGCAACATTCTGTCAACGATAATGTCTGTCAAAAAGTTCAAAATGTTACGCTATCGCTGTTAGAACATCAATTTTAATGTACTTCAAAGAAAAAACTTTTTAACAACACAATTAAACTGACTTCTGAAGCAAAACACTACAAAGGGAAAAATCACTTTGTTTGGGCAAGTCGGTGTCTTTGGTACCTATTGTTTTTCGTTTTTCGACACCGACTTCGGAAAACAAAATTATTTTTCGCTTTGCAGTGATTTGCTTTAGAAGTTGGTTAATATTTTTTTTCTGTTTTTAGATTTAATACCTCATATTACCATGAATATCATATATAGTCAGAGTACATCTCATTTCAATTACAATAAGCCCAAACACGACTAGTACATTGTTTTATTACAACGTCCCAGTTTCTGCCTGCCGCCTTCATCATCAGATCAGTTTGGTGGTACCATTTTCATCAGTACAATTTATTAATATGTATTTGCTTCATTTATTTATTTAAACTACATGTACAATGGTGATACATAGGCGGACTTAATACAGCAAGGCATTCTCTACCAGTCAACCTTTGGGTTAAAAAGGACACAACAGTGGTAGGTATACAAAATAAAAAATATGAACATTAATTAAAGTTGGATATTAATAAACTACCTAACTAATAAAATACATAAATAATGTCTAAAATAACAGACAAATAAATACCAAATGCTTCATCATAGTCGCTTAACTATTCGAGATATCTTATACCCATGACATAATAATTAAGGAGATCCAGTGGCAATCTGTGGTCTTTTTCATCAGTTCCACTTTACCAAATTATACTTTTTGAGTGCAAATGCTTGCCATGTCATTGAAAATAATAAAAGCGCTATATGTCTGCTTATAATATTTGAGGAGTTTCCATTAGATCTCATCATTAGATTTTGACTTGGTGACAATGGGACCACTTTAATATACACTTTCAAACAAAAAAAACAATTTCGCACATCCGTCTATATATGACGGAGTTAAGCCCGAACAAAATAGTAGAAACATCCGAATTGAGAACCTCGTCATTTTTGGGAAGTCGGTTAAAATAGGAGAAGTGCCTCAATTCAGCTGAATGTTATTTTTTTTTGTCGATGATTTTACCATTGTACCAGTTGAATAAGCTGTCTATCTATCTACTAATATTGAAAAGGTTCTTATTACATAAGGTTTAAGTGACTTCCTAAATAATTCAAATTATTCTGATACCGTTAAACTGTCACATCTGATAACCCGAGGCCAAACCGAAGCCAACCTTAATTAAAAACAACCCAAGACTTATGACGAAGACCTTCCTAAACATCTTCCTACACCGTTTCATTTGTTTTAAAGTTATTGCTAAAGGCAGTTCAGTAACCCATTAAGTCCCTATCGTAACGAAACGAGTCTATTATTAGAATTCATAGTTATTGGAGGTAATACCATTACAGATAACTCGATCGGGGGTCTATTGGGACGTACTTGGGAGTTAGCAACAAAGGGTAATAAAGGGCTGTCTGGTAACTGTTCCGTAGCATTCGAAAGTCACATCCTAACAGTCTAACGGTGTTCATGTTGGCAACTCAATTAAAAAGTTAAGTCCACCTGACTGAAGTTGGACTGACTAGGAAATTAGGATGTAGCGGCTAAAAGTATCGTATTGCTGGCGTTGGAGTGCATGCTAATTCTGAAAATGACTAAATTTAGAATAATGTCAGTACTATTTAAGAATTTTGTTTCTTATCTTATTGGTGGTCTCATTCATATAACAAGTTATTGGTAATTTAAAAGGAACTTTAGTCACTAGTGTGAAAGTATTTTTTACATTTCAAGCTACTAGGCCTCATGGCGGTCAATAGTTGGATAATGATTCGGGGATTAAGGCTTGTCAGAATGCCAGACTGGATTGTGATTTATTTATGGAATTTTATCTGAATTGGAGCTGATCCTGTAAAAAACTGATATTCAGTTGAATTCGGTTACACTGTGTGCCAACCCCAACATATGGAGAAAAGCGAGGCAGGAGCTGACCTTCAAAGAATCCACCTCTTTCACTCACATACCACGTCATATTCACATTTCTCTTCATACCAAGCAGGAGACAGAACAAACAAGGCCAATAGGCACAAAGAGTCGTTTACAACTGGTTCAAGTACAACTTTTTAAGCTGTTAAATTTGATTCCAATAATAGGAGTGGCAAAAACGCTTGAACGCACGGAAATTTGTGCTAGTATCTACAAGGTCTGTATACCTATTAAACAACTCAAGATGCAGCCTGTACATTATCCAACATAATACTACATCTAAGGTTTATTGGTAAATTGTACTAAATAAAAAATAAGTTCATCAATCTTTCTAGCTTTTTTCCCAATTTAATTGGGGTCGACTGCCAGTCTAACCAGATTCAGCTGGATACCCTTATACCTCCACAATCATTTAAATGGGTATATGATATTCCATGCTAATACTGGTTTTAGATTTCAGGCTTCTAACTACCCGAAATGACAAATGTCAGCCGGCACCAACAGCTTAACGTGCTTTCCGAGCCACGTAGGAGTCTCGTTATGTCCAGAATGTTCACCCATCTACGGACTGACCTCGGCAAGTATTGCTTAACCTCGGCGATCGATCCATGCAGCTGTTATTATTTTGTTCATACCCAACATCAATAAATGACAATCCACCTAAAATACAACATAACCTAAATATTTACTCAAATAATAAACCCCAATATCTAAAACCAACCAATACATCACACTGTATTTCACAGTGCAGGCAAGTTTGTTCATAACATTAGCGGTACATAACGAGAAGAACCTTCATTTTGCACGCATTTTGCAGTTTTTGTATTCTGCACGTGGTTGCATCGCATGCCGAGCGAGTGGAAATAGGAAACTAAGTAGGTAGGTATGCTGTGCATTCAAAGCTTAATATGAGATGTGACGATTACGTCATACAGCTTCGTCACCGTCGTCATATGTCATATAATAATACAATCAATTAGAAAAGTAGTGTAAGTAAAGGGCAATGGAGAGGGATGCTCCGAGTTTCCTTTAGTGATCGAATCAGAAATATAGAGATCCGCAAGAGAACCAGGGCTACTGACGTAGCCCGAAGAATGTCCAAACTTAAGTGGCAGTGGGCAGGCACATTACTTGCAGAACAGATGGCCGATGTGGCAGAAAACTTCTGGAGTGGTGACCGCGAACCGGCAGACGTTGCGTTGGACCACTAGGTGGACCGATGACCGATGACCTCGTGAAGGTTGCGGGGATTCACCGGATGCGAGAGGCACGGGACCGGTCAATGTTGCGACGCTTGGGGGGCCTATGTCCAGCAGTCGACGCCTTTTGGCTGATACGATGAATTAAGTAACTAATATTAAATACCAAGTTTTTGAATAATGAGACACAATTATTATTTTAGGTATTTGGGTATTTTAGGGTTCCACGGATCTCACAATTGTTATTTTTACCCGAATAGGGCCCAGCCAAAAGTAAGCGTTATGATTTTAATATTTACTACTTCAGGATTTCTGTCAAATAACTCGGAAATCACAAGCACAAGCCTCCTCTCTTTGGTTTAGTGTATCCTGTACAAATAAAATGTTAATTTTGCTGGGGGCACATAATGATGTATCTCTTCTACGTGGATCCATCGCGTGTTAAGCGTCCGTTCGAGTCAGGAGTGAAAATATGAAGATAGGAAACTATGCTGTTCATGGCTTGGTGTGACGAATTAAACTACTAACATTGATAATTCAATCAAGTCGTAAATCTTGCGGTCTTTGACCACAGAATTCTTTTATGGATATTTATACCGCTACACGTACGAGTATGTCTTTGCAAAAATGATATCTTAAACCCTGAGCAATAACAGTAAATTGTTTTTTTTTTAACTTGTACTGTCACTATGTACTGCTAGAAAAGTTAATTTGTAAATGTTCAATGTCTCTCATGAACCAACTCAAGTCGTTACATACTCCGAAAAGTTTAATAAAGCGCGGCAATATTTTTCGTGAACGGTTTTTCAATGGTGCAACATGCAAATGAGTATTTCAAACACATAACGGAAAATTTCATAATCGGACTCCTAACTATATATAGACAGGAATCATCATGATCATCAGACTTAATGTTTCCACTGCTTGGGACACAGGCCTTCTCTCTGTGAGAGTGTGAATGGGCCTTAATCCACCACGCGGGCCCTGTGTGGATTGGTGGATGTCACATATCTTCGATTTTTTGTTTCTAGGACATGCCGGTTTCCTCACGATATTTTCCTTTACCGTTTTTAGAGCATTGGTGATGAAAAAATTGACACAAATAGACGGGATTGAAGCCGATTTTTTCTCTCCTTGATTCAGTGAGACAACTAACGGGTGAAATTGGCAGTAAGGTATTAGTGCAATATTAATTGATTGACGATTATGCCCGATGTCCACCACTTGGTTGGCCACCACTGGGTGACAGCGAAACAACTTTAAAAAAACTATTCGTTGTCCACCACTGGAGTCAGTGACACGGATTTTTAACATTCCATAAGGCCACCGCTGACGGACAATGTCACAATTTTGTTTGTTTATTTTCATTTTTTTTCTTTTATTTTTAAGTGTATGCCAACCAAGTGATAGACATCGAGAATAATCGATTGAGTGACACAAAAATATTACAATCCCTTGGGCGAGTTTCATCTCAGTCTTTGTTTCCATTTATAAGTAGTATCAAGTACTGTAGCAAAACCTCCTCCGTTAGGTGTTCTGAGCTTTCGACGGACGTGAATACATAGCGTTCGTGCCAAGCGGCCGTTCCCGACTCATACTTATCGTTTGAACTTACACTATGTTTCTGCATCATTTCATTTTCGTGAAGTATTTCTTGAATGTTAGTTTTCCTTTGTTTTAGTAGATTGTTCATTCGTAATTTTAAGAATTTTGTGCTAAATCCGAAACATCTTTTTGTGGCGAGTTATTTAGGCTTTTATTTTTAAAAACACAGACACACCTTTTGGGTTTCGCCGCAGTGAAGTAAAAATATCGAGTGTTACAAAATATATAGAAGAAAACCTAAAGGAACCTCGAATAGGTTCTTCAAAGAGATCATTCAAATTAATTTAAAACTTGAAATGTATGTATTAGATATTCGTGGGTAAATACATTCTTTAAAATAATATCTGAAGTTTAAAACAGAAATCCTATTTTCAGAACACTTAATATATCAACTCGAGTAATAAAATAACATATTATTTTAGTAGTGCTGTTTTAGAAATGCCACTTGTTCTAGATCGGGAGGTAACTAAGACTTGAGCAAAGCCGGAGCTTAGTACAATGCGATTTAATTAAACTATGTCGGGTACATATTGCACCTGGCGCATGACATTATTGGCTAGTTAGAGAACTGCTATTACCTTAGTTAGTTAAACGATCAGTTGAAATGGTGGTTCTCGATGGGGGAGTCCGCTGTTTATATAGTAAGAACTAACTACCTAGTGGTAGATTGGTTCATTGTCACTTCAACAAAGGACAAGACGGTGTTTTCGGAATTTGGCATTTAGGATTATAACTATCTGTAGTTGTTCCAATGGCGATTGATACATTATCTTCCTACTACTAAAATAAACGTGAAAGTTTGTGAGGATGGATTGTTGCCTTTCACGCAAAAAGTACTGAACGGATTTTGGTGAAACTTTACAGAATTATAGTTATTATTAATACAGATATTGGGAGAAGTACCAAGTGGGTGGAACCGCGGGCGGCAGCGTGTTTACTATAATTATTATTTTCCTCTCTAAGGAGAGAGGAATATATAAGGATAGATTCTCTATTTATTAAATAGTATATTATTTATGTGTGTATTTTATTATATTTATAGACTGTAGTTATTATGTATATAGTCTAAGTAATATTATTTATGATATTTTATTCTTTGACAGCCCTCTATCCATCTCCTCGTTCTGTCCATCCAAAGATTGCCTGCATGAAATTCCCTATACGATAAGACCGCCCATTGTACACATGTTGTTATAAATGATTGTCCCGTATTATTATGTGATGAACAATGAACTAGATAATAAATAATAATAAGAAATTTTATATTTTTTTTTGTAGAAATTTTCTTAAGTCAAATGTACGTATAAAGACGAATTTACATTTAAATTCCATCGAAAACTCGAAATTGTTTTCGTAAAAGGTTGTTTTTAGGGTTCCGTACCCAAAGGGTAAAAACGGGACCCTATTACTAAGACTTCGCGATCCGTCTGTCTGTCTGTCTGTCTGTCCGTCTGTCTCCAGGCTGTATCTCATGAACCGTGATAGCTAGACAGTTGAAATTTTCACAGTTGATGTATTACTGTTGCCGCTATAACAACAAATACTAAAAACAGTATAAAATAAATATCTAAGTGGGGCTCCCATACAACAAACGTGATATTTTTGCCGTTTTTTGCTCGATATTAATAACGGCAACAGGTAGACGCTTGAAATATTCACAGAATGTTTAGTTGTATATTTACTTCAAAAAATAATAATTTAAAATATAATAAATTAAGGGGGGTTCCCATACAACAAACGTGATTTTTATGCAGTGTTTTGCGATAATGGTACGGAACCCTTCGTGTGCGAGTCCGACTCGCACTTGGCCGGTTTTTTTATTTTATTTAAATTGCCCCACACAAGGAATTTCTTCCGTACGGATGCGTTTACAAACATTGAAACTCATATACACAAGACTCCCAGATCCGGATCAACTATCTGTAGGTCATACACAACAACTATTTGTTCCGTGCGGGAATCGAACCCGCGACACACAGCGCACCAGGCGATCGCTAAATTACTACGCCAACCGTGTCGTTAAATCAAATAATTTTAAATAACCTCCCTTAGAAGTACATTAGATGTGAACTCAATATCCGATAAATATTTAGTTACCCGATTAGTCGTTAAGGTAGTCAGAGGCCATAAAATCAGACACCAGTCTTGCTAAAGGGTACCGTGTTACCCAGTTACTGGGTTGTGGAGAGCTGATAGGCAGTCGTCCATGTAAACACTGAATACGATAAGATTGGAAGCGGACACCGACATATTTGGGAACAAGCTAGGCAAATTGAATTATTTAGTAACCCGATTAGAAACTAATTAATAATAACCTTCGCGGTATCTTCTCGTACAACTTACCACAGTGTCTCAAGACGAAGTCTTGTTCAACCAGTGTATGTTGCAAGCGATCTCTTACCAGACAGACACGTGGTCACTCACAATCGTCCTCATCAGAAGGTCTAAAGTCCTTTTGACTTTAGACCTTCCACCATAGTGAGAGATATGCTCGCAGTTTCCTTGCGTGATCGAATCAGAAATGAAGACATCCTCAAGAGAACCAAGGTTACCGACATAGCCCGAAGAATTGCCAAACTTAAGTGACAGTGGGCAGGGCAAATTGCATGCAAAGCGGATGGCCGTTGGGGCTAAAAAGTTCTGGAGTGGCGACCGCATACCGGAAGACGCAGCGTTGGAAGGCCTCCCTCTAGGTGGAGCGAGAAACTGTCAAGACCGCGGGAGGCCGGTGGATGCGAAACGCACAGGATAGATCAGTGTGGCGACGCTTGGGGGAGGCCTATGTCCAGCAGTGGACGTTTTCGGCTGAAATGATGATGATGAATAACAACCTAATTGCTCAAACACTAAAGAAAATTAAACAATACCAAAACTGATAAATTATTGTCTTTACAGCAGGAAAAAACTATCATGCAGAAAAATAGCATTCATTGTCGACAAGTGAAGTTTCATAAAGCGTAGATTTATTTATAAAGAATTGGATACCCGAGGTGCTAGCTCGTATTGTGTGCATCACAGAATAACAAATATAAAAGATACACAAAGAATAGTGATTTCGTGTAAACCAACTTTAAACGGATATTAAAAATGTCGGTGAAATTGTTATCAAATTCTCAATATGTCTGGCGAAGCTGGAAGATTTAGTATGAAATATATTATGAAAAATGTTTCGCGTAACGTTCCTTTGTGCTCAAATAGGTATCTTTGAATGTATTCACGGTGAAATATGGACGATACGAAATGTTTTTAACGCTGTGTAGAGAGTGGTTGAACTGGTATTTTTGGTTTGTTTTGAAAATTTTAATATCTGATGTATGATAATGATAACGTATGTTATAAAAAAGTAACACATTATTCATGAAACCAGAGGTGGCCACATCATCACACAAATAGCATCTGTAATATTTTGTTATTCATAGGCTCGCATTCGGTGACTGTCTCACATGATGGTAAGCGATTTGTGGTCGACGGCACGCTTGCCTAGAATTTCACTTTAGACTTAAAGATGAAAGTAAAAAGCCCCCTTTTTCTTCTGAACCTCAGCTTTCGTGTAGAGACAGGGATAAAAAATTTAATGCTCAAGTAAATCCCATCAAACATAACAAGATCATATACTTTAATAAAAAAATACATTTACGAGTGATTTCCATATTTTCGTATAGATATAGGTACCTACCTACCTACAGCCACTCAAATTATAGAGGTATCATACATACATAAACTCATGCCCTTTTAGGCAGAGACTACAGAACGCCAACTGCTACGATCTGGGGGGTGACCATAAGCTCTAAGAGTAAGGTTATTTTGAGTGTGTGTAAGGGACAGATGTATACGACATGTATACATCTGTCGCTTACTCGATCTCAAAATAACCTTACTCTAGAGCTTATGGTCACCCCCCTGTACACACTCCTTTTGCTTCATTACCATTCATACGTCTAGTCATACACGGACGCTGGTTATGAGTACTGCGCATCTAGCCTTTTTTTTAACATAACCAACCAGATCCGTGTAATTTCTTTTACAATGCATGTCCTCGAAAAGAGCGTTTTCCAAGCAGCCAAACTGTGCGGAAAGTGTCACTTTTTTTCACTAGTGCTTTTTACTTTTCAGTTTTTTTTTAATTTTTAACTCCAACGTCAGCCCGTCGCATAGAGTTTGTATTATTTGAGAAAAGTTTTAAAAATTAGTTAAGTACAGATTATCATTCATATAAAAGGTAAAATAAAACTAATACTTCATTAAAGGCGTTTTTAATTACTCTAGATTTAGATTTTGATCAATAAATTATTAATTTTAAATATTCATTATATATGTTTGGCAGAACGTATATTTTACTCGTGCCTTTTTGCGTTACGACGTGACAGCTATTTGCACATGCGCAGTAGATATGCCCGAGGAACTTTTAGTTAATCTGTGGTTATGCTGAGCGCGCTAGAATAAGTCCGCCATTTTATTAATTTTTGCTTTGTTCAGATATAATTTTTATTTCCTCGCACAATACATAGTAAAATGTTGTATGATACACGTACGTAAGATGATTTCCGACTCGTGTCGATTTATCCACTCACTCGCTTCGCTCGCTCGTGAATAAAAATGCCACTCATCGGAAATCACCTACCTTCCGCACTTGTAGCATAAATAACTATTAGGGTCTCCTCTCCTGGCGTTTCCACGCACGATTGCCTTGTAAATCATGTATTATGAAATCGATCCATTTCTTTTACAGAACCCTGTTATATTACTGTGGGCATAACAAACAATTGTACGAAAAACAAATGAAACTTGCGAGAATCCAAGCTGTTTGCAGTCAACAGTTACTCACGGATTCGTTCCTGCGTTTAGGTAGCAGAATTTATTGGCTCCGAAGCGCTATTGGGTTTAAATAAAGAACACTAAAATGCCTCGGCGCCTTCTTTTAGGAACTGCATTGTCAAAACTTTACAAAAAACAAAACGCGATCCTGTCCACTCAAAAAAAATAAGTTATTTATTCAAAAAGAAACGAGCTTTTTTCGTATTTCTCTCGAAAAACCCCTTTTATTCGATGCCATATACTGTGGGGGTGCATAAAATAATTGGTCCGCCATCTTGAAGAGTTTACCATAGAATGACTGTTATGGATTTAGAATGATTTCGTTTAGTAACAGTACATTGCCATCCAAACAAAACGCGTAGCCTTTCAGCTTAACTGGGGACAAATTTTAAATTCAGTTGCCGTATACGACCCATTCGAACTAATTAAGTAACAAGACAATGTTGTAATGACAGCCCATGACAATTCTAACTATGGCTATGAAAGCCGAAATGTAAGCTCAGCACACACAAATATTGTTAGTAACTAGCTTCTGCCCGCGGCTTTACCTGCATGAAAAGTATTCTATTAATCCAAAGGAACATACAACCGGGATAAAAAGCACCCTATGGCGTGGTCATGGTCAACCCGTGTGCCAATTTTAATTCGAATCCGTTCAGCTATTGTCGCGAGAAATGGTAATAGACAGAGTTATTTTAGCATTTATAATTGATATTATTATGATACTGATGTATAGATGGCGTCTCTTGATATTGTCAGCGCAGACATTTCGTGCTCTGTGGGTTTATAAAGGGTCTTTCAACAAGGACGGGTCGATGTTAAAATTGAATAAAACAAGATGTGTGTGAGATATTAACGAAATAAATTTTTATTTTAAAAGGCCCATTTATGCCAATTATGGATGGAATATGACATCGTTCAAATGTCCGCCGCGGCTTCGTATGGTGGCACGAATCCGAGAGGTCCAATTTTTAATGACTCTGCTGCATAGATCGAGCGAGCGCTACAGATCAATGATAAACAATTTCTTTTGGCTTGAATTGAACAATATGGACGTGAACGACATGTGGTTCCAGCAAGATGGCGCTACTTGCCACACAGCGAACGACACAATCAACATTCTGCATGAACGGTTTGAGGGTAGAGTTAGAGTTCCGCTAGACTTTTTCTTGTGGGGTTTTCTGAAGTCGCAGGTCTATGCCAATAAACCACATTCGACCGTTGCCCTGAAAGCCAACATAACGCAGGCCATCGCTCGGATTCAGCCGGATCTAAGCAGCAGAGTCATTAAAAATTGGACCTCTCGGGCTTGTGCCACCATACGAAGCCGCGGCGCACATTTGAACGATGTCATATTCCATCCATAATTGGCATAAATGGGCCTTTTAAATAAAAAATAAATTTCGTTAATATCTCACACACATCTTGTTTTATTCAATTTTAACATCGACCCGTCCTTGTTGAAAGACCCTTATTATTAAGTGATGTAAAGTAGCGATAACTTTCAGTTCGCTGACTAAACAAAAATGGCCGGTGTAGCGAAATTATGACAACTAGAGAGTGCAGTTCACATGTGGACGGTGAAACAAGATAACGCACGTATTTAAGAGTTACATGGAACCATGTAACTCTTCAATGCTGCATCTGCCGCGGTTGGTTAGTAGATGGATGACCATATTCTCATATAAGCCGTAGACATATTATTTGTGATACATGAGCAGGTATATCGATGTAGTTAATAATTATTGGGTAGAGAAGATCAGGTCAAACAATGATAACTTTATGTTGTTAATTTTGTTGTTTTGTTTTTGTTGTTTTTTTTTGTTGTTTGTTGTGTTGTTTGTATGTGTTTTGTTTTTTTTGTGTTTTGTGTGTGGTTTGTGTATTGATGTTTTTGTGTGTTTTTTATGTATTTTATGTTGCGTTTAATCTTCCAATCTGCCTAGCCTTTTCCCAACCAGGTTGGGGCTTCCAGTCTAACCGGATACAGCAGAGTACCAGTATTTCACATGGAGCGACTGTCTATCTGACCTCCACTACCAAGTTACTAGGCAACGTGATACAGGCGAAACCCTTTAGCAAGACTGATGTCAGCTGTATACGAAAAGACAGAAGCTGACTTTATTAATTTCTACGATGAACTAAATCACGTTACATTAGTTAGTAATATTCACAGGCAGGTAGGTACTAGTACTTTGATTTCATACAATACTACTTCAGCCGTGGCTGACATCACTCAACAATCGGATCATTGGCTGCGAGTCGACCGAAACAAATGAAAATACGCGGTTCTCAGTCGAGTGCTCTCGATACTCAGTAATAGTTAGTCGAGCTTACAACTGATATCCGAAGCTGTCGATATGTTGATTTTAGTTATTAAGGAAAATCTAAGGTAATACGAGCTAAGTATACAGAATAACTTTGGTATTAAATACCTACTGAAAGTTTTTCAAATAGTGTTGTAAATGGTGTTAAAATAAAATAAATTTTAAAACGTAATGCGCCTGCCTTGGTTTGAACCAACTTACGACTCGTACGTCGTACCCGTAACCACTGGGTCACCACCTCACAAAAAGGGGAAAGGAAAACATCGTGAGGGAATGTATGAACTAAATATTTTAAAGCATGTGTCCTCTACATACCTGCACTAGGCCCATAGATTATGTTCCATTCTATCTCACTGATAGGAGGCTTGTGTCCCAGCTGTATATGCATATTATAAGTTGATTATGCTTTTTTAAATGCTCCTTGGACTTGGAGGTTTGGGTGTCCAAAAAGTCGACTAAGAGATCATGTTAGATGTTGGGCTGTAGCAAATCTAACCTCCACAACACATTTACTGAGGAATACGGTTCATAACCCTAGTAGCAGTCCTAAAATCGTGCTGCAACAAAAGTGGTGTAAAGAAAACATAACACAACTGTTACTGCAATGACACAGTACAAATAAGAAGTTCATTTTATTATTCTCGCACCAGCAATTTCAGCCGTGAATTTGTTGCGCCGCCTGCACGAAGCTGGTCCAGCTTTCTGGTCACGTTCACCGCAAAAGCAGTCCTCTTTTCAGAAAAATACAAATACTGTACTTATCATTAGGAGCTTTGCTGAAACAGTGCTACAAATGAAAATAATGTCTTTGTAATATACCGATCCGCCTCTGTTTTTCTCATAAAATACAAATTATTTTATATTTTAGGTAGCTTTAACTTGGGAAAAGATAAGATATTATATATAAATCCATCAGGACGTACGCCAATCTGCCCGGTGTTTCGCCTTCTCCGGCCAGTCACCCGTAAACGCTTTTAAGTCGTCACGCCAGCGTTTCCTAGGCCTCCCTCGGCGACGCCAGCGACACCCGTCTCCTGGATATCATTCTTATGATATTTATTTCTGGCCGAAGATGCGTTAAAATTGGTGTTGCAATATGGAACTTTCGACGTTCATAAATGTCAAATTATGAGCATATTTGAAAGTTCTTTTTATTTTTCTTTTATTTTATTCGTATTTCAATTATTATTATTAATTATTGTTATTACTTTTACTTTTTGTTTCCATACAGGGCTAGATAATGATGCGACAAATTGTTTTTTTTATATTTACGTACACCGTGAAACAGTGGAGTAAATGCCATATACGTTGGTATGGAAGAATGACCGAGTATTACCCTTATAGAGCTCTTATCTTAATTGTGCCTGTTTGAGAATCTGTTTTAAAAAGACATGTCAGCGGATTGAAGCTCGGTAAAAATATATTATTATATGATAGATACATCCTTGCTCTAGTAAAATTCTCACAACACGTTGGATCACAATTTTCACGTACAAAAATTATTCTGAAACAGGTCAATTTCAAAAACATTTACGGTTTGATATCCTAATTACATCACAAAACAAATTGAAACCGCAGGTACTGATAGGTAATTGTATTTAGGAGTGAAATTAGTATCTAGATTTTGAGATCAACAGGTTTTTTTTAAAATAAACTTCAATATTGTATCACAGCACGTCAAAGAGCACATTTATTTTAGAGTTATAGACTGTACTATAATATTTTAGAGCCCTGCGAGTCTTCAGTGGGACTTGAATTGTGTCATTTTTTTATTTATAAATAAGTCGTGTTGAACATGAGGGGTTCTACAGGCTCGAATAACCCAGTCTTAAGTTCCAGCTTTTTTTTCAGCAGATCAAAATCGGACATCTCTAAAATAATATGTTACATGATTGGATCAATATTTTAATTAGTTAATATAGCAATTTTTTAAATTACATAAACGGACAGTTTTTAATTAATATGTAGGTACTCGTTAACTTAGCACGATTTACAAACAGCAAAATCAAATTAATTAGCATTTTATGAACTCGCAGTCTACTGCCAACAAAGGAAAATGAAAAATCTACATCTTCTAATAAAGTTGATCTCTTGTACACACTTTACATCCAAGATCCCACCGCAAAAATCTGAAGGTGCTTTGATAAATCTTGATTTTTATGAATGATACTTGATAGTAGAATAGATTACTGCAGGGTTTCCTGGCCGCGTCTAGCCTAGCAAATAATATTTTGTATTTTTTTAAAGTTAGGTATTACACTAGGATTTTCTGTATCGTGGATTATTATCAAATGATAAAAAGCGGTATAAACAGGCAAACTGAACCCAGAGGCTGTGAATAACTGAGAGTTGACTACCTTTTTTTCCTAATTTCTACATCACTGTCTTTCAAATTCCATGGGATTCACTTAACACCTATACAGGGCCACTTATAACTATCAATCGTCTACTACGACCCAATTGGTTCGTTAACTGCAATTTTAAGTATTGCAAATAATAAAGCAACTTATCTACTACACAAAAATCGCAAACACAAATAAGTTAGAGTCAAACATCCCAAAAGGAATAGGCCAATAGAGAAAAAATCGGCAATTAAAAAAATACCTTATTTCTCTAATATCTTGAAAAAGGTTAAGTTTGGGGTATGGTGTTGCATAATCGAATCAGTCAGGAATGATGGAAACTACAACTTCTTAAAGTATCTAGGTCGACTGTACCTGTAGCCCTGTATATCAGTCTGGGACTCATTATTTACCAAACGTTGTTTACAACATTTTTAGCTAAGATAGTTGCGGCTAGATTATGCCAGGCAATCTTACAGCGATCTTTTCTTCTATCAAGTATATGCATGAAAATTTTCATTACCATCCTTTGCCTTTTAATTTTCCCACTGCTGGCCTCCTCTCTTTGAGGAAAGAAGGAATGGGCCGTAGTCCGTAATCTACCATGCAGGCATATTTTTGCAGTGGGATCTTAGGCTATTATAAGATCACAGGGAGAGTTCGTTAGTATAATAGCTAGACTAGAACAAACGGCTTCATTTCATCGAGTAATTTGATTAACTTCTAATTAGTAATAAGAGCTTTTGATTTTACGTAGACCTATTTTATTAGACGATTCATTAAGGCCGATCTTTTCTATGAAGACTGAGCCTGTAATTATGTCTATAAAGGCCCAATCTGTATAAACAAGGTTTTTAGGTAAACAAAATCTTCTCGGTTTCACAAACACAAGAGTTGACTTTCATTTATCTTATTGCTGGTTTATATAATACAATATACATGAGTTGATAACCGGCGTGCATGTATGACGTGTGAAAATAAACAAAGCAGGGTATGTAAGGATCGTAGCAGGTGGGGTTCTGTAGTTTCTGCCTACTTCCGTGGGTAAAACGGTGTGAAGTTATGGACATCTACACTAATATTATAACGAGGAAAGATTTTATTGTTTGTAATGGATGAACTCAAAAACTACTTAACTGATTGAGAGACTGCCGAGAGAAACATAACACACCACTATGCTCGAGGGTCTCAAACAGGGCTCTATTGGCTAATAACGACCGGATAACCAAGCCATTCATTTGTGACAAAAATATAGAATGAACTACATGAGGATAAATGGTGCGAGGGGCTGCGCTCCGATGAGCTACGGATCTTCACAGACGGATCAAAACAAGGTATTGGCACGGGTGCTGGAGTCTTCTCAGAGGACCTAAACATCCACTTAGTCACACCACTAGGGGTCCACAACAAGGTGTTTCAGGCCGAATGCTAGGGCATTTCCATGACGGGCAGTCAGGGAGGTAAAGGATTTCCCTATACGCATACTTTCGGACAGAATAGCCGTCCTGCAAGCACTAAACAGCCATACGGTTAACTCCGGGCTGATATATGAGTGTCACCAGCGCCTGAATGAGGTCGATATGCACAATAAAGTAACCATTCAATGGATCAAGGGACACAGTGATTCCCGAGGGAACGAAGCTGCAGATGTATTCACCCGAAGGGTTCTAATAGGGCACCGGTAGGCCCGCAACCCATCGTGCCATTACCTTTCGGGTACCTACGCGGTCTGGTAAGGAAGCGCACAAGCTATAATTGACCATAGCGAGTGTAGGCAGGACAAGGTGGCACTGCCCTCCATCGACGGCCGTTTCACGAAAAAGGCCCTACAACTAACTAAGTCACAATAACAACTGGACACGGGACTTTTGATAAGCACCTTTTTGTCATAGGAATCACGGACAGCCCACACTGCAGAGCATGCATCGTGGAAGATGAGACAGCAGCACAGCTGCTCCTAGGATGCCCTGTAATCGCTTGTTGCAGGGCCAAATACTTCGGTGACCCAGGTACCCTATAGGAGATAGTTGGCAACACTACGGAATCTGACCCGCATGCAAAACCAGCCCGTCAAAACTAAACTAAACCTTAAATTGTCACTGATTTTAAACATTCTTTCACCAATAGAAAGCTACATTATGCCTGAGTGCACTGGTGAGGAAACCGGCATGTCTTAGAACCAAAAATTCAAAGACATGTGACATCTACCAATCCGCACTGGGCCCGCGTGGTGGATTATAACCCACCTCTATGAGAGGAGGCCTGTGTCCCAGCAGTGAGAATATTTAAAGGTTGATGATGTATGTGTGTGATGTGTGCTACTGAAGGTTACGATTATCCCAAAAAAATAACTACCCCACAGAAGGTTCTGTGGGGTCTTTCTTGATTATATTTTGTAGATTTTTTTTCTCTTTTAATTTTGAATAAGATGCTGAATAGTTATAATAATACGATCTATTGAAGTTAAACAGTATTTCTAAACGAATTTCTGAAGACACACAGTTCAAGATGCATACCGGTTTGACATTTCCGAAACATCGTGAAAGAATTGACGTCTTTGTTTTGCATTTGTTTTGCGCTATCAGTTAGTACAAGATGTCCACCCTCGATATTAAGATTATTTGGTGAACAAGAGAGTCGACAACATTATCAATTAGTAGCAATGTCGCCTTATAAAATATCTATTATTTCGGCAACCAAAAACGCCAATGTAGGGGTTAATTGGTATCGGGTCATTGAAGCTAAATTATTATTACTACATTGGAGTATTAACAGTAGGCAAAATAGAGCGATATATATTTATTTGGAATTGCTTATTGAAATACGAGCATTTTGCATTGTTCGTGACAGAGAATAGGTTAATAATAATAAACTAATTATGCTAACGATGTGCATACATTTTAATAGCTATTTTGGACAAATTTTTCCGTAACATGATGTCACATTGTGGAACAGACTAATAGAGTAATGTCATCTCTAACTGATATTTCAGGAACATTGTTAGCATAATTAGAACTGAAATTATCCGGTAACTAGCTTCTGTCCACGGTTTCGCCCGTGTGGATAGCTAAACAACCAGGAAAAAACGAATGGAATTTTATCTCTTACCAACTGATATTCCAGGAAAGTTTATTTATTAGTTTATCCTCGCTCTAAAACGCCTTGCAGCAATTGCACCAATAGAGCACAGTCTTTTAATAAACTCACAATAAGTCCAGGTTCCCTCACGATGTTTTTCTTTCACCGTTGTCAGAGATGTCCAAGATAAACTTAGAAAGTACATATTAATTGAAAAAGTCACATTGGTACTTGCCCGGATTCGAACCCACGACCTCAAGCACGAGAGGCGAGGTCTTAGCCACTGGGCCACCACGACATCAACGTTGTTTGTATACTTTGACCTAAAATGATTGGCAACTAGCTACAGCCCATAGTTTCACCCGCGTGAATATCGCAAGTTATCCAAAGGTGTTGGAGTTTAACAAAAAGAAATCTACAATACTCTATGTCTGTCTCTGTCTAACCTTATATTATATGGTTTGGCTTCGAACCCTTCTCAGGTAGTCCAGACCCAAATCCTATCTGGTCACCATACACAATCGCATCAGCCGTGCTAGGGAACACATGTATCATAAAGTATTACTGAAACACACCTTCCAATTTAACAAGTAAAGGGTAATTAAACTGTATTATTGAAACCCTTATAAAACGGTCTTTCATTGGTGTCCACCTCTACCCATAAATCCCAAAAGGTTATGGGCCCAGAGCGCTAAGCCAAAGTGAAAATAATAATATACGGACACTAAATAATAAAAACGTGTTGTGCATCTAAGTGAAACAAGAAGAAACAATAAAACAATACAACAGTGCATAATACGGTTAGTTCAAAACCCTAATAGACTTCTGGTTTTATCTTCGTGACGGGCAGTGACAACAGACAGGAATAATGGCGCGTGTTGGACTAGCGACGAAGGAGGAGAAGCTGCCAGTTACCTGTAAGATGGGCGTTCCAGGTGTGCTATGTTCCGAGATCCCATACCATCGGTAAAGAAAATGCAAAATGGAAATGGCTGTCGTTTTTAATAAAGATGGCGGTGTCATTATGTTCTAAAATGGTTGGTAAGCTGATAAATGGTAAGTCTTTGATGATAATCTAGAATGAAATTGACGATAATTGTTTGCATCTTATAAACGCTTTAATTAGCAAATGTTTGTAATACATTCGTAAATAATAATTATGATTTATTGTGAAACAAAGTATGAGGCAATTCATTTTTCTTTGAAAATAAAATTAATTAAACTATTTTCTAATAGTGATGCAATCAAAAATAAGTGCTTTACGAAAAATTGTGTGAAGCTAGTATTTATTGCAAACAATTTTGTTTGGCATAACAAAACAAAAGTTTAGTATAAAATAAAAGGTAGATAATTATAGTGCACACAGATGTGTACAGTCAAAACACTTCTTCGAAGCAAACAAAAACCGAGTTGTGTTTTGTAAAGCTAATTTTGGTCTGAGAATTATTGTTACCTAACTTATTGTTTTAATAATGGAGAGGAAATTGTATCCAATTAAATAAGAGTCCTGAACTCGAAAAGGATACCTACTATTAAACAGTAGTTTGCATTACGGCATTGAATGATATTGCCGAATGGATCAATAATAACAATGAATTATAGAACGGAGTAGTACATGTAATAAATTCATAATCATCATCTACCTAGCCTTTTCTCAACTATATTGGGGTCGGCTTCCGGTCTAACCGGATTTAGCTGAGTAACAGTGTTTTACATGGAGTGACTGTCTATCTGACCTCCACAACCCAGAAACTGGATAACGCGATACAGATCAGATCAGAGATAGTTTCAGATCTCAGGGTTCTGACTACCAGTAACGACTGCCAAAGATCTTCAAATGACAGCCGGGACCAACGACTTTACAAGATCGGCATGTTATAAATTGTACCACCTATTAAGGTCGTAAATATTCCAAATCATTCAGGGATTAAATTGTTCTGGGGAGTACTCGTACCTACTGATATTGTAAAACACAACTTATAAGTTATGGCGAAATAAGAAGCCACAACTAAAGTATATAAATGTTTTGGTTTTACTTTGTTAATAAAGTAGAAAACAATGTATTGTCAAAGAGAAATAATTATTTGGGTAAAAGTAAGGGTTTGTCTCTTCCTGCTCGAGTAACAAAAGACGAGCGGAGAGGCGCTAAGGGCGCGGGTCTTGCCCACTCGAAACATCTGGAGAACAGATGAATGACGCTACTTCGTGTCCGCAACGTGAAAGTCCCTACTTGAGTCACACTAATTTGTATTTAAAGTGTAGACAATTATGTTAGACAATTGATTTGTGAGATTCAGAGATGTAGTATTGGATGAGATTAACATCTTGTCTAATAGGCCAGTGAAACCTGAGCCCGAATGGATCTTAGCTAAAAAGTAACAATAACTATGTTATTTTGACTTGTCACACTCTATTGTAGTGATGTGAACCTGATAAGATTAAGTCAGGTTGTATATGCCTTTAAATACGAATTAATTCCTAATATCATATGCTAATAAATCTGTTAAAGAAATAGTGGAGCGTTTGATCCAGTTTTCATATCAAAATGGCAATGTGTTAACTTTACCATAAGATAATGATAATGAAACAGAAAATAAGCAAGTGTTAGGATGCAGTTGTGTGCTGAATTTCAAATACCTCAATAGTATTCTGAAATTGAATCTATGTATGCATGATAATGAACATGTACCTGTGGTAAAATGTTAATGAGGAATATAATTTATTTATTATAAATCATACCTGAAGTGAAACACTAAAATCATTTGCATATAAATATATTTTATCAATAAAACTGTAAGTGCTATTTACGGTTAAAAATGATGAGTTTCGAAAACCTGTGAATAAATGGCTAGTGGTTCTAGCCTGAAAATTTTGCATTAGTTGCAAGAAACACAAGTTTAAGATTAATATATTTAGCGAGTTAGTTTAATTTGCTAGTGCATCATATAGATGTTAAATCATTTTGAATGGGAAATTGACCAAGGAAATCTAAGCATGTGAATATTTCCATAGCATATCTTGGTTGAAAATATATTATTTGCAAATGAAAAAGAAGTCACATTCAATTATATTCGTTTAAGTCATTATATGGATTAAAGCAGTCTGCAAGCTGTTAGTTCCAAATATTTGAAAGAAACTCGAACACCATATGAATTGTGGAAAGATAATAAATAAAATAAAAACCTGCTATTAAACATTTAAAGGTTTTAGGTTCTACCGTGTATGTACATAATAAAACCACTAAAACCAAAGTTGATGAAAAGTCCTAGAATAATATTCTGGTAAGTAAGGTATGGACCTACCAAATGGCTATAAAGTATGGAACATAAAGAGTGAAACATATGAAACAGTTGGGAATGTCATAATGAAGTGAGTTATAAGCAGTCGAGGGCTGCGTTACATTTTGAAGGAAATGAAACCGAACATTTCCATAACAAAACTGAGTGTATTGACGTGACGTCAAAAATCAGTGTCAATTAATTCTCACAGTTGAATCCTTAAACTGGTGTCTTAAAAACTGATGTAACTAAATCCAAACATACAAAATTGGATGGTTCAAATCAGTGGAATTAAAATAGAGTTATTTAAATACTACATGATATCAAAACAGATAAAGACCTAAATCTGGTGTGTATCAAAACTGATGGAACTAAATCCAAAGATAAAAAAAAAAAAAAATTGGATGGTTTTTAAATCAGTGGAATCGAAAAATTTAAATTCTGATGAATGGATTAAAAGTAGTATAGTTCGCTCGATAAAATACTCTAATAACATAGATACTAAAGCCAAACAATGTTAATAAACAAAGTTCTAATAAACCTTGTACTGATAAAAGGAAAATATCGATAATTCTTGCCAGATAAAAAGGAGTGAAAGGATTAAAGGAAGTCGAGAAATAAAGGGTATTGATCTAAACATAACTGGTTAAATGTGGGTGTACTATGCCTCTGCCGGACCCTTCGAGGAACACAGGCGTGATGTTAAGTCATGTTTTAAAGAGTATTTATGTAACTGACGAAATGTGGTTGTACTATAATACAGTGTACTAAGCCTCTATCTAACCCTTTGGGGAACACAAATGCGATGTTATGTATGTTAAGTCATATTTTAAATTGTATTGAAGTTTTACATGTGAACGATCTTGTAACGATCGGTAATTTAAATATGTTCTATGAATAGTTGTAAAACATACTGTTATTATGTAAGACAGAAATGCGTGAAAAGGTTTTCTGGTAAACAAAGTTACTTTTGTTTAGAATATATGAACAGTCCTTGAGTAAATCAGTCAATATTTGTAACCAAGTTGAAAGTAAACTAAATTACGAAGTATTAAATTCGTGAGAACTTACTAGTGCCTTTGTAGAAATTTTGTTGTGTGCTTGATGCCATGCTGTGCACCCGACCTGACCCAAGTATTTTTTTTTTGTAAACTTTCTAAGTCAGTATGCAAGCAAAAACCAATAATTTATTATGGTCAGACTTAAAAAGGTCTTAACAAATTTTAAAGAAATTTATGGTTCTTATGGTTCAAGATGGTTTTGAAACGAAATTATTGGAAGTGGCTTTGTTCATTGTGAATGGGCTGACATAATAGATAGAAAAGTACAATGAGTTACTTATTTAACTTAAAAGTATTTGATCATTGCACAATGTTATTTTTATGCCACAAATGGGCAGTAAACTATGATAACAACATAATACATAAAAGCAAAATAGGTAACTACTAAGATAACTACATGGCTAAAACTGAAGCTGATAAAGGTTTGGTTATAATTACAAGGATGATTACATATTATGTTAATTATAATAGCATGATTGTAATGCTACAGATAAGTTAATTATAAAAGCTTGGTTATAATTAAGGATGTTTTAATTAAAAGAGCTTGGTTATAATAAGAAGACAAATAACTTTAATATTTCATTGATTACAATAGATATGATTAATTGGTTTAATAAGGTTTTCTTGGGTTTCCCTTATTCTGCGCAACGAATGTTGGACCATGATGATATTGTTTTCCCAAGAGAGAAAAAGGAAGGTGTGTGTTTTTATTATTGTATAAAGATGGTATGAGATAGGTATAATTACGAGTATGTCGTAATTAAATAGAAAAGGATTTATTTTTGAGGGGGCGTGTTGGAGTTTAACAAAAAGAAATCTACAATACTCTATGTCTGTCTCTGTCTAACCTTATATTATATGGTTTGGCTTCGAACCCTTCTCAGGTAGTCCAGACCCAAATCCTATCTGGTCACCATACACAATCGCATCAGCCGTGCTAGGGAACACATGTATCATAAAGTATTACTGAAACACACCTTCCAATTTAACAAGTAAAGGGTAATTAAACTGTATTATTGAAACCCTTATAAAACGGTCTTTCATTGGTGTCCACCTCTACCCATAAATCCCAAAAAAAGGGAACCTAATACATACCAATAATCACGTCATCAATAGCGTTCAGTAAATCAGACGTGTCCGCTCTTTGCTTGGAGTTATTCGCACAAAGTTGGATATGCAAGTCACATGAGTGCCCTCATATGACTTGCATATCAACATGAAGGTACATAACAGAGCAGCAAATCTGAACTCGCGATCACAATGAGGAGCCAAGGAACGCAGTCGCTGGGCCGAAACCGGCTAGATGGCATCATCATTACCGATATAAAGTATGGGGCGTAAAAATTATGTACCAATCTAAATCATGTCACTTGTGTTTTAATCCAAATCCTTTTAGCAGTTGAGGAACGATGAGTACGGAATATTAATATCAGTACCATAGGACCAACATTCAACAATGTGATAATCCTTCACATTTACATTGGCGTATCAGTCAATCAATCCGTTTATACAGAGTATATTTTGTAATACAGACTCTAGTGTATCTGTGTTTGTCTGTATGTTTGTAACGTTGTCACACTTAAGCCACTAAACCAATCCTAATATGGTTTAAAACATATGTGTGTAGGTAGCTTAGGACCAGAACCTAGGTATTTTTTTATCAAATTCAAATTCAATTTATTGCAACAACAACACACAACACGTTACACGAATAAGCCGCGGACAAAATCTAATCAAACATGACTCTGATAGTAACGAAGACATCATAAAAATCGAAATAACACTCGATTCAATCTCTTAAAAATACATGAAATCTGCTAGTAGTATAGTCGCTGGCAAAACTTAGTTTTTTTCTATGGAATGATAAACGAAATCTTTTGAAAAGAAAAAGGTCAAATGTATTTTTGAACGCCTTCTAGATATTCAAGATTTATTTAAACTAAACGAAGTTCGTCTACACTGAGCAACTCACTCAACTCAACCTTTAAGCAAATAAATACTTTGATATATTTTTGTTTTCAGAAAATCAAATTCGTTTAATTCAGGAGACCTGATAGAGCATCTTAAATGAAAACTTAGTTTGTGGAGTCAATTTTCATGCTCAATCAAAATTCAAATGAAGTTTACACAAAATGAATGACTTAATTTCCTTTGCAATATCATTTCAAGTGAAACTTAACGAGCTTCAAATCGATGAAATGCCTTTCATGTAAATTCAGTATTAAGTAATGCAAAATGAACATTTATTTTTAATCACCTATTATTATTAATGGTTCTGAATGCCTGAAGGAGCAAATAAAAAGACTTTGAGAGGTACAAAATAAAATACATAAGATTATAAAATCGTATTAAAGTTGTCGGTACACCGGGTGATCATTAGGCTGGGATGTACCTCTAGCTACATACAGGGTGTCCCAGAAATCGACGTCAAGCCGTAAATGGGTGATAGACCAAGTTATAACAGTTCTCAGAAAAATAAGAAAAAAAATCTATCTCATGTTTTTAAAAAATTATGTTCACTTTAAAAATTTACTAAAAAAATCAATCCCTGTAATGGTTCTTTAACTCCAATTGCTACAAATCCCATAATTTATCAATTTTTTTTATTATTATGTAATCTTGAATAATGCTTGTGTAGATTTTTGCCTAAAATTTAAAGCCAACTCTTCCTACTTAGAAGAAAATTAAACTTTTTCAAAACCAAATTATTCAAATTTACTGTTTCGCCCAACTTTAACTGACTGTACTGAAAAAAAAATGTACTACGCTAGTTTGGCAAGTAACATGAAAAATTGGCGCATTTAATAAGGATTCAAAAATGGTGTAACACTTGCTAGATTACGTTTTCAATAATTGGTCAAATTTTTTTTTGTAAATAGTATCGGTTTTTACCCAAAATGTCCATACTTCCTTAAAATGACTTTAGCTTACCTAAAGCTTTGCTAAACTCCGTTACTAGTTCGATAGAGACGGAGAGAGTCATTTTACGAAGTGTGAGCGAGATAAGAAATCGAAATTTTACGTAATTTAAGAGCAAAGTTATGATAGTGACTCAACCTTTTTACTTTAAGTCAGGACCAGTTTTCTCATCTTAGAAAAAAAAAACAAATTATCAGATTTAATTTTTTTTTATTACAATAAATGTTCAAACTGCCTTCCTTCGACGGCAATGCAAGCACGACATCTTCTTAAAAAAGATGTGGTTATTTTCCGGGCAAATCTTCCCCTATTTACAAAGACAACGGCTTCTGTTATTCTTTCCCGCAGCTCGGCTAAATTCTCTATTGTTTTTGAGTACACTTTCTCTTTTACCGCTCCCCAGTAAAAAAAATCTAGGGGATTTAAATCAGGCGAACGGGGTGGCCACAAGATTGTCCCACCGCGCCCTATCCACCTGAGCGGGTATTCTTCATCAAGATGTTCTCTTACTAAACGGGCATAATGCGCTGGGCAGCCATCTTGCTGGAACCACATTTCCATGTAAACGTTCAGTGGCACGTCTTCTAATAAATCTGGTAAAGTATTTTGAAGAAAATCCAAATAAACTGCGCCATTCAAAATCTCTGGCAGCTCAAAAGGTCCAATTATTTTGCCATTTAGTATCCCGGTCCACATGTTTACTTTAAATCGATACTGTGACTTATCTTGCCTCATCAAATTTGGATTTTCTACATGCCACTCGTGCAAATTGTGCAAATTCATGTAGCCATCTTTTTTAACTGTTGACTCATCGGTCCATAAAATCTTCTCTAAGAATCGAGGGTCTTCTCTGTGCCTTTCTAGCATCCTTTGGCAAAACGCAACTCTGGGAGCGTAATCCCGTGGCAGTAATGATTGTACTCGCTGTACATGATACGGGTGGAACTCGTTCTTTTTTAAGATTCGGTGGGCGGTACTCTTAGATACACCTGTGCTTGTTTCGATTCCACGTACAGAAGCACTTGGGTCTTCTTGGACTGCTTGTAGTACGACGTCTTCGTACGGATTACGATGTCTTCCTTCACCATGTACTTGGTTAGAGAATCGTCCCTCTGATAGTGAACGGTGCACATTAATAAAAACTCGATGATCTGGGTGACGATTGTTCGGGTACCTCTCACGATAAAGTCTAGCGGCTGCATTGGCATTGCATCTGCATTCCCCATAAACGAGGTGCATGTTCGCATATTCCAATGCAGTGTACACAGCCATGGTAGTACTACACAATCACAGGATCAGCAACAGTCCAGAGTAAAGCACAGGTCGTCAGAAAGAGGAATTAAACAGTCCAAATCACAAGCAATTAAGTGGTAAGTACGGAATCAACATGAACGAATACGGAGATGCGCAGTAAACAAAGCAGCGTAACGTACTGATTTGTAATTGTGTGAGCGTCTGCGCTTACAAAACAGAACAATAACTAATGCTGTCTCATTCGCACTCATCGGTAAATTGTATCTCCGTTTCATGATAAAGGTTGTGTCACTGATAAAGGTGGCGTCACTCTCTGTCTCGCTCACACTTCGTAAAATGACTCTCTCCGTCTCTATCGAACTAGAAACGGAGTTTAGCAAAGCTTTAGGTAAGCTAAAGTAATTTTAAGGAAGTATGGACATTTTGTGTAAAAACTGAGACTATTTACAAAAAAAAACTTGACCAATTATTGAAAACGTAATCTAGCAAGTGTTACACCATTTTTGAATCCTTATTAAATGCGCCAATTTTTCATGTTACTTGCCAAACTAGCGTAGTACATTTTTTTTTCAGTACAGTCAGTTAAAGTTGGGCGAAATAGTAAATTTGAATAATTTGGTTTTGAAAAAGTTTAATTTTCTTCTAAGTAGGAGGAGTTGGCTTTGAATTTTAGGCAAAAATCTACACAAGCATTATTCAAGATTACATAATAATAAAAAAATTAGATAAATTATGGGATTTGTAGCAATTGGAGTTAAAGAACCATTACAGGGATTGATTTTTTTAGTAAATTTTTAAAGTGACCATAAATTTTTTAAAACATGAGATAGATTTTTTTTCGTATTTTTCTGAGAACTGTTATAACTTGGTCTATCACCCATTTACGGCTTGACGTCGATTTCTGGGACACCCTGTACCTGCCGACTCGGTAAAAATAATCGCATCAATAACCCACTGGGATACAAGCTTCTAACGACATTTTAATGCGATATTTCGTATCCGCATAATATATAGGTGAGACGACTTTTTTTGTAAACACTTTCGAGTTTGGCATCGACAACAGACTTTATTATAATTACTTCTCGAAATGGTAAATCACATGTGGAATAATATCGAAACGAAAATACTTTAGTAGAGGTATTTTATACAACATTTTGCTTATTGGAATAATACTTTTTTAATCCCCGAAAGGTTAACAACAGTTTACCGATTAGGCCCAATTTAGAAAAGACCAAATTTTAATAACTATATCGTAGTTATTTTATTTTCGGTAAAATATGATTTGAACTTCATAGGTTAACTTCTACCTAAGCCGAGTACCATCATTTTGGAAGCATATCTAGTTCAGAATTTTCTAACTCTATATAACGCCTTTCAGCTCCAGAACTTATTTATAATCTTATCAAAATATATTCCTCACACCGTTTAAGTTATAATTACTTGAACATACCACGGCTGCCAATGAAATCTAAGTTGCTGACATTATCCCGAACATGATACCACTTAATCTTGTCACACAATGAAAACTATGTCAAAGTGTCGGGGGGAGCCCATTGATCGTCTCATTTCCTGAAGAACATCGTAAATCCTCGCAACAGAATAGAAACCGTACAGAAGCGCCACTGAAATGAGTCCGGTTATACAGTAGAGAGCCCCTGTGAGTCTTGTGACTGTTAACTCGCATAGCAGCAGCTTGGCTCGCTCCGAAAGGTCATACGATGAGAATTACTAACACTACACTATCAAGTAGCTCCTACAAGAGTTACAGCATTGAATGTGGGGAATGATGCGCCACTGACCATATCGCATGATGTGGTCACATAGTGCAAGCAGCTACATTCAGCAACTAACTAGACTAGCTCGCATGCTTACTCACTCCGTGTGACCAATCTGAAATTATGGCCAGTCGAGTGCGCTACGCACTGTACGTGTAACCTGCCTGAGTCTACGTGTAATTTCGCTCGTTCTTCGAAGTTGTTCTTCTGCACCTATCTATTGTGTGTCCTCGGCTACACATGAGATCCGATCGGTCGGATATATGTTCCCTGTTTATTATGATGTATTCCTCATATGCCTTACTTTTGCTGAGTCTTGTTACAACTTCATTCTCGGTGTCGAGATCTTGGGATTGAAAAGAAATAAGTTCATTGGTATAAAAAACTGGTTTATGGAAATGTTTGTTGCTTTACGGACTTAGTGTGAGCACAACTTTGTTGTTGAAAAATGGCTATCTACAAAATATTCTAGAATTGATTCAATGACTAACAGGGTTGCGATTATTTGCCTTCTAAAGTCAAGCTTCCTTTTCTATATGAGGGATAAAAAGAAGTAAGATCAAATGCGAGTTACATCAAACTACCACTGGTTCTCTAATACCCAATATGCCCAAATAAACCCTAATAGGTATTAGGTCGGTTTTAAGACTGACAGAAATTGCTCCCCTAACACGGATCTTTTTAGCCATGGGACCTCTTTCAGTGAATTTGTGACCGCAATAAAAATAATCATATTGTCATGAATTATTCATAATTCCGAACGTTCCTCTATCATTCGTGAGCAGCTTGTTACGATACTTGAGAAAAGTGATCAGAGAGGAATCCTTGAAGACGAATAAAGGTTCCGTCGCTCATATAAACATGTATGGATATTAGCTACAGGAGGCAATTCAAAACGAAAAGCTCTCGCGCTGGTTTTGGTTAAAGATCTGAATAACGTTGAACAGTAGTATATCTTAACTGCCAAAAAAGGTGGATCCACGTTAGCCACTATGGCTTTTTAATTGTTTCGGTAATTACGGCATTCAACCGGTTAATTGACAATATTGTATCCATTACCTTTCTTCTTCTTCTTTCGTGTCGAATAACTTAAACTATAGTCTCAATCATTCAGATTTTGTCCCACCAGAGGCCCTTGACAAGTGACATTCTACCATAGAAAGCGTGGCGATAGCGATTGACAAAAAGTTAAAATTGTATGGGATTGACAAGCGGTATCGAAATCGACGTGATCAATCCTTTACGTTAAATTTCGACTATCGCCTCAGTATGTAGCTACTCGGACAGCTCTGTCATTCGCCACGTGAAAATCCTGAAAGGTGCAGGTAGTCGGGTATGAAGGGCATCCACCATTACCTTTTGTAACGACTGATATAAATCTGTAAATGTATAAATGAGTATATCGGCCGTAAGAGTAGTTTTGAGTATGAATGTAAAATTATTTTTGTTGGACCGTGAGTAAGATGACGTGTCTGAGTTGAGGATGAATGAAGGATGAGGATGATCTAATAAAGATTAATGCAAGACTAGCTTTTACCAGAGGTTTCGCTCGATTGTGTGGTGTTCATTCCACATGTTTTAGTTTACTTACGTTTTATAATATATTTTACAAATTTCATCACCGTTACTTTTAAAATTGTATCATCTCATGTTTTCCTTTTTTATGTATTCTTTACATTGGTATAAACCTGAAAATCATAAGATTTGTTGATTCATCCAAAACTATTATATTATTTTAACTCTTGACATTTTTACCTGACATGACATTGTCATTATTTTATTTTCTTAAACCATAGACATAAGATACCATTCTCTATAGCTTATTAAGCTCGTTGTACATTATATTTTCATTATAAAGGCAGCGGCAGACTGCGCCTCTGTAAACCGTTTTTATTCGTTCACGATTTCTTAATTGATATTCAAATTTAAAATTTAGAAGACATGTCGGAACGAAGAAAAACGGGTGTCACTTTTTTAGTCTTGAATCTGGACTGAACGCTGGCAGTCCATTTTTCTGTTTAATACTATGAAGTATACGATTGTATCTAAAATTTCTCTTTAAAACTATTATATATAAGGCCTGTGAATCTACAAATTCTGTGAAATGCAATAAATATTATTTATTGAGTGTGTAACTGGTTCTTTAACTTCGACGGTCACCGCTTCATATCAAAAGGGCTTGATTGATCAGCATATTAAGCCACAGCCTGACCTCCACACTCCTAGCTGCCTGTTCCTGCACCAGTGCTACTGCTACTGCTACCTGCCTGTTATCCTGACAATTGGTTCAAGCCTTGACCATCTAACTGTGTGCCAGCCCATTCGTCCTGCTGGCTACCCTACTGCCTACCTAAGCGATTCATCTGCGAGCTCATCTGCCTACCTCGGGCATTCCACGCCTTCGTGTCCGTCCAGCTGCCTAGCCTGCCCGTCCAGCTGCCTAGCCTGCCTGCCTGCTATGAAAAACCTGCCCACGTCGTGCGAAGCCGGATCTTCCTAGCTGCCCACGTCGTGGGAAGCCGGATCTTTAATTTCTTTACTTATATCCTTTTTCTTATTTTTTAAACTTTATTATTAACGTGGCTTACATATAGTTCAACTGAGCTATACGTAACGCTACAATTTGGCGCCCAACTTTTCTAGAACTCACCCCATCACCCACAATCTACCTTTTTTTTTTTTACTACTCCTTTTTTTTTTAACGTGGGCTCGATCTTCTCAAAATTCTAAAACAATACTTACACAAGTACGTTGAATAACTTTTGGTTTCTATTTTGGCCCTCATTTCATCATCATTCATAATTTCTTACTAACTTTTGCTAGCACTTTATTTTTTTTTTATATCTTCACTATTTTTACCAAACCTATTCGGCAATTTTTTTTTTATTCCCCTATTTATATTCTTCCCTCTTGTAAATGTCCCTCCCCCTCCTCCCCCTCCAAGTTCGAGTCCCTCTTTGACTTGAGTTCCCTCCCCCTCCTCTCCCTCCTAGACTTGAGTCCCTTTTGACTTGAGTTCCCTCCCCCTCCTCCCCCTCCTAGACTTGAGTCCCTCTTTAACTTGAGTTCCCTCCCCCTCCTCCCCTCCTAGACTTGAGTCCCTCCTAGACTTGAGTCCCTCTTTAACTTGAGTTCCCTCCCCCTCCTCCCCCTCCTAGACTTAAAAGCCCTCCTAGATTTTATTATTTTATTACTAACACATCTTTTATCTTATTCTTAAACTTCTTCTCACTTGTACTTAATAAAGATGAGGTGTTTTAGAGCGGTGTGCACAACTCCGAAAGCCTTATGTGCAAAGAGCGGTCCCGTAACTCTTTAAAAATAAGCCAAATGCGTGGGCTCTTGTAAATATTTTAATTTTCTTCGGTTTTCAAACAGGTGCGGGTAACGACACCTATAAAAAATAAATAAGCCTTCGTTATCTAATTAAATATTTCCTTGTGGAGTATGCGTCATTGAATGTGAACCATATCCCCTACGTGTGATTGAATGAGAGTGTTTGACGAAAGCATGAAAGATGTTGTGTGAAAGAACAAGGTTAATATTTCAACCTTCAAAATTTTCCTTATGTTTGAAATTTTTTCTGGGGTTTCGGGGAAATGTGGTGTTCATTCCACATGTTTTAGTTTACTTACGTTTTATAATATATTTTACAAATTTCATCACCGTTACTTTTGAAATTGTATCATCTCATGTTTTCCTTTTTTATGTATTCTTTACATTGGTATAAACCTGAAAATCATAAGATTTGTTGATTCATCCAAAACTATTTTAATATTTTAACTCTTGACATTTTTACCTGACATGACATTGTCATTATTTTATTTTCTTAAACCATAGAAATAAGATACCATTCTCTATAGCTTATTAAGCTCGTTGTACATTATATTTTCATTATAAAGGCAGCGGCAGACTGCGCCTCTGTAAACCGTTTTTATTCGTTCACGATTTCTTAATTGATATTCAAATTTAAAATTTAGAAGACATGTCGGAACGAAGAAAAACGGGTGTCACTTTTTTAGTCTTGAATCTGGACTGAACGCTGGCAGTCCATTTTTCTGTTTAATACTATGAACGGCTGCCCCATTTCAAAACCTAGTAAAGACCTAAAACTAAATTTTACACGAGAGCGCATAAACGTAATATAGGTCAGCCTTCAAAAAGTATTTATGTTAAATAAAAAAAATACTATTGGTAAAAACCTAGTAAGTCCAGAGACTTACTAGGTTTTGAATTGGTTGAAATGACTTACTAGGTTTTAATTTGGTCACAAGGGAGTGGATAGTGCACTTACTAGGTATCGATGCTTAAATATATCTGCTTTTAAGTGAGTTTTTAACGCTGATGTTTTTGTATTCGGTAGGGACTTACTAGGTTAGGAAGATTATGCAATAAAAAGATTTTTGTAAAAAGTGTCCCTTACTAGGTTTTGAAATGGGGCAGCCGTGAAGTATACGATTGTATCTAAAATTTCTCTTTAAAACTATTATATATATCGCAGGGATATGATGAAAACAGGGAATTGATCAAATCTCTCTAAGAGCGAGCGTAGCGAGCTCGGGAGCTTAGGGCACCCCGACACGGACAGGTTAGGTTCGAAGGGGATGACGGGAGCTGAAGTGAGCGAGCAAAGCGAGCGAACTCAGCTCCCGTCATCTCCTTCGTGTTAGGTTACTTTAGACCCTGCATACAGAAATAGGAGCCCCGCGCAGCGGGGCTCCGTCGGCTCTGCCACACAAATACTAATTCAACGTACAAAATAAACCTTTAAATTACTACAGAAAAGTTATTTTTGTCATTTCACTGAACCAATTTTGCTTAGAGATTTGATCAATTCCCTGTTTTCATCATATCCCTGCGACATATATAAGGCCTGTGAATCTACAAATTCTGTGAAATGCAATAAATATTATTTATTGAGTGTGTAACTGGTTCTTTAACTTCGACGGTCACCGCTTCATATCAAAAGGGCTTGATTGATCAGCATATTAAGCCACAGCCTGACCTCCACACTCCTAGCTGCCTGTTCCTGCACCAGTGCTACTGCTACTGCTACCTACCTACTGCCTGTTATCCTGACAATTGGTTCAAGCCTTGACCATCTAACTGTGTGCCAGCCCATTCGTCCTGCTGGCTACCCTACTGCCTACCTAAGCGATTCATCTGCGAGCTCATCTGCCTACCTCGGGCATTCCACGCCTTCGTGTCCGTCCAGTTGCCTAGCCTGCCCGTCCAGCTGCCTAGCCTGCCTGCCTGCTATGAAAAACCTGCCCACGTCGTGCGAAGCCGGATCTTCCTAGCTGCCCACGTCGTGGGAAGCCGGATCTTTAATTTCTTTACTTATATCCTTTTTCTTATTTTTTAAACTTTATTATTCACGTGGCTTACGTGTAGTTCAACTGAGCTATACGTAACGCTACAATTGAAAGTCGAAAACTATACCAAAGGAACCTATTACTCGGATAAAAAGTATTCTCGTGTTAATCTTGGGTACAAACAACATTTGTGTCTGTACGAGGTTCTGGACTGGAGAGTGCTAGGCACAGATATAAATCTAACTAAATGACGCGATTGTATGTACTTCGAATGTCAAAAAACGGAATAAAATTATCATAATTCGGGCAATGATCGTAATTTTTGAGCGGATTTAGGAATTTGAAGAAGAAATTGTAGAAATTTTTGGAGCTTTTCATTTAGTATCGGCACCGAAAATCTACCAAAATCTAGGAAAATGCCTTTTTATGCCATATTGAGCTGTGTAGAAAAAGTTGGCCGAGGCATTAGAAATAATTTCTTACATTGGTAAGTAAATTTGTTTTTAAATTGAGCGTGAAAAAGTGGCATGCTTGGTTTTCATACAGATGGAGGGACTTGCGTTATCTTGTTAGATTTATGTCTGTAGGGCTAGGCATTAACGTTGATGGCGAGTACATCACTCACCTTCAATTTGCAATGCTCGATGATCTCAGTAGAACTTCCGAAAGAGAATCTAAATACTTGTTTTTGCGTTAAAGAGTAACAAATATCCATCCATCCTCACAAAATTTTATGTTAGTGTATAATAAGTAGGAGGATAGATATAGATTGCATAATACGACAGGGATTACGAAGAATGAGTAGAAACAAAAATATAGCGAATTACTGTAAATTGCCGCTCCCCGTATCGCTTGCGGGCAATGCCGCGGCGCGAGCTAGTCGCGATTTAAACTGCCATCGATCTTGTGGTGTTTGTGAAGATAGTCGATTCTGAGAAATTGGATGCTTAGGCCTTGTCTGGATTATCGTTTGAGAAATGTGGCTTTGAATAAAAAGTTTTTTATTAAGGTAGGTTTTTGAATAGGTATTCCAATATCTGACTGATCTGATCTTTCTGATATGTATTTCTGTATATTACCTTTGATTTGAATAACAATGTTTCACAAATGTTTTATCGTAATGTGTGTGTTAATTTCTACGATATCATTTGCTTAACTGAGACTTGGCTTATTGAGGGTATTGAGGACGGTGAACTGTTTGACGACCGTTACATAGTGTGGAGGCGCGATAGAAATTATTCTAGCACGAAACAAACTTTAGGGGGTGGTGTGCTTATTGCAGTGCGACGCGAGCTTATCAGTGATCTCCGCAGTGAGTGGTTTTCGTCTGCCGAAGACTTGTGGATTACCCTCACCCTTCATAGGAAGAGACCGCGAGTATCGTATAAAATGCATATCTGTGTAGTGTACATCTGCAATCAAAATCTTGGCTACTCCCAAGCAGGTCAGTTAACTAATTTTTCTAATAACCTAACGGATATTGTCCAGAAGCATCCTGCTGATAAATTTTTAGTTCTTGGCGACTTTAACCTTCCCAATATAAACTGGGCACCAGATGATGATGGTCAGTCTGTTTGCCCCAGTAACATCCAGGGTCATGTTCAAGTCAATTTGTTTGATAATTTTACCGTCTGCAATATCTCGCAATACAATTCACACGTAAATGTCAACAATAAAATACTTGATCTAGTTTTATCTAATAGCGAGGTTTTAGTGGCAAGTTGTGCTGATCCTCGGAAGATCCACATCATAGGGCTATTTGTGTGTCTGCTGACTTTGTGGAACTTCATACTCTTCCTGTGCGACCTCGTATAATATGTCTAATTCCATAGTGCTCGAGCTTCAACAATAGTGTCTCATGGTTAACGCAATCGAACGCCTTCGAGAGGTCGCAAAAGATTCCAATGGCGTCTTGTGCTTCCTCCCAGGCGTTAAAGATGTTCTTTATTAGGGTGACACCGGCGTCAGTTGTGCAACGCCCTTTGGTAAAACCGTACTGTTGATCATAAAAGATAGAATGTTTGTTAAAATGACGCAACAATTGGTTGAGCATTAACTTTTCGAATACCTTACTGAGAACCGGCAGTATTGAGACTGGCCTATAATTATTGGCTTCTTTGCTATCCCCGGATTTAAACAATGGAACTACTTTACTGTGTTTCATGAGGTCCGGAAAAATTCCTTGATCGACACTAGTATTAAATATGAAAGCTAAATAGGGTGCAACAGTTTCAATGATTGGTTTACACACTTTTACAGATAGTCCCCAAAGATCTTCTGTTGATTTAATTTTAAGATCTTTAAAAGCTTTTAAAATAGCCTGGGGATTTGTATGTTGAAACTTGAATTCCGATGGGCACGCATTTACGTTCTTTCTTAGTAAAGCAGCAGAGAGTGTGGGTGAGGAGTTTAAGGCTGCTGTAGTTTTAAGAGGAATATTAACAAAAAAGTTTTCAAATTCCTGAGCTACCTCTATATCTGAGGATATGGGGCCATGTGCAGTCGCTAAATTAAATTCAATATTACGCTGTTTTTTCCTACCTGTTTCATTATTTATTATTTTCCAGGTAGTTTTTATTTTATCGTCTGCTGATTTTATTTTATTGCTAATATACAGCGCTTTAGCTATTTTGCATGCAATTTTAAAAGTTTTTGAATATTTCGCAACATACTTATCAAAACTTGTATTATTCATATCGATGGCTTAATCTGCAAATTGGCCAACTCCGTTTTATGCAATTTTAGAGGGAGGCAAAAAAACTGAATAAAAAATTAAATATTTACAATATCCATATTCCAAAATACTATTTGGTGCTTTTTTATTTTGCATACGGAATTAACTGAACATTATGAAAAAATATATTGATCACATACCTTTAAAATAGATTTTTGGAGTTGGCCTATTTGTAAATTAAAAAATAATAAAAATACGGGAGTTGTCCACTTTTCTGTGACTCCTATATTTAGATTTATATAGAGTTTTTTAGATTAGTATTGGGTAATAAGAGAAAAAAAAACTATATTTTTATCACTTAATATGTTTTATTACGTCTTATAATGTTACAAGAAAAAAAAAGTAAGTCTTCATTCATGTGGTATGTTGTCGTAGAAGTCCCTGTAGTCCACCGGTAGGGTAGATTTTAATTCCTGGAGGTCTTTGAACTTACGTTTTTTAATTTGTAGCCGATTTTTATGAAGATTCGGTAAGATTTCAATCGCCGAGGGTGTGATATTTCTATCGCATCGTTGTGGTAGTAACTGCCACTCATCTTTAAATCTTAGCTTAAAGTTTATGTTCCCTTTTTTATATTGCAGCGCACGAATGTCTGTGACCTGAACACAAACAATAATAATTTATACCTAATCAATGAATTACACAGTAAAATGTGTTTTTTACACTTCTACTGAAACCTGAACAAAAAGAGTTATAAAAATGAATAAAATAATAAGATCAAATATAAATAAAATCAAAGGTACCTTAGCGTCTCCTGTCGCTTTTCCTGGTCTTATAGATTTATAATATTGTAGACTTCCAAAGGATTTAAAAAAATCGTGCGTTAAATAAGACACGTTGTAGGGCTTAGGGTGTATGCGTGCTCCAAGACAAACTCCTACATATTCAGCTGGTACATGAATAACTTTATTTTTCAGCTTCCTCTCTATGGCGGCATGCATAGAGTCAGCCTCCATCTGGGTATGGCCAACCTCCAAATACTTTTGCTCAATTATAATATTGTTTAATGTTGCCACATTCAGTAAAGCGTTTGCCAATACCACGTTCCTATTTTGTGCTGTACATCCATCACTGTACAATATAATTTTAATATCGTTTTCAGGTTCTCTGTGAATGCTCGGCAGAAGATTATTTGTAATAAACTTGACTATTATGGTTGCATAGTTGTCAGACGATAGGGCACCTTCAGTCTCGTTCCATAGATAGCAAAATCCATCTTTGTTTCTCAAATTGAATAAACAGAAATTGTGTGTGCATAGCTTAGTTTTATAATATAGAGATGAAACATTAGATTTAGGTGCTAATAACACAGCTTGTGTATCCATCGTAAATACGAGTTCTTCTGAATTTTTATCATTTTCTTTTTCGATTCGGGCTTCATTTTTTCTTTCTATGTGCTCCTTATGTTCTGTATCAGGTATATTTCCGAGTTTATGGGATAGACATTTTTCGCACTCATCTTTTTTCGGCTTAAACAGTGATATGTTTTCAATTTCTAAAGTGTTGCTGAATTTTGCTATAGAGAGAGGTTTATTATTCCGCGATGCACACCAGTCTTTTTTGTAGAATTCGTATAGGGCTCTTTTTGATGTCCATTCTGGTAACAAATAAAGCTTTGATGTAGATTTGCGGCAATAGTGGGATTCCATTTTTGGTATATTGTTCAAAAACTCTTTAAGTGATTCTACCTCTGCTTCGTGGGGATTTTTTCTGGCAGATACATTTTGGTTTTCATTGTGAGAGGTATTTTCTTTACCTTTTTTCCAGTTCCAGATGGTCATTTTGGTGATACACAAAGTGTTTTGAAACATCGTTTTGCAGACCCTCACACGACGTTCGTCATTCAAATGCAAGTTATAAATCATTGAGCTTTTTCTCTTTGTAATAGATGGGTCTTTTCTATCTCTTGGGCGTTTTGTAGGCATCTCTTGTACAAGACTATTTACGAAAACCTTCTTTTCTCCCCAAGTCATCCCCCAAAACTTTTCATATATTACTTTTCTATCATCTTCTGTAATTTCACAGCATTTTAAAGCACTTTTGTCATTTGTCTTACATTTGCATCGAGGTTTAAGCACTCGCTTATTCTTTAGTGTTTTTTCCCATTTCCCGTCAACTTTTTTTCGTCCAATATACTGCCTCCCCTTTTCCCGATTAAGTTTGTTTTTGTATTCATTCCATGTTGCTTTGTTAACCTGACACCTTTTTCTTCTCTTAACTCTCATTGGTTGTTCTTCACTATTAGAATCCGAGT
Source organism: Anorthoa munda (assembly GCA_945859665.1). Classification (NCBI taxonomy): domain Eukaryota; kingdom Metazoa; phylum Arthropoda; class Insecta; order Lepidoptera; family Noctuidae; genus Anorthoa; species Anorthoa munda. The sequence continues at coordinate 21,731,845 of OX243908.1, forward strand.
GCTCAGAATAGGGTACAAGTTGTTCATTATTGTAGTCACTATCATCGCTTATATAGTTGTCAATCAAGGCAGCATTGTTATCATGACGTGGTGTAACCTGTGAATTTGTAGCTGGTCCGGATGATTCCATGGATGCTTCAGTAACCAATGTTAACAGGCCGGAATTCAGAGATGAACCTTCGGCTATTGGTTCCATTTCCGTGATCCCCTCTGTAAGAGCATCAGATGTTAAAGCCCCATCAGCTAGTGGAGGAATTTCCATGACCACTTCTGTAACAGCATCAGATGTTGCCGCATCATCAACTAATGGGACAATTCGCATAATTACTTCTGGAACAGCTTCAGATAATGACGAATCAGCAGCCAGTATAACAGGCATATTTTCAATCGATTCCTTTGTGAAAAATATTAAATCATTTTGACGACTTCGGTTGCAAGCAGCTTCAACCATTTTTTTCGCCCTCGACATTTTCTTTGTCTACAATATAAGTAACAATCCCATTAAATATTTTTAACATTAATTTACCTAAAAACACAAAACTGGTAACTCCCAAATCAAGAACAAATTGTCACAACAAAAAATGGCCAACTCCATCATCGCACTTTTGTAGGTTATTTATGGTTTTCTTTTTGAGTATTCACAACAATTATACCTTATTTAAATAAAGTCACTTACCACCAATTCCATGTATTGTTTTCAGGTTAAACTATCTGTTATTTACGCACATTGACAAAAATATAAACTCAAGCCACGAAAACCTGTTCTTTCTTGCACGCCGTCCAGTACAAAATGGCGGCTGGCACCGGAGTTAGCCACTTTGACGTGTTGCTATGTCAGTGTTGGGAGTTGCCCAATTTATGTGCACGCGATTTTTTCGGTAATTTTGAAAGCTAGGGAGTTGTTTCATTTTGCATACCGTAAGTGGCAACTCCGCGTACTCGATGACATCAAAACATGATTTTGGGTCAAAAGTGGAGTTAGCCGGTTTGCAGGTTAAGCCATCGATATGTTGCTTTAGGCCATAAAGTTCATATAGCTTTTCCCTGCTTTTACGAATGCCTGGAGTCGCCCAATCGCTAAATACGAACTTGGTGTAAATACTTTTCGCTTTCAGTGGAAAAGTGTCATTAAATTGCATGTTGAGTACTTTAAAAAACTCGGCATAGAACTCATTTGGGTCATCTATATTAAAAAAGTTTTGAACACATAATTTATTAGTCAAGGTTTTATTAAATTTTTCTAAATTTTTACTTGTAATTGGTCTAAATTTTATTTGCATTTTTTGCAAAGGTATGTAGGTGCTAAACGTTATTGTTTGCCCACTGTGATCAGATGTTAATTTATTTACAATTTCTTTATTTAGGTAATCACAATTACAAAAAACGTTATCTATGCAAGTCGCAGAAGAAGCTGTCACTCTAGTTGGCTCCATAAAAACATTTGCCAGATTAAATGATTTAAAAAGACCCAACAACCTAATACTGTTAGAGTTATTTTCTAATAAGTTAATGTTAAAATCGCCACATATGATGATTGATTTACTGCTAGTACTAACTTTTTTTAACACATCTTCCATTATAGAGTCAAACACAGATAGATTCTGGTAACTTGGAGGTCTGTAGACACAAACTACAACATGCTTATCAAGCTCAACACAGGACAATTCAATGGTGTGTTCAACCGACAGTCTAACAATGTCTTTTCTTTCTTTAGATTTAATAGAATTTTTAATAAGTATTAATGATCCGCCATGTATCATACATTTTCTGCTGAAATGGCTAACTACACAATAATTTTCATAATTAATGGACCTTACTTGGTGATCTTTTAGCCAATGTTCTGTTAGACAAATAATATCAAATTTGGTTTTTTCTAGAAATAGTTCAATTTCCAATAATTTGGAAGAGCAACCTTGAATGTTCTGATTTAATAATTTTAAAGAGTATTGCTCTCCCCTCAGCTTTGTACCACTAAATGGATTGCCAGAAGATACCTTCATACTATTTACTAATAATAACTGATTATTTGCAGGGGTAACTTCTATTGTCTTATGGACTAGTTTAAATTTATGTTGCTAGTTGAACTAGGCAACATAGGGTTGTCAATTAATATAGAATTTGATAGATTTACTATCACTTCATTAATAGAATATGCTATCAACATAGCAATCTTATGTCTACATCTACGTGACAGAGAGAAAGCTCTCTGCGTTACTTGAAGTCCACTAATAAATCTATTAGTGTCAAAAAACAATAATTTGTCACTACGACAAGTCAACATTTGTAAAATGTTATTTAATTTAAAAATCCGCTTGTTCTCATCTTCTGAGAAGCTATCTGAATAAGGAAAAGCACAAACCATGAGCTTTCCTACATTTAACCCTAACAAGGTGTCAATACCAGCCATTATGTCCCTTTTGGTAATTCCAGTACTATTTCCCAAAAGCAAAACCATTGTAGAACAATTATCTATATTTGAATTTATAATTCTATTGATCATTTGTTTAAAACTTATATTATGGTAACAATGATTTGTAAAACTATGGCTAAGGTAATTTTGTAATATTTTTCCAAAGCCTGAACCTATTTCATCACTAAATAATATTGTTTTACATTCCTTTTCATTTTGTACACATGTCTTTTCAGGAAAAGCCAACATTGGTGGAGACAAGTCACCTTGTAGCTGGGGAGGTGGTGGGTAGTTGACACAGCTGCAAGAGGAATTAGTCAGAGACTCATACCTCTCTGCATTGTGCTTCACCAAGTCCAACAATTCCCCAGCCTCAATCAAGCGCTCACTCAATTGCTGTTGTGAAATTTCATATTTCTCAAAAATATTCTTCAGTAAACTCTCCTTGTATAATAAATCTTTTTGGAGGCACTGTGTATCTTTATCATAGTTTTGCCTACAATTATCTAGCTCACCCATGCAGGTATTTAGTCTACTAGTTAGGTTAACACGTTCCTTTCTAAGAGAAATATTTAATTTTAGGAGATTTTGTTTTTTGATTGCTCTCCGTGAACGTTTCATAATTTTTTTGATTTTAATATATTTCTTTAATTTATTATGACTCATGACAATAGGACATAATGGTCTAGTGTCATCACCAGTCAAATCTATTATAAAATCTGGCTCACACACTGATTCCGACTGAATGCTGCCAACCAACTCACTAAATAAACTATTAGTGTTATTAAACTGCTCACTGACTCTAATAGACTCTGCGTAAGATAGTGCCTTATGGGCATCACACAATGCTTGTTCAAGTTCAGAAACACGGTTTAAAGTTAGTTCATACGTGTCATTGCACTTCTGGTATAATGCCGCTTGGTGCTTAAGTGCCCGGTGTTGTTCGGCTAAGTCAAGGTGCTGAATGTGTAGCTCAGCTAGCTCATTCTTGAGGAAGGTGTTTTTATGAACCACCTTTTCAACTTCCACCTCACTGTCTGCAATTTCTTGAAGCAGTTTCTTATTCAGTGATTTGGAATCTTGCAGCTCATTCAGTGAAGCTCTCAATTTTGCTTCCAGCTCCTTCATTGTAGCGCTGCGGGTCATCATTTTCCTTAATTATCTGAAATGTGTAGAATTTAAACTAAATAACAGTGCAGTAGTTTTCTAATATTAGAAAGGAGGTAGTTCAGAAAAAATTAATAATAAAAAAAATACTAAAGAAAAAGTTTAAAAGTTAATAATGTTAAGAAAGTATAGCTGTTACAGATAGATAAGTTTAAGACTTAAATGGAAAATTTAAATAAGTAAAAACAATAGAAAGAACTATGGAAAACACTGCTTAGAGTTTACTAAATTACAGGCTACAATTAAAACCTTTATTTATTCAATTTTTGACAATTTCTAGGTAAGATCTTAATAGAAACCTACAACGATTATTTTGTGCAGTATATTATGTAGTGTTTATTTATTGTCTGGGCTAATGTTATTGTCGTCAATTCTGCTTCCACAAATTGTCAAGCAAAAGGAGACATAAACCGTGCCAGTGTGTGATGAACGTAGCTCAGATAACTGAGCAGTATTCTGTGATGTTGTGCAGTCTGTAGAATTAGTTAAAATTAATTATGACAAAAATACTCCCAGGGAATGATGATTTTTTTTTCAAATCCGTCACCGTTGATGCGATCAGTTGACAGCTGATCTTGTTTTCTTGTTTTCAATAGTTTTCCGACAGCGAAACACAGTACAACTACTGGAAATTACACTCACTATTGAGTTTAGACTATTGAGCACTAATTAAGCCTAATTAAAACACTTTTAATAATTTATTTTAAATAAAACCTATAGAGCGGTTTTTTTTGACGTCCGGCTACCAGTGTTGCCAGATTATCAATCCATAATAAAAGTATTCCCAAAACGTTTTGTGCGTATGGGTGGGATGTCCACCATGTACCGATGACGCATCGCCGTACGGCTTGTTAGTCCGATGATGGAACGGGCTAGGAGGAATTAGTTCATTCAATTCCAACGCACACTCTCCGAAATGTAACCGATAAAAAACCGAAAGGCTGGCAACTCGGCGCCGATGTTCGAGGTTCTGAAGCCTAGATTCGACCAGTACTTCATTGCCGATAAGCCTCTTGGCCCATCTTTCGATCAACTCAAGTGCTTCCAGCTGGTACTTGGCAGATCCGACCCAGAGATGAGAGCAGGAGTACTCCATGCATGATCGAACTTGCGCTTGATACAAGTTGAGCAACTGTTCTGGCGTGAAGTATCGACTCACCCTCGCGGGGATCCCCAATTTTTTGGTAGCCAGCTGAGCTTTTGCCTCAATGAACGGATCAAAATTGAGCGTCGATGTCAACGTAATGCCAAGATCCTCAAGATGGTCAGTTATCGGTACGGTAACACCTCGGAAAGAAGGAACCGGGTGGAATTGGCTCCTTTTAGCGGAAAAAAGACACGCCTGGGTCTTAGCAGCATTGAACCTGACCAGATTGGCATCACCCCATTCGGAGACTGCCTTCAAGGACAGATTCAAGCGCCCAACCATGGCCTCCCGGAGAGACTGGATCTGAGGTCCTAGAGCGCGCGTCGGATACGTATCTCTCAGAAACAGTGCTGTCGTCCGCGTACCCAAATGTGCCGGGTTTTAGCATATCATTTATGTGCATCAAGAATAATGTTGCTGAGAGTACTGTGAAAGGGGTAGCTCAGATAATCAATAAAAATACTTGGAGATTACTTTATATCATGTATTCTAGTAATAACGTGCCTGCCTTCTAGGCTGCTTCAGCAGAATTGACAATCAAAGTTAAAGAAAAACATATTCTATATATGACAAGTGTTCCTAATTTAATTACCTTGCAAAACTATGTATAACATGCCAGCCTTATTATATGTAAGGAGTTTGCCTATTAAAGCAGAGTCCTCACATGAGCTACGCCCCAATGAATAGTCGCGCAGAATCATATTAGGTGCTACTATTCTAAGTTTTGAAAGGTAACATCAATCCTACCTTATCCTAACCCGAACATTTACCTAACAGAGGAATTAAATTTACAATTGAGGTACGACCCTTAAAAGGGGAAGGCTTAAGTCAAGACAAACGAATTATCTGATGCTCCTATATGAGCTTTTAACTTTTTAGCTGACGTGCGCATACGCACTAACAAATCAACGCTGTCATGCTTGAACCTCCTTGGCCAAAACCTCTGAAAAAGGAACAAGGCGTCCTCCTGACACAAACAGGAATGATGCGTCAACTCACATCGACTCGGATGGGATTTAAATTTCAAAAATTCAAACATGATACAATTTTTCGATCTCGTGCATTTATCAGGCCAGAGAAGGAAAGGCTGGATCGCATCGAATTTCAAATCCTATTCATAGAACTTGCACTAGGGTTTAAATTTATAAACGCTTTTACTTTTTAATTAAATAACAGCCACTAACTGGACCAATGATGTCAACTCGACATCCTTTGCAAAGGCTATGCCCCGTTAGCAAAGTCGGTATCAGTTATAACTATTACCTTAATAAACCAACTGGGTTTATACTAATACCCTGGTTTTAGCCTATGCCTTAATTCGCATAACAAATAAACATTTTCTTCGATGCGTAGCCAACGTTGCCAGCCTCTTCTTCGCCCAGCAGCATACAACTCATCAGCACATCAGAACATGCAAAAGATAACATTCGTTAATATCGATACTATTTTAAAAAGGTCGACATTCAAACTATCGATCCATTTTTTCCACTCCTCCATCCCTAGTAACTTCAATGTGTCATATTGACAGTTGACATTCCTATTTATTTTAAATTTGGCATCGGGCCGTTTCCTGGATAATAATAAAGGGGACTTAAGACACTAAATAACCTTAACCTATTTACATATATCTAATCTAAGCCTAACTCACCTATTCTACTCTAACATTAAAAGGTTTTAATCTATTTACATGTACTATATCCCTAAATCGTCTATTTTTTTTTTTTTATTACATAATTTACATCAGATAATCTCCTAACTATTCGGTACGGGCCTTTATATAACCTACATAGTTTTAGACTTTTATTTGTGGTCCGTCTAGGTGTATAGAGTAACACTAATTGATTCGGTGCAAATATTTTCCGTTTAGCTTTTCTATCGTATCGCATTTTCTGTTTAACCTGTGCCTTTTTTATATTATCTATGGCACAACGTGTCAAACTATTCCCTAGCTCATGACGTCTTATATAATCAATCATGTTAACATTGCTACTATTTACAACCATGTCGGTTTGAAATAATGGTTCCCTAGCGTATAATAACATATGAGGTGAAAATCTAGTGCTAGACTGTTTGCTGGCATTATAAGCAAAACACACTAGTGGGACATAACTACACCAATTTCGCTGATCGTTGGACACATACATGGATAGCATCTGACACATTGTTCGATTAAATCGCTCAACTAAACCGTTCGTTGCGGGGTGGAACGCAGTGGTGAAGCGTGACTTGGCTCCGAAATAACTTACCGTTTCTTTTGCCAACAGAGATGTAAAAACCGAACCCCTATCCGACACAATCTCCTTAACCCCACCATATCGACAGAAAATCTCTTCGATCAGGAACTCGCTGATCCTTTGCGCCGTCACCCTGGGTACTGCTCTACAAACTGCATACTTCGTTGCATATTCCAAACTTACAATAATATACCTATTACCCTTCAGTGACTTCCTAAAAGGACCTAACACATCTATCCCAACCTTTTCCATCAAACGGTTCACAACAACAGGTTGTAACTGAGCCACCTGGTCATCCTTCTTCCGCTCTTGGCATAACACGCAGCTTCTTACATATTTGTCTATCACTCTCTCTGCATCTTTAACAAAGTACCTCGCTCTAAACTTAGCTAAAGTTTTCGCCAGCCCTGAATGCCCTCCTGACCATGGGGCTGGTCTGTGTTAGCAAACTTACGCTTTGAGCTGTCAGCGACAAGTCCTGTGGGCTTGGCTTTGTTGATGCAGTCCTACTTTGCCTGGCTCCTTCAGAGCCGGCAAGGTGGCGTGGTCTTGAGGGAGAGCGCAACGGTCGTGTAGATCCTCAAGGCAAGTGCGGTGATTTTCCTTCTCGTGGTTGCCGCCCTGTTATTGGTCTAATTCCCTCTGAAATAGACGTAACTGAAAACACCGGGCGACGCAACGCAGGGGTGGCGAGGTCATGCCCCTGGGTGTCCACCATTGATCAAGATGATTGACAATTGATGGATAGCAATGACCTCCCGCGTGTTTGTGCCGTGCGCGGGGACCCGTACGGAAGGATGATGGGATCCTGGTGGCTGAGCCGATGAGCGTAGGTAGTTTAGCGTCTCGGAGGCAACACTCCACTTTGGCCCGGATTTCTTCTCACACGGGAGGCCGTAGCCTAGCCAGCTACGGTCAATCGGCTGCGGGGTCCGGTCAGACGGCCCCCAGGCGAGTTCACTCCCATTGGGGGCTTGCAGACGGCGGCGCTCGCTCGCATCGCTAGTGGTAGCGGTGTGGGTTGGTGCCGTGCGGTCTCGTGAGCAACTAATGGGGGGGGGCTATATCCCTCGACTAATCCCTGGTGCTACCGTAGCATCGCCACTTGAGCACTCCATGGCGGGTGGGGATAGTCGAGGGATGAAAATTCTTATCGGGATTATTTAAATGGATTCACTAAATAAAAAAAACCACAAGGCGAAAGGACCGGTGAAAACTGGGACTACGCTCCAAAAGGCGGGACCGGCGAAAGCTGGGACTGCAAACCAGAAGGCGGGACCGGCGCAAGCCGGGACTGTATTATCCTTGGCAGGAACGCCCAGAGGCGAGACTGCAGTGGGATCGTCCCGAGGTGGGGCTGCGGCGGGACTGTCAAATGACGGTACTGCTGCGGCACTGTCGAGGGTCGGCACTGCTGTAGGACCACCGAAGGGCGGAACTGCAAACCAGCCCACTGGGCATAAAGGTGCTGCTAAAGCTGGCGCGACACGGGACCCTTGCGTTAGAGGTCGAATGACCTTGGACCTTGGGGCCCCGGACGCGACCTGCAAAGACAGCACCTCGTCGTCTCCAGGTGGCCGGCATGAATCAGGCTGGCTTCCGGTTGGACGATCTGGGGCGCAGCGGAAAAAGCGCCAAAAGCTGAGACAGCAGGCGGCTTTAGAGGGAACTCCTACGGAGGGCCCATCAAAAAGACCGCGTGCTGCTCTCAGCGGTGACAGCGGGGACATGGCGGCCAAGAGGATGAAGACCCAAGGGCAACCATCCTCAACCGGATCCTTTAGGGATGCGGTGGCGGCTGTGAAACTCGCTGTCATCACAGTCAAGTACCCGGAGGAGTACTTGAAGGCGGAGGACTTGGTGCCGATTCAGGAGCTCATCATTGAGAAACTGGAAGTGGCGCCAGATCCTCTGCCTGTTCTCACGGTTGCTTCCGGAGTTGTCGCGGGTGCAGTTCATGTATCCTGCGACAACTCTGAAGCAGCAAACTGGTTTCGGGGTGCCATCCACAATGTGGAACTGGGCTCCCTGAAACTCAAGGTCGTCGACGCCAAGGACCTTCCAAAGCCAGTCAAAATGGCATGGAAGAGTAGGAACTTGGCGTTGAAAGACTCGGCCCGGGCCATTCGACTGCTCCAGCGGCTTAACCCTGCCTTGGGGACGGACGACTGGAAGGTCGTGAATATTCTCACTGAGCAGACCGGCATCCGTCGTATCGTCCTCATGGACGGGGTGTCCGCTGGGGTCATCAAGGCCGCGGGCTACTCTCTTCCAGGAGGAATTGAACGTTACTCGTTCAAGCTCCTGGAAGAGGACAAGGGAGAGGCACCCACTGCGGAAGCAGAAGTGGAGCCCTCCGAAGATGGTCCACCGCAGGGTGAGGAGGCCATCAACGAGGTCTCTGCTGAAGAAGTAGCGCAGGAGGCAGAGATCCAGACCGGGGCGTCAGAGGCGGACCTCGAGGATGACATCCTTGAGGGCCTCGACACCCTGGGGATTCAGTCGCCAACTGCTCTCGAGGAGGGTGCGATGGAGGGGGAGCCTCAAAACTGAGGCACCCCAACAACAACACAAACCCATCAAGATATCCAAGATGGAAGGACTAAGGTGTGTACAAATCAATTTGCATCATTGCAGAGCCGCTACTGCCCTTCTGGCTCGGCAATTGAAGTTGAATACATATGACATTGCCTTGATACAGGAACCTTATCTGTATAAGGGGACTATAAAAGGCTTAGGTGGGACAGGAGGCATGGTGCTCTATGACTGTCCAACTAATGACGCGAGGACTTGCATCTATATCAGGGGCGGTATAGAGGCAATGCCCTTACGTACTTTCTGTTACAGGGATCTCACAACAGCTCTGATCCAAGTGGGGGCGGGAACAGAGAAAAGGAGAATTATCCTTGCCTCTGCCTACCTCCCATATGAACAAAAGGAACCAGTAACACCTCAAATCAGAAGACTGGTTGATTACGGCAACCAAGAAAATCTCGACATGATACTTGGCTGCGATGCGAATGCTCACCACGTCGTTTGGGGCAGCTCAGATGTCAACAAACGAGGCGAGGATTTGTTGGACTTTGTGGTAAGCTCTTCTTTACAAATCCTTAACGCAGGCAATAAACCTACTTTCAGGACCTCTGCGAGAACTGAAGTTATTGACCTGACACTGGCTTCAAACAGGGCCAGTGCTCATATTGAGAATTGGCATGTATCGGACGAAATCTCTCTGTCTGACCATAATTATATATGCTTTAGGTTTAGGACGGCGGGAGAAGCCGAAACTAGACGAAGGAGAAACCCAAGGCACACAAATTGGGACTCATACAGGAGGGACCTTAAAGTAAATCTAGGGAGCCCTAAAGGTAAGCTTAATTCCATACTGGATATAGAATTCGAAGCGGACAGAATTAAGGCGGGCACCATCGGCGCATGGGAAGATAACTGCCCAGAGAAAAAGGCCTTTAGCAAAAAGGTACCATGGTGGACTCCTGAACTAGTCAAAATACGTCAGGAAACACGACAGGCCTTTAATGATGCAAAAGCCAGGAAGGATTTTTCTGGCTATCATAGCATGTTAACGAGGTATAACACGGCGGTACGCAAGGCCAAAAGAACTAACTGGCGACAGCATTGCACCTCCATCGAAACTCTGCCAAGTGGAATGAGGTTGTGCAAAGCAATGTCCATGACTAAGACAAACCCACTATCATCTGTAAAGGATGAGAACGGGTGTCTCACGGAAACTGGACAGGACACTCTGGGTGTGATGTTTAGGACCCACTTCCCGGAATGTATACTGCGCAATAGCGTTGAAGAGGAACCAGTCACAAGGGATGAGCTCACAAGGCACACGTCCAAAAGTAACTGGCTCACGGCAAAGAAAGTGGTAGATGAAAACAAACTGAAGCTGGCCATAGCGGGCTTCCAGCCTCTCAAATCCCCTGGTCCGGATGGCATCTACCCAATACTATTGCAAGAAGGGGCATCTGTTTTGGTACCCCATTTGAGTAAGCTCTACAGAGCTTGCATAGCCTTTGGGTACGTACCCAAGGCATGGAGGGAGGTCAAAGTCACTTTTATACCGAAGGTGGGTAGACCGACTTATGAAGAAGCTAAAGCTTACAGGCCCATCAGTCTATCATCCTTTCTCTTAAAAGCTCTGGAGAAACTGGTAGACAGGTATCTAAGAGAGGGACCACTGAAAGTATTCCCTCTACATAAACTACAGTGCGCCTACAGCCCGGGCAAATCTACGGAAACGGCATTGCACTTTGTTGCGAGTCGAGCCGAGGCTGCGCTAGAGGGACAAGAGATTTGTGTCGGGGCTTTCCTCGACATAGAGGGAGCCTTCGACAAAACAACATTTGAGTCCATACGCATTGCTGCAAAGGAACATGGCATCAACGATACCACGTGCAACTGGATTGACTATATGCTGAGAAGCAGAATAGTCAGATCGGAACTGATGGGAGACAGACTTAGTGCAAAAACAACAAGAGGTTGCCCGCAAGGCGGGGTGCTGTCACCATTATTGTGGTGCTTGGTAGTAGACTCGCTACTTACCAAACTCAATACCGGACCATTCTACACAGTAGGCTATGCAGATGACATAGCAATAATGGTCAATGGTAAATTCCCGAACATAGTCTCTGGATTATTACAACAGGCATTGAGGATGACAGAGGAATGGTGTACAAAGAACCACCTCTCTATCAACCCAAGCAAAGCAGTCATTGTTCCATTTACGAGGAAGAGACAACTAGAACACCTAGGAGAGCTCTCCCTCAATGGAATAAAGCTGCCCTGGTCCACCGAAGTTAAATATCTGGGCGTAACGCTTGATAAAGAACTCAGGTGGAAAACTCATGTGGAAAATATAACGACAAAGGCCTTACGAGTGTTCGGCATGTGTCGTTCCACCTACGGTAAAACTTGGGGGTTAAAGCCCAAAGTGATACGATGGCTGTACCGGACAATGATAATACCTATTATCACATACGGCAGCCTAGTGTGGTGGCCAAGAACAAAGCTTGCTTCGTGCAAAGCGCCACTCACCAGGTTACAAAGAACAGTGTGTCTCGGCATCACAGGTGCTTTCAGGACAACACCAACGGCAGCGATTGAGAGATACCTCAATATCCCTCCTCTGCATATGATGGTTGAATTCGAGGCAAGGAAGACATTACATCGTCTTGCTGTTGCTGGACTATGGGATGCCTCTAAGCCAAAGACTAACCATACAAAGTTCGATGAGAATGAAGGCCTGGATCGGGTAACAAGCATGTTATCCGATAAAATGCAAACTAAATTTGTGTTTGAAAGGTCTTTTAAGGTCCAAATCCCTACAATAGAGGACTGGAAGAAGGGACTCGATCCACCAGAACAAGACAGTCTGGTGTGGTACACTGATGGATCCAAAATGGAATCAGGTACAGGAGCGGGCATATACGCAAAAGGTTACAAATGTAGCAAAAGCTTAGGGAAGATGGCAACTGTATTCCAAGCGGAAACATTTGCCATAATAACCTGTGCTCAAGAGAATATAGATAGAGGAACCCGAGGTAAATCCATATATATTCTTAGTGACAGTCAGGCTGCAATCAAAGCCATGGCATCCTACAAAGTGGACTCCGGACTCATTCTGGATGCTATCCAGGCCCTAAACAGGCTTGGGAAGCACAACAGGGTGAGACTGATGTGGGTCCCTGGGCACAAAGGAATCCATGGTAACGAAGTGGCTGATGAACTGGCAAGAGAGGGCTCAGCAAATGAATTTGTGGGTCCAGAACCATGTGTAGGCATTTCGACGTGTCTCGTAAAAGCCGCATTTAGGGAGTTTGCAGATCACAGACAACAAACTTATTGGCTGTCTAACACCGGTCTGCAACACTCCAAGAAATTCCTAGGCTCTACGTTCAAAGCCCGGGAATGCATTTGGAACATGAGCAGGGGGCAAATCCGCTACCTGCTTGGGGCCTTTACTGGGCACTTTGGAACCAACGACATGCTCATGAAGATGGGTTTAACTACGACTCCCGTGTGCAGGTTGTGTGGGGAACATACGGAACGCATGGAGCACCTTCTGTGCACATGCGATGCACTGGCTGGTAAGCGAATGGGTCTCCTAGGGGTTGGATACCCAAAACCAGAAGACTATAGGCTCATATCTCCTAGTCTCGTTGTAAAACTCATGAAAACGGTTTTCAACGAGATTGGGGGGGAGTAAGTTATCTAGGGGACCACAATAGATCCCAATGGGTCGAAGTGTCCGAGATCTTCTCGGCCCCTCCATAAGATAAGATAAGATGTCGAGTTGACATCATTGGTCCATTTAGTGGCTGTTGTTTAATTAAAAAGTAAAAGCATTTATAAATTTAAACCCTGGTGCAAGTTCTATGAATAGGATTTGAAATTCGATGCGATCCAGCCTTTCCTTCTCTGGCCTGATAAATGCACGAGATCGAAAAATTGTATCATGTCTGAATTTTTGAAATTTAAATCCCATCCGAGTCGATGTGAGTTGACGCATCATTCCTGTTTGTGTCAGGAGGACGCCTTGTTCCTTTTTCAGAGGTTTTGGCCAAGGAGGTTCAAGCATGACAGCGTTGATTTGTTAGTGCGTATGCGCACGTCAGCTAAAAAGTTAAAAGCTCATATAGGAGCATCAGATAATTCGTTTGTCTTGACTTAAGCCTTCCCCTTTTAAGGGTCGTACCTCAATTGTAAATTTAATTCCTCTGTTAGGTAAATGTTCGGGTTAGGATAAGGTAGGATTGATGTTACCTTTCAAAACTTAGAATAGTAGCACCTAATATGATTCTGCGCGACTATTCATTGGGGCGTAGCTCATGTGAGGACTCTGCTTTAATAGGCAAACTCCTTACATATAATAAGGCTGGCATGTTATACATAGTTTTGCAAGGTAATTAAATTAGGAACACTTGTCATATATAGAATATGTTTTTCTTTAACTTTGATTTTCAATTCTGCTGAAGCAGCCTAGAAGGCAGGCACGTTATTACTAGAATACATGATATAAAGTAATCTCCAAGTATTTTTATTGATTATCTGAGCTACCCCTTTTACATTTTCATGTGAGGACTCTGCTTTAAAAGGCAAACTCCTTACATATAATAAGGCTGGCATGACATACATAGTTTTGCAAGGTAATTGAATTAGGAACACTTGTCAGATATAGAATGTTTTTGTTTGACTTTTTCCGTGTATATAAAGACACCTCAGTGCTTTGATTGAAAATTCGATAGAAGCCACCCATGAGGCAGGCACGCTGTTTCTCGAAATATACATGAAAGTAAATAAATTTGCCTTTCATTACGTAGCGCTCTGGCTACGTCCCCTACATTTGTAGAGTCCTCACAGTACCGACCCCTGAAGGACCCCGGCATTAATACCCAGTTGGTCAGACGAGCGGCCATCAATAACCACTCGAATGGACCGGTCACTCAGGAAGTCTGCAATCCAATCGCACAGACCACTGGGCAGACCGAATGAAGGAAGCTTACCAATAAGGCTTTCATGCCAGACCCTATCAAAAGCCTTCGAGATGTCGAGGGAGACGGCAAGCGCTTCCCCGTGCTTCTCAATGGCCTCACTCCAGATGTGAATGGCATACGCTAGAAGATCCCCAGTTGACCGATTTTGGCGGAAGCCATATTGGCGGTCACTGAGGATGTCGTTAGCTTCTAGGTATGCCAGGAGCTTGGAGTTGAGCACTCGTTCCATACTCTTGCAGAGGATGGACGTTATTGATATGGGTCTGTAGTTGGCCGGGTCAGCCCGACTGCCCTTCTTGGACACAGGCTGGACGTTAGCCTGCTTCCAAGCATTCGGCACATTTCCCGTCTCATACGAAAGGCGAAACAGACATGTCAGGATCGGAGACAGTTCAGGCGCACATGTTCTGAGTACAATTGCCGGAATCCCGTCGGGGCCACTAGCACCGCCCTACGAACATCCTTTTGGTGGATGCGAATGTCCGACATACTCGTCTCGCATCCATCAAGAGAAGGAGGGGGCCGCGCGTCACCAGAATCCAGACGTGATGATTCCGCAAAAAGAGAGGCAAATAAGTTTGCTTTCTCCTCAGCGGAGTGGGCCAGTGACCCGTCGGATTTCAGCAGTGGTGGAAGTGAGGGACGGCAGAAGTTTGATGCCACCGACTTAGCCAGGAACCAAAACGCTTTACTACCCGCTGGGTAAGAAGCAAGTTTGGTCCCAATACGGCTTATGTGGTCAAACCGAGATCTTCGAATCGCCTTCTTGCAGGACTTGGCAGCCCTATTGTAGGCTCTCTTCCACTGACCCACGTCGCTTGCTTTCCGCGTCCGAGCGTCGACCCATGCCAGGTAGGACTCATGTTTAAGCGCGTTGGCGCGCTTGCACTCGGCGCCAAACCATGGCCGGTCAACGCTAGACATTGCTACGTCAGAGAACAGAATGTAGTACTCCATTCCCCGACTCAACACATCCGACACGGCGTCTGCACATGACGAAGGATCAGCAGAAGAGAAGCAAGTAGGCTGCAAAGGATAAGATGCGAAAAAAGAACGCATCCCATCCCAATCCGCTGACTTGATATGATAGTGTAATATAAACATATGAATCATAATATAGTCTTTGAAAAAAGATTTTTGGCATCTGATATTTTGGAAGGCCTCTTTAACACATAGCCACGTCCAGAACCGAATTTCGGCGAACACCATAATCTGTTTTGTTTGTTTTTTTTTTTTATAATCTTTGAAACTTGTTTTATAGCCCTTTACATAAAGGCTTATGTAAAGGGCTATAAATACAGGCATAGGTATAGTGTGTAAATACAGGCTTATTTACACACTATAATACATAGATATCGCTGTCTTAGCATAAACTTGGCGGATCAACGTCATCATAAAACCCAGATTTCCCCGAACCACGGGTTTAAACAACCCTTCCTCCGTCACTATTTGACTTTCATTACAACGAAAATCTTCAGAACGGCCGATATTCAAACAAAGTATAAAAGATAACATCAAAATTACGCCTACGAATTCTTAAAGCTATAATAAGTCGGGATTTGTTCTACCGCTAAATATTAATGAAAACTTTACGGCATTACCTTTAAATTGATTACTTTTACGAAAGTAATTAATGTAAGCTAAATTATTAGTCCCCTACGATATTGAACGGGCAGGATTTCATTAATTCCCTTTACGAGGAACCCCGAGGGGTTCTAGTAAAATATAGCCATTAAGGTGTAACGGCGAGACTTACAGGGAATTTCGGGCATGTTGTCCCTTCGGCTAATTTGATACTGAGGCAACGTTTTTGCCAGTTCAAATAAACCCTTAATTTTTTTATACGGCTGTTGTTTCCACAAAATTCCGGCCTGTATTAGAAGGTAACAGTAATACTAAAGACAAACTGTTTGGAAAAATTCTGAGAGGAATACGGTTCGCAAAAGTTTGCTTATTTTGGATTTGTTATTATTCCATCCTTGTTTTATGAATTTTGCAGACGTTTTTTAGATCACATACAAATTGCAATAGGAATAGAATAGAATATAATAGAATGCATTTACAATACTGTACATATCTACCTAATTAGGTAATTGCCACATTGCTACTCCCATAAAAAGGGCCTGACCAATCCTCAAACTCAGAGCCGTATAAAAAAAAGAACATATATTCGTATTATTTATTGTACACCTAACAAACATACACCAATACAAAAGGACAACTTATTTACATAGGCGAGCTTAATCCAAAACAATCTTAGTAGATCAAGTATCAATAAACAACTGTCATATGAAAAAGAAAAATTGTACCTATACCCAAAGATCCCACCGCTAAAATTGCAGGTTGGTACTTTTTTCTTGGTAAAACTTTATTTTAATGAATTATAACTGATAGCAGAACAGATTGCTGCTGGGTTACCTTGCAATAGGATTATTAAAAGACAGAAGAACTTTAGCTTGAGTTTATGATGTAAATAATGTGGAATTGACTAAGTATTCCAATTAATATACAGTTATACACCTTCGAGGAATACAAAAGTGATTGTATGTTAAAGGTGTGCTTAGGCTGGTTCATCATTTAGAAGCATTACGTTTGTTTAGGGATCCTTGACTAAGGTAGTTTGTTATTGTAAGATCAGCTCAAATGTTATGTCAAGAGTAGTATTACGGAAGTAAACTGCCTTGATTATACTGACGGATGTTTTGCTGATCTAAACAATATTGATCGCAAGCATTAAGTACTGGGTTTGATTCCCGGATGGGATGAAGTTTAATAAGGTTTTTCTATCTGAAATTTCTCAGTCCACCGTGGTGGCTATAGGCTCGCATACTTGAGAAATTATCCGTTACCCGAGAGATTTACCTAAATTTATCAGGTGAAATATGAGTGTATCTACTATAGGGATGTAGGGAGTATGTATGTGTGTGAATGTATGTGTGTATTTTCTTCTTCTTCTTTTCGTATCGATGAACTCAAATTTATTCCCAACTTTATTCAAATGATGTATCAAATTTTCTCAATTTTTTGTCTAATTAGTATGTAGCCACCTGGACAGCTCTGTCATTTGCCACGTTCAGATCCTGAAAGGTGCAGGCGGTTGGGCATGAAAGGATGAAAGGAAAGAAAGGCATGAAAAGATGGAGGGAAAGATAAGGGGGGGAATAGTAAAGGGGCACGAAAGGAGCCTCCCCGCAGCATTGAACATATCCTGTTGCGAACGCCCGGCGCACCCTGGACAGCTAGCATCCGGTAACGCAGGGTCTAGATGACTAATCCTTTCACCACGATGACTCAAACTCAAAATATATATATTATATCTCTGGTTAACTCACCGGGGCGTACAGTCGTGATGTTGACAAAATTATCAATCAATATTTTTGTAGGTACTATCTGGAGTTGACCGTAAGCCTTGAATTAAACTACAATTTAAATTCCAAATCCTTCATTCATCGTTCATCACAACCAGTCACATTCATTTTTCACGCTTCAAAATAAACGTATCGCTAAGCTTCTAAACCAAAAGGAAGTTTTATACTTATTTATTTTCGGTAAAATTCAACGCATTTTCCGAGCGTAAAGATGACCCTAGATTGTTAAACAAATGTAATTCGCATCGAATGGTCGAGAATTTCGTGATGACTCGCTTACCTAACAATTTGGATCCCGACATATTCCTAATCAAATTAAAATTTCATCCAGATTTCGCTTTCGGGGCACAGAAAAATTCGTTTCATTTTTACTTACCTACACCAATTTCGTGAGGCAAGGTCCTGGCCAAATTAAAAACTCAAATGCAAAAAGGTTTTACCAAAAAGTTCATTTTTTAAATATTCAGTGGAACTCTTTAAAACTTAGCATAAATCCAGAAACTTTTTTTAACATTTACGATCGAAAATATTAGGCCAATTATTATTTTATCTTTATGGTCCGGATAGAAGGATTTTAATACTTACCAGAATATATTTTTAACGAGACCTTCGTATATTTTATTACAGAATGGTTTTGCTACAAAAATGGTGTATTGTGCGGCAGAAAGAAGCATTTAATTGATTTAGGTTCAAATAAATATTCTCTCAATGGCTTTCTAAATTTGTCGGCACATTAGTTACAGTGACCCTTACATTCATTCGTGTGAAATTCCCAGGGGTATGGTAATTTTGAAAAGGTATTTCAGAGTCAAAACCATAACCCAAGGGAAGAGAGAATAGTGATCAAAGGATTTCCTAAATATCTCCCTACATTTGTTTATGCCCGATGTACGAAATATCTATCTGCGTTTGGTTATGCATTATGAAACACAGTTGGTTTTGATTGAGAATAATTCACATGATTTAAACAAATAAAATAAAAAAACAAAAAAAAAGCCCGACATATGTAGTATACTACATAATTTATCTAGTAGTATAGACACGCTTCGATCGACAATCTATATTGAACACGTAATTATGACACGATATCTTGCGGAAGCAGCCCGATTTAATCAGTAAAACGCCCATAACTTTTGAATGGCAGAACCGTTTTTCATCAAACATAGCTAAGAACACTTTCGATAAAGTTATCTTTGAAACAAAAATGAAATCGGATCATCTGTTTAGGAGCTATGATACCACAGACAGATATACAAACACACAGGTACACACATCAAACTTATAACACCCCTAAAAAAAACATTACTTACGCAACAATTCATTAATATTCTAACTAAAGTATCTTTAAAATTTTATAAAGCTCTGTAAAGGCAAATGGAAAGGATTATTTTAATTTTACAATTACTATTTTAGTTTTATGAATTTTCTGGAAAACTAATTGAATATATGATATTGTAATTGTAATCCATAGGTTTTTCATTTTCTATCCGCCAATAATCAGTGAAAACTAATTTCTTAGCATAAAAATAATAAACAATTAACTTTTTGTATTAATGAATCAATGTTCAATCCCCCATCGAAATGTTTTAACACAGAATAATCTAAAGACATCCAAAAATTCATTAAATAGGTGGAAGGTTCACAAAATACATCAGCATTTCGGCATTTCATATTCCCATTAAAATCAATTCAACTTTCTTTTGAAAAATAAAGCTAACCAAAGCTGAATTTCTCATTTATAGTGAAAATATTTAGCTTGTAATTGAAATGTCAAATGCTTATGCTGTTTCAATTTTCAACAAGAATTTAATAGAACCAGTTGGTAAGTTCTTTTAATTGGACTTTTTTAATAAGAATTCAATCTTTTAAGTATTATATTTTTGTATTAAACTTACTCTAATTGCCATGGACCTTCAAAGGCAAGTGTAGTAAAATATTTTACTTGCATCAAAATAGTAGTTTATGCAATGGTCATATAATAGGGGTTATTAAAACACGAGCGTAGGTTTATCAAATGAGGCGAAGCTGAATTTGATAATAATATTACGCGAGTGTTTAATACCTAATTATATGCTATTGCATACACAACTTTATCTTCACTCATACAGTTGCAATAAAACAAAAGTGGAAACGGAAAAATATTTGGTATGGCGGGCAATTTAGATTCTCATTGAGCATGACTGCACAGCGCGCGCCTCCTTAGACAATGACAGTACTTCAATGAGCCCATAAGCGCCAATAAATTAAAAAGTAAAAGTGTGCTATAAAAATTAAAAAGTTATTTTATGATGCAGTTGTTTAAAAATCGAAGGAAAATGTTGCACTGTAATGGTTTTTATCTACACTCACAACGTAATGTTCCAAATACGATTTCAAAAAAAAGATAGGACGCAAATTTTTAGACAGTTTTTTTTATAATATAATTAAAAATATAATTGAGTATTATTTTAAACTTTTGGTCTTGGAAATAGTTGAACAGTCCACTAAAACAGCGGTACTTGTATTGGTAAACAGTACATGTAACTAACCGGCCAAAACTAAACCACCTGCCAGCTATAACTAGTACCTACTGTACACAAAAACCCATAACACAAAATGTCTCAACTGGATGACATTCAATCTGCCCAGAGGAGCTTGGAGGAGTGCTTCCATAAGAAGATGTCTGAGCTGGAGGCACAAATACAGTGTGCAGGACCGGCAAAGGACACCGTCGCTAAAGTCCGAGAGGAGTTCCGGACCTTCCGTGAGCTGATGTTCAGTATGCTGGGTCTTCTCCGGAAGCAGATCACCGAGTGCTCCAGAGTAGTCGACGGATTGGAGACACGCACACGTCGCAAGGCGCTGATCTTCACTGGATTTGCTGAAGCAGTCAATGAGGATTGCAGGGCTCTAGTGTTGGACACAATAAAAAACAAGCTGGCCCTGCCCAACATCACTGGATCATCGATTAAGGTTTGCCATAGGCTGGGGGCAGCAAGCAAGGGACCCACACGTAGCCGGCCGATACTGGTAAGATTTTCAAATATTGACCATAAATCTTCAGTCTGGAAGGCGAAGTCTGGCTTGAAGGGCACCTCGGTTACCGTCAAAGAGTTTTTGACCAGGACCAGGCAGACCGTGTTTAGTAAGGCGCGTTTACACTTTGGGATGTCGGCATGCTGGACACAGGACGGGGTAATTGTCATCAGAGCCCCGGATGGCGCACGGTTGAAGATTAGTTCTTTGGATGAACTCAATCCTTTGCTGACCAAGTACCCTAGGAAGACCGCTGCTGTGGAATCATCTGGGGCAACGGGAAGCAACAGTGGAATGCGTAGAAGCTGAGTATCGATATAACTGAACTTTGTTTTTATGTGATGGTGATGCTGACACTTTATTCTGTGCTTGGGATCATGGGTAATTATTTCGCATTGTTTGTAATACACGTTTACCCAATCGATTTACATGTATTTGCTTTTAAATTATTATATTGTGGTCGTTTTTAATCCCTTGTTTGTGCTAGTAATATAACTTTTGTGTTTCGTCTTACCTTTGTTCTATATTTATGTAAATAATACCTATTCACTGTCACCTGTAAGTAATATTTTTGTTTGCCATTGTGTCAAAATGCATGAAATTATTTTGTACGTAATACCCTGCTTTTAGTTTCTGAGTACCCTGCCATTGTAAATGTTAAGTGTTGAATTGACGTCTCATAATATCTCTCTGTTCCACGTTTTTGTTGTGTGTAGTTTGCGTTCCGTTTTTGCTCATGTATTTTGATATTGTTTAGTTTTTCTTTAATTTGCTTCTAATGTTATCGTGTTTGTGTTTGTAAGTAACTTCATTCTTGTTTTAATTCATTTGTTTTGTACTGGTTCTGCTGGTGGGTGGTGCAAAGATAGTGGTGTTGCACCGTAAAATTTTAATAATTAGGTTTATTTTAGTTTTATAATTATTTATATTTAGTATATTATTTTTATTCTTATTTTATGTTATCTGCTGATGACTCTTTTCACTCTGCCGTTGAATCTCTTGACTCTTCCACTACTGCAAGTTTTGGCTCCGTGACTGACACCCTTGGTGACTTTGTGCGTCAGAGCTTCAATATACACAACCGTAATTTATTTAATGTATGTCATATAAATGCTCAGAGTGTGGCAAATCATTATAGTGATCTCTTCGACACCTTTTCTGACGCCAATGTCCACGCCGTTCTGATTTCTGAGAGTTGGCTTAAGCCCCATCTTCTTTCTGCGTCCTACCCTCTTCCCGGTTACATTCTTATCCGTAACGATAGGATTGGTAAGGGAGGAGGAGGTGTGGCTATTTATCTTCGTAGCGATTTTCCTTACAAAATCATTGCCTCGTCTCCTTCACTTTATAGTGCTTCTACTGAGTACCTTTTTCTGGAGATCTATATAAAGGGTATCAAGACCCTACTTGGCGTGGTGTACTGTCCGCCCGCCGTTGACTACTTTCTCGACCTAGAACTGGCGCTAGAAGCTGTAGGGTCAGAGTATGCACACTACGTCATCATGGGCGATTTCAACACAGACCTTACCCATCCAACTCCTCGTTCCCGTAAACTCCTCCACATCATCGACTCCGTTAGTCTCCATGTTCTTCCTTTGCAACCCACGCATTTCAATATCTCAGGAGACGATACGTGGCTCGACTTAATCCTAACGTCCACTCCCTCCCTTGTTTCCTCTCATGGTCAGTGTCCTGCACCTGGCTTTTCCCATCATGACCTCATTTTCCTCTCATATGTCCTTAAACCACCTAAACTTCCCCCTAAAGTACTGCAAATGGGTTGTTTTGCGCGAATGGATGTCGAGAAGCTGCGTCAGGATGCATCGGAAGTCGATTGGGGACACCTAGCTTCGGCAGTAGCTGTAGATGATAAACTGCAAATCTTCAACCGGACGGTCCTTGCTCTCTACGATAAACACGCTCCTGTCAAGAGGGTTAAACTAAGGCGTCCACCCGCTCCTTGGATGACGTCAGGGGTCCGTATGATGATGAGGCGCAGGGATCGGGCCTTTCGGAAATTTAAAAAAGATCGCAGTGAGGAAAATAGGCACCAGTTCAAAACTGCAAGGAATCGGTGTAATCAGGTGATACGCAACGCCAAACGCCGCCATATTCTAGAAAACATTGCTTCTTCTTCTCCTGCCGATATCTGGAAGTTCCTCGGAACTCTCGGGATTGGTAGGCCTCGTCATGTGGATTTTCCCAAGACGATTGGCCTGGATGAAATCAACTGTCATTTCACAACCACTTGCCATTTGGAATCCCAAATGTTGTCGCAGACGGTCGATTCAATTTCCAGGCTACCCAGTCCTATCATAGAACCATTCCGATTTTCTCCGGCTACCGAGGATG